>RJWH01000263.1:187005-787005 GCA_004363575.1 Solenodon paradoxus | reverse complement strand
TTAGATATTTTAATACTTTCTGTGTTACATTTTTAATGCAAAATGTGAAGGGTCATACTATATTCTTTTTCATCTGGACAGCCAATTCCCTAACACCCTTGCTGAAAATAGTAATCTTCCTCATTGAATTGTTTTGACATAATGATAGAAATTAATTGATCATAAATATATGAATATATTTCTAGACTCTCGTTTCTATCCCATTGATGTATAGCCTTATGCTTATTTTTAATAGGCATATTTTCTAGGGCTGTGCTAAGGATTAAAGGAATTAATTTGTATTGGGGATTTAACTGCAACCTCAAATAAAGTACTATGGATATTGTTATTGCTCCTGGAGATGCTATGATTTGTTACCAGAGATAACTGCTTTGGACTTGTAAAGTTTTCAGAAGATCATTAACTTACAGAATTTTAGATCAGAAGGGACATGAGAATTCACAATCCAACTTCTTCAACTAAAACAAATAAGTAAACACCAACACCACCATCACTAAAAATGCCACAGACACAGACACAGACACAGACACATGCACATGCACACACACACACACACACACACACACACACACATGCGCACACACCCCTAGACTAGAAGGGTTAAGTGATTTACAAAAGACCCACGGCTATGTAGGAATCAAGATTAATCCCCACTTCTGACACTTTGTGTACATTTTTGTACCATATCATGCTACTTAAGTATACAAAATATGACATGGATAGCCTATCATACATAGCATAATTCCCAAATTAGTCTTCCCTCTAGTTTACAAAATAAGCTCTGTTGTTAAAATGCATAAAAGTAATCCTAGAAAGAAAAAACATTGAGTCTTTAAAAGTTTTTGTTGAATCATTTTTATAATTTAGCCATAAGTGTGTAAAACATTTCACATTTATATTCACTTTTGCATGGTTTTATAATATTTTGTTATTCTAGGGGAATAGTAATAAAAATATTAAAAAAATCACTGAAGTCTTTTAAAAATAATGACCTGTAATTTAATCTCTGCATTCCTATATGACAAAAATTGTATGCTTTTTTTATGGAAGAGAAAATTGAAGCTTTAATGAGCTCAGGTAAGAAACATTTTCAAAAACCACAGAGAAAGTAGTTGGGAAAATTGGAATTCAAACTTTAACCTCCACAACTCCAAATTAAAAAAATCAAAATTATTAAAAACAAGAAATATGGCCTTTAGTCTTAAATAAAGCCCTTAAAACATGAATAGCAAACCTGTGACTGGGAAAAGTTTAGAGTCACAATGTGTGGAATTGTTGGTCTGGAAATAACCTGGTACTAAGTACTGTCACTCTGTTGTTCCATGTACAAATAGAAGCAGATGCTTGCTAAGAGAAAATGGATAAGGAAGAGCCAAATAATTTCTTTACACAAATTTATGTGGTCATCCCTACTCATTTGATTAGTCTCAATAGCTCAGCATAACAGGAAGAAATGGACAATTATTTATTGAAAAATATTTACTTTTTATTCTAGAAGCACACACATTGAAAACATCCCAGCTATCCAAGGTAACCTTCACCTACAAGCCCTGACTTCAAGTTGAAGGGACTGAGATTAAGAAAATGAGCAATTACTCACTGATTAAACCACTTATCTGCTTCTAAATAGCGTGAAGAATATCAATATGTATGTAAAAATGAATAATAATAACTAACGTTTATTAGGTACTTATTCCGGGCACTGTGCTAATGTGTTATGTATATATTTCTACTTAATGTTTACAGCAACATAGAGAGATGAATTTTCTTGTCTTCATTTTACAGACGAAGAACAAGGAGCTCTGAGGGGATCAGTAATAGTTTCCCAAGGTTTAAAAGTTTATTGGATTCAGGAACCTATGCTATGACAGACAGATGGTCTTTCATGACTTTCCTTTGATACATGGCTATTTGAACCATAGCATATCAGCTTCACATAGGATGGTGCTAATGTGTTCCACATCATGCATTTCAATCCCCAGTCACCTTTGCATAAACGAATGTTTCATCTTTAAAATATTTTTTTAAACTCAGGTTTGCTTTCTCATAAGTATGTTATGATGTGAACAGCAGAGTATATGTAGTAAGCTTTTACTTATTCAACAATTTTATTAAATATTATGTACCAACATGGTTCTAAGTACTAGGACTATAGTGTTTCATAAAACCTATAGTTTAGAGTCAAGGAGTCTTAACACAAATAGTAATACAAATAAATATAGAAACACAAAAATATATAGGTATTGAGGAAAATGTAAAGGTTGGTGATGGAGTGTAGTGAAAGGACTGGGGTTACTAGCAAAAGTTTCTCTGATGAAGTTACATTTAAACCAAACCCAGAAAGGAAAATATGCAAGTAAAGAATGAAATGGAGACAACCTCAGTGAAAGTAAAGGTCAAATGTCAGATCTCTAGGATGGAAAAAACCTAATAGATTATAAAATGTCCAGTTTAAAGAGATGCCATTCATAGATTGCATTGGGGTCGGGAAAGTTTGTTACTACATGTCAGCCATTGTGTTGTATTATACAAATTCAAGGATAAATATAGCTGCTTCCTTCCATGGAAAAGTGCAGTTGCAGAAATAAATTGTAAGATGAAGACGTAAACAAGAATGCCTTGGGGACAGAAGCAAGAACAACGAAGGCATCATAAAGGAACTCATTTTTGGGTTGAGTGTTGAAGAATGAATGGTTCATATGGTACAGGGATAGGAAAATGTTTTCCAAGCAGAAGGAATAGTATGTATAAAACACAAAAGTGAGGGAATGCTGTAGCCCAGAGATTCATGGGATCACTTATTGGATAAATAACTTAGGCTATGGCCAGTGTGTGACTCGTTACATAGCACCTGCTAAGAAGTTTGGACTTCACAGCTTTATCAAGGGGCAGATTTTGTGGCTGTTAGGCAGAAGCAAGATATTTAAGTGTTAGCTGTGGTAGCTATATGAAGTTTACGTTATAAAATAGTGACAGCTGGAGAAATGAAGAGATTATGACATTTCCAGAAAGATAAAATGAACTTCTCAGCATCTTAGTTTGGAGAGGAAAGGTCAGGTTCATGATATTGGCATGTTTAAGAATAGCTGGCCATGCCCATGGGGAAAATAATAGTGTGTAAATACTTCATGCAATCCAGAGATCTGCCTCTGTTTCCATGGGCATCTGTATATGTAAATATAGAAGCAGGCACATAATACTGATCTTTCTAAAATGACCATGATTTGAAGTCTTTGTGGTTGAACATTGAAGTCTGTGCAACCGTGTGAAGTCTCTGCGAAAACCCAACGTCATCAACGAAAAGTTAAACAAACACAGGTGCCGCCAGCAGAAGAGGCGCCCCCGTGTCTGCAGATGAAATTAGAGACACTGTGCTGTTTGTAATTCATTAATTGAACTCTTGAGGCTTCTATCATTTTCTTTGAGTGATTTCAGCATTTTTGGTAAGATTGTCATTTTTGGTGTTTATCTGTATATTTATAAATGCTAGCTATATAAATATATATATATATATATAACAGCAGCCATATTGCTTTATATATCACATATAATAGAATAATAATAAATGCAAGTTATTTATTAAATAGTATACAATAAATTATGTGGTATACTGTATGAGACTGTTATTTTATAGCATTATAATTATGGTGTATGTTAAATTATTATATTAAATATCACACAGATTCATTTCCCACAGACATCTCTGCAAATTGAACAAAACTCTCCTGGAGAAACATTTAAAATCATAATCAAATATTTCTCTCCTATAACAACAGGGGAGTTATAATAATTTTGCTGAATTCTATTCAGATTAAAATTAAACTAAACCTATTGAGTACCACCCTTGACAAGCAGTGCTTGACCCTGGAGATATAAGAATGCCAAGATAAAGCCCTACCCTCAGTGACATGCAGTGTGCTGGAGAAATCCACTGGAAGGAGATAGTTTTGCTCCCTTGGTCAGTGTTAAGGAAGATGTACTAGAAAGCCATGACAACCAGAGAAATTACAGTATGCCAAGGCTTCTGGGCATAAATATTGTGTTTAGGCCATTGAAAAGTGCTTAAAACAAGAGGGAACATAGTGAAATATAAATAATTCTGATATTTAAAAATCCTGTAGTTTTTGACAATTTATTAAATCCTCATGCTTCATTTTCTTCATTTTTTAACAAAGAGAATATTTGTTCTATGTATTAACATCTGTGAGGAACACCAGAGATAATGCATGTGCAAGTAACTTGGAAACAATCAAGTTACAACATAATAAGTCATATGTATTTTACATAATGCAAATTAATAGCAAGTATGTACTTGAGGATAGAAAGAACTTACCTTTTTCCCAATTCATTTTCTGTTTTCTTTCTTACTGGCTACCCACACCCTTGCAAATGTGCTGGTCTTTCATCCTTTTATAAAATATCAGCGAACACTATGAGCTTGGAGAGAGTGATGGACAGCACTGTCCAGGGCTTGGTGGGAATGACTGGGTTAACCTTTGCAGTTTCTCTCCAGGAGTCCCCTTCTAATGGTTGGCATTGAGTGAGCAGTAGTAGTCAAGGGATTTTGCAAATATGTTTTAATTCATGGCCTTTCAAACTATCAAATGAAACAACATGTATGGAACTCATTTCTCTGAATCGGGGGCTGTTTTGGGAAATCTGTCTCTGGGCATCATAGCTGCAATACACTAAATCATCCTCCACTAACCAGACTCTGTCTGCTGAGTATGTGTACCTTATGACCAAGGAGACGCTGATGTCTAGAGAGAGAGAGCTTCAGATGTCCTAACACATTCAGAAGGTGCAGGAATTATTCTGAGAATAATTTAGAAGGTGCACTCTAGTTGTTATTTTATAAAAATGAAAAAAGTATTGACATTTCTCAGCCCAGAACTATTTTTTAACAAGCTAGAAAATACTAAAGAAACAGGTAGCACAGTTTTCTCAAGAGGACACACTGTAGTTGGAACGTATGCTATTTTTTTCCAGTGTGCATTTGTGTAAAATATGTGCACAGAAATTTCAGTCCAAATCCTAATGCAGAAATAATCCAAACGATGGCAGATTTATAAGGTAGGTAATTTTTATTTATTTGCTAATGTGGATTCCCTTAAGAGCTCAGATGTTCTACCTTATTACTTATGGCTTCTCCTTGAAAAGATTTCCCTCTAAAGTCTCAGCAGCATAAAACACTAGGCTCGCAGTTGTCTGAACCAAGCATTAGCCATCATTTTTTTTTTGCCACAAATTCAGGGTGGTTTGGAATCTACTAGCTCCTAACCTGTTTGGTAATTAATCATTCATGATTAAGAGGCAGTATGAATAAATCAGTGTAACAAAGGCATGGGACTTCCTTTGTTATTCTTCCTTTTATTTTGATAATTTGAAAGAAAATTTAGCTGGAAACCTTGTGCTCAAAGCTTTACCCTCCTGAGTTTCAGGATTTGTTCTATCTCTTCTTAGGTCGGTTCTTTCCCTAAGGATTAAGCATGTGTCCTTGTTATTCCTGTGTGCTGCACTGAGGAAAGAGAGATATATGGGATTGCATTCTTATCTTTAAGTAACTCACTCTGTAAGTAGAGACAGGCATAAACCAATCAGGTCCAATACAATATACTCACTCCCCTTCCTGAAGGAGATTTGGACTATGGAGCTCAAAGAGAAATGAGTGATTATGCTTTTAGAACTTTAGGAGAAGATAGGGAAATTTGCAGAGAAGTCCCTTGAAATCTTCTGAAAGATGAGTTGTGTCTTTTTAGGTAGGAAATAGAAGCTTGAGATAAAGTGAAATCATGTAAGTGCTTATGCATTTGCCTTGTTCCAGGGACAGCAGGGATCCTATACATTGTCCATCCTTTGCCATGCCAAATGGACATTAACTCAGCCCATAAAAGGACAGTTTCTTTTTATTAAACATTATTTTGCTATTGTCACCCTCTTTATTGTTGTAATCTTCATAGCTTATTGAGTGCTTCCTTTATATAAGACACCCTGATAAGCCGTCTTTTATTTAAACCTTACAAACACAATGAGTTAGACAATATTACCTGTATTCCACAGATGAGGAAACCAGAACTTAGGAAGTAAAGAGAGTATATGTCTTCCAAGATTATTCAGCAAGTGAGGAGTTGAGCTCCTCTTCCTAACCATTAAAATACTATGCTATCTAAAGAACACAATACGCAATACACAATATTTTAGTAACAGCAGTGGTCTAGACATGCAATGTGGGTTCTAGGAGAAAAAGCAAATGTCTCTGACTGATGAGTCACAGAAATTTCAGAGTTTTAAGGGTATGTCTTAAGGAATGAGCAGGCATTTTCAGGCAATAAATGTGAAAGAAAAGAATTCCAGAATGAAACAACCTGTGAAAGGTCAAAGAATTTTTAAAAATCTGGAATGCCCAGGAAATGGTAACTTACTTGGTGAGGGTGGAATTTTCAGTGAGTTATTAGGAAAAATGAAACTGAACTAGATGCTGCCTATGATATTTGCTTAAGCCAGTAATTCTGCTGACAAGAATGAGCATGAGCATAGACAGGAACTCTCATTTTGTAGGTATTCTCCTTTTGGTTTTGCCTTTCACTTATCAAGCACCACTGCCCCTCTCTTTAGTTCCGCAGCTTCCCCCACCCCTCATGCATGCTGTCTCTCCTTGTGTGGGTAGATCACATCCTTGGCAAGTAAAGTGATCTAAAAACTTTCGTTGAGAATAATATTCACCATAAAAACATGTCATGTGAATATTTATGGGTTAGTGTATTTTTAATTTCCAGCTACATGCCAATTTTAGTTTATTCTTTTTTTCAATTTATTATTTATTGAGGTAAACTTAACAAAATAATATACATCCATTTGTGCAGGTTCCCCTTTCCTCAGATATATGACAGCATACCCTGCCTACCACCAAAATGCTAGAAGTTTTTCATCATTGTCCACTGGACCCCAATCTCACTTTCTGCTGCTCCTCACCCCATTCCCTACTGGTAACTTCAATTCTACTGTTAATGTACAAAGGTTGTTTTTGTTTAGTCTGTCTCTTTGTTTTGTTTCTTTATATTCCACACATGAGTGAGATTATCTGGTATTTGTCTTTTGTCTTTGCTTTTATTTCACTTAGCATAATCCCTTCTAGTTCCATCCATGTCTTCACAAATGACAGAATTTCCTCTTTTTTAAGAATCATGTAATATTCCATTGTATGTATATAGCACATATTATGTATCCTGTCATCTGGCAGTGGGCACTTAGGTACTATTGTAAATAATGCTGCAATAAAATGGGGATGCATATATCTGAAAATTAGTGTTTTTTGTGGATAAACTGATTTGTGTGAGATTGTGTTCATGTCCATTTATCATCTCACAAGTGGGATGATGGGGTCATGTAAGATTTCCATTCTCAGATTTTTACGGAATGTCCATACTGCTATCTGTAAAGGTAGCACCATTTTGCACTCACACTAACAGTGTAAAAAGTGTTCCCTTTTTTCATACTCGCCAACATTTGTTGCTTCCAGACTTTTGAATAGTAGTCAATCTGACAGGTGTAAGGTGACATCTCATTGTTATTTTAATTTGCATTTCCCTAATATCAAGTGAGGAAGAACATCTTTTAACATGCCTGTTCTTTGGAGAAATATCTAAATAATTCTTCTGACTCCTCTTTTTAATTGGGTCATTTGTTTTTTCTGTTGTTGAGGTTTTTGAGTTCTTTATATATATTTGACTATTAAGCCGCTTTTAGATGCATGATATGAAAATATCTTCTCCAGTAAATAGATTGTCTTTTTGCTTTGGTAATGGTTTATTTTGATGTTCAGAAACATTTTAATTTCATATAGTTTAATTTATTTATTTCTGCTTTTGTTTCCTTTGTCACTAGAGCTGAGTCCCCAAAGAACTCACTAAGGCTGGCATCTTGGAATGACTTGCCTGTGCTTATTCTGAGTATTTTCTGGTTTCTGGTCTTATATCCAACTCTGTAATCCATTTTGAATTAATTTTTGTGTCTGTTGTTAAAGAATACTCTAAATTTAATCTTTTACATATGACTGTTGAGTTTTCCCAACACCACTTATTGAAAAAGGCATTCTTTTCTCATTATAAGCTCCTGACTCCTTTGTTGTAAGTTAACTGACCATATATAAGTGAGTCATATCTGCCAATTCAGTTCTCTTCCACTGATCTGTGTGTCTGTTTTCATTCCAGTACCATATAGTTTTGATCACTATCACTTTGTAGTATATAGCTCAAAATCTTCAGTGTGATACCTCCGTTTGTTCTTTTTTTTCCTCATGATTGTTTTAACTAGTCAGGGTGTTTTATTATTGCATGCAAATTTAATTTTTTTCGTTATATTTCTTTAAAAGTTTTCAGTGGGATTTTGATGGGGATTACATTAAACCTGTATATTGTTTTAGGTAAGATGACCATTTTGACAATGTTAATTCTCCCCAGCCATGAACTAGGTTATCTTTCCATCTCTTTGTATCTCCCTCTATTTCCTTTAATAAAGTCTTAAAGTTTTCATTGAACACATCTTTCTCTCCCTTTAAGTATATCCCAAGGTATTTAATTCTTTTTGCTTCTATTGTAAATGAGATAGTTTTCTTGAAAGGTTATCACTTACTTTGAGTCAAAGAATTATTGTCATAAGTGTCTTTCTTCTCTCCTCTGTTTCTTTGCAGTTCCTCCTCAGATAATGAATATATCCTCAGATGTTACTGTGAATGAGGGGAGCAGTGTGACTTTGCTGTGTCTTGCTATTGGCAGACCAGAGCCGACTGTAACATGGAGACACCTGTCAGTCAAGGGTAAGGCATTTACCTGTAGGAAGTTTTCAGAGATAGTATATTGAAGACTTGGTTTTGATACACAAAAGAACTTCAGAGATAATTAAACAAGGATGTATTCTAAAATGATAATATGTAAGTACAGGCCACACACTAAAATATTACATTTCAAATAATGGATTTATGGAGAAAATTTATTGCAGTATTTTCTCAGTCCTTTGAGTGACCTTAGAAGAATTTTGTTTTCCCAATTATGAAGAAAATAAGTGCCATAATAATAACTTCCAAGAAAGATACCAATTTCTCAGTTGGGGGATGCCTGGGCAAGTTGGTGGTTTGCCCTTTTTGAAGATGGATGCTCAAATGCTAAAATGTCCATTGAAAACATTGGTATTATTTTATATTCAGGAGAGAAAAAAAATCCTTTCTCAGGATGTTCAGGATTTTTTTCCAGAAATGCATCTATTTGACTAGTATAGAAATAGTAAACTTTGAGTTCAAAAAGAATGAGAAAAATGATAAAGAACCCCTGAGCCTGCCAGTCTGAGGCCCCCAGTGAATAGTTAAAAATAATAGTTAAGTCTTTTCCAAGGTAACAGAAAGGTAACCAAAATTACAACAAGCTTTTCCTTCTTGGAAACTAAAATTATTCTCTTGTATTAGAGAGTTGGACAGAGTCACTTTACTTTTTAAAATTTTTCTAGAAACCATGATTATTTCTAGATATGAGAAACAAGTATTTCCTTAGACTTTAGAAAGCCGAATATGAAACCCAGTGCATAGAATAATGTGTAGAGTAAGCATGATATAAAAATAATACAGATCTAGAGGAAAGCATAGGTATAAAGCATAATAATATAAATATTTGCTAGGACACCAGAAGCTCTAATCATCAAAGAAAAAGGTAATCCAATTGTTTTGGTATTATTTTGTTCAGTATTTGAACAAAATTATGCAAACCATATCTTACACTGTAAAAGTGTAAATCCTCATAGTTCTGGAGACTAGATGTCTGTGAGGAAGGCGAAGGCAGAAGGGTTCCTACTGAGAGTTCTGAGGGAGAACCCACACCATGTCACTCCTCACTTTCAGTGGTTTACTGGCCACGTTTGGTCTTCCTTGGCTTGAATATGAGCCATGTTGATCTCTGTCTTCAGTTTCATATAATTTTCTCCCTGTGTAGCTATCTCTGTTAAATTTTTCCTTTTCAAAAGATATTTACACATCAGATTAGAGCCCACTCTAATGACCTCATCTTAACTGGATTGGCTCTCTGATGATATTATTTACCAGAAAGGTCACATTCTGAGGTGTTGGAGATTAGGACCTTAAGGCATCATCTACTGGAAGGGGTTGGGGCGGCAGGGGGGGTGGGGTGTTAATTCAAGCACCTATAGTAGGATTTATCAAGGCAAAACACATCATTAATATTAAATGCAAAGAAAAGTCATAGGCTGGGAGAAAATATTCAGATATATCTATAGAGGGAGACAGATAGATGATAGATAGTAGATAAATAGACTTGACAAATGATTAAACCTGGGAAATATGAAGAATTTTTATGCCATTTTAGCAACTCATTTTTTTTTCCAACAAAGGACTTTTAAATGAACAAATATTTGAACAGAAAATTGACAAAATAAGATATATGTATATACATATATATAATAAACTCGTAAATATATTCACCATTTATCACAGAAGTAAAAGACTGTAATGCTACACTAAGCTGTAACTACTAGTGTGAAAAAATTTTGAAAAGCTACAATATCAATGTCTGGATCAACAGACGCTTTCATGTTAAATCTGAGACTATAAAGTGGTCTAAGCACTATTAAACAGTGTGGATGGATATTATAAAGTTCAACATTTGGTGACCATATGATGCAGCTCCTAGGCATGAAAACGTATGTCTACAAACATACATTGTACACAAATATTCATGGTGATGTCATTTATAGTAGACTCAAACTAGGAATAAACCAAATAACCGTCAATAAATAGATAAATCATTACATATTCAAACAAAAAATTTTTTCTCAGAATTGAAAGGAAACAAATCATTGAAACTTGAAACTAAATATATGAATCTTAAAAAGATATGTTGAACAAAAGAAACAAGACACAAAAATATCACATACTGTATGATTTAATTTATATGAATTTCTGGCACAAAACTAATCTAGAGTGACTGAAATCATGTCAGTGGTTACCTAGGAAGGAAATTTTAGAGAAGTGACTGATAAGGGGCACAAGGAATTGAGGAGGGGATGAAATTGTTTTATAGTTTGTAAAAGATGGTCAGTATGTCTGTGTATAGATCATTAATAACTGACCAAATTAAAAAGGGATTTTTTTATTGCATGCAAATTAAGTCTAAATAAAATTTGAAAAAATGTATATAGAAATGTAGGAAATAATGACCTGAAAATCTCCCACTAATCTGAAATATCAACTATGTGAGCAATGCTTGGCAAATAGGAGTCTGGATTTGTTACTAGGCCCCTCAGGTAAGATTCCACTGTCTCATTGTCCCAGTGTAAATGGAGAGAACATATTTCAGCCCTTGTTTTGCTAAGGGGAAAGATAAGGTTAAAACATTTGCTGAACAACCTTTGTGTAAAGACTTCAGATAGTGAACCCTAAAGTATCAATATCATAGAGTAATATTAATAAGAATATTAAAATATACACTATAGATATCACAAAACTCAGTTATCATATAAATACCATAGCTTGTTTCCCAAAGACATAAACACCAGAGAATATTTTCTTAGAGTCAAGGAAAATTTTGGATTTGCATTATGCAAAGAAATATATCTAACCACTAGACCAGTTTCTATATAATTGGTAAAGATAGATGTCTTTATAAATGCTCAAAAGGCCAGAAAGCATATATTTGATCCCAATATAGTTTCCTAAGCCAAAATTCTTTAGAAAGATATTTTTACTTTGTATAAGTGTTTTGAAGCAATTCTTTATAATGGTGCACTGGTAAGATTTCCTTCTTAAAGTAAAGGAAATTCAGCCATATTTTTTCAATCTTTTATGTAATATAATAGTTATAATTCAACCTCAGGGACAAAAAAAGCACATAAAATTCTAAATTTAAATGATCCCTCTCCTTTTAAATCTCATAGGCTGTGCTCTACTTCAGTTCCTTTGTCTTTTTTTTTTTCCCTCCATAGTCATGGCCTTCACTTTGGGTCTTTTATTTCCTCTATTGTCTTTTTCCCCTCTTTCTTTCAATGACATTTAAACATTTAAACCCAAAGCATTGTCACCCACATTTGAAAAGCTTTAGAACCTGGAGGGTTTGCAAGTTTAAAATTAGAATTTGTAGGGTAATTACAAATATTTATTTTTAGAAGACTACCCCTTCTCACTTGGAGTTCAAAAGGCTTTGGATAGTTGTTTAAATGTTTAAAAGGGCCTCCAATAAAATTTGAACATTAGGCAGCATTTATAGAGTGATTTACTAGTTAGTTTGGCCTGCAAGAATAAGAAACAAAGGTTTCAATGCTATGTTCTTTAAAATTCCAATAGGGTTACACTGAAGGGAGAATTTAGCTCACTGAACATTTGATGCAATATTTAAAACCTAGGCCTTAGATTTGGAAAGCTATATAAAAAGAGTGAATAAACAAACTTTCACCTAGAAAAAAATTTTTAGTAATATTTATTATCTCTTTTGTTCACAATGCTATATTCATTTTAGGATATAGAAATTGCATCTCAATCTATATTTCACACCACAGCCACCACCAGAGTGCCAGTGACCTTTGCCACCACCATTTCCCCTCTGACCTTCTCTCACCTAACCCCCCACCTCCTACCCACCCTGATAGCCATCATCTTGTGTTCTGAGAGTTTTTGCTGGGGTTTATCTGTATTTGTTTAATGTCATTATATTCCACATGTGAGTGAAACCATTCTGTATTTCTCCTTTTTTTCTGACTTATTTCACTGAATATGATTCCTTTCACTCCATCTGGATTGTTACTGCAAAAGACACAATTTATTTCCTTTTTTTCCATATCTGCATAGAATTCCATTGAGTATGTATACCACAGCATCTTTACCCAGTTAACTGTTGATGGACATTTAGGTTGTTCCCATGTCTTGACTATTGTGAACTGTACTGCTATGAACATAGGGGTTCAGATAGTTTTTCAAATTAGAGATTTTGTATCTTCTGGGTATATGCTTAGGAGTGGGATTGCTAGTTCAAATGGTACACCATATTTATCAGTTTGAGTAATCGCTATACTGCTTTCCAAAGAGGTTGCACCAATTTACATTCCTACCAATAGTGTAGGAATATTTCTTCCTCCATACTCTCCAACATTTGCTATTCTAGTCTTTTTGATATAGGTCTTTCTCATTGGTGTGAGGTGGTGTCTCATTGTGGTTTTTATTTGCATTTCTCTAACAATGAATATAGATGATGGATGATGATGTAGAACATTTCTCATGTGTCTATAGGCCATCTATGTATCTTCTTTAGATAGGTGTCTTTCAGTTCTTTTGCCAGTTTTTTGAGTGGGTCATTTGCCTTTTTATCATTGAGGTGGATGAGCTCTTTATGTATTTTTGAGATTAAGCTTTTATTTGATGTATGTTGTTTGAATATCTTCTCCATTATCATAGGTTGTCTTTGTGTTTTAGTGGAGGTTTCTTTTGCTGTGCAGAAGCTATTGAATTTGATATAGTCCAAATTGCTTAGCTTTATTTTGGCTTCCCTTGTCATAATTGTTTCTTCCTCAAAGATTTCTTTGAGGTTGAGGTTTGGAATGTTCTTCCTACAGTTTCTTACAAATATTTGATGGGTTCAGGTTTTATGTCCAGGTCTTTGATCCGTCTTGATTTAACTTCTGTTGTATGGTGAAAATGAGTTATCTAGCTTCTTCTTTCTTTCTGTTTTGCAGATGCCATTCCAATTTTGACAACACCATTTGTTAAATAGACTTTCCTTATTCCATTATATGCTCTTGGCACCCTTGTCATAAATTAACTGTCAATATAGGTGTAACTGTATTTCTGGATTCTCAGTATGATTCCACTGATCATTGTGTCTGTTTTTATTCCAGTACCATATTGTTTTGAGCATGATTGCTTTGTAATATAGTTTGAGGTCAGGGGCTGTTCTTTTTGTCTCAAGATAGCTTTGGCTATTCAAGGTCTTCTGTGATTGCATATAAACTACAGTATTATTTGCTTCTTTCCTTGAAAAATGTCCCTGAGATTTTGATGGGAATTACATGAAACCTATGTAGTGCTTTGGGTAGAACAGTCATTTTTATTATGTTAATTCTTCCAATCCATGAGCATGGAATATTTTTCCATCTCTTTGTGTCTTCCTCTATTTCTTTTGCTAAGGGCCTGTTGTTTTCATTGTAGGGGTTTTTCATGTCCTTTGTTAAGTTTATTCCCAGATACTTGATCTTTCTTGCTATTGTGAATGGGATTTCATCTTTTATTTCCTTTTACTCTGCTTCTTTATTTCCTTATAGGAATACTACTGATTGTGTGTATTGATTTTATATCCTGCCATTCTGCTATACTCATTGATTGTCTCAAGCAGTATTTTTCATGGAGTCTTTAGAATTTTCTATGTGAGTTGACCATATGGTTTTCATTTTCACCTTGTTGACGGGTGAATTGCATAAATTGATTTGCATATATTAAAACATCATTGCATCCCTGGAAAAAACCCACTTGATAGTGGTGTAAAATTTTAGATGTGTCATTGAATTGTTTTTACCAGGATTTTGTTGAGGAATTTTTCATCTTTATTCATCATTGGTATTGATCAATTTACGTTTTTGCTATTGACTTTAATTTTGGAACTAGAGTAATATTAGCTTCATAAAATGCACTTGCTCATTTTCCCTCTCAACTTTGTGGAAGAGTTTAAGGAAGATGGGATTAGCTTTTCTTTGAATGTTTTGTAGAATTCACTTGTAAAGCCATCTGAATCTGGGCTCTGGAGGTTTTTTTTTTAATTACTCTTTCACTGTTTACGGTTGTGAGTGGTCTTTTTATGTTATCTGTGTCTTCCTGTTTCAGTTTTGGGAGGATGTGGGATTCTAGAAATCTGTCCATTCCCTCAATGACCAATTTGGTACCATATCAGTGTTCATAACAGTTTTTTCTCATCTTTTGTATTTCTTTAATGTCAATTGTAACCTTGCCTCTTTTATTTATGATTTCTATTATTAGGGTTTTCTCTCTTTTTTCCCTAATGAGTCTATTTAGAAAAGTATTGATTCTGTCTTTTTGTTTTTTTTTTAATTAAATCAACTCTTGAATTCATTGATCATTTGGATGTTTCTTTTGTTTTCAATTTCATTTATTTCTGCTCAAATTTTTATTATTTCCTTTCTTCTACTGATTTTGGTTTTGATTGTCCTTTCTTTTCTACTTCCCTGACGTGTGTGATATTAGGGTTTTAATTTGGGCTCTCTAATGGGTTTTGATGTGTGCTTGTATGGTTATAAACTTTCCCATCTTAACTGTTTTTGCCAGACTCGTTTTAGTCTTGTAAAATGTGTCCAATTATAATATGCAATATAATATAATATGGCAAATTATAATTTGTCATAACTTCATCTTTAATTTTATTCGTGATTCAGGGGTTGTTCAAATTATGTTGTTCATTCTCCACAACTTTGTGGTTCTTGTAGTTTTACTCTTTGGTTCATTTCTAATTTCACCCCCTTGTGGTTAGAGAAGATGCTTTCTAAAATTTCAATCTTGAGACATTTGCCAAGACTTGTTTTATATCCTAGTATATGGTCTACCCTTGAAAATGTTCCATGTACACTTCGGAAAAAATGTATATTCTTTTTTATTGGGGAAGAACACTCTGTGTATGTCTGTTAAATCCATTTGTTGATTTTCTACCTGGATGATCTATGTATTCATGTAAGTGGGCTACTGAAGACCCCTACTATTATTGTGTTATTGTCAATGTCTGTCTTTAGTTATGTCAGTATTTATATTATATAATTAGGTGGTCCTGAATTGGCTGCATAAATATGTTGATGATAGTTATTTTTTTCTTCATGGATTATCTCCTTGACCAGAATGTCCTTTCTTGCCTTGCCCTTTTTAGTTGGAAATTTGTTTTGTCTGTTATTAATATTGGAGTTCCTGATTTCCTTTTATTGCTGTTGCTTTGATGAATTTTTTGTAGCCCTTGACCTGTGTTTGTCTCTGGGTCCGATATGGATTTCTTATAGCATAATATTGATGGGTCCTGTTTTTTTAATTTATCCAACTGCTCTATGTCTTTTGATTGATGTGTTCATTCCATTCACATTTAGGGTGATGATTAAAATGTAAGCCTTTATTGCTGGAGCTTTGTTCTCTGTCACCTTTCTATATCTGTAGCTTCATTTCCTGTTTGTTTAAGTTTGCTTTTGCCTTTGGAGGATTTTTTGGCATCAATTCTATCAGTTTTGTCTACTTCCCAGCTATGTATCTCTTTACAATTGTTTTATGCCGGCCCCATAGGTTGTCTCTAACTGTCCTGATCTATGATAGACTTCTGTGAGCTGATGTCATATAATAGTTACATACTTGTGTAGGTTATCTTTTTTGATTTCCCTGCTAGTGGTTTTTTGTGTGTGTGTTCTGTCCTGTTGGTCTCATCTTTGTTTCTTCTTTTGTTTACCTGTTGATCATCATTTTCAAGGCTTGGTGAATCTGTGTTTTCCTTTTCCCTATTATAGGGTCAATTTCAAGATTTCTGAATGGCAGGCTTAGTCATAGAAACGTTCATTAGATTTTCTTTGTCATTGAAGACCTTTATTTCTCAATCACATTTGAATGATAATTTTTCAGGGTAGAGTATTCTTGGTTGGCAGTTTTTGTCTTTTAGTATTTTGAATATGTTGTTCTAATTTATCCTAGCCTATAGGGTTTCTGTTGAGAAATCTAATGGATAACCTGATGGGTGTGCCATTGTGGGTTATGGTTTTCTTTTCTCTAGTAGTCTTGATTAGTTTTTCTTTTTCATTGGCTTTTGCTAGTTTTACCATGATGTGTCTGTTGTAGGTCTATTTACATGTAGAAATGTTGGTGTTTTCACTGCTTTTGAACATCTGTGATTACTTTTTGTAATTGATGTAGGAAAGTCTCTGCTATTACTCATTTAGGTAGGTTTTCTGCTCCCCTCTCCCTCTTCTCTCATTCCAGGATACCTCTTATTATGTTTGTTTTCATAGTGTATGATATTTCTAATAGGTTTTCTTCATTTTTCCTCAATCTTGTTTCCCTCTGCTCTTCCATGATTGTCACCTGTTTCTTGTCTTCAATTTCTGATAATGATTCCTCTGCAAGATTGACTCTGTTTGTGGAGATAGTCATGCTCATCTGCAATTCCTTGACTGTATATTTTATCTCTAGCATTTCTGCTAGGACTTTCTTCATGGCCTCAATATCCTTGGTGACATATTTCCTTTGAGATGTCATGTCTTTTCTGAGGTCTTCCAATTGGGTAGTTACGTATGCCTCTTGCATATCATTCAGCTTTTTAATAACTGTCATGTTGAGCTCTTTATCTGTTAGGTGTTCCAGTCCATGTCAGTGGAGTTCTTATTTGGAGAGCTCCTAGCACCTTCCTCTTTGGGAACATTTCTGTCTTATTAGGTAACAGATTTTGGCATGGCATTCTTTGATGCCTTGAATATAGCCCTGTGATTTTCTTTTCCTTTTCCTTTAGATTTCTTCCTATTTGTCTGATGATGTAGTAGGTACCAGCCCCTTGATTTCAGTAGGGGCTGGGGCTGCTTCTGCTTTCCAGGATGCCCTGTTATGAATTTGACTTCTCAGGTGCTTAAAGGCTTTGCAGCCCTCCAGCACTGGGGTTTCGTAGGTCACTCTGGTGCAGTCTGGGAACAAAGCTCTCAAGCAGTCAAAATATGTATTTTAGGATTCATGGTTCTGGGTCAAGTTGAGGCACTGTGGATGTCCTTGGGTTCTGAGTCCTAGTATGTACCTGTTCCAGTTGTCAGCTGGGAAGGGTGGGGTTTGATGGCCCACAAGACTAGAGACCTATTAAGCACAAGTTCCGGCCCTGATGGTTGGGCCTGTGGGCCAAAGGGTCTGAATTCCAGAGTATGCTTGTCTGGGTCATGACAGGGTGGGGCCAGAGGTCAATAACCAATTATCTGTGGGACCTAAAGCCCAGCTTTCAGTGTTTCCAGACCATGGTGGATAGGGGTTAGGGGGTTGGATATCTGAAGCCTGGTGGGCAGGTGCTGGTTCTGGGTCACTGCAGGTAGATCTGACAATCTGGGTTCCCTCAGGGCAGAGTCCTGGGTTCACTGAAGCCTGGCAAATATAGTGAAGTTGGAAGGCACAGCTGTGGGTCTCTTCTGGGTGGGTTTTGTGAACTGGGGTCCCAGGAGTGGAGGACTGGGTTTACTGTAGAAAAATATTTTAATGAACATGTTATTAAAGATGAAAAATAGTGGAAACACTAAGTATTTGAAAGGACACACCAAGCATATGCCATCAATTCCTAGAAATTATAGGAAATAGCTAAAGCCAAATGAATCAGTAAATCTATTATTGCAGTAGAGAATAATAATAGTAAGCTTTTATGGGTCAGAAATTATGAGACTCTCTGAATTATAGAAAAATAAAAAGGCATACTGAAGGGGAAATTCAACTTAAAATACAAGAGCATGATGTTTACCAGTTGAAAAACAAGGCTTTAGGTGATGGTACACTGATAAATGGTTAAAAGTGATTGGGCTAATGGGAGGAAGAGCTATTGGAACACTGGTAGCATTTGTCAGTCTCCGTGCTGTAAATACTCTCTCATCATTGTAATTTTCCCATGATAAATGAAGTTAAATAATTTTTGAAATTTTGAAACTTAAAGATTTTATTAGTTAATTAAATATAATAACTGGAACTTGGTACAGCCCGAGAGATGGCTCTGTGTAGAGCACCTACTCTGGTTTTGAGTGGGATTTTTTATAACAAGACTCTTGAGGATGCCTGTCTGGTTTGTGCTTAGTGATAACAAAAGAGGGATGAGTTCAGGCCCTTGGCCCTGAAAGAAGCAAGCAAAGGGGGTGATTTAAAATGTTAATTTTATAGTAGGTTTAAGAAAATTTCAGAAAGGCTTTTCTCTTGTCTTCTCTCTAGTATGTGTAGTGAGAGGTTCCTGCGTATTGAAATACATTCTCACATAGTCTTTTCAGATAATTAGAACATATTTGTCCCAGGTACAATGTTTATTCTATATGTAAAAATCCCTCTGATATAACTTTATTTTTATGTCTTTTTTTTTCTTAAAAGCAAGCAAACAAACCAAAATAAGTCAATTTTGTAAAAGTGAGGTGAAAGTTATCGAAAAAATCACCAGAATTTCAGATGTGGATATAAAGATGCCCAACATTTCTATCTCCATCGGGTATGCGACTGGAGACCTCCTGTCTTTCAGTTTCCTTTGCAGTGTTGACAGATGTGCCAATAATCTCAGAAACTTGGTGCTCCCTGAGGAAAATTAGAGATTTCATAGGCTCATGATTATTAACTTTTGTGTATCTCTCAAAGAAAAGTGCTACGTGAACATATAGTCCTGTGTTTTTGCAATTTGCTTGCAAACCAGTATTTGGCCATGTATTATTTACCTTTAATATAAAACAGTTAAATTTAGATATATTTAATAGCAGACTTTTTTTTTATAAAACATTCATATGGATTTGCTGGAGAGTATGTCATATTTTTAACAACTTTCACTGACATAGAAATAAGAGTGACCTACCAATTAGGAACTACAATAATGATGGAATCACAGGACACCACCTCAAAAATTTTATACCAAAACAGGAAACTAGCCCTAAAACAGGCAGATGAAGTAGATTGACAAGTGTCAGTATATTTCGAATATATTTTTTTAATTTATTATTTTATTGTAGTAACTTATTCTACACATTGAAATAAACTCATATATAGGTTCCCAGTCCCTCATATATATGTCAACACACCTTGCCCTCTGCCAAACCAAGTGTTCTTTAACACTGTCCAGTCGACTCCACCACCATTTGTACACCCCACCCGCTTTCCATTCCCTATTGGTATCTGTAGCTTTATTTCATCTCTTCCTTTGTTTTGCCTGTCTACATTCCACCTATGAATGGGATCATCTGATATCTGTCTTTCTTCTTTTGACTTATTTCACTTAGCACAATCACCTCTAGATATCTCTATATTGATTTACATGACAGGATTTCATCTTTTCTAAAGGCTATGTAGTATTCCATTGTACATGTACCACATCTTCTTTATCCATTAATCTGACTTGGGCAATTAGGTGGTTTCCAGTTCTTATCTCCTGTAAATAGGGATTCAGTAAATATGGGGGTGCACAAATCTCTGCAAATGAGTGTTTTTGTTTCTTTTGGGTAAGTACCCAGAAGTGGGATGGCCAGATCATATGGGAATTCTATCTTCAACTTTTCGAGGAATCTCCACACTATTTTCCATAAGGGTTGCACCAATTTTCACTCCCATGTGCAGTATAAAAAGGTCTTTTTCTAAACATCCTCGCCAACATTTGCTGTTTCCAGATTTTCGAATAATAGCCAGTCTCTCAGGTGTAAGGTAATATCTCATTGTTTTGATCTGCATTTCCCTGATAGCCAACAAGTAGAAGCATCCTTTCTTGTGCCTGTTGCCCATCTGTATATCCTCTTCTAAAAAATGTCTCTCCAATTCCTTTACCCATTTTCTGATTGTATTGCCTATTTTTCTGTTACTGGGTTTTATGAGTTCTAAAAGTCATATATTCTAGATATTAAACACTTCTCAGAAATACGAAATGCAAATATCTTCTTCCAGTTGTATGTGTATTTTAGATATTATATGCTTGTATATTTTAGGTATTAAATACTTGTCAGAAATATGAAATGCAAATATCTTCTTCCAGTTAGTAGGTTGCCTTTTGGTTGGTGATGTTTTCTTTTGCTGTGAAGATTTTTAGTTTGATGTAATCCTAGCTGTTTTTATTTTTCTTTTGCTTCCCTTGATGCTGGAGTTGAGTCCCCAAAGACCTCTGTAAGTCTGATATCATGGACTATCTGTCCTATGTTGTCTTCCAATAATTTTATGTCCAAGTTTGTAGTCCATTTTGAGTTAATTTTTGTGAATGGTATTAGAGAGTAATCTAGCTTCATTCTTTTGCATGTGGTTATCCAGTTATCCCAACACCATTTGTTGAAAGGACTTACCTTTCATATTGTATGCTTTGGCTCCTTTGTCATAGTTTTAATGACTGTAAGTGAGTAGGTCAGGTTCTGGTGATTCAGTTCTATTCTACTGGTCTGTGTCTCTTATTCCAGTGCCATACTGTTTTGATCACTATCCTTTGTAGTATAGTGTAGCTCAGTGACTGAAAGTGTAATCCCTCCAGATTCATTGTTTTATTCTTTTAATTGCTTTTCTAGTGGAGGTCTTTTGTTCCATACAAATTTCAAGGTATTTTTGTTCTATTGCTGGAAATAAACCTGTGGGATTTAATTTGGGATTGCATTAAATCTGTAAATTGCTTTATGTGAGATGACCATTTTAATGATGTTGATTCTCCCCAACCATGAGAAAGGGATGTCTTACCATCTCTTTGTATCTACCTCTATTTCTTTTAAGAAGAATTTGTCATTTTCATTGTACAGGTCTTTCACTCTCTTTGTTGAGTATATTCCAAGATATTTGATTCCTTTTACTTCTATTTTCAGTTGTGTGATTTTTCTTGATTTAATTTTATTCTAGCATGTTGTTTACATATAGGAATGCAACAGATTTTTGTTAATTGATTTTATAACTTGCCACGTTACTGTATTCATGGATTAGTTCTAGTAGTTTTTAGGGTTTTCAATATATATGATAATGTCATCTGTAAATAATGAGTTTTACTTCCTCCTTTCCACTTTGGATTTCTTTTCTTTCTTTTTCTTGCTTAATAGTTCTGGCTAAGAACTCCAGTGTGATGTTAAATAGCAATGGTGAAATGGACAACTTTGCCTTCTTCCTGACCTTAGAGAAATGTTTTCAATTTTTTGCCATTCACTATGATGCTGGCTGTGGTTTTATCATATATGGCCTTTAGTAAGTTGAGGTATGCACCTTCTATCCTCATTTTATGGAGGGTTTATTTTTTAATCATGAATGTGTTTTGAATCTTGTCAGAAGCTTTCTGTGTGTCTGTTGATATGATCGTATGGTTTTTCTCTTTGCTCTTGTTGATATATGATACACTACATTAATGGATTCACATATATTGAACCATCCTTTCATCTCTGGGATAAATTTCACTTGGTCATGATGGATTATCTTTTTGATGCATTGTTGGGCTCGGTTTGCTAATATTTTGTTGAGAATTTTTGCATCTATATTCATTAGAGATATTGGTCTGCAATTTCCTTTCTTGGTGTTGTCTCTATCAGCTTTTGGTATCAGTGTGATGTTAGCCTCTTAGAGAGTATTTGGGAGTGTTCCCTATTCTTCAACATTTTGTATGAGTTTGAGAAGAATAGGTATTAATTCCTCTCTGAAGACTTGGCAAACCTCATTAGAAAAGCCATCTGGTAATGGGCTTTTATTTTTCAGAAGACCTTTGATTACATCATCAATTTCTTTACCTATGATTGCTCTGTTCAGATTTTTCCAGTTCTTCCAGGCTCTGTTTTCATAGACTGAATTTTTCTAGACATCTGTCCGTATCCTCAAGGTTGTCTACTTTGTTGGCATAGAGTTGTTCATAGTAGTCTCTTAGGATGTTTTGTATTTCTGTGGTATCTGTTGTAACTTCTCCCCCTTCATTTCTGATTCTAGTTATCTATTCTTTTTCTTTGTGAGTCTAGCCAGTGGTTTGTCAATTTTGTTTATTTTTTCAAAGAACCAGCTTTTGATTTCGTTGATCTTCTGGATTGTCTTTTTTGTTTTCTACCTTGATTATTTCTACTTGAATTTTGATTATTTCCTTTCTTCTGTTGATTTTTGACTTTAATTATTCTTGTTCTCTAGTTATTTTAAATATAGGGTTATAATGCTAATGTGCAATTTTTCTTGTTTCTCGAGGTAGGCCTGGGTTGCAATGAGCTGCCCTCTTATTGCTTTTTGCTGCATCCCATAGATTCTGGTAGCTTATGTCTTCATTATCATTTGTTCCTAATTATTTTTTAGGTTCTTCTTTGGTTTATTTGTTTACTCAAGAGTAATTCAGAAGTGTAGTATTTAGTCTCCAATGAGTTTGGAATCTTCCGGCTTTCTTCTATGGTTGATTTCTACTTAAAAGTTGTGGTCAGAGATGATGCTTAGTATTATTTCAGCCTTTGTAAACTTGTTGAGCCATGTTTTGTGTCCCAACATATGATCTGTATTTGAGAATGTTCCATGCACATTTGAGAAGAAAGTGAAATCTGTAGTCTTTGGATGAAGTATTAGATATATATATCTATTAGACTTAACTGTGCTAACTGGTCATTTAAAGTTGCTGTTGCCCTGTTAGTTTTCTCCCTGATTGATCTGTCTGTTGTTGTAAGTGGGGTATTGAGTTCTCCTACTATGATTGTGTTGCTGTCAATGTCTTTCATCAGTTCTATTAATACTTAATAAATTTTGATGCTCCTTCTTATGGTACATTTATCTGTATAAGCATTATGTCTTCTTGCTGGATTATAGACTATGTCTTTTTATGCTTTTTATTTCAAAGTATATTTTCAATCAGATATAAGTATAGCTGTTCCTGCTCTTTTGTGGTAGCCATTTGAGTGTAGGAGTATCTTCTATTTATTGACTTTGAGTCTTTGTTTATTTTTTGATAGGTTTGTTTCCTGAATGCAACACAAAGTTGAATTATGCCTTTTAATCAGTTCATCCACTCTGTGTCTTTTAGTGAATTCAGCTCATTAATGTTTAAGGTGATTACTGATATGTAGGTGCTTAGTGTCATTTTGTAATTTGTCTTCTGTATATTGTTCAGACAGTGTCTTTGATCTTATCTTTATCTTCTTGGGAGTGTTGGGTGTGGTTGTGTTTTGATTGTTTTCCCTTTTTATCCTCTTCTTTGCTTTTTCCTGGAGATGTATTTTGAGGTTACCCTGAAGTTAGGATCAAGAATTCTATGTTGTTTCCTGTTTTTATTTAAAAGCAAATTAGTCTTCCACTCATTCTAACCATCCATTTTTTTGTTCTCTTCTCCTCTCCACTTTGTAAATTTGCTGTCTAACTTTTGTAAGTGTGTTTTATTTACACTTTATATAGTATCTTTTAGTATTTTTTTTTTTTGTAGAACTGCTTTTGTGATAATAAATTCCTTTAACTTTTGCTTCCTGGAATATTTTTTTCATTGAGTTGTTTTTCTATCAGTCCATCAATTCTGAATGATAATATTGCAGGGTATAATATGCTAGGTCAAAAATACTTTTATTTCAGTCTTTTGAATATATCATACCATTCCCTCCTGGCCTATAGAGTTTCAGTTGAGAAATTTGCTGACACTCTTATAGGGACTCCTTTGTGTGTGACTTGTTTTTCTCTGGAAGTTTTTAAGATCTTTTTTTATCTTTTATTTTTGACGTTTTAATGACAGTGTTTCTAGGTGTAGGCCTGCTTGGGTTTCTTTTATTAGGAACTTTTTGAGCTACCTGGGTTTGAAAGATTGCTTTATTTTTCAGATTAGTGAAGTTCTCAGTTATTATTTCTTCAAATATACTTTCTTTTCCCTTTTTTCTCTCTTTTCCTTTTGGGATCCCTATTATTACTAATGTTGTTTCTTTTGATGTTACCCCATAGGTCTTAGATGCTGTGTTCACTTCTTTTCTTTCTTTATCCCTTTGCTGGTTTGCTTGCGTGTATTCTTCTTCCCTATCTTCTAGCTCACAAATTCTATTGTAGGCTTCATCCATCCTATTCTTGAGTCCATCTATTAATTCTTTAAGTCAGTCTTTATATTCTGTATTTTCTTGACATCTGTTTTAAGCTTCTTCATTTCTTCTCTCTTTTTTGGTGGTTCTCTTTTCCCTCCTCTATTGTTTTCTTGATTTCCATGAGTATGTTTATCACTGTTGTCCTAAATTCATCCTTAAGTAGTCTGCTGACATCTGTTGTGTTCAGATTTTTCCCTAGGTTTTTTATTATAGTCTTCATTTCACATTTATTTCTTGGTGTCTTTGCTCTATTTATCAATTTTTTTTTTTTCTGTGGATTAGGTTTCCCTGCACTGGTGGCCTTGTGTAGGGTGTTGGCTTGCACTGAGTAAGCCTAGGTCTTGCTTTGGACACTGGAATTTCTTGAGGTCTGTGGTATCACCAGTGATTGGATTTGTTGAGGTTCTTATGTGGGCCCTCTGCTGCTGCATGAAAGTGCATTCTGTGGGGTTGGAGTCTGTGTGGGGATGTAGAGCCATCCCCCAGCATCCCAGCTCCCAGCCACAATGACCATCTTGTTGTTGGCCCATAATCAGCAATGCGACTATAATTTCACCTCCCTCACAAGGTGGCAATAGTGAGTAGCATTGACTATCCCTCTGGAAGACTGTCTTCTTCCTTTAAGCCTGGGAGTGGGATTTCTGGTTTGGTGACTGGGGCAAACTGGTGGGAGGAGATGGACGTGAGCATTTCCCATAACTGCCTTCCAGCTATTGTGTCACCCAGAGTCATTTTCTTGCCAGGCCTCCTATTACAATCACCAGGGCACTGGTGCCTCTTCTGCACTGTGCCTAGAACTTCTCCCCCAGCTCCGTGTCTTGGTACCACTGGGTGGACCCTCCACTGTTTTCACCATTCTTGGACCAGTTCTTCCCATACTTCCAACCCCTCCACCACAGCTGGAATCCCATGTTTGAGTCTGTGCTCTGAACCTGGACTTTTTTGCTTACCCTTTGTTGTGATTGCAGCTGTGTCTGTGCAGTCTCTTTGTCTACTTTTCCTCAGTGTTTGTTCTGGAAAATAGGTGATTTTCTAGTTGCTCTGTGGGGAGGGAATGATTCTTGCTCCTACCAGGTCTCCATCTTGGCTGGAATTCTGTAATTCATTTTTAAAAAGTTTATTTTCTAGAATAATTTTCTTTTCCTCCCAGAAAACAGAGGAGACACTGAGTCAGAATTCACTGGGAGCTCTTCTATGCAGAAGAAAATGTGAACAATAGGTTGTAAAGATGAGAGTAGCCAAGGGAGGCAATATTGGGTGTTGTGTTGTAAATTAGGTTGTCTTCCCCCTTAGAATGCCGTATTAATCCGGTGTGATGCCTTACACACCTGGCCCCAATTCCAGTGACATATCTGAAAAGACCAGATGTTTGGGGAAAATAATAAAGTCTTCTTTTCTATTTCCTCTCTATGGAGATTTTAAGATGACAGCTATTCATCTGTGAAAGAGTTGATCCTATAATCTCCTCATATAAGGTAATACCTCAGGGAGCAAGTGAGTGAGTTCTTGTACAGTAGTAACTTTTCCAGGTAGCTGAAGCTGGCTCCTTTATGCATTGACTACATTCACCTGCTTCCTTGACTGTAGTGAATACCATTTAGCCTCATCAACATCAACCATATTATTTCTTAGCATTTGGTGACAGGGATAACTAGGAATATGATGCTAAAATATTGTTTAAATTGTCATATCATTTTTGTTGTCTTTTTTTTTTTTTAGTTCTTCTACTTTTTCTTTCTTCATTTCAATCAGGTTATTAATTTTTCCTAACATCAACATGCATGTCTTTTAGCAATCAAATTTCACCTGATTATCTCCTTCTAATTTGTCATGAGCAAGAATCAATATAACCAAATTGTTTATTCCTGAATAAGAACATATTGGTGGGGAAGAATCTTATATGAAGAAAGGAGTTAGGCTTTGATGAATGTGATACATGCTGTGGGTGATTGCTAGCTAGGGGACCATAATATTTGGCTTTGTTCTAGATATGTGAGGTTGCTAGATGAGTGAATTTCATGTAAACAAAGAGAGAACATAGAAACAAAATCATCACTCTAGTTTCTAACCTGATTGAGCAATTCTATCTTCTCTTCTATTCTATCTACTAGATGTTGAGGTTAACACACACCTTGAGTATGGTTTATATCATAGCACTATTTTTCATGTTAAGAATTTCTGTGAAGAAAGTCTTAGAAGTTTGCTAAGTTCTTAACATTCCAAATAAAAGAAGCCCTAATGTATACTCCTGTATAATGGGTCCTTTGGCTAGTGGTGCTAGCTAGCATCATGGACTTCAAATTCTTATAACCACAGGTTAAAATCTGGTCTAAACAGTTTACAACCCAAGTGACTTTAGAAAAATCATTTCATTTCCTTGACATTAAACATCCAAGACTACAAAATGGGATTATTTTTGCCAACTTTAGCAGGTTATTTTAAGAATCAAGAGAGAAAACTAGTGGAAGGTATGCAGTACTGCTGAAGGACTGCTGAAGGTGCTCTCCTGTTATTTCTAAATTACTTTTTTCCTTGTTTTTATTTAAATTCCCTCTCAGAATCCATATAGCTTGCAGTTAATCTGGAAACTAGTTATGACAGTTGTGTGATGAGTGCTTACTGTGTGCCAAGTCTTATTATACATATTGTGTTTTTAACTCATTTAATTTCCCAGCAACCTTGAGAGAAAAATGCTAATATGTATTATCATAATTCCTGTGTCTTTGTTCCTTATTTCTCAGCAGTCTTGGGTCATTCATTAGTGATTCATTGTCTCTTTAGTCCATCTAAGAATTTGGAACGATGTAACAGTTTTATTTGTAATAGCTAACTCTGGAAACAATTCAAATATCCTTTAATGGGTGAATGGCTAAACAAATGGTGATCCATCTATACTATGAATGACTATCTGGTAATAAAAAGGAATGAACTTATCAATATACTCAGCAACTTGGATGGGACTTAGGGCATTATACCAAGGGAAAAGAGCCACTCTCAAATGTTTGTGTGCTGATGGATTTCATTCCTATAGCATTTTCAAAATACCAAAATTGTCAATATATATTAGATCAGTGGTTACCAGCAGAGGGAATAGAGGAGGTAAAGAGGAGTTTAAGAGAGTAATTTGGTTTTGCAATGACAGAGCAGTTCTATATCTTGATTATTGAGGTAGTTACATAAATTTATCTATTGTGATGAAGTGTCATAGAATTATACACATAAAGATGAGTAAGTGTGGCAACTGGTGAGGTAAGTTCCATAGTGTAATTAATAGCTTTATGCCCATATCAATTTTCCATTTTTGATAATGTACTTTAGTTATATATGATGCCATCTTTGGGGGAGCTGGTGATAAGTGCATGGGACCTCTACTATTTTTACAATTCCCTGTGAATCAATAAGTTTAAAAAATGGGAATTGTAAGTAAAATGAACCTAAAGTTTTCACCATAATATGCTCATAGAGGAGTTTGTTGTTTATAAAAATATTTTCACATGCATCATTTCATGGTAGTTTAAAACAACTCTCTAAAATATGTCAGGGAGGAATAGCCTATTTCACAGACAAGAAAACCTTGAGAAGGTTCAGTAATGGTGAATGACTCACAGCTAACTGAAGCAGTAGATCTATAAAGTTCCTTGTTTTCAAGTTTGGATATCTTTATATGCTTCAAAAATTACTCCTAGTTACAATAAAAATGACATATTGACTCAAATTCAACTTGTTACTTGGGGCATGCAAGGGTGTACCCAAAGGTGCTCACTAGCTTGAGCATCTTACATTTGCACCTTGAATTCATACCTATCCTCCTATGTCTGAGCATTTTCTAGCCACCACCCAGTATTGTTCTAAGAAAAGCTTGGCCCCAATTGAAACCCACATTCATGTCATTGTCAACTCTAGGTCCTGATGTTCTTTTGCTTTAATTAAAATAAACCTGCTGAGACTTACCTACCTCATTTCTCTTCTAAGTTATCTCAGGTACATGTTCCAGGCACTAATAGGAGTTGCCTATTAGTTGACCTGCTGCATCATCCAGTCGTGCTACTACTTCTTTGTCTTTCTCTCAGGCAGCCAGGATCCTTGTTTTTAATCTGAAGTCCTGTTTAGAGCCTAATTAATCCCCAGAGTGTGAGAAAGAGGTGTCTGAGATGAGAAATCAAGGTTATACATATCTTGCTCACTGGAACAGTTACGGGCAAACAAGCTGTTCCTCTCACATTTCTGCAAAGCAAATTTATGTTCACTAACTTTGGTTCTTGTTGTAAATGAGAAGTATATGAAGGTCTAGCAATGCGCTTTTCACCATATGGGTTCCCATATGTTTTCCCCTTTGCTTGCGTACGTTTTCGCTTTGGCATGCACATATGCCTGTATTTTTGCAACTTAACAATATTAAAACTAATCCCATTTATGCTCCTTTTGGGTGAGTTGATTGAGTCATAAATTCCTGAGCATCTCTTCTTTGGGAGGCTGAAATTCTTTTGTGTGAACAGGGGGAGGACAAAGAGAGTTATCCAGAAGACAAATGCAGGTATGCAGCATCATTATATAGCTGATGACCTTGACCCTGGCTCCAGTGTGGAAAATATGACCCTGGGAGACTAGAAAGTAGGGGTTAAATGGCTTGGTGGTGTCCCTCTATCTTTTTCCCTAGATGGGAAGCCCACACTAAGACATAGCTGTTTACCAACAGTTTTCCTTCTAAGAGCCCAGATGAAATAATTCACCTTGGAGTAGGCAATCTGATGGTTTGAGATATGGTTCTTGATATGTGACTGTACTTTAAACTCCTCGCTCTGAGTTGACAAGCTATATCAGAAATGGAGTAGCTGAAAATTAGATTTATCTTGAAGTAATGTTAAGCTTCTTTACTGGACATTTTAGATTATAAAGATGAGTAAATATTAACATATATCATACCAAATGAAAGCTGACTAACCCAAATGTACCCTTGAAATTGGAAAGGTTGCACAGTGTATGTTGTGCAGCCATCTCTACTTAATCCTTTCTTATTCGTTCATGTATTCATTTGATGCATTAAGAATATTTGCTTGTCCCTATAGCAACAATGGTGTATAAAACAGATATGGTTCCTGCCCTTATAGAGTTTATAAGCTTGTGATCAAATCATGAAAAACATGCAGTTTCAGTGCGTATTAACTACTAAGATAAGGGACAACCTGGAGACGTGAATTAGTCTCAGGTAAGTCTTTCCTGAGATATTGATGCTAAAGCTGATATCTGAAGATAAATTGAAGTTAACTAAGGAAAGGCATTAGGATACTTTTACTTGTTGGGGTTGGATTGGCTGGGAACCTGCAAAGCTATGAGAATATCATATGTAAATCATATGAAATGAAAAGAAACCCAGCTATACCTGAAACGAAAGAACTGTGTCTTGAATTTATATCAAGCAGGAGAGACAATGGGCTGAAAAATGGTGCATCAGGGATGGGCCAGATCACGTAAGTCCCTTTAAAGAATGTGGTCTTTAAGAATACTAGAAAAATTCGAAAAAAGTTGCAAGTGAAAGAGCTTAGAAATAAGATATTCACATGCCTGACCCTAACTAGAAGCATTTCATTCCTGATCTGCTCATTCTCTATGTAAATCTGGCAAGTCCCTAAACCTCATCTCAATCTCCTCACCTATAAACCAGAAAGAAGTTAGCAATAATGTGCTCCCCTTATAAAGGGAGAATGGAATTTGATAGTATCTACTCCAAATACTTTTTAGATTATAGTATAAGAGTGGATATTAACACGTATCATAGCAAGTGAAAAGCCCAACTAACTCAAAAGTAAAATTAGAATTGGAAAGGCATCCGGTACTGTCTGCCGTCTGTTGTAAAGGCTTCTCTATGCAATTGCTATATCAAATTATGCTATTGAAATCAGTTGGACACTGATAAAATTGAGACCAGATTTGCAGGCGCTGTAGATCTAATTGGCCTCAGCAGTGGGTCCATGGTGAGTCTTGCTGCTGAACAAAACTCATAGACTTCAATAGAAAATAATAAGCAGTCTGCTCCCTCACTAACACACTGCAGCCACCTCTGGAGATAATGTGCTTTAATTTAGACATTGAGTTTCTTCAACTGGCCAGATGTTGACAGAATCTCAGAGAAGTTTGTTTTCCCCACTACCTCCTGGATGAGTGCCCTTGATAGCAGATTTGAAAGACCTACCGGGCCTACTGTGAGCACCTGCAGTTCTTGGTATTTTTCCTCCACAGCCATTTACATCTCTTTCTTAAAAATCCCTGTCTCCAGGGCCAAAATTTTTATAAATCACCTTTCCTTATTTTAAATTGAATTTCTACACTCAAGTCAAAGTAGTTCTGATTAAATTCATCATGTGATATGTGTGTAACTGAGGTGAAGACTATAGCCCCTGCTCTAAATTCTCCAGTGAGGTGTGCATAAATTTAACATTGTTGCCCACTGTGGTTGTGGCCAAACGAACTCTGAGAAGTCCTCTTACATGTACGAAAGAGATAGGGACATGGCTGCTCGGGGTCCTGATTCTCTCTTGAGCACTGCTGTGTTCATCCTACGTTGGGGAAAACCTTGAGAATTGCCTAAGAAGCTCTGAGTGGGTTGCAGAGGGGATTCCAGTTCTAAATCAGTTAGAATCAGACTGAGACACACAAACTCTGGATTTGAATTGTGCAGCAGTCAACACCTGGAAGTCACTACTAGTAGGTCAGTGCCACCTCCATACATTCAAGTGCACAGGATTTATTCTGGTCATCACAGGGTCGATGCTTAAGTGTGCCTGCAATGATAACAGCACTGAGAATACAGCATCAGTGATATAAACCCTGCTTCTCTCCTCTTTGAGTTCAAGCATGTAGTTTGTCTTAATTGATCTGCATTTCACTAACTTTTCCTCGAGATTGTGTGTTCCACCCTGGTCATAGGTGATCCTTCTCCCCTCCCTAAACTTTGAGAGCTGATACGAGGTTAGCACTTATGAGATGATTTCTGGCACCTGGAACAGTGCCTTTCATTTTAAAGATGAACAAAATGACCTATTGGTTGAATGTATCTTTACCTATCAATCCTATACTGATCTTATCTTGTAGAAAGTAGAAAAGAGAAGGGAAAGACAGGGGGTATCTTCCTAGACTAGATCTAGGTGGCATTATTTGGATGGTAAAAGAATATTTTGATATGTAAAGTGAGGGCTATTTGGGGAAGATACTTAAGTTTGGTTAGTATTAGTAGCTTATATGAACTTACAGTCTTATTTCTAAAGTGCGTTTTTTTCTTTCTCTCCAATTTCTCTCCTAGTTCCCCTTCCCCCATAATCATATGCTATACTGGCTGCTAGATAGTTTTACTTCTGAGGGTTTATTTATATCATATTTTAACCAATAGTCATGATCATTCAAGGTCTCTCGATGATGATGATTTGTGACCTGGAAGATATTCTTCAATTCCTGACTGATCATGTCCTTAAGGAAAATCAGTAACATACTGGAAAGCTCATTGACTTAATAAAGGGCACACATATATCAAGAGTTGAGTTGTTGCTTCAATAGATGCAGTTCAGTATGGACAAACTGGGATAATGATGTTAGCATCTTACCCTCATGAATGTGTCTGTGTGACAGTAGAATTTTGAACTTCCCTGCTAGGTGTTATTACCAATGTAACAATGGATGAAGTTTGTCTCTAGTAATGGCGTTATTGCGGGGAAGTCTTTACTCCCCAATTTGATGGTAGTGACTATGCTTCATGAGCTGCCTATCTTCATAGGTGATTCAGAGTAGAGAGGGAATGGAGCAGAAAACAGTTGCTTGGAGAAATTTAACTGGAAAAGAGCCTTCCAGTCTCTGAGAGGGAAATTCCAATGCATGTAAGTAGAATCAGGGGGAACTAAACTCATTAAGCCAAAATAGTTGATTGTCACTTTGAATCTGGGCTTCACATCTGGGAACTGTGATCGACTCACACACATGCAGAAGTGGGTTTCAATGAGGAGGTGAGGGAATTTAATCCCTCATGGAACACTTAAATCGTAGCCCAAAGCACCCCACCCCTAATTCCTTTTTTCTCCTGGTAGCCCGTGAAGCCTCATTAGTCAAAGGAAGCAATCATTGAAATCCTTTCTGTCTTTTTGTTTTCCCTTTTTCTCCTCATAATTATTTTTTCTTATACTATCAATAGTTTCCCCACTCCAGGATAACTTATTGGTGAGAGTTAAACCCCAGGGGTGCTAGAAATAGTTTGTTTCTAATGATACTCTGGATGATTTTGCTTCCTAAGAGAAATGTTTAGTAAATTCACTGATAAAATCAAAGCTACTCATCCTTTGCTTCCCTAATTCTCTTCCTTTCCCTGCCACTATGGCTCTGCTCACCTGCTCTGCACTCCATTGCAGTCCATAAACGCTTTCATCAGGCCTCTCTGGGGTCTCCTCCTGCTCCGCTGAGCCTGTGTTTATTTGTCACTGCACAATGGGAACCGGATGCAATAATTACATCTGCACTGAAAAGGTTTGCTCCCTTATGGGCAGTAAGGATGTTGCCAACACTGCTAATGAAGGAATGAGCTATTTTCTGGAGTATCATGGGGCTATAGGGAGCTCCGGGGCATAACTCAGGAAGATATTTGGGGTTTCATCTTCCTGGGTCAGGTTGTACCCCCAACACACTCACCCTTCCCTCCCTAGCACCTTCCTCTTTGGACTCAAATCTCAATTTCCCTCAACACTCCAAATAGCTCTTCTGCCACATTTCCTGTCCCAGAGGGCATGGAAATACTTGGTTTGGTCTTATTTGAGTCATAATATAAGAATCCCCTGATATACCATGTCTCTCTGGTTCTGTCTAAGGTTAAATATACTTGGAAGCCTCAAGTGTTGCCTCTAGCTGGAATTATACTACAGAGAATCAAGGCTGTCCATTTACCTGCAGGAAGTAAGAAGAGAGCAGGGACAGCATCTGAGCTGAGCTACACCCCTTTCTCCTGGTTTTGCTGCCTAAAATCACACACCTTCTGTGTGGCCTCACATCTCACCTGCCTTCACTTTTAAAGCCTGTTGAACTATTAGTCATTGTCTAATTAGATTTCCTCCATGACTGTTTTTTCTTTTAAAGTACATTTATTGAAATGGCCTTAGTTTATAACATTATATAGATCTTAGTTATACAGAGTTATAAATCAGCATTGTTTTCACCACCAAAGGTCTACTTTCCATACTTGCCCATATGATTGCCATTTTTACCTGGTTTGCCCACCCCTCCCTACCTTTTTGTTCTTTTGGTCTAGAGGTTGTTTTTATTGTTTTGTTTGCTCACTAGATTTCTATATTTTCTACATATGAGTGAAATTGTACTGTCTTTGTCTTTCTCCTTCTGACTTTCCCACTAAGCATAATTCCCTCTTTATCCATTCTTTTTACAATGACAGGGTTTTATCTTTATGCATACACGCACATAAACAAGTGGTATTCCTCTGCATCTGTGTACCGCTTCACTGGGCACTTAGGTTGTTTTCAACTCTTGATTATTGTGGATGATGCCGTGATGAACGCTCCACGGCCGTTTCTGTGCTAACACTTCCGAGTCTCCTGTTACTGCTGGGCTCACAGACTTTGTATACTTTGCTTGTTTAGCTACCAGCTTCAATGTAATAAAACACCATGATGCCATTATCATTAGTTTCACCATTGCCGTTACCAAAAATCATTATTTGAATATATTGACTTACTACTTAATCTGTAGTAATATGTAGCCTCATAAGTGGTCTTGTGTCAAAATTCAGATTTGAAATATAATAAGGTAAAATAAAGACTGGGACTAAAAAGGACATTTTACAGAGAGATACATAGAGAGCTATACTGGTTCAATTATTTGCCAGTGAAAACATGATTCTTCCCATTTTACTTTTATTGATGTACTTAATCTTTCAAGAAAAAATTAGTGAGTGTTATGTGACAGAAACTCTGTTTGACAAAAGGTTAGAAGGAAAAATAATAAACTTTTATTCAACTAACACTAATTTAGTCAGAGACATAGACATAGTAGCATATAATTAGAACACAGTATGATAGCTGCATCATGAATGATTCAAAATGTTATGCAATCATAAGACGTTAATTTAACTCCAGGTGGGAATTATGGGAGAATCAAAGATGACTTCCTGGATGAGGTGACTACTAATGTGTCTCTAAAAATTGGTTAAAGATTCTGCACACCTTAAACTTACAGATGTTATGATGCAGTGTTCTCTCGATTAAACTTTAAAAGACAAATTCATAAAGAGTTAGTCAAAGTAAATGAGGTGATAGGAGTAGGTAGAGATGAAGAAGGATATTCCAGGCAAGAAGGACAGCAAGATGAAAAGCATGGAAATTAGAGAAAGCATGATATGACTGAAAATATAGAAAAGGCTTAGCATGCTGGAGTGTTGTAAAACTGTTTATAACACAAATAACATTATTAGACCATTTGTAGCTACTTCGACTATGGCTTTGAATTACAAGTAGGCAGGCTTTTCATACTCATTGAGAAGACAGAAGTATTTAATATAAACTACACACATCTTTCCCAAAATCTTCCAAAATGACCACATGTGTTGCATAGCAGGTAATAATACTGGTAAATGATGCACTGATGCATTTCACCAATGTTTCTCTATATGTCACTGCATAAAAAACCTAGGTGGTCAAGATTTTTTCTTTCTCGCATAAACTATCTGGTGTCTTCTAGTAAAACTTTCTAAGACAAATCAATTCAATTTCTTAACCTCTTAATTCTCTAGTTCTACTTACTGTCTTGACTAACATAAAGCCTAAAACCAAAGCAAAAAAACAAAACAAAACAAAAAAAGCATGTTCACATTTTTTGTTATGTTTGGTCTTCCCATAAAACTGATTTAAGTAGCATGTGGGAAGCAAATAATAAAATGTTAGATAGTGGACAAAAAGTAATAGCAGGGACTTTTTAATAAAATCAATATTTGGTCATAATTTACATACAATATACTACACCCATTTTAAATGTAGATTTTTTCTTTCAATTTTATTGCAATATAATTAACATACAACACTGTATAAGCTGAAGGTATGTTTCGTAATGAATTAATACACATATATTACAAAATATAGCCACAGGACATTTAGTTAATAACATCACCTCATATAGATACAAAATGTTATTTTCCTTGTGATAAGAACTTTAGGATTTGCTTCCTTAGAAAACTTCAAATAGCTCCTATAGCAATTTTAACAGTAATCGTCGTGTTGTATATTACATCCCCATGTTGTCTTATAACTTACACTTTTTGAACACATTCACCCAAATCCCTTGCCCTTGTACCCCACATTTGGCAATCACAAATCTGATCTCTTTCTCTTTTTTTGTTTTCTAGATAAAGTATTTGTGTTTTGTTTTTGACTAATTTCACTTAGTAATATCCTCAAGGGCCAACCATGACTAATGAGTTTTGATAAATGTATGTATCTTTATAATCACCACCCTAATTAAGATATAGTACATTCACTTTAAATATTTCTTTTACACTCACATCCAAACCTCATCCCATCCCAACTATGGACAAAAGGTGATCTGTAGAAAATAAAGAAAACTTTCACATATACACCATGTATTTATACATTCGAAAATGTATAAAAATTATGTAATATGAGAATAAATACTTGTTCTCTGGTTTCTTTCAGTAATTTTTTAGTTTCATTGATGTTCCTCTGTGTAGTTCTTTCCTTTTAGTTGCTCAGTGATAGTTTATTATATGAATGTACCACATCTGCTAATGGATGTTTATTGGCTGCTATGATTAAAGCTGCTATGAACATTGATGTACCGGTCTTCTCATGGACATCTATTTTCATTTATCTTTGGTAAATATGTATGGATAGAATTGGTGAATCATATAAGTTCATATTTAATGCTTCAAGAAAATGCCAAACTGTTTTCTAAATTGATTGTGTCATTTGATATCTATCAGTATTTTATAAGCTTTGGAATTATTACACATGTTTGATAACATATAGCTCTTCTAATAGGTGCATAGGGTAAAATACACTCTGGTTTTCAGTTGCATTTCTCTGTTGATTAACAATTTTGAGAAACTTTCTATGTACTTATTGACCATTTGTATATCATTTTTATGAAGTAATGGTTGAAATATTTGACTATTCTTAATTTGGTTATCTTCTTCTTTTGGGGTTATAAAGCTTATTAATATATTTTACTGCAGCTCATAAGTAATATGTTTTGAAAATACTTTCTTACAGTCTGTGTCTTGCCTTCTCATTTTCTTGAAGGTCCTTTTCAAAAATCCAAAGTTCTAAAAATTTTAATGAAGTTCAATTTATTAATATTGTATTTTATAGCTCATGTTTTTATATATTATCTAAAAACAGGATACCATTAAGTCTTGCAAACACTGTCAAAATATTTTCTCTGGAGTTTTGGAACTTTAGTTTTGGTCCTTGTTTGGGTATAACAGCACTTGGGTTAATTGGCATGACGTCATACCTCAAAAATGAAGTCACCTTTTTCCTATATAACTATTCAGCTATTTAAACATCTGTGAGAACATTATACTTTTCCTAATGAAATATCTTGGCTTCTTGGCCAAAAATCAATTTACTTTTAATTTAATCTCCTTATGAACTATATTTTTTATTACTCTATATGTCTAGCTAGATGATAATATCATACTGTTTTCATCACTGTAGCTATATAATAAACTTAGAATAAAATAGTGCAAGGCATCAATTTTGTTCATTTTGAAAACAATGGCCAATCTGTGCCCTTTGTGTTTTTCATATAATTATAGAATCACTTTGATATTGCTGGGATTTTAGTTGGAAATATTCAGAAATTATATATAAATTTGGGAACAATTGAAATCTTAAAAATACTAATTTCCAACCCAGAAAATGTATTCTTTGATCCTTTAGGAGTTGTTTAGTTATCTCAACAATGTGTTATAGCTTTCATTGAACAGTTCCAAGATATTTCGTGTTTTTGAGTGTCATAAGAGTATTTTTAAATTCCAATTACTTATTGAAAATATTCTGAAGTACAGTTGACTTTTGTAAATTAACCTGTAACATTGCTAAATTTATTCATTAATATCAGTAATTTTTACATTACATAAGAGTTTTACATAAATAATTATGTCTTCTGTGAATAAAGACAATTTTCATTCCTTCTTACCAATCACTATGCCTCATTTATTTTTCTTGTCTTACTGTACTGGTTATGTGCACCATATCATGTTAAATACATGTGATGATAGTTGACATTCTTGTCTTTTTCTCTGGGAGAAGGAAGGCATTTCATCTTTTCTCATTAAGTACATGTTAACTGTAGGTTTCTCATGGAGCATCTTTATCAAAAGTTATACCAAAGTTATCTTCTTTTCTATTCCTAGTTTCAGAGAGTTGTTTTTTTTCTTTCATTGTGTTTGGATGTTGCATTCTGTTTAATGTTGTGTTTGACATCTATTGAGATGATAATATGATGAATTATGCTGAATGATTTTTTAAAAGTTGAACCAGCCTTACATTCCTAGAATAAACTACATGTGATCACGATGTAGTACCTTTTGTTGTATTATTGAATTGAATTTGCCAATATTGTTAAAGTAATTTTATCTGAATTCACAAGGACAGTAATTTTATTATCTGGCTTTGGTATTAGAATAATTTTGGCTTTACAAAATGAATTGGGAAATATTTCTTCCCAATTAATTTTCAGAAAAAAATGAGTATAATTGGTGTCATTGGTTTAACAAAGCACTTTGTAATAATGGTAATAGTTAATGAATTCTGTTATTTTTAGTTATTATAATAGAAATATTTCTAATGCTTCCCTGTTAGGTCTGATGCTGGTTTCAGAGAGCCCCCTTTATAACATAAATAATATCCCTCTTTTCTATTTTAATAAAAATATTTAGTTCAGAAAGGATAAATTTTATCAGATTATCATTTTTAACAAGTTATAGAAATAATATATTTTCCTTTGATCAATGTGTATGAATGATATTATATTTTCTTTTTAAATGTTGAAAAATTTAATTTGTTAATATTTTATTTACTTATTTATATAATAACTATAATTATGAATGTCCATAGTTTATGGTATATTTAAGAAATTTATCTGTAAGTTTTGTTTATAATGTCATAGCTAAAGGAAATAGTAGACTTCATCTTTTTGTACTCTGAATCATTTAAATAGCGTGAAATTTATACAGCTTAAATGTTTCATAAAAATAATCTATAAATTCATTCAGATCCAAGCATGATTTGTGAATAGTTCTTTGGCACATTTTTTAACATGTTATGATTCAGAATTTTTACCTCTGTCATTAATTTTGATAATGCATATGATCAGTTTTGATAAATGTTTTATAACTCAACTTTATAAATATTTATGTTAATGAGTATACAATAATAGATGTTATATAAGCATATATGCAAAGTATATATAATTGGATGTGTATATAAATAAAAATTCATAAACACCTAGTTACATATACTTGATAGTATCAAATACTTCATAAATACCATATTCAATATAGGATAAATATTATACATTTATACCCAAACAGAGCTGATTTTATTATTCAAATTGTGATAGTCATATTGAATTATTTACTTCTTCAAAAATTATGAAACCCAAGTGGATAATATAAAATTTTGATATGGTGTCTTCATACATTCCTAGTATTTTTTACTTTATATTTTCATGCATAGTTTAAAAATAATTAAAGCTTCACTATAAATTATTATTTTATCAATATAAATGACTCAATTTTTATAATTCAGTGTTTTTAGTCTTGCATTTAATTTTATCTGACATTAATATTATATTTTTTGCTTTGATTTCATAATACAAAAATTATATTTGCCTAGCTTTTAAAAAATACTTGTACTATTCAAATTTAGATACACTTTTTGTGAACAAAATAGAGGTGTACTCTTATTTCTCTTTTTACGTTTTTGTGAAATCTGACGTGAGCACTCTTTCTCTTTAATGGAAACTTTAACCCATGTGGGTATTATTAAAATTGATGTTTTGTTCTTTGTCATCTTTTTGTTTTCTACTTTTGTTCTGTCTAGTAATCTTCATGTTTTATACTTTGTGCTGTTTCATACACATCAAGTTGACTTTTATCCTCTATAGTTTTTTAATGAATGTATTATGTTTTTATTCATATTTGTGCCTACATTTAAGTTTCCCAGAAGTATCTTTGGACTGTGAATCTAACTACTCTAGCTGAGCACTATATTTTTCTGCTCTAATTTGAGACAAGGACTGCAGTAGTCTTCCTCCATCCTCATTCCTCCCTTAGCCCTTGTGTTTTTTGGATTTTATCAAAATCACATTATGAGTTTGTAATCCAAGATTGTATAATGAGACACTTATTTAAATTACTGAATTGCAAGATTTATAACAATTCCTTAGCTTCATCTCTTTAAATCGGCTTCTCACTAGGCCTTTCACGAATCCCTTATAGTTGTCATTCATTAGCTATTCTCTTAGCTTCATCTCAAGTTATTTAGAATACATTTCAAGTAGTTTGCCAAAAAAGATTCATGAGTGTCTTTTCTTAATTTTTAAGCTATTTCTTCTTTCATGTGATAAATATTTATTGAAATCCTGTTTTGCAACAATAGCTCATACTAGGTTCTAGAAATATAATAGCAAACACCATAGATACCAACCTTTAAAGAGTATATATCTAGGGAGATCATTTTGCTGTCCCCAGGTATGATTGGCATCTTTCCTGAGTATAAAATTCAAAGGTCACAAGTTTAGCCTCAAAACTCTTATAGTTACTATCCCCTTATACTTGGTATTTAATCACCAAGCACAACACTCTGAGGCCGTATTTTTTGCTTTGTGCTTGATTTACTGCTTGAAGGTATAGAGATAATCCTTTTTATTCTTTTCCGGAAGTATGGGAATATCTCTCAATTAATATCTCTTAATGTGTGGTGATCCCATTTTTGCGCATACACAAGACTTCTTTCTTCAGCACAAGAAAATATCTATGAAATATCTGATTGCTGGTTTCATGTAGCTGGTTCTGAAGATCTTTAACTATATACCCGTTGGCTCTGTATTCTCTTTACTTCATAGCTTCTCTCTTTCTCTCTCCCTCTCCCTCTCTTATTCTCTAGTGCAGGCTCTCTCTCTTATAAAATTATTTTCTCTGTTCTTTGTCTTTTTCTGGATGCTCTGGGAGTGCCTCTCAAGTTTGGATTTCATGTCACTGATTTTTTTGTTGTTGTTGAAGCTTTACATCTAATGCATCCTGCTTTTGATATAGATTTAAAATTTAATGTTTTTTTTAATACCATTTTCTGGCCCTCCTTATTTACCACATTGGAGTTTTTCAGTTCACCTTATTAACATTTAAAAAATCATATCCAATGTTACTCATTTTTGTTTTTAAAGGAAAAGGGTAGGCAGGAATGAAGGAAACAGGCAGGCAGAAAGGAAAAGTGAGGTGGGAAGATGAATTTCATTGTTTTTTCTTTGTTTAGTTGTTCATCTTGGTTGGCTAACCCACCCCCCACAAGTTACAAAACTGGGTCCTTAGGATGATGTGGACAGCGGCAGCCAGAGGGGGCAAACTTATTCTAAAGGCCACCAGGCCTTCTGTATGTTACCCTTTTCTATTTTTCTCTCCTGATGTCTTGTCATGAAGGTCATCACTTTCTGCTTCTTTTGGGGTTTCAGATAGCCTTCTATAACTTTTACTAGGGTCCTAGGAGTCGACATTTTTATTGTGATAAAATATACATAGTATGCAATTACTACTTTAACCATTTTTAACTGCCTAGGTTCAGTTGCTTTAAGTACGGTCTCGTTGTATAACAAAAGTGATTTTTTTTTAAAGTAAGCTTTTCCTGGAACTTTTGTGAGTAATACTTCCATTCAATTTTTTCTTTAGTATTTTCTCAATACACAGTCACAAATATGGTACACTGTGATAAGTGGATACTTCTTGTCCCTATTCTCTGTACTTTGCATAATTCTTGAGTTCCCTTTAATTTATTTTTATTTTTCTAAAATTTTATTGAAACGCAGAATACCCAGTTTATTTTTCAGTCTCTAGCTGACTTCCATCTATTTTGGTGCTTTATTTGAATAGCGTTTTCTTCTTTATCCACTGGGATTTCTGATGCATACTCATTGTTTTTATACATTGAATAAATGAAGGTTTAGGGATACTTATTTAGTGATCAGGTTTGAAACTACATTGGTATTGCAAGTCCATTAAGTTTCCTTAGATATTCTGTTATTATAGCTAGCCTCCTAATAGTTCTGATGTGCCCCCTCCCCTAACATCCATGCCTTTGTGTAGTTTTCTACCATATTGCTTCAGTGTGGTCTGTGGGATCAGAGCTGATAGTCAAGTTGTGGTGTGAGGTTCCAAGGTGATTCACAGAAAACATCTGTATTATCTTCCTTGCTTCTCTTTTGAAAACTTACTCTGAGGGCAACTGTATGACATGAGCATGTAGAGTTCTCATGATAAGAAAGTGAATCCTCCTGCTAACAACCAGCACTAAGTTGCTAGAAAAGTGTGTGAGCCATGTTGGAAGTGGATTCTCCTGCTCTAGTCAAATCATAAGATGACAGCGGCCTACAGACTGTCTTGACTGTACCTTCATGGAAAGACCTGAGCTATAACAACCTAGTTAAGTAGTTCCCAAATCCCTGACCTACTGAAATGGTGTGAGATAATAAATATTTATTGTATAGAACACTAAGTTTTAAGGCAAATTTTTACTGATCAATAAACAGCTTTTGTATCACCATTGTCTGCTCAGCTCACTTTGGCTGAAGCCTTGTGATCTGAGTAAGAAAAGTAAAGTGACGAGGATGATCCATCCTTCCTGCCTTCTTTTTTATATTTGTTTTTTAAGTATTAGTTATGTCATGATTTGAAAACACTTCTATTTACTCCAGATAACTTTTTTCCATTATAAATAGCATATAATTTCTAGTTAAATTTAGGAAATCAATTACTCTTTCATCGTAATTTTCCTAAAAATGACTATTTTTTTCTACATGTTTTAAGTTTTTTAATAAGAAGCCACATAATATGTGTTTGGTTCTACTTGTTTCTAATTTAAAAGAAACAAAGAAAATAACTTTGATGCAGTTTTGAAGTATGTATCTTTCTTTTCTCTTAAAAAAGATATATAGAATACATTTAATATGCAGATTACTTTAAAAGACATCCAACACATCTGTATATCTTTCAATTTTTCAAACAAGGTAATATATATATTCCTATGGTTATTGAGATAGAAAATCCTATAGATTTTAAGTAAAGATTATTTTCACTTTATTCTTTATGTGTTCCTTCCATTTCTTTTCTTGTCTCATTGCATTGGCTATAATGTCCCATTTTCAGAAAGCTATCACTTAATGAGGGCTCACAAATAAATGTTTATTTTTTATTTATTCTCTCAAAATATCTGTAACTAATAATATTTTTAATATCAGTATCTCTTTATAGTCTTTGAATTAATTCAGGCATTTTTTATTGAATATTTTTTAGATTCTATTTGCTAATAAAATACATTCTTATAATTAAGGCACTGTATGCAGTAGTGGAGACAGGAAAATGCTTGTTGCCTGACAATACATGGATGATAAATTCATCCTAGCAGTAAAAGTAATGGTAATTGCTACTGCAATGAATGCTGTGAATTATAGTTTTTTTTAAATACTACATTGGTTCAAAGTTCTAACAATGACACAAAGGAGAACCTTTGAGGTAGAGTAGCAATTTTCCTGCCACCCAACTCAACCCCCAAAGCTACAATTAAATGCCATCAGCAAATAGAGGTACAAAACATACGTATTTTTTAAAACTCAGGTTATTCTCATTGCCTGTGTAATAAAGCCTTGTTTGATTAGCACTGATATCCCAGTTCATGTCATACAGAATAGGAGAATGAACTTCAGCTGATTCTACTATTTACCAGCTGGATGGCAAATAAGTCACTATAACGCCTGATCCTCTAGTTCTCACTGCACAATGGAAAAAGTCAGCCATTCCTATCATCCTTGGAATTTTGTGTCAAGGATCAAATTTAATAGGGGATGAGGTATTTTTAAAAGCGTCCACTACACACTCATAAAAATGGACTGCCATCATCTTCACCATCATCATCATCATCCTGTGTATGTAATATTAAGCCAGGTCCCTCCACTCCCTGCCTTGCAAGAAGCCTTTTGCTTCTATGTTATTGCAAGCACTGTGAAACATGGGTTTTCATTTCAGTGTTACTTAATTACCCTTCCTCATCTCCCAGCCATTTTTACATTTAAATAAAACTCTCATTTCCCTTAACAATGGAAGGGCTAAAAATTTGCATATTAAGTGTGAGTCAGTGGCACGGATATCTAATTAAAACCTTCTATTTTTTTTTTTCCTTTTTCTCCTTTTCATTTTTCTCCCCTGAGCTGCTGACATTATTGTAACTGTATTCAGTGTCCCCATTCTGTCAGCCCTGTGTGCTCTGAGGAAAGCAACCAAGAAGGGTACTAGGGAGGGCAAGAGCCTGAGAGAAGCCAGAGTGATAGGGCATGGGAAGGAGGAAAGGACAGTGAGGAAGACAATGGCAGACCGAGAAGGTGTACAGAAAAGCAGGCACATTGTTAGTGACTAGGTGAGGACATTGGGTTTTTGAAAGAAGGTAGAATGAGAAAGGGAGAGTATGAAAAGTGGAAATTTATCAGAAAGAAGAGAAAGGGCTGTGTAACTAAGGAGTAAGTAGTTCAAGGTGGTTAGGAATGCTGTGAGTCTTAGCCAAGCACCATTCCTTTGGAAATCATGAAGTGTGTCCATGTTGCATTAGCATGGAGAGACTAATAAAGCAAGTTTATTTTATTTATTTGTCCTCCCTCTGCATTGGCTCCTATCATATCATTTAATAGTTGTCTGGGTGGAGGGAACACTGCCCCAACCCTCTGAGTTTCTTCATGGACTGGGCAAATAAATTAACATCAGGCAGGATTAGCAGATCAGAAAGACCATATTTAATGACCTGCCTATTGAGAATTTACATGACTGTATAGTCTGAGGTAAATGGACAGATCAAAGACTTATATATGGGTTGTGGTATGATAAAGGGTCCTGGGGCATCAAAGAGAGTAGAGGAGTCTTCACATGACGGGGTGGTTTCCATATAACAGAACCCTGCTTTTAGACTTTTTTTTTTTTTTTTTTTGGTGATTGGGGAGATGGCCTTACGTTAGGTTTCTCTAATATAGAGGATATGTTTACAAATAAACTTGCATCATGATTAAGACCTTGTCAAGCTGCAATTTTTTTCTGTGAGAAAAGGGAAATGTGATCATTTCTTTGACCAGCAGAAGGTTTGGGGGAAGGGTTAGGGCTAGGGGAAAAGAGTTTTTTTCTTTGCCTCCAAGTTGCTATTTCTTTCAACTCAAAATAATTTGCAAGACTTCTAGAAGACCCATTTTGAGGGGTTTGAGTTGATTAGTTTTGAGCCCCTTCATTGTGCAGGGACATTACCTATCTCTCTCCTTGATTTTCTTTTTCATCCTTAGAGTTCACACAGAAACATGAATCAGAAAAAGATTCCTCTGAAATTACTGGGTATATCTTAAAGTTATAACCAAGTGAGTCTTGTGTCTCCTTAACCCTTACCCAATACCACAACCATATAATAGGAGTTAGCTAAAATTCTGAAATCCAGTATCTTCCTTTGATCACTATGTTCCTGTAAACATATTGTTTATTTCAAAAATTGTGTTTATGGGAGAAGTCAGTCATTGATAATGGTACCTGGTGAGGACATGGCCCATACTAAGAGTTAGTACAAACTTGTTACACAGTGATAATTCTGCATAGTCATGATGGTCATGCCTGTGTCCATCTATCCTTGGGGAGATACAGGCTGTATTCAAGACCATGTGGTGAAGGATAGGTCTCAAAGGGAAAGACAGAGAAGAAATTCTGTGGAAGTGTAGACCCTGGCAGTATGACACCAGAGACCTAGAATTCAGTTAGATAAAGAAAAAAATTATACAGAGCTACAGCTTGTAAAGTGACTAGTCAGTAACACCAAAGATTAAATTCTTCAAAATCCTTTAACTCCTGTTGGAAGTTGGCTTGGGAAAGTTTAGAAATTACTATCATGGTTACATAATGTTTCCCAGATTGACTAATCCTAGGAATCTCTCAGGTTCTTGTAAAATTATATAGTTCAGTCCTTACCCCAGGCCTCCCAAGTCAGAATTTTCAGCAGAGAGTCCTGAGGAGTCTGTGTTTAATAAACAACAAGGCAAGATTGGTAAATAGCAATTCTTTGAGGAGTCAACAATCTCAGTTGAGGAGGTATGTGGATATGATAAGAACAAAATGACTTATTATTTAAATCACTGCTGCTGCAACTTCATTTCCCTAACCCCCGCACCGCCGCCACCAGATAACCACTGTATTTTCCCATGTTAATGTTTTACTAGCATCAATGTCCTGATTAATCTGGATTTGAAGTATAGAAGTTTAAGGAGCTCTGGATCCACATTTTACAATTATTGCCGTCATCTGCAGCGTTTCTCCAAACATGTCTTTAAGTCTAACACAGTGTAAACGGACTTGTACTTTCATTAATTCATTTTTACTAGTCTTTTGGTTCCATTTTTTAATTTCCATTCTACTGTCCTTTAATGCTTGTTTAGTGTTTGAGTATTGTCATATACTGGCAGGGCATACCTGGATGTTGTCTGCAGTTTGAACAAAAGCTAAACAGCCTGAGTTCTTGTGGTGGCATATTCTTGCCAATAATAACCCATTTCACTCTCGGGATAGCCCCATGCTATATTTAATACCACTATCCCCATTCACCTGTTACCAAGGATACCAAGGCAAGGAGAAGTAAATCAAGTATCCAAGTTCACCCAGTCACTAAGTGGCATAACAGGATTCAGTCTAAGTATTCAAACTCTGGAGTTTGAATATTTTATTATGAGATTGTTCCGCCTTATGTTGGCATTTGTGGAAAACCCTCCTATATGTTCTTCATGGGCTACATGAACAAATGAAATTCACACAGAATTAACAGGTGACAAAAGCTATGTTTAATGATGTATAATTTACGTGATTGTGAATTTTGAGGTAAAATGACAGACCAAAGACCTAGCGCCTATGCTGAGATATGGGAAAAGGTTCTGAGACATCAAAGAGAGAGGAGGGGGTCTTCATTTGATAAGAAGGAGTGACTCTTATTTTTATCCTCATGGGAAAAATTAGTTTATTAGTTAGAGAAGACTTTGTTTGCACCTTCCCAATATACATCCTTCTCAGAACTAAGGGAATGGACTCTCTTCTTGGATTAGGGGAAGGATGGTAATGTAGAGGAGATTAATTCTGAGAGTTCCAAAGACATCTGTTTTCAGTACTGTCATTTACCTGAAATCATGCTGATAACAAGTATCTGGGATGAATGGTCTTCAACTTGAGCTGGAACACCCTTCACAGATAACTGGTGGACTTTGGTTCTTGAGGAATCATCCTAGTGTGCCAATCTTAGCAAGTGTGCCTTTCGAATGACACCAAGACAAGATCCTTTTACCCCTGAGAAGCAGTCAATCTCCGCTTCCCTGGGGGTTCAGGATGACAGCAACGTTGTCTGGTGAAGGTTATTATCTGTATAGTTGAGCATTACCTGCTTTTGTAAATCGTCTACCTGTTTCTTGCCTAGCTGCTGCTTTTCCTCCCATGCCATGTTGTGCCTGGTGAAGGAATTCTTAATCATTCCCTTACACCTGGGAACATTTCACCTCTACCTGTATCCAGTGTGACCTTACCTGGTTGTGTTTCTTAACTTCCCTTTTGCTGACCCACCTAACTCTAAGTTCTTGACTAAGTGTCAAGAAGTGCTACCTCCAACAAGGGAAGCAAACTCAGAATTCTGATAGCATGGCTTTTGTAAAAGATGCCCAAAGGATCAAAATACAATGTAGCAATCATAACCACATTTGAATTACAGTCCATTTGTGTGAGTCATGCCCATATTTGCTGACTTTCAATTATTCTAAGATTTGGAGCAACCAAATTTTCTCAAAATATGAATTTGTATTCCTCTTCAAATCTTCAGACTATTCTATTACCAATAAAGCAATCTATTGCATCTTGATGCATATCATTTTTAAACATTACCATCCTCTTCAGATTACCTCGTTAAGTATAAAAATGAAAATTCTCTTTTTTCAAACTTCGTAGAATTTGAAATAGCCAAGTAATCTAGACAGTTTTCATTGTCCTGAGACATTGTTTTTAGATACTCTCTTTGGTAAAAGTTGTCTACTTCTTTGGTCTTAAATTGCAAAGACAAATAATGAACCTCAAGTTGTGTGCAAAAGCTGTCTCGTGATTGATAATTCTTTGAATATAATGACAACAAGGTTAAAGTCCATTAAATGTCATGGATAATATGGACACCTGTGTATAGACAGTAGGACTAGGAGATTCAAGGGAAAGAATATGCTCTGATTTGTCGCCTGTGTTCTTGATGTCTAGGGTTTCAGTTAGTGAACCCTGGGCTAAATCTCCCAGGTAAATCTCCTAACTAAATCTCCCAGCTATTTGACTCTCTAAGAACTGCAAAGTCACTTTGAGACATTGTTTAAGTAATACTGCCTTATTTATCTTTCTTCTTTTATTTCTTTGTTTTAAAATAGAATTATTGAAATAAAATATTTTCTATTTGTATAACTTCATTTAGAGTAGAAGGATAAAATAAAATCTATAAGACAGAGAATATTTAGACAAATACCATTTATTTGCTAAAATTATGAACCCCTGTTCCTACTTTCAGCTTCCATTTGATTAGAGAAATGAAGTCCTACTTTCAAATATTTTGAAAGTTTTCATAGAAATCTATTCATGTGCATTGACTTCAAAGTTATTGAACTACTGCACATACTGATATAGGAGTTTGTAAAAATACATACATTAATGCATGCATATATAATAAATGACATGATGTTTGGCCTCTTATTTTGGAATAACATTGAAAATGTCCTCTATATCTAAGGTAGTTTTTCCAAGAACTGACAAAGTAAAACCCAATATATTAACCCGGTCTAAAGCACACTGAGTCACCTGGTCTGGTTACCTCCATGACTTCATGTCGTCATTCTCCCCTCACTCCACTAATGTACAAAAGGGCTCATTTCCATTTTGTGAGCATACCAGGTATGCTCACACTTTAAGATCTTTCCTACACTTAGAATATTCTTCCTGAAAATATATGCATGGCTCACTTCAATATTTCTTTCTGGTTTCTTCTGAGATGGTGGTGTTGGGATCAGTGAAATCCCTCCATGCCCACCCTTCATAAAACAGCACACTCCACCCACCCAGCACTCCCTAATCCTTTCTTCTGCTTTATGTTTCCATAGATATTTTCACCATAACACACACATATAGACAAACACACACACATGTACACATACACACATGTACTGAGCATTTTTAAAAACTTTTCTGTTTACACTGGAATGGAAGTTGTTGAACAGTGTGTTTTGTTTACAGTCTCTGTCTCTAGCATATGAAAGAGTATCAGGCAACTAGTAGACATTAATATTTTTAACTTGATAAAATGAATGCTTGACACATCTGCTTTCAAGGAATAGACAAGAAGAAACTAGCTTTAAATATATATATATATATATATATATATATGCATTTATTTCAAACGAATAGAAAGTCTTGGTAGTGGTGACAGCTCACTACGTATTCATCTTATGATCTATTACCTCACTGTTGCAAGATGGCTGCTAGCCTTCCAGCCATCAAATCTGTATTCAAAGTAAGAAGAAAAGAGAAAAGGGGAACAATTTATTTATTTATTTATTTATTCAGATCTTCTCTTTGCCTTTTTATATAATGAATAATACTCTGAGAGTATTGTGGTGACATTTTATAATATTATGTTGAGTCTCTCTTAGCCTTAGAATTGTGAATCTTTCAAGCTATAGTCTTGGTTTTACTTATCAACAAATTCTGTATGTAGGAAACCTTACACTTCTGCTTCTGATTATGTTTTATTGATTATAAACTCATTAAGAAATTTAAAACTCCATTAGATTTTGATTCAGGAGTTACTTGACCCAAGTTGATAAGAGAGCATGTCTGATTAGTCAGATTTAGAATCTTCATAGGCGAACCTGTTATGTCTCATTTTTCTCTCCTCAAGAGGAAAAGACAAGGGTCTCAAGAAGAGCCAAATTACTTGCTGAGTTAGGAGAATCGTAAAGTATTAGAAAGACTCCAAAAAAATGTATTCACTGTACATCTTGACACTTCTTAGAAATATGATTCTAAATAAAAGCATGTTGTGTAGATGATGCATAACAACTTGCTCCGAATACTTCCAGGACTGATTAAAAAGAACCTTTACCTCTCAGTCACCTTCACCCATGACAGCATTCTCATATCTGCCAGTTCAAGCCATCATAGGTATGCCTGACTCTTCTCCATTCTATCGAGACCCTGAGGAATGTGATAGGCACACTCAAGGCTAAAACTGGAAGGAGTACTCAGATAAGCTTTGATTAAAAAGACATTTATTCATGATTCTACCTCTAGTGCTTCTTGTAGCTCCTGGCACAAAACATGAGTCAGTAAAATTCCATTAAAGGAATCAATGAAAGGAGATGAGGGCTGTGTCTATTGACTTAATTGATCATTTAGAACTCATATTGTAAAACACCCTATGCAGTATGCATCTCATATAAACCACAAATAACTGCAAAATAATCTATGAGTCTGTCTTTTCAAAATGTATGTGTGAGGCTAAAATCACCGTGTATTATCCTGAAGGGAGTTGATCAACATATTCCAATTTGATGCGCGGCTGGGTTAAACTGTGTTTATGGGTTTGATTTCCGAGCAAAACTCTAATATCCTTGCATAGCATAGTCACAGCTGTTTCAACTAGCGCCTCTTAATCCCAAGAGTATGTTTTTCACATATATTTAAAAACATTAATATTCTATTTGATGTTTTGTAGACTTATGACTGTCATCCATATCAATATCATTGCCCTTGTCACATTTACTTATATGAGTGACCCTGAAAGTCAGAGACAGAGTCCTGATAGATGTTTGTATATGTAATAAAGATTTGAAAGAAATGGAAAAGAGTGGAAAAAACAGTCGATTGGAGTTGCCTAAATGCAAATTGAATATCTACAGAAATGACAAAAGAGAGACTCAAAGGAGGTGACATTATGTAGGATTTTTTGAGGAATAAAACACTCCACATGAAAAAAATTATATACCTAGCCACAATCATTGAGAGAAAACCTTTTCAGTAGGAATTTGTTTCCTATAGTTTCATTCTTTAAGCCCAGATTGGTTGAAATTGAGCTTTTTCCAATTAAGAACTTCCCTTGGTTTCTCCTAAAGGAACTGAACAAGACTCTTAGAAAGTGTTGGGTACCATGTTCCCCTCCTCATGGGACACCTTGTGGTGTTTGTCTAGATGGAGAAAAAGGAATGTGTCTGCAAAAACATGTTTTTTAAGGAAACACGGTTATTTGGTCTTTGGAACCCTGTCAGAGAATGGCCATGTCCTCAACAGTGGATTTCAGTTACTTGTCAGAAAGAGTGTGAAAATCTTCCAAAATGAAAATGCTGTAGTTTTGTTGGTTTTTTTTTGTTTTTTTTTCCCTCCTTTCTGCTGACTGAAGACACTTGAGCTCATCCTTTTGTCCCTCGTCCTCAGGCGGAACCAACTTCTTAGATAATTATTAGGATTTAGCTGACATCGATCCACAAAGAGACTGGAAGGGAAAGAACATGGGTTAGGAAGGGGAAACCCTTGTTTTTCTTTTGTTGTCAAAAACAAAAGACAAAGAAATACACTAAGATCAGTTTTTTACTGGAACTCACTATGTGTAAAAAAGCAGTTTATTCCAAACTTCTGCACAGCTCCCAGCACCATAAACACTACTGAACATAGAAGAAAAACATCTCTCTCTTTTTTTCTTGCAAGTAGCAGTTCATCAGAGGGTGCCTGATTCAAGATTATACGGGAAGACACATCGGCTATCATTTTCCTCCCTCAATTGCCAGAAATAAGATTGGAAACAACTTCTTGGATTCAAAGAGAAACTGGTAACAGGCACTACTATTTCCCGGGGTCCAGAGTGACCATAGCAAGTGAAGTGAAGTAGACTGGCAAATCAGGAGATCTGGCTAGTGACCAAAGGCCTTGCTGGGTTGGGAGGACCCCTTGCAGGGAGTACAGCTGGTCACAGCTGGGACCCTGCTCTCAGGAAGCACCAGTGTGTTAGCACTCCCACTTCACCACTACCCACTGAAATAGTTCTGCACCCGCAAACAAAAGAGATGAGAAAGAGGCACATGGGAACAGGGTAGACTCAATCATCCTGTTGTTTGTGAAGCATGGATAAACAAGTTCTTATGTCTTGCATTCCAAGCCCTTTGGATCAGGGTAAAATTGAATTGAACAAAGCAAGCTATGTATTATTAATGTTAGTGTTTCTTTTAAAGATTTGATATGGGCAGGCACAAAACTTGCAATAAAAAGGGAAAGGCTCTTCAAAATTGGCAATTCTTTTTCCTCAGTTCTCTCTCAGTGGGATGCTGGATGCATCTTTCTTTGTTTTAGGGGAATTTTTGAAGAGAGAAGTAAGAGCCTAGTAAGGAGAGGCAAAATGAAGCAACAAGGCAGACAGAAACAGGAGAATGACAACATAAAAGCTCCAAAGAGACAGGGACTGGGAAACAGAAAGTGAAAGTAGTTTGCATGAAAAAATAGAGGGGAATAGTAGCAGGACAAGACAGTGCTCTGCTTCTAGAATATTCATCTTGCACTCTAGAATCAGTTTACCTCTGGGGAAACATGTGCACATTTCCTCCTTGTCTGACCTTAGAAAGAACATCTCCATTCTCCTACACGTGGGAGGAGGGAGCCGTTCATTTTTATCCTGAGTGTTCCCCCTCCCTTGTCCCAGTTCCTTCCATGTGTCCCTCTTACTAGAAGACTGGTTGTGACATCATTCATCACACCCATGCTTCTACAGCCAAGCTGTCCTTACCTGCAAGGTCCAAAGTTTTGTCCAGCCCACTTCCACACACAGATTCCACCATCCAACTCACAGTAGCCTCAGAAAAACGCCTCAAGATGAAAACATGACATTTTTGGAGCTTTTAGTTCTCAAATTAGGCCATTAGTTGGAACAGGAAATCCAGTGCTTTATTGGATCATGTTTAATCTTTCATCATCTCATATTTACTGAGCAGCTAATATTTTATTATTAATATTTATCTTTTGTTCACATTAATGCATTCATTTTTGAATATTGACATTGCATCTCAATCTGTATTTTATACCACGCCCTCCAGCAGCATTCCAGTGTCTTCACCACTACCTTTTCCCCTGTTTCCTTTATGCTCTTCTCCCACCCACTTGGCAGCCATTATCTTTTGTCCTGTGAGTTTTTGCTGAGGTTTAACTGTCTGTTTGTTTCATTCATTGTATTCCACATATGAGTGAAACCATCCTGTAGTTCTCTTTTTCTTTCTGATTTATTTCACTTATCATGATCCCCTTCAGTTCCATACAGAGGTACAATTTCTATTTTTTTAGTAGCAGTGATTTTTTTTATTGAGTACCTGTGCTCCTTTTTGTTGGGAATGGTACTAACCCTTCTGGATGGCGCCACTCATTCCATCATTCATATATTCATTCACTCATTGATTCATTCAAATAAGTCATTGGAACTAGAGATGAAATGGTTCAAAATGAAGTCCTTGTTCTTAGGTTTTTCCCCAAAGACAATATAAGGATCCAGTGTCATGGTTTTCCATACCGTTTATCTGATGATGATGCCCAAACCTCTCCCAATCTCTTGCGTCATCTATTTCATTGCCTGCTTCACATTTCCACTTGGAAGTCAAATTGGGATGCTCAAGCAGAATGTGTCTCAAGTCAGCTGTTGATTTACTGGCCTTTCCTCCATCTGCCCCTTTTGTATATTTTCCTCATCCTAGAAAAAAGTCAACTGCATTATTCTAGGATCCTCTTTCTCTTACACCCTACAATCAGTGCAGCAGCAATCCCTGCTGATTCTACCTTCAAAACATGTACAGAATCCAAGGACTTCTCATTGTATCTCCCTAATACTTCAGGAGGAGCTTCTAACATTTCTCAGAGCTTTGTAGTAGCTTGTGATCCTGGTTTACAGGTGGGTCCCTCCAACCAATTGAACCTTTAAGGTTCAATTTTTTCAGGATGGAGGCTTGATCATGCCAGCCTCTGTCAAAGCCCTGCATTGCACTCCTCTGCACCAGACACCAAAACCCCACAGAAATGGCCACAGTCGCCTCTGCCTTCACCTCCTACTTTTCTCCTTTTGTTTCCTGTTCTGGGTGTAGGTAAGCGTTCATGAACACACCAATAGTTGCTGTGTCTTCTGGTTACTACCTTTTACCCCCAGCTGTTTGTGCTTCATGCCCTCACTTATTTCACTATCTCTGCTTGAGCCCCGCACCTGTGGGCCCAGCTTGTCTACTGTATGTTTTCAAAAGTAACCCTAGCCCTTTGCCCCATGTCCCTTTTTCCATTGCTGCACATCATTTTTCTTCTAGCTCCTACTGCCTCTGTCACATCATTTATTTATGAGGTCAGTTATGACCTGTTCTTCTTTAGCAGAATGTGAGCGCCATAGTGTTTTGATCACTGGTGTAGACCCAGCTGCTAGGCAGTGCCTTGCTCAATGCAGGGTGCAGGGGATCAATACTTATTAAAGAGATAAAAATATTTTCAGATCGTGATTGTTCCTATGAATTCAAATAAAGCAGGGAAGGAGAAAGAGTTTCGTTACCAGGGTGAGAGAAATGCCCTTTGAGGTTGCAATGCTTGAGCAGAGATCTGAATGCTGAGCCGGTGCCTCAGGGAGGCATCTAAGTAGGAGTTCTGAGCAGAGGGGACGGCATTCGGTACAAACAAGGAATGTGTCTTACATACAGTGAGCAGACCACTGTGCCTAGAAGACAGCAAGTGAAGGGAGACTATGGGATGAACTCAAGGAATGAAATTGTGATAGGACTCTAAGCCATGTAAGGGATTAGGATTTTGTTCTAAGTGTGATGTAAAACTGTCAGGTTTCAGCAGAAAAGCACATAATCTGACATATGCTTTAAAATGTTTAGTTTTCAGAGCTAAGTGCACAGACTGAGAGGAAGGAAATGGAACTACAAGATTAGGGAAGAGGCACTGTAGTAGTTGGAAGGGAAGATATTGACTGAGGTGTAGTAAACAGCTTGGACATGTTGCAAGAGTCAGAGTTAAGAGCACCTTTGGATATGGATGAATGTGAGGTGCAAGACAGAGAAAACGAAGTAACTTGGTTTTGGACTTACTAGGGGAATGATGGTGACTTAGACTGAAATGGAGGGAATGGAGGGGGCATGTTTTCTGGGGATCAAACAAGATTTTGGTCCCCATAGGATAAACATACTTACTTGATAATGGCTTGAGTCAACTTTAGAATATATAAATCTGTTTTTTAGGGGAAATAACAAGACTGAAGGTACAAGTCTGTGAGTTATTTGCGTATAAAGCGTTGTTAGTGCCATGACACCTTGCTGACATGAATGAGGAGGTGTATGAACCCCAAGCCCTGGAGCACTTCAGTATTAACCGTTGGGAGGATAGTAGACACAGCAAAATAAATCTCATGGCAGTCCAGTGGGGAAGAAGGAAAACATCAGAACATGGAAAAATAGTTATTTTAAGAAGGGGAGATGATGAATAGGATACAGCATCTATTCTTAAATGCTCTCAAGACCTGGCAAAAAGAACTATCACCAGGTGGAGAAACTCTACAAGAAAGATGAGGAGACGGTTGTGAAATGTGTTCTTGGATTATGTTTGCCTATAGGGAAGGAGATGATCAAAGAATATTTCACACATAATGCAATATTTTGGCAAGTCTTCTTTGGAAGGTTAGACTTTTTTCTGGGAAAAGAAGCCCTGGGTTTTCTTGGAAAAGAGGGAAGCAGGGGCATTTGCAAAGGCACTTGGTTGGGAATGTCCAGGGTGGTTGAGGCATCAAATGCAAAATCAAATAGTAGAAGGTGACACTCTGGAAATTTGGTTGAGCTGGTTTGCTGAGATCACTACCTTTGCAAGAAGCTTGGATTTTATTCATAAGCACTGAGGAGACAGCAGATTAGATAGACAGATGACAGGTGATATATAGATAGTATCAAAGCATAGAATTATTTGCTTGAGGAGGCTAACCTTAAATACATAGTAGAAACAGTAATGGAGTTTACCGTCTGTATTAAGGAGAGAATTATAGCCATGGTTCAATTCTTAATGGCTCTGATTCTGACTCTCCTTAGCTAGAAAATGAAGGACATAACAAGAGGATTACTGAGATTGTTTCCAATGCAAATACATTTATTTCTATTAAAATGTTTTATTATTTTGTTTTAAATATTATATACATTTTAGGATATTGAAGTCACAGCTCAGGCTGTGTGTGTTTCACACCACACCCACCACCAGAGATCTAGTGCCTTTTTTCATCATCTTGTTTCCTCTTTTCTTCTCTTGTTCTCTCGCCTCCCATCCCCCTGGCATCATAGTCCAGTGTACTGTAAATTTTGTTAAGATATGTCTGTTTTGTTTATAATCCAAATATGAATGAGAAAAATCTGTCATTCTTTTTCTTTCTAGCTTATTTTGATCAGCATGATCGCCTCCAGTTCCATCTATGTTTTTATCAAAGGGCATGATTTCATTTTTTTTTTAACAGTTGCATAGAATTAAATTGAGTAAAAATTCCACAGCTTCTTTATCTAGTCATTTTTTGATGGGAATTTAGGTTGTTTTGATGTCTTGACTATTATGAATTATGTTTCCATGAACATAAGTATACATATATTTTTCATGTATTCTTTGGATATATGCCAGAAAGTGAGATTGCTGGATCAAATGGTAGGTCCATCTTTACTTTACTTTTTGATGACTCTTCATAATGTTTCCAAAGAGGCTACACTTATGTACATTCCCACCAAAGTAGCAAGAAATTCTCTTTTTCTAGCCACTCTTACTCCTATGAGGTGATACCTATCTGTGGTTTGTATTTGCTTTTCTTTAATGGTGAATGGTGTGAAACATTTTTCAATGTGTCTGTAATCCCTCCATGTGTCTTCTCTAGAAAGCCATCTATTTAGCTCTTTTGCCCATGATTTGAGTGGGTCATTTTTGTTGTTGTTGTTATTGAGATTTATGAGCTTGTAACATAATTTGGAGATTAAGTTCTTAACTATATCTGTTGTACAAATATCTTCTATTCAGTGGGATGCCTTCAATAAATGGTAGTGGCTACTTTAACTCTTCAGAAACTTAAGAGTTTGATGTAAGCCCAATTTTTAAGTTGTACCTTAGTTTATTTTGCCATAGGTGTTGCTTCCCCAAAGATCTTTAAAATTGATGTCACGGAGCATTATTCCTTTATTTTCTTCTCTTAATTTTGTGGTTTCAGAGTGTATGTCCATTTTGAGTTAATTTTTGTGTGTGATGATAATGAGTAATATAGTTTCTTTTATTTTTTTTTCAGTACCTGTCCCATCTCCCAACACCATTTGTTGAATAGAGTTTAGAGTTTTCTTCTTCCATTGTATGGTCTTGGCTGCTTTGTTAAAAATTAGCTACCCATATAAGTATAGTCTTATTTCCGGGCTTTAAAATTTACTTCACTGAACTATGCATCTATAATTGTTCCGATATCATACTATTTTGTTGATAATTGCTCCATAGTATAGTTTAAAGTCAGAGAGTGTGATGACTCCTCTTTTCCTTTTTTTTTTCTTCTGAAGTTAGTTTTGGCTGTTTGTGATTCCATACAAAGTTCAGTAATGTTTGCTTAATATCCTTGAAATATGTCACTGGAATTTTGAGGGAATTGAATTAAATCTGTATACTGATTTTTGAATAGGATGGACATTCAAATTATGTTAATTCTTCCAATCCATGACCATGAAATATTCTTCCATCTCTTTGTGTCTTCTATTTCTTTTTGTTAATATCTTCTAGTTTTTTAATGTAGAGGTCATTCAACTCCTTTAAATTTATTCCCAGTGTTTTACCTTTTTTGATACTTTGGTTAATGGGATTTCTTTTTTGATTTCTCTTTCCTCTAGTATGCATATAGGAATGATACTTATTTTTATGTGTTGAGTTTATATCCTGCCACTTGACTATATTCATTTATTATTTCTAGTCATTTTTGGTGAACTTTTTCAGATTTTATAGGTATAGTCTTATGTCATCCATCACCATTATTAAATAATTACAGTTTTATTTAATCTTTTCCATAGATTCTTTTAATGTCCTCTTCTTGCCTTATTGTTCTTGCCAGGACTTTCAGAGCTCTGTTGATTAATAGTGGAAGAGAGATATATCATTGTCCTCTATAAGATCTTAGGGGAAATGCTTTCAGTTTTTGCCATTGAATATGATATTGATTCTGTGGTTGAATATGTGGATTTTATTATTCTAAGATATATGCTATATATTCTCATTGTGTGTGTGTTTTATCATAAATGTGTGTTGAATCTAGTCAAATAATTTTATGCATCTATTAATATGATTATGTTTATTTTCCATTTCTGATGTGGTATATTACGTTGATTACTTTGCACATGTTAACCTATCCTTGCAGTCCTAGAATAAATTCCAATTGGTCATAATGTGTGATTTTTTGAAAATGATGTTGTAATTCCATTTGTAGGGTTCTTAGGAAGGTTTTTGCATCTATATTCATCAGTGATACTGGTTTGTAGTTTTATTTTTTGGTATTGTACTTGTTTGCTTTTGAAACCAGGCTAATAACCTCACAGAATGCTTTTATAAGTTTTCTCTTCTCTTTGATTTTGTGTAAGAGTTTGAGGAAGATAGGAAATAAATTCCATGAATGTTTGTTAGAATTTGCTAGTCCTTAGCTCTTTTTTGGAAGACTTTCTATTATCACTTCAATATCTACACTTGTTATTTGTCTGTTTAAGTTATCTATGTCTTCCTGGTTCAATTTTGGGAGGTTGTAGGAGTCTAGAAATCTGTCCATATATTCAAGATTGTTGAATTTATTGGCATGTATGTGCTCATAATATCGTTATTATTCTTTTTATTTCTGTGATGTCTGTTGCAATCTCTCCTTTTACTAGACTTTTTCTCCATCTTTCTTTGTGAATTTGTGTAAGGGTATATCAATTTTGTTTATGCTATTGAAAAATTGTTCTTGATTTGGTTATTCTTTTGGATGGTCTTTTTATTGTTAAATTTATTTATTTGTTTTTTATCTAATGGTTTATTATTTCCTTTCTAGTGATTTTTGGTTTTGATTATTCTCCTTTTTCTAGTTCTTTTTGGTGTGTGGTTAGATATTTAATTTGGCATGTCTCGGTTTTTTATGTACATTTGTATCGCTGTAAACTTCTCTGTTAGTCCTGTTTTTGCCACATCCCACATTTTCTCGTAATAACACCATTTACCTTTGCATAGTTGCTTGTGTCTCTTGCATATTGTTCACTTTTTAAATAACTATTATTTTTATTTATCTGTTTGTTCGGTTGTCCCAATCAGTGTCAGTAAGTTTCTTCTCTGGGGAGTTCCTGTGTTTTCCTCTCTTTGAACCATTCATGTTTTGGTTTTGAGTGGATTCAGATTTTGGTATGACTTGATTCTTTGCTTTGTATTTAGCATGGCGGCTTTATTTCTCTCTGTCTTTGTTGTTTACTTCCTGGATGGTGGACACTGTGAATGCTTCCTGCTTGTTGGTTCCAAGAACACAAGATGTTTCTAACTGTTCTCACGGTGATGAGGATCTTCTCCTTCCCCTGTAGTGAACTTTCCTCAGCTTTGTTGCTAGGGGTGTGCTGTGGCAGAGACCCCAAACATGTTCTTCACATTTCTTTCATGTTTGCGTGTTGATCATAAAGCATACATTTCAATGCTAGATTTGGATGTCTTGCTACAAGTAGGCTACTGGAGGAAATCACCCAAGATTTCACAGCAAGTTTCATAGAGATGGTGGAATTTCACCATTTCTTTGGCATGTGTTCCAAAAGAGGAACTCAGTTACACATACAAAGCAGTTAGAGGTACTTAAGAATCAGGAGATTTGTCTGGGTAGTATGAGGAAGAGAGAAAGAGAGAAGCAAGAGTGAGAACATGAGCCAGCAGAAGAAATAAAAGAGACAGAGTGGTTAGTCAAACTTAAAGAGATGAGTTGTTTGTGACTCTCTCTGGTGAGCTAATACATTTAATGAATGACTTGTTGAGGAAGTAAACTCCAAACTGGGTCTTGAAGGGAAAGTCAAACGGACATAAACAGAGAGGAAGATGAGTCTAATAAGGGAAGCACTGTGAGTGAAGAGTGAGTGTCCCATGCAGACAGTAAGCAATGTGGAGAGAGGAGCCACATCTATTGCTCACAGTTACAGAGCACCTCTTAGTTCAGGGCTGTCAAACAGCAGGTTGTGGAGGAATACTAGTTGAATGACTATGGGGACAGAATATGACTAAAAGGGAGGTGGCTCTGTAGGTGTATTGGAAATTGTGGCAGAGTGTACTGCATGCCTGGCAGAACTGCATTATGGAGGATTTGGGATTTGAAAGGCAGTAAGTAGGGTGTCATCCCTAAAGATAGCGGGGCTCCTAAAAAGGCAACTCTGATGTTTACCACCACAGGCATACTTTAGAAAATCTATATGGTTGTATTTCTCTCCAGATACATGATGGGCTGAGCAAAACTCAGTGACTCAAAGCAACTTTTTTTTCTATGTAATAACTGTTACTCTTTTCAGGATGAAAAATTCCCATTGGAGATTTGAGAGCCCAGCTGTGTTTGGGTTTTATAAGCTGTTTCAAGATTCCTTTCAGATGTTTTGGTTTATGGCAAAGTTGAAAATACAGCATTATCATTATTACCATTATCATTTATTCAACTACCACTAATAATTAATGTTTACTGAGTACCAATAATTTGCAATGGGATTCAATAAGCAATGAATTAGATTTGGCCTCTGTCCAGTGGGCTTGTAAATAAGAAAACAACAAACAAATTGTCACCCAAATTTTAATCTCTTCTAAAATTTTTGTTTAACATGCTACCCTTGGTTATACTTTGCTATACTGACTAAAACCAAGAAAACTGGCTTTAAATTCACCATTAATGTTTGATATCAACATTTCCCAAAATATGCTCTGTGGACAGGAAATTTAAAGAGGGTATTTAAAAAGAGGATGTCCACACAAATAAATTTGGAAAGCAGCATGGGTTTGAATAGAATTAATTACTCTCACAAGTGCAGGATTTTGCTGAGATTTGAATGGCTAATATACCTTCTAATTTCCAAGAAAGGAGAATAATACACAGCATTTTCTAAGGGACTGTAAGAATGCATTTTTAAAAATCTGTATGGAAATTCAGAATGCTTCTTTTTTTAAACAGTGAAAGAATTTTATTTTCAAGTGCCTTTGCTTTCCTTTCAATTCACCAAAACCTTAGTGATACATTTTTATTTCTGTCAAGGGCCCACGGTGGCTCATGGGTTGATCTGGTCCCCTTTCCCTAGGACCCCCCCACAGCATGGGGGCCACAGAGGCAGCTGTAGGATACACGAGGACAGTCTTTCACTGCAGTGTAAAGATTCGAGGGCTGCGTTTTCATGTCTATTAAAACAAATAGAATCCCAGTGCCTACTGTGATAACCAAAATTAGTAAGACTGGCAATACTGAGAGCCGGTGAGGATGCAGAGTAGCTGGCACTCTCCTACATTGAGAGTCATTGCTGGGAGTTTAAAACATGGAGACTACTTTGGAAAACTGATACTTTTTTAGAATGTCAGACACTGTACTCTGACAGAGCAATTCTACTCCTAGATAATAGCTGTAGAGTAATTAGTTTATATGTCCACAAAAGACTTGCAAAATAATATTTTATTTATTTTATAATTTATAACCTAATATTAACATATTTATAGTAGCCATACATGGAAACACTATAAATGTCCATCACTAGGACAATGAACACACACATTATTCATTAGTAGGATATTAGTCAGCAATATAAAGAAACAATACACTTTTACATACAACAGCATGGGTAAACTTCAAAAGAGATTAGGTTAAGCAGAGGAAATCAGATATAAGAGACTGCATATTATTTGATTCTATTAACATAGAATTCTCAAACTGTCAAAACTCATGCATAGTGATAGAAATCAAATGAGAGGTTGCCTTAGGTTAGGGCCTGGGGCAGTTAGGTGAGTGGAATTCACCTGAAGGACCCTGAAGGAGCTATCACAGGTGGAATGAATGTTCTATTCTTGATTGGAATAGTAGTTACATCAGTGTTTACAATTATCAAAATTTTATCAAAGGAAGCATTAAGATCTGTGCAATTGATTATATGTAAATTAAACCTCAATAAAAATAAAAAATAAAAATTATTAGAGCCACACATATCAGTTTTCTGAGCTCTGTCAGGACATCGAGGTCATGGATTGTATAAATGCTTGTCTATGGAATGTACAGAAAATGCAAAAATAATCATTTGTTATGACTCAGTGGACAGTGTTCATTCTAACCTTTTAGAATGAAAATGGCCAATATCCAGGTTCTAGTAAGTCTGGGATGAATTTGGACAACATCCCTGAAGAATGCATCCCATGTTTATTGTTTCCATCTCCCTGTGAAAGAACGCATTTCTGATACATGGTCAGCAGATGAGTACCCCTTAATGCTGTAATTAAGATCATCATGGACTCTTAAATTTAGCTCAAATTATGTTTTCTTTATCTCACCAAGGCATTTTGATTTTCACTGGTGTAGTCTATCCTTAGTTAGACTGTTAAATCATCCAGTTAGTATTAAGAGCAACGCCAATTAACCTTCGAAACCAAGGAGTAAACAAGCAAAATGAATAGCTTTACTAGACTCTGTCAGTATCATTTCAATGATAAATGCAAGTGACATCAATTATTATTTCACATGTCATTAAACTGAGAATAAAAGGATTGGCATAATTGCAGTTCACTCATTATTTTAGGATTGATGAATAAGTATGTATTTTGGTTTGCTTTAGCTTTAAGGAAATATACTTCCTCCATGTTATTCTTAGATTCTCCACCTGGACCAAAAAAAAAAAAAAAGAGGTCCTCGATCCAAATCATTCTTTCGGGAACATATGCTAAGGAAGAGCTTATATATCCCTTTTTCTGTGTCTTCTTCCCTCTCATCTTCTTCTTCCTCCTCAGCATCAGCATACTCTACACATTGCTGACTATCTTCCAGATACTACAAGTTCTGTACTTAGATTTGCATTATTTTGTTTAAACATTTTATACTTAGACATGGTGTTATTAACCTGTCACAGGTTTAAATGTTATGTGTTAGAAAGCTTATGTAACTTAAAGAAAAACATAAAATTTAGACGTAGGAGTATTGGTATCTAACTCTAGGTCTGTTGGATTCCATAACTATAACTAGCCTATCACTTCACAAGTCTTGTCCTTCATTTTAGTACAGGTTAAGTTTAAAAGTCTGTGAGTATGTTCTATATTCTTGCTGGATTTTGAGTTGATAGCATTCCTCAGCTTTAACTGTTGGCCATTATTATTTTCTTTTACTTAAAAATTCTCCATAGATGTAAAGGTAAACAAAACCACTACCCAGTAAATAATTTTATTTTCTGTTATTTCAGGAAATATGTGTTTTCTTTCGATAAAATATTTGTGCCTTAAAAGTGTTTTCAGGTATTTCTTACTTGTACAGCAAAGCTTTTTTCAAGTTATTTTCTCTCTCTCTCTCTCTCTCTCTCTCTCTCTCTCTCTCTCTCTCTCTCTCTATGTATATGTATAAAGAGAGTTCACAACTATAAGGAAAAAAAAGGGGCCTCTTTCTTAAAGTGAATGATCACTTAAAAACACCTATCCACACTTTCTGTCTTTCTGGATTCCACCTATGATACATGACCCCTGAGAGTAAACACACACACACAAACACTCTTCAGAAAAGTGTGTGATTCTCATTCCAGATGGGTTCTGCTTTGGGTTTTGCTATACTGGATATTAGGAAGGTTCTCCTCTTAAGACAACTTAAAACAACACAAGACAATCAGTCTTGAACTCTTCTCTAAAACACGTTTTGACTGTTCTTATTTGTCCAGAATCAAGGTCATGTCTTAGACAAAAAGCATGTTTTTTCACCAAAAGATCTCACTGAAACCAGCCCCTAACTCCAACTCAGCTCCCTCTTTCCAAATCCTGTCTCTGTGTGTGTCACAGTCAAATTTAGCCCTGAGGAATGGATTCTCTTTGGCTCTGATCTTGCCAGCATCTGGTTCTTTCCTGAGGACTATAGGCTCCTTTGGGGAAGACTATGTAGAAAGGAATATGTATGGGTGGGACTGTCAGGGAGCTCCTGCAGGCAGTCCAACAACACAGCTTCAAGTGTCTTCTTACGTCACTCTGTCTCAGTGTTCTTACTTTCAAACAAAGAAGTTGGTCTCCACCAGAGATCTTTATCCTGGGAAACCAGACCCCACAGGGTTCAAGTGGGAGGCATATAAGTTCATAAATTATTTTAGTGTTAAAAAGATACCTAAGTCCACAATGTTCAGTTATCTATTTTTGATTGAAATCATATCAGTTGAGCATAATGAATGCTCAGATGAATGGGGCACTTGTGTTTAAAAAATTAGAAAACAATTTGTTTGGTAGACAAAGTATTTCAAAAAATGTGATCTGTGAGTATGAAGAGGGAATAGTTTCCTATAAGGAGCTTAATGCTGAGACAATTGATGAAATTACATAATTTCAAAGACCTCTTCAAGCTTTAAGAGCTTCATATCTGTTATTAAAGTTTACATATAAATATACTGCATGTGGTAAAAGCTTGAGTGTATGTTTGTGTTATCTGTATCACTTATGCATATTGCTTCAGGGGTTTTAAGTATTCCATACATCTTCCATCAACCACTGAGGCAGATATCTCTGCCCTATTGTTCAGGTGGGAAATGGATGTTGATATCGGCACTCTGATCTATTTGCCTATGTCTCTTTCTATCATGGATGTATATAGATGGGAAGTCCAGAACACTATCTGACCATTTATAATGTCTATTTGAACTTGGTAGGTATTTTCCATTAAGTCTAATTTCATGTGAGTTCAACATTCACACATTAATGGAACAATACTGCATGTGTAGTTTTCTGTCTTAGAAAGAGGAGTATTCTGTTCAGGCTTTCCTGACAAAATCCAGCACAAAAGAAATCTATGTTTGGAAGCTGGACACAAGGGTCAAGATGCAGGCAGGTTGTTTCCCTTTGAGGTCCTGCTCTCTAGTGTGCAAGTGGTCAGCATCTTGCCTCTTCACATGGTCTTTGTCTGAATTCCTCCTATCGCCTTTGTATCCTACCTCCTCATAAATGTACACTGGAGAATAGGATTAGGGTCTGCCATATTGGTCTCATTTAATATAATCACACCTAGGGTTTGGACATGTGAATTTGGAGAGGAGGGCACAAATATGCCTATAACCGAATGTTAGTAAATTTCTTTCATTTGTCTTTTTAGCACTTACATGTATAAAATGCATTTAAAGATCATTCCAAGTGACACTTTCATTTGGATAAACTCAGTGACCAATTTAATCAAACGCAGTAAGTAAAATGGGTGGAGAAAACTTACCTGTAACTCTGGAGTTTAGGCCAGGTATAGACTTTCTGAGCTGTCACACACTCATAAGTGACAGAAGTGGCCTGCTTTGACTCAGGCAGGGACCATAGAGTAGATAGAGACAAGGAAATAAGAATTCCCAGAAGTGTAGGAATAAAGAAGTAGTCAGGAGGCTGGTGGGGCCGTGGTAATGAGGGAGACTCTTCAGGCAGTATGGGCTAGACAGACTGGGTCTGGAAGCCAAGGAGCGTTTCAGTGTGTGCTCAGGGCAGCACAAACCTCTTACCCCAGTGGGACAAATTTGTGTGCCAGGTATGTTTCTTCTTTTTAATTGTAGGGACTACAATTGAGGACTTCGGAGGAGAAATTCATAAGAGCTAGTTACATGTCCTTGTCCCAATAAAGCATGCTGAAGTTCAGAGTGGAGTATCACCATGGTGAGGAAAAGTTAGAGGACTGAGACAGAGGGCCAGTCATGAGTGGACATACCAAGAGTGAGCTCAGAAAGGGAGACAGTCACTACAGAAGAATGTCTAGTTCTGCCCATTAGTAGGGGCTGAGAGTTGGCATCATAGCTTGATCCAGGTCAGGGTGTGGTTAGGCTGGACATAGTTAGAGGTTCCCATATCTTTACTGTGGAGGGTGTCTGGGCCAAGCAAGGACTGTCAAGGTCTGACCTTGGGGAAAGTCCAGGTGTTTTGTGTTGGAACTTGCTACTCCCCTATATTCCTGGGCTTTTGCTTATCCATTGTGAAGAAATCTACTTCTCCATTTGATCTTTTCTTGACTGCAGATTCCAGAGTGCATTCTTTTTTATTGCCTTCTCACTGCAAATTGTAAACAGGGTGAAAACTGGGCCAATAAGTTTACTCTGGGAGCAAAGCTTCAAAGACAGGAGGCTGGCTATCTGACCCAGTCAGTTTTTTCCATCTCTAATCTTTCTGACTCTGTGATTACGATTCTGTGAATACCACTGCTGCTTCACACTTGGTCTGCCTGCTGGAAAATATAGGCCAGTCACTCCCTCCTGTGAGCTCACTCCCTCACCTCAACTACTCATCTCTTCTTCTTTCCATCCAGGGATGGATCAGCCACCACCTGTGGGAGACCCAGTGAAGGCACCAATGACTTTTGCTCATTCATTGGCTTTCAGTTACATAAAGTGCTTTTAGTATTTCCAAATAGAGAGCTTATCTTGAATCCTCACCTCTGTCATGCTTTTTGAACCCATTGCAGTTATTCCTTAATGTATCTCTAGATTATGATTCTTGACATACTCAAGTAGAGTCAACTACTCTACCATCAGGATACTCCTCCCTCTCAGAATATAATCTCTGTATCTGTAGCATAGTTTTGTGCTCATCACAGGAGTCCATAATTAAGACCTTCTCAGTGGCACCGCTGGAGGGTGTTGGATCTCTGATGCAGTCCAAGTTCCTTTAATGCTGCCTCTTTAATCTGTGTGGGTAAATGAGGATACCTCACTTACCAAGTAGTGCTTTCCTATGAGGAAGAGCTCTGAAAGAGAGGACTCTGTGTCCAGAATTTCTCTAGGGACCTTTTCCCCTTCAACCTATTTTCCCCTTTGCCTGAATTTTGATGTCTTGCATCTCAGGACCATGCTCCTGAGAATCACTATGCCAGAGTCCATTAACTTGACTGTAGCTGCTTAGAACCTCTTGTCCTTGATGGAGGGTTGACAGATTTGAAGGGGAAGTTTCATTGTCCTGCACTGAACAGCTGTTGCCGCTAACCAGATGCTTAATCTGGTTCCTCTTCCAAGTCTAGTGAAAAGAGCAGGCTCCCTATCCCGCATTTGAAAAATTTGGTTTGAGAGCTGAAAGTTGCATGAAAAGAACTCCCCGGTGGTTTGGGGGTAAAAATCTCCTCCTGTGTTAATGTTCACACCACAAGAGACATTTATATAAATGGGTGTGGAAACAGAATGATGCCTCAGCGGCCTGCTGCTTTGCTGAGACTTGAGCTCTCAATGTAACACTACGTTATGAAGACACCATGGGGCCATGTCTCCATTGTCCCTTGCGGTGATGATACATGAAACTTGGTACAGTGGGTTGTGGGTTCCAGTGGGGGAAATGGTTCAATGATAGTCCTCTTGTGGCACACATATTCTGCAGCTGAAACTCACCTCCTCTTATTCCATTTATCTGAAGCCTTGACCCGGCTGTACTGCAGTGACCCAGTTGCCATGGAGAACTTTTACATTCTTGGCTTCCTTGGTGCTTTTGCAGGCAGAATTACAGAAGAGAATGTCTTTGCTGCTAGGAAGTATAAATATTACAGAGAAATGATCATTTTCTCCCTCTATGATGATTATTACCCAAGATATGCAAGGAGACTTCATTACAGAGCATTGTCTCTCCTAACGAGCCCTACATAGCAGTTTTGAGGATGGATAGCCTGCCAGGAGTAGATTGTGTTAAACCTCACTAGTTCTCTACTGGATAGAGATTAACTAGAATACTCACACATCCAACAGATACTTATGGATATGTACCACTTGTGAGGTGCTGAGAATACAAATAAGATACTACCCCTTTCTTCAAAGCTCTTATAATCTAGTAAAGAAAAATAGAACTGCAAATGTATACATTTTTAAGTTAATATATGTTGTAATAGACTCCTGTACCAAATGCAAAGAGTTAGCTTAAAAGAGAGTGAAAGATACACATGTATTCATTTCTGGAGGTTATGTCAGGAAGATGTGCAGGAAACAGCAGGAATATTAGTAAATACATAATAAAAGACTTCCTGGAAGAGGCATCCCTTGAGCTGAGTAAGAAACTTAGCATATTTGTTCAGTGGAAAGTGTGGAGGAGCGAGCATTCTAGCACCATCATTAGCTCTTAAGTTTTGTGTCCTTGATGTACAAAAAATGCGCCTCCTCCAAACATGCCCAAGTTCCAGACAAGGAGAAGGAAAAAGACAAAAGCAAAAGCCAAAGAGGCACTGAAATTTCTCTCTGGTTTTCCTGGAGTTCCTTTGTTGAGCTGCAAGATAGGCTATTTGCTGGACATTTTCACTTGAATATGTTCTCTAATGAATAAAATTACAGTTTTCACAATAAGTCATGAGAGTCAGCTGGCTACCAGAATGCCCTTTGTGATTGTCAATCCCTAATATCCATGACCTGTGTAATCCTCATCTGTCTTGAATTAGACTGAGATGCATGACCAACAAGCTACAGAAGCATCGATGATTTATACCTTTCAAGGGTGGGCCATATAAGGCATTGTAGCTTCTGCCTTGATCTCTTGTGAGGACAATTAAATAGCATTTTGGAGAGACCACCATAGAGAGGGAACAATTTCCAGTCATGGGAGTGAGCCACTTTAAATTGGGTCTTCCAAAAAGTCAAACCTCCATATGACAGCAGTTCCAGTGACATTAGACAACAATTTTGTGAAAAAGCCAAAATCCAGAAACAGTCAACCAAGATACCCTCAAATTTCTGACCCACGGAAACCATGAGAGATACTAGAAGATTATTACTGTTGAAAGTCACTAAGTTTGGGGCTATACAGCAATATATAACTAATCAATGAGGAGAATATAGACACTAGCTAATGAAAAGACAAATAGAAGAACCTCCCCAGCATACAAATGACCTCTCTCCCCCAATACACTCCATGCTCCCTCTTACATAGATGAAGTGCTATCAAACCTCCTCCCCAAAACTTGTGTTTCTGGACATTGTTCCCCTTCATTTTCTCAAATAATTTGCCATTCTGATAAAAAAAATTGTTACCTAACTTGGTATTTAATACTGTTATCAAATCCATTGATGTCAGTCCAGTTCTCACTGTACTATACAGCTGACCAAGGTCTTACTTTTGAATCACACTTTTCTTGAATTTCAGGACCTGCAAATTCTCAGGATTTCATTCTTATCTTCCTATAAGTACTTTTTCCAGTTCTGCCTGAGGTTCTTATACTGTCCAGTTTCTAAGTGTTGATATATCGAAGATCTAGGTTCTGGGACATTTTTCCTTCTCTGTTTTTAATAAATAACCTAAACTTGTTTTCTGGCTTTAAAAACTAGCAATATGATGATTAATCCCAGTTCATATCTGAGAGGCAGTTTAATATAATGCTTAAGAGCACGGTCTTGAGAATGGACAATCTGGGATCAAGCATATGTCTGTCATGGGTGACCATGGATAAATTACTTGATATCAGAGTCCTCATTTCTTTAATTAGGGCAATTCTAGTAACTGTGATTACACTTTAGGAGTTACTCAAGCATGAGATGCCATACTAGTGCCATCAATACTAGTTTTACAGCTGGGCATTTCTAGACATATAAATGCCCAGTAGAAATAGATATTACATTATGTATATAAATAATGTTTATATTATTTTTAAGGCAAAGGTGCAAGCAGTAATGAAGGTGAGTAGGCAGGCATACAGAAAGAGAGAGGAGGAAGAAGCACTGTATTTATTTTTATTTAGTTGTCCACACTGGTTGTTCCTCGCTTGACCTGGGACTCAAAATCTGTGGTACAGAGCCTGGACTCCTTCGGAGGCAATTGACCTAATGACTGCTCTGCCAGGGCGAGTCAAATAGATATTTTAAACTTATGTAAGTTCAAAATGGAAATCATGGTCATTTATGGACCCTCCTTGTTTACTCCGTCTCAATGAATGATTCATCTATCCAAGTCATAGTTCAAATAGATCATTTAATAGGAAACTCTGGTGTCAATCTTTAGAATACCTTCCACATCTATCTATGTAACTCATCATTGTTTGTTACCTTCATCACTAACATTGTCTTCCTGAACTATAAATATGTCTTCTTCCTTGGTCTCCATGCTTCCACTTCTGCATCCTTTCTCCACTAATGTATTCTCAATACTGACAAATTATCTCTTTAAAACACATGAATCAGATCAGATATGTCACTTGTTAAAGTTCTAAAATATTGTGTGAGAGTATTGGGTATACAATGCAAACATCTCCTCCATAGTTGCAATGTTCACTATCTATTTAGTCTTACTTTATAACCACTAACCCAGCACATGCATACACACACACACACACACACACACACACACACACACACACACACACCTGCAGGAACCTGCCCAGATTCTTGATTGCATGCTCTCACCAACCACCTTTCTCATTTATTTCATTCACACTCATACCCATATGAAGGCTTTTGCGTATGTTGTTGGCTCTGCCTGTAATGGTCTTCTCTTGTTTCTGCATGCACTTTTAAGGTCTGTTTGCAATTATAAATGATTGAATTTAATGTGAGACTTTCCCTTAAATTTAGTCACCAGGAAAAATGAGATCTGTTTCACATTAAAGTCCTTATAGAGCATTCTGTGATCCAACGCATTCTCTGAATTACTTCTTTGGCACAGTTAAATAATGTTTAGGCAGATGCATAAAACTGAAACTACTTCAATCAATGCTACTTTGGAATATCGAGGAAGTTATTTGATAGAATCATTTTTTAACTTAAAATATTTTAACACTGATTTAAATAATCATTTTTGGGTCTGTGACCTGACTATTACAACTATTAACTATAACTCTAACCAGATTTTTTAAAGTATTTTAAAAAGCAATATAGTAAGTAGAAATTACAAATATGCATAATATTATGAAAAACAAAACAACAAACATTTTATACAAACAAGTAGTAGTGGATCAAGTTTTCATTTCCAGTTATAGAATCATTTGAAGATTCAAAAGTCAGAAGGTGCTGTAGCTCAAATGGAAAACTGAGTCGGGTGGCTCATTATTCCTTCCAGAGAGAGTTAACAAGCCTGATGTCATGATATAGGCAAAGAGTTGAGTTAACAATGGTGGGGAAGGGGTAGCATTTCTAAATTAGTATATCAGTTTATGTGTTATTTTAAAAGTGTGTACTCACTTAAATTAATCAATGTATAAATGTTTGATTATTTCATATGTATTTGTAAATATTATCAAAATTCTGTTTTAATTCTCTCAATTTGAAAAAAGTAGGGTTAATTCTTAAAATCAGGTTTGCCTTATCCTGATTTATACAGCATGTGATAGTTGAAAAGCCAAGAAACTTTCATGGTACAATAAGACAAAGAGGCTGAGCACAGAGCCTTAGGGATCACCAACAATCAGAAATGAGCAAAGGAAAAGGAGTCTGTAGGTAAACTAATAGAAGTGAGAATTTCAGGAGGTAGGGGAACCAAAAAATGTAATGTTGTTGAACACAAGGGAAAAGTATATGTACAAAAGAAAGGGATTCAAGTAATGATGCTGATGGTGATGATGTCGATGATGATGATTGATGAGTGGTCCATGGTCTGTGGTGTCCTGGGCCTTTCCAGGGAGAGGTCAAATGAAGGCAATGCTAAAATTAATTCCTTCCATTTGCACAGTAAACTAATGGTCACCTTGACCAAGAAAGGTTAAATGGAGTGATGCTGTCAGAGGCTTGTTGCAAACATATAAAGAGTGAAAGGAAAAGGAGTGTAGATAGAAAATGTCTCTTATTTTATAAATAGTTTGACTATAAAGGGAAAGAGAAGTATGTACTGTGGCCAAATGCTTACTTACGGTTTAAGGATTTTTATTTTTAACTATAGGAAAGTATTGAGCATTTATGTAGGTTGACGACAAAGAGGCAGAAGAAAGTGAAGAGTGTAAAGACTAAAGAATGCTTATCGAGTGGTCCTGAATCAAGTGGAGAAAGATGGAGACTAGACAGGGAACTAAGCAAGAAGATTCCTTTTGTCCAGCTGAAGAAACATTTTTTTTCTTTGGGCCAATACATAATGAGATTATGTACAAAAACAGTTGAAATGATGAAGGTCAGAAGTGAGCAGAAGGATGTCACTTGGCTCCTGGAATTTATCTATTCAACCTTGGTAATGACACATCTTGAAGCCAAGTATACTTTGTTCAGTGGTCAGTATACTTTCCATTAAAAGCAGGTTACACAGAGTATAGAAGAATCTAAACTTTGCGTTTAGTATTCTTGATTCTCCTTTAGCTCCGTGGAACATTATTAATAAGGTTTAAGAGAGGCTGTGATCGCAACAATTTCTGTAGTAGTTGGCTCCCTTTCCACCTGACCCAGAAACCCCTTTCTTACAGTGTTGCCTTAGGGAGAGGGAGGAGAAAGTTCATTTTCCCGTTCTATATTCTCAAATGAACAGGCCCTCCATAGCTTTCTGGGCTTCCTTGTGCCAGCTTAGTAAATGGGAGCATTAAGCTAAATCTCTAAATCCACTTCCAACTCTAATGTTTCATGTATCTGTAAACACTTAACTCATATGATGCCTTTAAATAATAAAACAAGGTGGAATATAATTAAGGAGCAAAATGAGTTGTATAGACATTGTGCTGTGAGCAAGTCTTTTGAAGTTGACTGATGTGACACTGTTCTCAAGAAAAAGAAAACTCCAGCATTTTGGTTTCAGAATTACCTTGATCAAAATTAGGTCATGAGCTTGCGAGGGGGGAGCATTGAAAAAGGCCCAGAGTACCTCTCAGGTGATACAAACTTTTGATTTTCTTTGTAATCCCACTGAAGTGGGAGGAAAGGCCAAAGAAACATGGCTGGCAGAGAACTCTTTCTCTTCTGTGTGAGGGGCCATTTCTGCTTACAGAACAATGAGCCTCCAGACCAATGGAGGAGTCTGTTATCAGCTGGTGACAGGCTGAGAAATAATCTCCAACCAGGAGCAACAATGGTTGCATATCTCAGGCCAGGTAATGAGTAGTCTTTAAATTGCATCAGCTCAATTTTATTATCCTTTAGTTTTACACTTCTCAGCCTAGAATAATCTTATCTTTTCCTCTTTCTGTTGTTCTGTGGAGCCCCCTCTCCCTCCACAAAGGAAAAGATATTAGGTGACCTTTTTCCTTTCCTTTTAAAAAGTTGAAGCTACTGCATTATAATAACCCTCTACAAGAATATACATATGTGCATGCATCATTAAAATTACCTGCCTCAGTTTCTGTTGTTCAATATCTCATCCAAAATAGACAAATGCATATCTGCTGCATATTAATGACACAGACTCCAGGTCTAGGCCCTGGCGCTTATTGGGAGCCCCTGTTGGATACACTTCCTCTACCAGATTTTATATGTACTCAACATTTAGTAAGAAAAAGATCCTGGGCTGCCAAGGACAGATGTTTCCATGTTGCTCTCTATTCAGGTCATTAACTGGTGTTTGCAATGTATTCCATCTAAAAAACATTTCTTCTGTGAAAGCTTTATTTTTCTATGCAGGTTACTTGGACTTAACCCCATGATATCTCTTTCTGCTATGTTCTTCTTTCTGTGAGTCATTCTATATGACTATGAAAGGGAAATTGACATATTGGAGGAAATAAACATTTATCTCTCTAGATGAACATGTGTCGATAAAGGCCAAGTCAAAATTATTCCTAGTTCACAGGGGAACAAAAAGACAAATGCGGGAGTGCCCTGGTGGAGTAGTGGTTAGGCCAATCACCTTCAAAGGATTATAGACCACATACGCTGGGGTTTGAGTCCTGATCCGCAGAGAACAACGAGTGTTAGCAACTAAATAAAAATAAAATAGAGTGCTTCTTCCTCCTCTCTCTTTCTGCCTGCCTCCTATTCACCCTCATTCCTGCTTGTACCTTTCCTTTAAAAGAAATAAGAAGAAAAATTTGCAATAGTGGCCCAAACACATGAAATTAGTCTAAAATCACCTTTATTTAATTTCCATTTTTAAAAGCATGTTTAAGTAGTTGTGGAAAACTAAGAATTTGGTTTAAAGAAAGCTTTGGAGGAGTAGAAAATTACAAAGCATAATCATGAAAATGTATTGAAATTATATAGGACATTTTGATAATTGAGTTTGGAATAACTTCCTATGCGAGATTCAAAGTGCAGAAGTTATGAGGGGAAAGTTTCACAGATTTTGCAATGTTAAACTTCAGGCCAATGAAAAGCAGAGTTATAAATGAAATTAAGGGATGGGTAGCAGCCTGGAAGAAAATATTCTCAGTATCTTTAAGAAAAAAGGGAGCCCTACACAGAATATAAGCAGAATCTTTATAAATCCTGTGAAAGGGGTCAGAAGACAATTCAATAGGAACAGAAGGAATCAATAACTTATAAATATACAGAATAATGCAAGTGAATAATAAATACAAGAAGTTGACTTTATCACTAGAAATTAAATCATCACGAACTATGATAGTGGACTGTGTTAAAACAATGGAGTTTGCACATGAAGGACATAAATAACACCTAATTTCAGTGAGAACCGGGGAGGCAGACGTCCTGGTGAATCAGAGGTGAGAGTGAAAGTGGATGTACCAGTGTGGTCGGTGTGGCATCATTTATCAAATTTAACCGAGCATTTAAAAGTCGTTTATAATGAAAATCTTGTCATGTGACCAAATAACGGTGTAGAGGGATGTTCACGGCAGCAAGGCAACTGAGAGAAGTTAGAACCACTTCAGTGCCCAGTAAGAAAGGGGCATTTAAATAGATTAAGGAATATAGTTTTATGCAGACCAATAAAAGAATAAAAGAAAGTCATATAAACATGCAAAGGAATGTCATGGAAAAGTTGCAGGAGAATATGTATATTATAATTCTTTTTACATAAGTGAAAGCAATATGTATGTACACACTTCTGTCTGTGTTTGCAGAGCAAACAGTGCTTTCCTCTGGGGAAGAGAAAGCAGAGTCACTACTAGTAAGGACGACTCTTACATCTTCCATAAAATATACGTTATTGTTGCATTCTTTTACCAATAAGTCTGCACATCTATTAATTGTATGAGAGAAGAAAGAAAAAATTATGCAGATCCTAGTCATATAGTTAATTTATTCTTAATAAATAGAGGTGTTTACTCTGTAAGGAGTTCATTTGGAAAGCCCTGAGAGAGCATCAGTGATTTGTTTATCTTTCTAGATAAGAAGTACATAAGGCAAGGGACATCAAAACAAGAAATAACTAAAGAAAATAATGATATTTGCTTAATGGAAAAAAGCTATCTACTCTTTCATTAATTTAACAAACAAGTGTAGAAGAATGGCCATGTACTGGACACTATTCTGAATCTTAGAAATTCAGCATGGAACAAAATGAAGTATTGCTCTTTGGAGTTTAAGTTCTAGTAGCCAGTGGAGACAGCAGGGCGTAAGGATGGGGTCAGATATAAATAAACAAATACATGTATAATGTCACACAGTGTGAGGTCCTCTGGTAAAAACATGGGTAAGGTAAGGAAGTGTGCATCCTAAGGCAGGGAGGGTCTGTGATTGCCTGTTGGGCTGACAGTGAAGACCTCACTTCTGAGCAGACGTCTGCCTTCATGGAAGAAAGCATCTTCCTGAAGAACTTACCAGATGGTAAACAGCAAGTGAGACACCTCAAGAAGAGACCCTTCTCCATGTGTTGGAAATGCTGGGTAGGAAAGGGTGGTAGAATTTCCAGGAAGTGGGGGAGAGATTAGGAAAATAATGAATTGTATTTTGCTTTTGTGCTGAGCGGTTAAAATAAATTACATAAATTATTTAACCTCCTAGAGTCCAGGGAGCTGATGATAATATTTCCATTTTCAGGTTGAAGAAACTGAGAATCAAAGTGGTTAAATAACTTGCCCCAAGCTATACATTGTTATGGAGACAAGTTAGGGGAGAAAAGCACAGTTGTAGAATAGCAGGGTTTAAACAAACTGCATTCCAACAACTGTGGAATCCAGATCTCAAGGAAAGGATCCCAGTAATCTGTACTTTAAGAAATCCCCTGAAATAATGCAGATACTTGATCAGCCAAGTTTAGAAACTAAGTATCTCTAGTCTAAGCCTACCTTTGGCTGAGGAGAAAATGGACATCCTCAAAAGCTGGATGGCTCAGGGAATTAATATCCAGCAGTGCAGCAGAACGCCTGACGCAGGTCCCTTGACTCTCAAAGTTCTCAAACTTTGAACTGCAGCAAAGCAGATAGTGTCTCAAAGGGGATGGTGATGAGAGTACAAGACAGAGAGGAAATGAATTGTGGGTAAAGCTGTAGGGAGTTCTCTAAAGCACAATTCCCAGAAGATATTTTCACAGAAATTGTGAGGTAATCATACGGGTAACTCAAGTCTAATGCTCCAAAGTTCTTGCTTCATTGATCTGGATAAATGGATTTTTAAAAAAACCTGATTAATCCAGGTAATTTTCATGGTGGAGGTTCTTTAATTGCTACCTACACTTCCCTCTGGCAGACATATCAGCCGCAGGTAAGAAGAGCTTCTGTGGAGGTATCAGAACTCAGGGTCCTCTCTTCCTGAGGGCTAGGAAGTCTGCCAACTTCTATACCTTCTGTGTGACCTTGGGAGGCAATTTACACGTGCAAGCTTGAACGTAGCTTTCCAGCAAAACCTAATTATCTAGGCATGGTCACAGGGCACCCTCTCTCCAAGGAAAGTCATTTGACTGCCATGAATGACATGTTTGCCTAAGATTTGGGTTAGGAGAATTAAGATGTATGGTTTTTACCGTTGAATACATATTCTTTCTTTCCTTCCAGAGACATTAGGAAGCAATGTAATTGAAAGTGTGTTCCCCTGTGGCTCAGGGCAGAGGATCCTGCTCTCAGGACGCCTAACAAGGAGACTCTGACCGGGAAGCAAACCCTCATGCACTATTTAGATGTTATAAATCATCATCTCTCCTCCAGTGCCACATGCTCACAACTCAGGATGACTGATGGGCATAGATACTCTCAATATCCCTGAGCACCCAAGTTTCCTGGGTCCTCCTGAGTGGGGCTCAAATTCTCAGAGATGCTGAGGTATTTTATTCTATAGCGGATATAGGTCTGTCCTCTGATCAGACTTCAGAGAGGAGGTAGGGAACTAGAGATCTGACTCTAGCTGGGTTTCTCCTTTGGTTCACTGAGTTTCCCCAAATACATTATTAATCTCACTCAGCCCTACTGCCCATCAGTAAAAGGGGAGAAGTAATCTAACTAATTTCATGGGCTTTTATTTAGTTACTGAAATGCTTTGTTTATCCATCAACTGAAATGAGCCAATCCATACAAGTAACATCTAAATAAAACCTGAAACAATTTTTAAAATTCCAACAATTGCTATGGAAATCTTTGTAAGGGAGACTTCTGAAGGAAATATTTTACTTTCTGGGCCTTTAAGCATAGTATGGTTGGTATTTTTTTAACCTTGCTTTAAAGACACAAGGTCATCACTGTGGATGGTGGTTATTGAACCGAGTTGCAGTGATACCCTCTGGAGCTATTGAAGTGCATGATTATTTGCTCCTGTGAAAGAGAGCCCCCAGTTGCCAAGCTTTTAAGTTCATGTGTCTACTTTTTATAGTTTTTCCTTATTCTTTCTTGCTGTCAGGATACCAGTCATAATTTTTTGTGGCTGAAATTTCATTTATCTTTAGTTAACATGCCTTCTTCCCCTATCTACTTTGGTGTTTTCTTCTTAAAGTGTGATGCATTGACTCTGCAATTCTTTACTCCCTAAGACCCTTTCAGGGGGCCCATGAGGTTAAAACAATTTTCATAGTATTTTCAGACATAGTTTACTTTCCCACTATGTTGGCATTTGTTCTAATATGAGCCAAGGACTATTCTAGGTATGCATGCTAGAATCTTAGCAGTAACAGCATCATTGAGCTCTACTAGATTTCTTTAGATTTCTCCTCATCACACACCACATATGCACAGTTTAAAAAAATTGAGTTTAGCTTAAGAAAGTTCTTGTCGAGACTGCAAAAATTTCACTCTGTTAAATCTTTGAAAACATGCCACCTCAATATTCTGTGAGATGAAATAGAAGTATGCATAAGACACAAAGTATTTTTTCAAGAAAAGATAGTTTGTTAGAGGATTCGAGTTGTAGGCTGAAGTCCCTCCACCACCCCACCACTTTTTTTCAGGGAACAGCATTTTTACTTGAAGGAGTAATTGACCATAAACTCTGATTCTTCAGATTTGGTTATCTGGTGATATTTTCTCAAAATAAACAATATGTGTCTGTCACCTAGTAAGGAACAGTGTACAGTATTTCTCCTCAGAAATGGATTTTGAACTTTCAAGCTAAAACTAGAATTTTGGAAAATTTGTCTTCACTCTCAGGGTCTAGTTTCCCAGTATCTAAAGTTTTCTCTGATATGGTGAAATTAATGGATGTGACTGTTTTTTAAATTGTATAATGAAGTATGTCAACATTTGAAAGATTTCCATATATCAGTAAATGTTTCTTTTTCTAAATAGCCGGTATATCAAGTTCCAATGTGATGCATGAATAAAAGAGACAAAGGAAAAGATAGGCCACTGGATTTTAAAGTAACAGGATATAATGTATTCATTGACACCGTATCCAATCCCATGTTGAAATTAAACTTTAAGAAACTGGCAATGTCAAGTTTTGGTGCATATCAAAGAAGAATATATCTGAAGTCATTATCTGAAAATGCTACTAATATACTTTCTTTTCTAACTTCATCTCTGTGAATCTACATTTTTTCATATTCTAAACTCTAAGAGCTTAATATAATAGATTAAATGCAGAAGTAACTATGGGGCTCTGTGCTCTGCTAAATAGACATTGAAGATGTCTACCAAATGTGAAAAGTCTCCTCACCAATTTTTATTTTGGAAAATGTTTGTTTTGCATAGGAAATAGTGTACTTATGTGAAAATGTAATGAATCTGTTATTGTCATTTTAAAAGAGATCATTAAGTGTTTTACTTTTTTTCATTTTTTTATATTATGGTATCTATCAGAGGTATAAAATAATAAAGCAAGCTCTCTGGCATTCTTAAATTTTTTGAGGGTCACTGAGTGGAGAGATCGAAATGTTTGAGAAGCACTATATTATTATATTAGACCCTTATACATTAAATCTCACAACAACTGTGAAAACTAAACTGGGAGAAATGTACTATCATAATCTTGCTGCATGGGGGAATTGAAGTATAAATAATTTGCACATTTAGATTAAAATTTTCACATTTTTGCCTCCTGTTCAGGGTGTGTTATACTATGGTTACTGAGAGAAGGGGAGGTAAGCAGCTATCCCAGTTTTATCAGATGTGCACATCAGGTCAGAATGGCATCCGGAGTGCTCTCCTAGGGCTTGTGCATAGTCTTTGATGAACGCACTATACGTCTATTTTTTCTCTTTTGCTCCTCTTCTTTTATCTTCTCTACCACCCCACATACTTAAGTCTCATTTTTGCCAGTGGGGCACTTGGGTTCTTGAGTGTAGTCTGAAAAAGAATTTAGTGGAGGCTCACAATGGTGACACAAAGTTTATTAAAGGGAAAAACACAGAGGTGACAGAGGGTCCCCTGTAGGGGTAGAATCTTCAGGCATGTATCCCATAATAGTTGCTTTTCTTAATTTTCTGCTTACGGGTGGTTGGCATACCACCCACAATAGTTGTTTTTCTTCTTTCTGCTTAGTTATTACAATTTTTAGGTGCTCGCAAGCATCTTTGTCTTCCCTTCCTCCTTCCTATACCTGCCTTTCCTTTCCCTTCCTCCTTCCTATACCTGCCTTTCCTTTTAGTTGTTCCCCACGCTGTTGACTGTCACTCATGGAGGTCTCCTCTTCTTTAAGTCTGTGCTTGATGCTACCTGACCAGAGAGGTTTTCTCCCACCACCCAGGGAGGGCTCCCTTAGCCCTCCACATGTCTCAGCTGCATTGTTTGTTTCCCCCATCCTGCTGGCCCTCTGACTTGCTGACTGACTCACCTCACTGTAGTCCACGTTCTTCAGTGTCTTCTGTCTTCACCACTGAGACTCCACACACAAAACTTTCAAGCCATGCAAGAAATCGTCCATACTTATTGAAAGAGAGCATGAATGTCTTGAGATGTTTGGGACATTTTTGTAATCAGTAGTTTTGCCAGATAAGCAACCTCCAAGAGAAGTTCTGGGTAACCCGATACTGTCTGTTACACTTAAGTCCCATCCCACCTCTCTCTGAGCCAGGAGCAGTCTTTGCCCGTCCTGCTAGGAGAGAGTGACCGTGAGGTCTGTGGCTGTTCTACCTCTGTGATGTGAACTCCTGCAAGAGCATCTGAGGTAGTTTCTCTTGTAAGCATTTCTTTGAGACTGAGATATGGATTTTACTGGGGTGTCTCTTGGAAAACACAACTATATGAGAAAACAGGTCCATGGATGGAAAAGTTGAATTCGACAGTAGTTGTTAGAGAAGCCAGGGCCTTTCCTACAGGGAGCTCTAATGCAGAGAAGGCCTTTGGAGTTATCCCTGGTCAAGGTAAGGGCTCAATTTCAGCAGCAGACAGTTGTTGAATGCACCCTGTCCTGGTCACCCCAGTTCCCTGAGGGGACTCTGCCAACAGCACTCCAGAAGGCTCAAGTGTTATTGATGACAAGAGGGAATCTGAACCAGCACACTAGTGCCTTCACCATAGAAAGTGAAAGAAGAAAATTCACGGTCAGTGCTTGTCACACAGAAATTATTCAATACATTTTAGTTGTTATTATTTTTATTATTGTTTTGACGCTTCTCCCCAGTTCTTATTACTGTCTGATGTTATATTTGTTATTTATTGGTTATCTATTCACTAACTGTCCCTTCACTAGAAGACAGGAATTTTATATTATTTGCTGCAGTGATATCAGGAAGTAATCAGTCCCTGTAACATAGTAGGCACCCAATAAATCTCTGCTGAAAGAATGAATCATTTTATGATGAACTCGGTGTGTGTGCGCACCTTTACTTAACAACTGCAGTGTAAGCTTTTTAAAACTAAAGTGTGTGTCCTACTTTTTAGAAGTGACCATTCCCAGGGTGATGGTCAAGGTCATTTCCATCTGTTCGTCCCTCTCCCAGCCTCATTTCTGTTCCTATGCTTTTCAGAGCACTATGACTCATTTTTCTCTGTGCCTCAAACAGGAATCCCTTCTGCCTGGGATGCACTTTCTGAACTTCTGGGTTGTGCTAATTCCTCTGTATTCCGCAGGTCTCAGCTCCGGCAGTTCCTATTGGGAGCATCCACGGCTGTCTGGTTCTGTATTTCCTACCAGTTCCTCTGCCCCTCAGCCTCCATCCTGATGCACCTGTCACAGTCCCCTTTGTAATAAACCTCCATGACCCTAGGACTTCAATTAGGATTATCCTGTATGTTTGTGGTCATACTGCCTAACACAGGCATTGGTGGGCTAGTGATCGTTATCAATACAATTTTTATATAACCAAGAGAACTGGTTATAAAAAAGTGCTGATTAAACCTATAAATAGTTATCAGTGGGCTATGTTGAACAGTACGCAGTAAGACCACACATGTATTTGATGACCTTCCCCTTATAGCTGCAGAGCACTATGTGTGTTCACTGCTGCTTCATACCCCAGTCTTGATGACTTGGGTGAACTATGTCACTTCTGCATGGAAGTCAGTTGGACCGCCCCACACACCACCCTCCACGTGAAACATGGGTAGAATAATTCCTCACTGCTGAATAAATGGATGAATAATGTGATTATGGGTTAACTGGGAAGAATTGATGTTCTTTTGATTATTTGCTATTGATACTGACAACAGCACACTTGAAAATGAACAAGATGCTTTATGAGACTATTAGAGTAGATACATGGAATTTTATTCCAGTTAAAATCTATAAACCCTGAAATAACTGACTGAAAATAAATTTAAGAATTTCCAGTCAAGTGTGACCTCTCCTGCCTTAATATTTGCATATTAGAATTCTTAGTGATTCAATTCACACAGCCTTGGACCTTTTTACTTGCTACTTAAATCTTTCATTGTTATTTAATATCATACCTGTTTATGTATTGTTTCATCCTTATTGCACTGTGCTCTGCTTAACAATGGAGATGTGTTTATCCCTAATTACAATTCATGAAGTGTCTAGGAGTTTCTCAGAACCTCCACAAGTGCCTCCTCTGTGGAGATAGGGAAAGGAAGGCGGGAAAAGGAAAAGATCACAACCCCGGGACCCTACAGATGACAATTCCCAACCCCAAAGAGCAATTCAGTTTTTATACCTTGGTAAATGTTCAGTATAGGATTTCATTGGCAAAGAGACTTCTTCTACTTAAAAATAAGTTTGCTAACTACTATGATGCATGATTTATTAGAGCACTATCATATAGTGACCTGTTTTTCCCAGCCCTGGCTGCTGGTTCCCTCCTGTTTGCACTCCTCAAAATATAAGCCCCATGAGAGTGGGATTATAGTGATTATAGAAGGTAATCTTTTATATACAGGATGGATGAATGAGTTACCTTGACAAGGGGTTATGCAAACAAAGATGGTCTCCATCTGGGATAATTTTTATGCAGGGTGGCCATATCATATATTGTCTTCACTAAGGCCTTTTTGAAAATTAAAGGTATGGCATTCATAATTACCACAGGTCAAAAGATGTAAGCAATTACTGCTTAGGACAATAAAGTTATGTATTCATTCTTTGAGTAACATCTGGGAATCTTAAGAATATATTTGGAGATTTAACTGCTAGCAAAGAGGATTCCAAGTCTTATTTGTTCCTGCTCTATTGGAAGTTGTCATTTCTCACGGGGAGCAAGCTAGTCTTTGTGCTACTTTATTCACAACTCCTAGTGTTTGGGTGACTGAAGATTGGGGCTGCAGCCAGAAGGGTTGAAGGTTCCTTGTGGGTTAGAATGAATTATCTTACAAGAATGCTGGGTTCCTGTCTCTCTGAGACTGTAGGATGCGGAAATTATTATCCTTTCCAGCTGGCACAGAGAGGGACCGGTATATGCCACTCTGTCATCATCATTCTCCCAAGGCCTTGATAGAGTTCTACCCACGAGAGTGATGAGAAACCTAAGGAGAGGGAACAGCCCTCACTAATAGGGAAATCCTTCTGGGGATGAGGTGCCTCTGAGTTAGGAAACCCTGACAATAGTGTGTGTGTGTGTGTGTGTGTGTGTGTGTGTGTGTGTTAGCTAGTTCACTTTCCAGCATCGCTAAGGAATCCAAATGATGAATGAGCAATAGATTATGTGATCAAATGCAGAGTAAAGGCATGTTATGACCCTGTGTTGAATTTAAGGCGTTTACAGTGATGTAAAATTGAGACCAGCCAACCTAGTGAAACTCTTTTCAAGGCTGGTGTTAGGAACATAAGATTTAAATCTGGCTGTTTAAGAATGCCACTGTTATGTTTTAGGAAGAGAATTTGACCTGTAATATATCCAAGTTTATGTGATACATTCTATTATAATGGCGTTGCACTCTGTTCATAAAATTACAAATGTCTCACAGGAAGAGGGTAAGTCAGATGTTATACCAGCACTGCCCCTGACATATTTATTTGGTCGAGGTCAGCGCATAATTATGAAGCCCCACTGGAAAAAAATAAATTGACATTTTAGACTGAAAATCACATCGCTTCTAGGTGGTGTGCATTCCGGCTGTGTGCAGATATTACAGATCCCTGCAGTCAGTGGCAATTTGTGTGCTGTGTGGATTTCTCACAAGTGAGTCCACCCTGTTTCCATAGAGCCACTTGATTAGATATTAAAGCAGCCCTCCCTCTCTGTGCAATAGACCCCATAGGACTGGTTAATAAGCAAAGCTACAAACTACATTTCATCCCAACAGGGGCTGCCACCATGTCCCCCAAAAGTCCTGCTGCTGGTTCCCTGCTGTCTTCGTCTGTCCTCATCCCAGAGCCTCTCTGAGGGGCCGTCACTAGGAACAGGTCCTGGAAGAGGCAGTGGGGTATCTCCACGGTAGATGGGTCTCCTGGCAGGAGGAGGTGCCCACTGAAGCCCAGCCTCATAACGATGGCCTCGGGCTCACTGAGCATTGGTCCTGTCTTTCCCAACACACTCTCCTGATCAAACTTTGAGGATGCGTTCTCCTGTTGCTAACCTCCCCCGAGGACTTGGGCACAAATGCTGATTTGCTCAAACCTTGTTTTCCGAGAACAGGTGGTGGCCTGGAAGAATCTGGGTCTGTAAAGTTGGAAACACAAGTGAAAGGTGACTCTAGTCACTTGAAGCCTAAAATTAGATACCATACAAATTAGGTCAGTTTGAAACATTGTGCTCTGGAAGATTTAATAAAATAAATCATTATGTGATTTCTGCTTGCCAGTCCTGGTGACTTAACACCCTCCCACCCCAAAATAACAAATAACTCACATACACACACACACAAATAAACAAAAAAATGTATGCTTTTCATAATAGGCATCTTTTCTTGCTAGTCACGTGGAAGTGGGGAAGTATGATGAGAAAGAAATACATGAAAATAGTTATCGGCTCATGACTTTAATTCCCTCAAAGTCATTTAACAGGGAAGAATTTTCCCCTGGAGCCAGAGTCTACTAACCAAGACATATCAGTAATTTTCCCCAGAAAAGCAGTTATAGTGATAAAATAATGTATACTTTCCTTCCGAGAAAGCTCCGCCCTCTTACTCCGCTGCACAGGTTCCCTGTAAAGGGCTCTCTCCCAGGTCTGCCTGTAAAATGAGACAGTTCAGGTACCAGCTCTTGGCATCCCCAGTTACATCTCTTTGCACACCGCACCTCAAAGAAAGATTATCTAGTGGAATCTTTAAACCCTGAGGAGTGGACGCAGCATGCACTGGTTGTGTTACTTCTTACTATGTTTATATTTAGATGTGAATCAACTCCTCTCATCCTCAACACTGGGCAGTTAACACTGGGTTCCCTTTGTGAAAGAATTTATTTATTATTCATATTTCATTCTATTTCATCTGTTGCCATTGAGTGCCTAGGGTGAATCAGGAATTACATTAGGCACCCTAGAGCTGATCATTCTTTGTTGTGAGTCTGCCCTGTGCCTTGTAGGGTCTTTAGCATCATCCTTGACCACCTCTCTGAATATCAGTAGCACCCCAAGTTGTCACAGCTAAAAGGATCTCTAGACATTGCTAATGTCCCTTAGTGGGTAATATCACCAGGTTGGGAATTTGTGCACTACAGTGGTAAATGCGATGATAAGGATCTGTTCTCTGGGCCTCTGGGGGGAGAATCCTCCAGGACTTTAGGAAACAGAAGGCATATTCAACTTTGAAAAATTGTAATTATTATAAGATATGGAAAGGGTGTGGTAAGACATACACAGTGAAGTGCCCTAAGGCTCATAAGTCTCCAACCTGGGCAGAAGGGGAAGGCAGGCATTGACTGAAACAGGAAGGGAGAATTGTGTGGAGGAGAGGAGCCATGACCTTTGGTGAAGTGACCTAGGTGTTGGAGCGGACCTCTAGGGCATATGTATTGTAGCTCACTTTCCTTCATCTGCTCACCTGCTGGGCTTCCTATCGGCCACCCAACCAGAAACCTGTGGTAAGGGAAACAGTTGGTGTTGCTCATATAAGCCAGATTGTCAGAGAAGAAATTGGAGCTGGCAAAGAAGATTGTGTCTCCTGGAAATTTGCAAGAGTAGCATCTAGAATAGCAGGCTTCCCTGGAAATATGAAAATGTAAGATCCAAAAGATAAATCTGCTTTGCTTAAGGGAAAAGCAGGAGAGGGATGCTAATACATATTAACACATGTGATGTCCATTCCTTACAATTTAGTTCTAAGAAATCTCCAGTTCATTTGAGCTATCAGTTGAACGCCACCATCCTAGCCAGTGAGAAATTCAGTTGAAGTCATGGTTGAGGAGGTTGTTTGACCTCTCTAGAATATTAAGAATGCTTAGGAAAGGATCTCCAATTTTGAGGCCTCTTGTAGCAATCATTCAGTCTTGAGTGTTACAAATAATTCATTTGTTGAAAGAAGAAAGAAAGAAAAGGGAGGGCAGGTGAGTGGGCTTCTCCTTCTGGCTCTGGCTTCATTGTCACCTATTTGAGGTGCCACCTACTGGGCATTTGCTTAGGAAATGCACAGGTAACTTGCCACTGTGGAGACACCTCCTCTAACCTCACTGTGGCTAGCCGTTCCTCCCCCAGGTTGTACTGCTTCCACCTCCCTTGGTCCACACTGCCTGTTTCTTTACAACAAAAATCTGCATGGTAATATCATCTTCTGGGTCCCTAGTAACTGCCACAGACCCCAAAACACAAAGCAACAGTCCTGAAATCAGAAACTCCAAGGGTCAACTCAAGCCTGGTGGTGTTGTGGAAGAAAGAGCAAGCCCCTCTCAATGGGTTAGCCTTCTATAGCTTTGAGAATAACACACACATTGCTTTGTCAGTTTCTCTGCCTGTCATGTTACAGTGGGTGGGTGGGGACTGAACCCAGAGTAGTTTAGGAGAACTGAAGCCTGTTCTGTATAGAAATCCAGTGGAGCCAGAGTTTAAAGACAGAGGAAGAGAGAAGGAAAAGCAGAAGAACCTGGTGAGTCAGTAAGTTCAACTTGGTGGAATTTTATCCGTTCTTTAACCCTAAACATTGAAGGAACACGCAGACAAATACTTTGTCTGTGCTTTTCCATTTCCACAAAATTGCACGAAGTTCTGATGCAATGGGTTTGAACTTTCCACCATGTCTGAAGCACTCAGATGGTGAGGATGTAGGTGGAGAGCTGAATGTCAACAGGCAGAGATGTGACTGGAGGTCCCTGCTGCAACCGGATCTACAAGCCAGTAAATTATGCAATATTCACTACTTTTACCTGTCCATGGGCTTACCCTTTAGCATAAAACACCAGAGTTGAGTGTTTTCTGCACAGTAGTAGGGCTGTGAGCTGGGTAGCAGCTGACCAACAGCTTGACCTCGGTTTGTTTCTCTCTGCTTCCATCTCAGGCATTCACCTGCCTGTCTTGCTTCCTCCTGTCCTCTCTGTATTCTGATCTCCTACCATCTTGTCAGTGTCCTTGCTAATCCAACAAAGTTAATACCTGATTAATAGCTCTGATGATGGAAGAGCTCCTTGATAAGCTGTAGTCCCCATTTACAATCTGCTGGTGATTGAAAAATTATGTTCAGTTCAGTAATAATTGATGGAAAAAATCTCTTCTCTTCTGCAGCTGATTGGCTTTGTAATTGTGATTTAATAATGTAAATATCGCTTGTTTTCTTCTCAAGATGAATTGCCTTCTGATTTGCTAAACTCAAGACTCTTTGGCCTTTCCTATATTTTTTTCCTTTCCTATATCCTTGTCTCTTCCCATGAGTTGATAGGTGAGATTTGAGCTTATTTTGCCATATATTTTTTTACGTGCACACACAACGTGACTCAATAGTTGGAAGGAGCACATTATTTTTGCCAGCTATTCATTATCAAATGTTCAAACAAATTTTGTTAAAGAGTAATCAAACCTAAACCCTTTATTTTTACCAGTGTTGATATAGGAGGTCCAGGATGGATCAGTAAGTAACTTACTCAAATGTTCATAGAGCAGTAGTACTTGCTCATGAATAGAACAGTGAAACTTCCTAAATAATGAGAAAAGTGTGAAAAATATGGCTCTCTAAGTTACTTTCTCTATTGCCTGTATCTCTCCTTTTAGGGAAGCACACCACATGTGTATCAGTGTGTTTCATGTGTGTGCAATATACAGAAAAATACCACATCGCATAGTCAATTGCATGAACTCGATCAGGGTGTAGTCATTGAAAGAGACATAGAGTAAGCTCAGAGCCACATTTTGCACATGGCTGAGCATATCTAGGGAGACCTGAATGTTCTCCTCAGAAGCCTCCTCTATGGGCAATTCTGAAAATCCCCAGAATCCACCTGTCAGGCCCCAACCTCCTTAATCTGCTCTATATGAGTGCCCTTTCCAAATTCCCCATTTTTGCCCAGGATCCTTCAATCCAGGCCAACCCTGTTGGAACCCTGTCACCCTTGTGACTCTCCTGGAGATTCTCCCCCAGATTGACAGTATATCAAGAAGGCCAGGTTTCTTTCCTGCCAAGATAACAAAAAACAAAAAAAAACAAAACAAATGATAAACTAACCTGAGCCAGTAGGACAACATCTAGGATTGGCAGAACTTTGCTCCTTTTCCAGGAGTGTTAACATTGATAGAGGCCTGCCTGGCACATGTGATCATCCTACGTAAGGGAATCTAGAAAAGACAGGGAGGACAGTGGTGCAGCAGGAACTGGCAAGGGGAGCTTTAGAGGCCAGTGAGTTCTTGCTTCAGTCTTTACACCTCAGCACTGGGGAGGGTGGGGGAACCCTGCTGTTGTCAGTCTGACATCAGGCCTGATATCCAAGTACAGGAGATGGAAGTCAATGGTCTTTATTTAGTCTGATGATTCAAATGCTGATCTCTTCCTGATATATTCTCATAGACACACCCAGAAAGAATCCCTTAGCTCTGGGATGAGTAGTCAATGGACACACAAAATTGCCTATCCTATGGCCCTTCTGATCTTGTTGACTTTAATTTGTCGTAGCTGCAGATCGACTCTGACCGTGAACATGAAGAGGACATGTGGGATGCAGGGCTGAGCATCCTGCCTCACTATTGTTGTGACACCCTGTCAGCTTATCTGTTCTCTGGTTGGTAAGCATTAGTGAAAGAAGCCACATAACTCAGAAGGACTCTTTTGATCTAAAGCAGAGGGCAGAAGAAAGCAGAGAGAAGCATTGTTTCCCTGCATTCGAGTGCACCCTCAGACCCATGAAAACAGGCCTCAAGTCATGTGTGGATGATTAGTTATACTTAGAAGACATTATTCCAGTCTACCCATCAAGGGGAGTGAAAAAAAAAGAACAGCTAGTTGTCAAAATCTTCATGAATAGGTGACTTAGAAGGGAAAGGAAAGAATTAATTTCCTCCACTAATACAAGACATTACCCTCAGACTCACACAGTCCTTCATAATTGTCAAACCTTCTCTTTCCTCCCCATCACTGAGCAGACACAGCACAGTGACAGATGATAGCAACATTGAAATTGCATGGTGTCCTTATTCTTATGTCTTCATAGTTAAGGCCCCAGATAAAGCCAGGCAGTCTCGGTCATTCTGTAACTTGCATATCCACTTATGTTCCATATATGTCGTGACCCTGAACCCCTGGGTTGAAATTTTGCCTGTCATCACTGACATCCTCTGATTTCTAGAACTTAAGGAATTATTTAGAATTCTTGGCCATAGACCATTGCTGTTAAGTTATGAAATGAACTTAGAGATCACCCCATGTCATTTTTTTATGTATTGGAAAATAGCACTGTGACTAGGAGTGCTGAAAATCAAAATCATATGGCATATTAGTGAGAAAACTGTGGATAGAGCCCAGGTCTTTTGATATCCATTTCAATGTTTTTCTCCATTTATTTCTCCAGAGTCCTAGGAGGTCATGTAAATGTGACTTATGTGGTGACTTGGCTTAGAAGGGAGGCCAGGAGGAGATATTCCTTTGCTGAGTTATCAGCTTAATCAGAGTCCATGCTGAAGAGTGAGAGGGAGGCGGACTTACCTAGACAACACAAGGTGCAGAGGTGGAGAGCTCTTGACAGGAAAGTTTCCTAAAGGGCCCTACATCTCGCCAAGTTCTCTTGCTCCCGGCAGAGATACTGCCCACCGAGTGCACAGTTGCTAATCCTGTCCCCGCAGTCCATGCTATAGCTGAGCACATAAGCACAGCTCTCCTCTGCATACTCCGTACAGAGGCCTGCATGCTTTGTGAAGTGTACAGCTGTGTGGCTGTGGCCTGTATGCCAAGTGCTCGGCTTGGCGTAGTGGAAGTTTGTCTGGAAGCTCATACAAATATTTCAAAAATCTTAATGAACATTGATAATTAGCATCTTTGAGAGGCAGTTGTGCTGTTGGGCGTTAAGGAGAAGATGAAAGGGAGAGACTGACAGGAATGAAAGGGGGAGCATGAGGGATCTTTGTGTGCAGAGTTGGGCTCTCCTCTTCCTCAAGGAGCATTTCTCCAGGAGTCTGAAATGTCAATGCTCTGAGTCATCCTGACCATTTCAGAAGGGTACTGGGCTGCTATTTGATCCCCCAGGACCCTGGGCTAGGTGCCCATGCCCTCCAACTGGGATCCCCCTGGGTCACATAATTGATTACTCACTCAGCTGACTGAGGCTCTGGCAGCGACTCTGGTCTGTACTCCCAGAGAAGAACCTCCGCCAACAGAGACCTTCATCCAGGGGTCCACACTCTACTTAGGGCTAATTCACTGCCTCTCATTGGATTTAAAAATCTGAATGTTGTATAACATAATAAGGTGGCAGCATAAACCCAGGCACCAGGCCGCCTTTCAGTGAACTAGAATATAGTAGCCACAGAGATTATCATTCAGATCAGCATGCATTTGAGAGCAGAAGGCAACTTAATAATTGTGCTTGGGAAACAGGTGCCAAGGAAGACTGTCCCAAAGACCTAACTCTGTGGTCATCCAAGCCACAACAATAGCAAAGACATTCTTGGTGTGGTTGAACAAATGCATGTATTCCCAGGGGGAATGAGCTGGGCAGTTGGTGTTGGAATGAATGTTGAATCCCCCAGAGCAAGAAGGTTTACAGCATTTGCTCTGATATTACTCTATTATTAGGAATCATTTGCAGACTTGGGACACCGCTGAGCCCCCACAGAGTCTGAGCCTGTAGGCTTGCTCCAGGCTTAAGAAGCCAATTTTCTCCAGTGCCCTCCGGGAATTCTGGTGTTGGATATCCACCTCCCATCATGGGACAGGATGCTTTGTTCCTAAAAATACTGTTTTCTTTGAGAAACTGGGCAGGGTGACTGGTCGTGTCCTCAGGCTAATGCTTGCAAGGAGAAAAAATCCTTAAGATAGAAATGAAAGAGGCAGTAACTCACTCATGCCTTTTTTATCTTGTTTTGTCTTTTTAATTATTGAAATTTTTAAAAACATTAGTTTATCTAACTACAGTACAGAATTCATATCACTAACTCTGTTGGTTCAACATGCAAATAATTTCAATAAAAGAAAAAGATTTGTAATAAACAAAATATTTTCAAATGTTCTTAATATTCTGTCAATAAACTAGCCATTTCAGTTCTGCTTTTTGAAAGTACTTTTTTTCTTTAAGCTTTATGTTGTTTTCGTCTGAACTATTTATGTCTGTCTATATTTAGGTACTTTTTAGAAGATGAATAGTAGCTCCTTTCTGACCCAAGTAGACTGCTTTAGACTGCAAGTGATGTAAACTGTCCTCAGCCATTTGTCTGCATCTATATGAAGCTCCAGGCTTGTGCGTGCTACATTCTCATCCTGTCTGCCTGTCTGCCTGCCTGTCTGTCTCTTTGTCCAGTTCCTCTCCTCTTTGTCTGGTGCTCACCCGACTTCCATTTAAACAGAGTGTGCTGTGCCCTTGGAGCTGTCTGCACTGTTTCTTCATCACTCACTTGGGACCAGCTTACTTACTATTAGTCTCAGGGAATGCAGTCAGCAGGCTGCCCTGGTTGCAAACAGGACATCCCTCCCTTGGGGAAGGTCCCAGCAGCCACAGCCTGAGACAGAGTCTCTGTCACCAGCAAGTGAGAAGCTGGTCTGGAGACTCAGTCTCCAAAACTAAAATGACTTTAGCACAATTCAATTGCTTGTATTAATTAAGGGAAAAATGAAACAGTGGTTTATCACACTTTTCATTAACTCCAGTGCAGCGAAGGATGTATCTGGGAGTTAGGAGCAGGCCTGGATGTGATGTACTGTTGTCCACACTCCCTGGTTTAATTAAGGTGGAGAGAGAGCCCTGAGTTGTTGATGGCAAACAGTGTCTTAAGGAGAGTCAAGTGGGTGGGGGAAGACAGATGATGAAGAAAGGAAACTGTCAGAGAGAAGATTAAGAAGAGAGGGAGAATTTGGGGGGAATTCAGAGTTCCCAAACCTCTTGCCATCCATTGTAGAGTGAGCACATACTGTGTATTTGCACTATACTAGATGTATAAGGAGTTCAAAGAAGTAGAAGATGCAATTCCATATCAGTGTGCTTGCAACTTAGGCAAAGGGATGACTTCCAAATACATGGGAAACAAGTGCCAATAATACAAGACTGAGTTCATGGGAGCCCAAATATCCAAAATGGTTAAACCTTATCCCCAGTCTAAACTGAAACATGTTTCTAAAGAAGGGGGCTCTAGTGTCAGGAGGTAGGAAGGAGGGATAAACACTATTCCCAGCCCTTAGGTTTTCTGAATTCAGCATTTCCTGCTCTTCTTCCTCTCCCACCCCCATCATTCTTTGTGTCCCCTGTAGAGATGGATGACTAGTGTGAATGGCAGATAATTTGCTCAGGTATGCATTGAACATAGTGAGCAGGCATAAGAGCATCACCTAGAAGGGAAGGTAGCACTTCTGAACCATCACCATCCTGAGCTACTTCTGCTTAGGTCTAAGTACTCTATTCCAATACCCCAACCCTACTTTCAGATCAAGCTTTTGAGCCTGTGGCTGAGTACCCAAATCAATTACTTCTGCTGGACAAGTCTAGTCTCACTGTCTTTAGTTCATAGGGAGAAAGGCAAGAACCCATGCATGTCTTAGATGCCAAGCCAGATTGTCGGCCAGCTTGACAGCAGTAAGGCTGATATTTTGATCTGCTTCTGGCTCATTTTATGTGATTATGTTTCATTGGCCAGAATCCTGGAGAGAGAGATAGATGAGTGATAAGATTTGGGCACATATCCCCACATGAACTTCTGACGGCATTTACCTTGCCCTATACACCTCAAGGGCACAGAAACAGTAGGAAGGGACTAATTCAGACATTCCCTTTCTTGGCCTCATTTTGTTCAAGCCCTCAAGGGCAGAATTTCCAGCCAACGTACAACATGCTGCTCAACTGACACTTTCAAAGCAGAACACACCTTACAGAAATAAAATCTCAAATCCTTGATGGCTTGAAAGATGACCTAGGTTTTATGCGTGAACAAGAGGCTGTATTCCAAGATGGATGAGAGCCTAGTTGTGGCCTAACAGGTCCAAAGTACACATATGATCATCTGGGTGTTTAATTCCAAATTCAGCTTTAATAGGGATCATCAGTAAGTGTCCTTCTTACTGGGCAACAGTTAAAATTGTTTTCTTGCTTTTCCAGAAGCCCTACCACTTGGGCCTTCCATTTTAGCAAGATGGCCCTAGGGTTTCCCTGCTGCCCTATTCCTACTTGCTTCTTTTTACTCATTTTCTTATTCATCTGAGTTTTCCTTTCCCTGAATGTGTCTTCCCTATACTTTTCCTCCCTGTGCCAATGCCTCCTGACATTCTTACCCCTCCTTCCACTTCATCCTCTTTCTCTCATTTCCTCTACAGCACTTGCCCCAGGCATGTGCCACTGTGAGTCACCTCCTGACAGGTCTCATGGCAAAACTGTGACAGATGTGTCATTTAACCTCAAAAAGCAGCTTCCTTAGATAGAGCAGTTGCTCCCCATGGTGTATGAGGAGGGACAAGGGCTGGGCAGCTAGGAAGAAATGTTTAATTATGATCAAAGGAAGAATCCAGGTGGTATTTGTCTCAGAAAGAAGATTTTTTTTTTAGGTGCTATCAATAGTCTAGCAAAGGAATTGGTCAAACCCCAAAATCACCCCTTGAGATATGACAGAGGATATGACATTGATTTGAGAAAAAAATGGTCTAAAATAATAAAAGGCTGAAATCATTGATCCCTGTTGGTACTTCCCAATCTGTAATGGTAAGGAATTGGCTGAGCAAGTAGAAAGGAAAATTGGGTGTGGAGTATTATGGAGGCACCGCTTATATGAGAGAAAGGAGAAGTGGGTCAGGGAACTTCCAGATTTTTCTCTGCATTTCATACTTGATCTGTTCATCCCTGAATGCGAAGGCTTCTTATAGCTCTAATAAAACTTTATGATGCACCTTACCTTACTGGAGGGATCTAATAATGATAAAGAACTGAACAATTGAGCCTAGGACAGAGAAATTGAAACTGCTCCAGTGCTGGGATTATGAGAGTGTAAGCTAGTCAAGATCAAGGACCTGTGTTCTAGGTCATCTCTGCCCTACACAGTCTCTAACCCCCTTGCTTGGTTCAGTCTGAGTGAAAATTGCAGGTGATACTGGGATACAGTAAGTAAGCTGGAATCCTTCCCTCTGGGCATTGCTCTGTTCATACCTCCATCTGTAAGAGAGAACAGCCCCAACACTTGGACAGTTTCTTCTTTTCCGTCTGTGACTATGCCATACCAAAGTGTCTGTTTCTACAGAAAAAGCTCCCTTGTGCCTACAGAACCATGTACTTGTTCACCTTATCCTCAAGCATTCACCCAGTGTCTGAGGGGTCCTAACCCAGGGATCTCCCAAATGGCTGAAAAATGACCCAATTTCTTTTCTTGAAAATGTTCATCTCACTAGTACAGTGACCTGAACTTTTCTTCTTCAAAGTGCTTCTTTGTAAAAAGAAACACCTCCCATTTGGTGAAAAAATATATAATGTGTATGTATGTTTGTATGTATGTATTTCTGACAAGTATTCAAACTTTATTTTTTTAACCATATCATATGTGTATGTCTGAATGCAAGAGCAAGTTCATGTTTCTGGGTTATTGGATTATTACAGGACATCTCACCATAAAGCAAAACCGTGGAGCCAAACTGAACTCATGCTTTGATATTTTGTTGGATAAAATGTAGTTTTGTAGGCGGTATTTTTCTAACATCTCTTTTGAATGTATCTTCAGAAGCTTTACAATGGCACCCAGACCTTCTTGTCTGCACCCCTCCGCCTACCTTTCCGGCCTGGCACCACTCTCTTCTGTCTCCTGCACCTTCCTCTCCCTTCACTGTCTTTCCTCATGTTTCTCCTGCTCCTGCTTCCTGTCCTCTGCCTCCCTGCTCAGCAGTGTGACTTTTTCAAAGCTAACAGAGTATTGAAGAAGGTGTTGGCTCCTGTCCCTCTTTTCCTAGAGCATGGCACCTGAATTTAACATTGTGACTTGTGCTGGAGTGGGAAGGGACACATTAAACCCTGTTTTTCAAGGTCTCCAGGCATCTAGAAATCTAGATCGTCCTGCTATAGAAACCTTACTCAGTATTCAGAGTAGTTAGGAAAACAGCATCTCAATCACCTTCAGTGGGCTGGAGATAAAAAGGAGTTTCAGCATCTTCTTTCCATTTCTCAGTAGACAACACTTGTGTTTGAGAGGATGCATGTTTTGCAGTAAAATCATAAAGACTCAGTGAAAAATTAGTTTCAAGGGTGCAGATATTCAGCTTTGGCATACTCTGCTGAGCCCCATTCTCCAAGGACAGGCTGACTTATGAGAAGCAGGCTCACAGGATCTCAGTTGGAGGGGTATGCAGTGAGCTTTGCTAACCAGTATGTCACTTAGCCGGACAAGCTCATCATACATGCAAATAGGTGAGCCACCAATAGCCACCGTGTTGCTGTAGCTTCACTACCAAGCGCGTGGCCCCTAGGCTAGCCTCATGGACAATACCTGGTATCTTCCTGAAAACATAGAATTCCAGGCCCCGCTGCAGAACTACTGAATCAGAATCTATATTTTAAAAAAAGCTCTGAGGAATTTATATGCAAATTAAAAATGAGAAGCATTTACTTTATAGTACAAACTTGACAAAATTCATCTTCTCACTTAATGAGATAGTATTATCATAATGATCCCCATTTTACAGGAAGCACTCATTTCCTTCCTCTCTCTCTCTTTCTCTCTCTCTCTCTCTCTCTCTCTCTCTCTCTCTCTCTCTCTCTCTCTCTCTCTCTCTCTCTCTTTTTTTTTTTGCTGTCACACAACTATCCTATAAAAACAGCTTGCAGATGGTGAAACTAAATTATTGCCTCCCAGCCAGAGGTGACCATGCTGTCCAGTAACCCCGCCCTGAAGGTCCCAGGCTTTGTCCCATTCATACAAAGCAGAGAGCCACTCACTGTCCCAGCATACCAACCTCTTTGTTTTTTGAATGAACCCCTCCCTTTGTGCAGGCCAACACCTACAAGGTCACTGACACCCATGGACACACCTCATAAGGGGCTTTCAGACACCTGGCTGGACCACATCTTGCCACACCCTTTGCATCTCTCTTCTCCAAGTAAAGAGAGAATGACCTCACCCATGGTTCTGCCAGGCCCTCTGTAGGTACCTCGTTTGTTTGGTTATATGCAGTGGCGTTTAATTACTTGTACAAAATACTCTGTAGTATATTTTGAAAGAATAATGGAGTCTTAGTAGTAGTAAGCCAGATTTTTCAATCTTGTCTTATTTGTTCATCATGGCAAGGGTGAGATAAATTGGAACATTGTTTTGTGTGTTTGATGTCATTGTTATTTAGTCTTTAAGAATAGTTAGGTTGATCAACCAGTATTGTTTCAATAAGTGGGCATTTATAAAATCTTTTTTAGGGTTCCTGTAATAAATTATCTCAAAACCCCATTCAGCTCTGAGAAAAATAAGGGGAAATGGAGAGAAGCGGCTTATATCCCTCTAATGAACCATGACATGAGGATCTGAATTAGCCTGAATGACTTGAGTATTTGTTGGACTAGAAGGCTATGACCAGTACCACCAGAGATTCCCAGAGCAAAGAGAGCCCTACTCCAAGTCCAGGAGGCCCTGAGTTCTGGAGTGTCTCCTCAAAATTGTCTACAGGCCTCTGTGTTGGCTTGGACCAGCTGAGGACAAAAATCCCGCTTAGGAACAGCCTTCAGATCCCAGACTGGGAGTGTATACACTTTCAGGCTGCATTTCCCATGCCTGTCTCAGCCACTGCGCACGTGGGGTTCAGCCAGATTCCTCAAGATCACCAAACCACACCTATGGGCTTGTCTTGTGATCTTGTCAGGAGTGTGGTCTAGTAAATAAATTGCTCCTGCTGGTCAATGCATCATTCATTTTGTGAGATTAGACAACATTGAGGTCCTTAAAATTATTTGGGTTGATTCAATTATTTGTATATAAAAATACCTGCCTGGGTCCCCACACTCTCAAGATGGCTTCAGTAACCAACATCAATCCAGACGCTGATGGCACTGGCTGGTGGGGCATGACCTGAGATGGGAGGTAGAGGAAGGGAGGCAGCAAGAGTCTAACGTCAAGTGGACTGGGGAATGGCACGGTGGGTGGTAGAAATCCCTCAAGGTTTAAATTTGGGATGAAGTCAAGTTGCCTAAGTACCTGCCTCCATACCCTGTTGCCCATCAGCCCACCGCTCAGAGACCCCCCACCTTCCTGTTCTGAGCCCACAGTGGGCCTTGACCAGCCATTAGGTCAGAATATATTTTGGAGTGGTGATCTGTGCAAGAGAAGTTAGAATGAGTTTTTATTATCTTGAAAACTAATTTTGTTCTGATGCCCGGAGCACGAAAACAAACCAGAGGAGCAGCTATAAGAAATGGAAATGGTCATACTTCCTCCTTGGCCTTCATGTTGACTGTATTTTCGCTGGAGCTTGGTGCTGGGACAGAACTCAGAGCATTCTTTCTTCAAGACAGAGGGTCTGCTCTCTTTGCAACTGAATCACAGGGTATAGGATAGGAGATAAGGTAGAAGGGGGCAGATCGTTACAAGAAAATGGTATCTTGGCTTCAAGCAATGTTAATTTCACAGCCTCAGACATTTTCTATCATGAATTACAAGCTTCATAAGAGTCCAAGATCTAAACTTGCAGAATGTCCCATAAAGCCAGGTATTAAATCCATGAGACTGTTCTACTAGCAATGGCTGCAGGGTGAGGGACTTGTATGACATGTTTATTTTATGTTGACAATATTCATTAAGCACTTAACTACATAGTAGTCACAAAGTATTTCTTTCATTCATTCTCACTTTATTTCCTCCTGCAAAGTTTCAAATTCAGCCCATCACTTTGCTTCCATTTGTGTCAAAATATTAAATGGTTGTTTATTCATTCTGCAAATAGAAATTTGAATTCTATCTATAAAGATTTTCTCCATAGTGAAGACTTAAGAGGCTAATACTAATATACCCTAAAGTTATTCTATTTTAAATTATAGAAGGATCATGAAAATTCTCTCTCAAGTATCAACATTCTGGAGTATTCACATATACTCCTCCAGTTTACCCTCATAATAAACTCATAAGAAAAAGAATGAAATCTCCACTTCAGTAAATTATCTAAATAATGTGTCACTTGGACAAGACACATTGATCCAAGACTCTGGGAATCCCTTTCTTCAAAAAGCATATTCTTCGGTCAACATGATGTCCTCTAACTTTTAACTTGATGCTCAAACCCCATTTTTTTTCACAGCTTTTAATGTTCCTCCTACCAGCTCTAGAACATAGTTCAGTTCCTGGTTCCCTGGTTCCTTGATTGTTTCCTATCTGCTTCTTTCCCCACCTAAGGCCAGGGCTTTGTGAGTGAGGATGAATACCTGGAAATCTCTGACATCAAACGCGACCAGTCTGGGGAGTACGAGTGCAGTGCCTTGAACGATGTTGCTGCCCCGGACGTGCGGAAAGTAAAAATCACTGTAAACTGTGAGTTGACCCACCAGCAGGGGTTTCCAGAGGAAAGAGGGCTTGGAGATTAAGGGAACAGGGTGATAACAGCAACACCATCTTCTTACAGGCCCGCATCGTTTCCCACAAGAATATACCTTCTTAGATGGTTTGTCTATCATTTTCTCCACTGCCATTTGTCCTTGGAGCCCTCTCCTAACTGTCAGAACTTTTAGTTAATGGGAAAAAGTGTTAACTTTTAATTGGTTGAAAAAGATTTGGGGTAAATAAATGTCTTCAAGTAGGATGTTCTTCTCCTAAAATAATTGGTTACTGGACTGGGAAGGACATGTGTCACAGGACATGTATTTGTACAACAGATAACTGAATATGCCTTTCAACCTAGTTCCTGGAGTCACTATGCATTTTTCCTTCACAGACCCTCCTTATATATCAAAAGCCAAGAACACTGGTGTCTCAGTTGGTCAGAAGGGCATCTTGAGCTGTGAAGCTTCTGCGGTGCCGATAGCTGAATTCCAGTGGTTCAAAGAAGACACCAGGTACCTTGAAAATGGAGATAGGGCGTATCTGAAGCAGAGCTGATGGATCATCCCCTGCAAAGGGAGAAGGATGCTAAAGAAAGGGGAAAGTTATGGCAAAACCAAAATGCATTGCAGCCTCTTTCATAACAGAGTCTCATTTTAGAAACAGAAACTAAAGATAGGAGGAAGCTGGTAAGTGGGCAAAATGAATTGACCTTGTTTCACGATCTGAGATTATTTGCAGACATGGTAGTCCTCAATGATGAGCAGCCAGTGAAGTTAACTTCTGGAGCACAAACTTCTTTTCCTTTTCCCTCCTGATAGAGGCTGTGATCTTTAGGGTTTGAGTTAGAGGATAGTGGAGAAGCCTCTGTGTATCACTGACTTCTCCCAGCACCTCTGTCTGCTGTCCCAGCTTATCTGTACTACCAGACCAGCAGTGAGTGCCTTTTCTTATTGCAGGCTAGCCACTGGCCTGGACGGCGTGAGGATTGAGAACAAAGGCCGCATATCCACTCTTACTTTCTTCAATGTTTCAGAAAAGGATTATGGAAATTATACTTGTGTGGCCACAAACAAGCTTGGGAACACCAATGCCAGCATTGCACTGTATGGTGAGTGCAGGAAGCCTGGATGAATGGGCTCAGCACATGGGTAAATTCAAGGGACTCAACAGGGAAGAAAGCACTATCTGCTTGGCTTGTCCATTCACATTCCTCAACCCACTACACTTAAATATGAAATGGTTCTCCCTATCATTCTCCTAGCATGTGGTGCAATGATATTTATAAGGTAATTGACAACTCCTTGTTTATTTAAAGGCATAGTTCACATCTTACAAAAGTTGTAAATCAAATTCTGGATCCATTTGAATGGGGGTTGTTATAAGGAAGACAGAACAACAGATAGTTCAATTGGAATAGCTAAGGGTTTGGGAGGATACATTATATGTAATTTAATATTACCTTCTCCCAAAGAGAAGAGTAAGGGTTTATATTTACAGCTTTAAACAAATTAAACTTGGCCATCATGATTCTCATGTCGACTGTCATGTCATGTTCTCATTCATGAGAATGAATGGAGCAGTGTCTGAGTCCTCATCAAAATGACCGTCCTGCCCCCAACTCATCAACCCTTCTCTGAAGGTCTTTCCCTCCATATGGATGGAGAGGGCTCCAGAGTTATAACTAATCCTCTTGGAAACCTTTGTCTCATCCTCACTTAATCTTCCCACACTGCTATCTCTATCACCTTGTGAAGCATTTCACACCTTGGGCCAGGACCGGGTTGTTGAGACATTCCATGTGAGTATGTGTCTGTCTATTTGCTGAGATTTGGTTAGAAGGCAGCATCTGGTGAGTAGGATGTAAAGATATTCATTTTCCCATGTGTACCTCATGCCCTGAATAAGCTTTCAGCATTGACATTGACTAAACTTTGTCCACCAACCATCTGAAATGTGTGATCTATGTCTTTTGTTTTCTCTTTGCATTGTGTGTGCATTGTGCTGTGTGTGTCTTAGAAATAAGCCCCTCATCAGCAGTGGCAGGTGGGTACAGCATGTTCCTTCCTTCTTCTGCCTGCCTGAATGCTTATGCTTTTCAATTTAAGCCTACTTCAAAGATAGGCTTGCCTGCTCCACCTCCCTGGTATACTTCTCCTTAGTGGGTAGGCTTCAGGGCCTTTGTCTGCACAGTTTAGGTACCGAGCATGTAGAATATGATGGCTTTCATATAACCACACACAATATCATCATAGGTTTGGGAAAGAGAGTTCCCTGCTCCCCCAAATAAAAACTAATACTTGTAACTTTAAAAGATATAAGTATTCTACTATTCCTTCATAAGGCTGCACTAAGAGCAACCCAGTTCAAAGACTAATCAGATTATCAGATGATGGTATCCCTGGGGAAGTCATCCAAGTTTGAATGTTTTATTCTTTTTACCCAAAGTGAAAATAATAATTAAATAATAATTTTAAAAAAACTTAGTTTTTTAAATAGGAGTACTTGGGTTTTTTACTGCAAGTATTATTAATAATAACACATTTTTGAACCGTTTTCTATCATTTACCACATCTTTACCTGTTTCCAGGTTTTATGTTGATACTGTAAAACACAGGATATTAGCCCCATTATAAAGAGGAGTAAAAAGGCACAAAGAGGTTGAATAACCCTGCAGTACATGTGGCTTATGCATAGGTACTGGATGAAACCCAACTGATCAGTTTTATCAGGTATCAGAGTATTTCCTAGGTGATAAGCAATGACGTCTACACATACACATACCCACTCATACCTTGGATGGAGCAGTAGCTGATGACCAGCTGCTTCCACAGGTGGGAGACTACTTTTCTTCAGTCAATCTCGGTCACAAGTTACAAATTCAATGGTAACTTGAATTTTCAAGACTTGGAATCAAGTCTGCAACTGTCATTCTTCACAGTTCTCTCTTCAGGACAATCACAGACTCTAGTCCTGCTCACACCTTGAAGTCTATGAAACTCCATCCCTTAGTCATTAAAACCAAAGGAAAAGTGTGCAATTGGGGTGCTGCTCTGCCCCTGACCCTGTCATCTCTCCTTGATTAATGGGCAGGGAATATGGTCAATAGAAGGATCCAAAAATTGGCATCTATATGACCTAGATCCTTGTCCTTTCTGTCATTAACTGGGGAAAAAAATGTGGCATAGCAGACAGCAACTGTAAGGCTAGCTAGTCCATTAGGACTGCCGTGGTAGAATATCATAAGTTTAACTTAAACAACACAAATTTATTTTCTCAAAGTTCTGGAGGTCAGAGGTTCAAGATCAAGTTTCTGGGCAACTTTCTGATGGGAACTCTTTTTTTGCCCTGTAAATGGTCTCTTTGTCCTTACATGACCTTTTCCTCTCTGTGTGTGTGTGTGTGTGTGTGTGTGTGTGTGTGTGTGTGTGTGTGTGTGAGAGAGAGAGAGAGAGAGAGAGAGAGAGAGAGAGAGAGAGAGAGTGCTAGTCTACTTCTACTTCTGCCAGTCTCTTCTTATTGGAAGCCACTAATTATATTAGATCAAGGTCCTATCATTATAATTGATTTAGCCTTAATTCCTTATAGGTTCTATCTCCAAATACACATGGGCTGTTAGAGCTTCAACATATTTGGGGGGAATAATTTATTTCACAGGGAAGACATGTCCTAATTTCATCGGCCGCATGCCAATCAATTACCTGGGTGGGATTTAATTCTTGTATATGCTGCTGGGTTGTTAATACTACCTCAGAAGACTGGCAAGGGGACTGTATAAGGTCATGTATAGAGAGTCTCATAAATGTGTGACTTTCATGAACACTCCAGACCTCAGCCTATTCAGCTAAATTTGGGGTGTTTCCTGGCCTGCTGACTGTCATTATCAACCATAATTATGATAGCATTCACTAAGAGGTTTAACCAACTGAAAACTTCTGCATAAATGCAAAGTACTATGGCTATTTCTGTTCTTTACTGACCCTTTTTTTGAGATACCCCATCTTATTAATGCTTCCCTTGATACAGCTGTCAGTATTACAGCTCAACTGGACTTGAGCTTTCCTTCACTCCAAAGTCTATGGAGCCTTTTTCCTACATGACCACCAACCTCTATAGGTCATTCTATCTTGCCTCACCAGTTACTGTTCACTCACCATTCAGCAGTTCTTTCTGAAGGAAGACTCCCTGACCTCCAAGTGGATCAACCCCCCATTACACACCCTCTAGTAACCAGACTTCTGAAAGCCACACTCATTGTAGGGCAGTCATGAGCATTCATTCAACAAATTTGCGGAACCTGAGTGTATTGGGGCACTCAGAGATGAGGATACAGCAGTGATGCAATAAATAGACTCCTTGTTTCTAAAGGTTTCACTTTATAACTGCCATTTTACTTTTGTTTAATTTGTTTAGGCTTTCTGTTAAAGCATTTCTTCCCCTTTAGCTTGTGTGCCCTATAAACATAGGAACTGTGTTTTGTTTGATCCCTAGAACCTAACACAGGGATTCACACACAATAGCTGGTCAGGAAAAGTGTACGGAATGAAAAAAATGAATGGATGAAGTTCTAAAGAAATTTGAGGGGTATCCTGATGATCTTCAAAGAGAAGTTCACTGTCAGGAATAGAATTGTCATGGCAGGGAAGGCAGCACCTTTCTGAAGCTAGACATTGGTACTCATTGATGGAACAGTATTGGGAAAGTCAATCTCAGTCGATCTTTGTTTGTTTGTTCTATCAGTGAAATAATGTTAGATAGATATCCTCTACAGTTCCTACAGAGCCTCATTCTCTGATTCTACTTAATGGCAGGAGTTTCAGCACAAGATCAGTGCGATCTGGTTCAGTTGACCAACGATTTTTGCTGTCCATGAACACTTTCTAGTCCTCAATGCCCCATGTTTCCTGATGATCATCAATGACTTCTTTTGTAGGGGGTCACTAGACTAAGGGTCCTATATGTTTTATATAATTTAATGATTCTAGGAAGAAAGCGTCATATTTATCCCAGTTATAAAGAGGACGTAATTGAGAGGTTGAGTAGCTCATAGTAGCTTACAAGTTCTTGAGTGTGGATTTAAGCACTTTGGTTCCAGTGTTTAAGTCTTTATGACCATTTCAGTCCAATTCATAGTACTTTGCCAATTATTGTGACTATCAGTGAAAGATCTTCTGAATGGAATTCCATGTGAACAGATAGCCACTCGAACCCAGTTCTCACACCAGCCTGTCCTCTAACTACCTACATCTAACCCCATTCTTTTAAACAACCATTTTTATGTTTACAACTCGGGTTTCACATTTCCCCAGCACTCATGCATGCATATGTGCACACACACATTCACCCATGCTTTTGCTTTTTTGGTGACCCTTCTGATATTGCACAGTGACTCTGTCATATGATGCAGTCACAATAGGCCTATTTCACAAACACGTCTTTCACATCTTCCCTACCCGTATTTAAATCACAAAGGAAAATGGGATATAAGCAATTTTAAAAGAATGCAGAAAACAGAGACTATAGAGATAATGGGTTGGTGAGTGGGTTGAAACAGGAAGTGTTTAGCAAATTATGAGAAACAGTGTAGGTAGGTGGGTGACATTCATAGATGAAGCAGAGATTGACTTTGGTATGAGATCCTTCTCCCACCAACTGCTTCTCTGTTGAAAGCTATACGGACAGGGTAGGTCATGCAAACAAAGTGCCAACACAAACTGGTAATTTAGACCATCTACTTGCCTTAGCTCTGGACAACTGCTGGTTTGGAAAGGTAGCAGAAACTAGAGAAGGAGACAGTGGGAGGAGGAAGGGAAGCTGGGATCCAACCCTGACTGTGTTATCTATGTATTTATGGTACCCTCTGTAACATTTAAAAATACAGGAAGATAGACACTCAGCTTATTTCCAGCTAAGTCTCTGTTTTAAATTGGGCAAACAGTGTAAGAGACAGATTCCCCAAGTCTATCATCAGCCTTGGAAATAGTGCCAAGTGCCCTGTACTGTTGGAAAGCCCTGAGCTCCAAGCATAAGCACTGAATTGAGTGGATGCTGCCCACCCGGAACCCGGGAACCTCCACATCTGCCCATCTTGCCTGCCACAGCTCTGTCCCTCGCAGGGGCCATTTACTGTCTCTCAGTGGCAGTCTCCTTTGCCTCCATGGGTCTTGAGCAAGAGGCCCCATCCCCCTGTCCTTAGAGTGCAAAGAGGGAAGATTCTGAACTTGATTACATCTGGCACTGCAGAGTGTGATGCGCTTAATGAGCCACATAAACGCCTGGATTACTGGGACTGGCAGGGGAGAGGGACCAAGAATGCAAACAAAGCCAGAAAGGAGGGGGATGCTGAGAAGGAAAAACACATTTCTCACATTTTATCTGTGAAATCGTAGCGACACAAATTAGTTACATTAAGAGTTAAGTATCAGGACTAGGGATAACTCATAGGAATCTTGTCATTGCAAATAAAGATGGTAAAATACTTCAGTTAAGGCAACATCTGGGCTCTGGAGTTTTTCCTCTGGCAAAGTCTCAGGCCTCTCAGAGCAGCCGTGACTACAGCCTACCTCAGCGGCCCTGGGAAGCTGTGAGGACAGAATCTATATTTTCTTTGCTAATGGCCATTCCTCCAGAATAAATATGCATATTACATAGCTCGTCAAACCTCATTTTCTTCTACTGGAGCCTGCACTTACCAGCCGTCTTCAACCTCTGCCCTTAGTTGACCTCCTCCTCCATTGGCTCTGCAGTAGTACCTGGAGGCAGAGTAAACCAAATCCCTAACTTTATTCCCCATCCCAATCCCGATACACTCTTGCCTCCACCTTCTCCTTCCACTCCTTTATTGAAGTCCCAGCAACCACATTTTTTCCCCCAGGTAGCTTTAGGTGAGTCCTGAGTAGTGAGTTCAGTGAGTCTTTACACCCTTCCTTCACCATCCCAGAACTTCTCTCCCCTTTACCCCTAAACCACGCAAAGGGAAAGCTAGCATTCTGTCTCCACTTCCTTAAGCACCTCTCACATCATCAGTCTACAAGCTCTGTCTCACTCCTACCACACAGCTTCCTCTCAGTTCCAGACCTCCTTTTGACCCCTCCAGAACCCCACTTCTGCTTCTCTGAAATGGCTGAGTAGTGGCTTTCTTCCTAACATTTTATTATGTCAGCATCAGGCTCCCCCATCAATTGCCCCGTATATCAGCCCAGGAATAAGATTCCATTGAGAAGATAACGGGCCTTCCATATCCTTAAATATCTCACAGAGCAACAATTTAGCCCATGTTACACTTACTTTGGGTGCTTAAAAATGCTTATCATGGGTCTTATCCCTGACCCATTTAATCGAACTCTCCAGAGAAGATCCTGAGAATGTTTTTTAATGCAAATTTGCCAAGGGACTCTTACACATAGTAAAGATTGATTGTCTCTAGACAATAGTCTGATAATTTCCAATTCTATGTATTTCTAGCACTCCTTAATTCTGCGCTGCAAACCACTCTCCCTACCTGGCAGTTCCCCAGGAATCTCAAACTCAGTCTTTCTCAGACAATCCTCTCTCTCAGTTGTACACCCTATCTTTTCACCTACACCTTCTCACTAGCTTCTTTACAGTCATTTTGACTTCTTCCTCTTCTTCATATTTTATACCTGTTAGCACAATTCCTAACAAGCAAGCCACAGTCCTTTCTCTGGAATGTTCACCCTGCATTTATTCCTAGTCTGTGGCATGTACCTCAGCTGAACATTTATGATATTCTTTGGTAAACCCTCTCCAGTATGAAACTCCAGAGACAAGTGACCTGTCCAAAACTCAGAATGAACCTGAAAACAACCTACCAGAAAAGTATTGGCAGCTGTTCATGCCCCAAGATCGATCTGCCCTGTAACTTTGAGTTTCCCATCTGCTTTGTGAGTGCCTACCATGTAAGACATCCCCATGCCCAGAAAATAGATTCCATTATATTCAGATTTTTGGCTGGAGTGCTTCAGAATTTTCCTTCCTTCCTTCCTTCCTTCCTTCCTTCCTTCCTTCCTTCCTTCCTTCTTTCCTTCCTTCCTTTCTTCCTCCCTCCCTCCCTCCCTTCCTTCCTTCTACCATCCAATGTTTGTTTAGTGCCTACTGCATGTTAGGAATTCAACTAGAATTAAGTTACAAAGGGAAACAAGTCTTCAACCTTCTCTAAACATGTAAATTGATACTTGAAAACATTAATTGAAGATAAGAAGTGCTATGCTACAAGAAGGAAGATGTTACTTGCCTTAAGGGTCAGCAAGCCATTGCTTTAGATAACTAAGAACCCTGTAAGGTAGGTACTATTATTTTTACTTCAAGAAAAAGAACTGGGAGCATAAATAAGCAAAGTGGCATGACTAAATTCTCACAGATTGGAATTACACTTTAGAAAGAAGTGGCAACACCAGATTTTGCTTCCTGTTCTGTCTGACCTTAATGTCACATTTCTATTTAACCTATATGTATACTATTTTTTCCAGTGTGCTATAGGATCACAGATTGAAGCTGTTGTCCTCTTCTCTGGCTGATAAAATCATACTTACATTTTATAGTTCTGTTCTGTGTTACCTCATTTGTGAATTATTTCTGAATCCCACTGATGAATCACTCATTCATCTCCCAGGCTCTTATGGTAGCTTACCCTTAGGCTTGTGTTTTGTTTGTTTTTGTTTCTGCACTTAAAGGATGTAGCACTGGATCTTACAATGGTTATTGCCCAGTGAACATTTTTTGAATTAATAAATACATCTTCTGGTCAGTGGGGGCATCAGTTATAGCCTATAGAAAGTGTAAAACTCTTCACTAACCAAAGAAAAGCCACATACTCAAACAAACTTGTAGTCTTAACCCCCAAGGAAAGCCAAATCACTATTTCTTTGACACATTTTCCCTTGCATTCCTGCCCACCATATGTCTCTGTTCGAATTTGAAATTTAGATGTTTCCCCTCCCACCACACACACACTGGGTCTTCCTTGAGAGGGAGACTATATCAAATATTCCAATTCACTGTTTTGGAAGACATTCATCAAATGATTTCTTCTTGCATAAACATCAAAAGCTGCACATTTTTGTCCATTTCCCACTGATAACTTATGTGATTTTTATTTTCCAAATTCACAATTTAAATCCAGGTGGGAGGGAATGACTCAGAGAGAAATACCATTGCTTTTGGCTGATGACAGCAGCATAATCATTTATATTTTCTCCAACCTGCAAAATGTCAACATATTAGGAAAAAAAAATGCAGACATCTCACATTTCATTCCTGATGAGGTTCCTTGTCGTTTCCTCACAATTCCCCCCCATCCCCTATCTGAATCATTGACATCTGGCTATTAGCCTAAGCATTTAGAATTTAACACTGAACATTCAGGGTTTGCTGATGTCAGCACACACTCAAGAGCTTATGGTTCGGCACTGACTAAAGACTTGTCTCTTTCAGGTTTGTGATGAGCTGACAGATTTGAATTAACTTCTGATATTAACTTCTTAAGCTTTTTGTCTTTGAGATAAGCACAAAACAGGGAGTGTAGAGACACAAATACAAAGATGGCCACCCTTTTTTTTTTTTTTTTTTTTTTTACCCCTTTATCCACACATCTTCTTTGTGCTGCAAAGCCCAGTTAATCTTACTTGTAAAACAACACAGTGCCATGTTTTCTGCTGTAATTAAAAACAATGGAGGAAAAGTTCCCTTTGAAGGGGAATGATGTGCCTTCATCAGCTGGCATTACTGAAAACAGGTTTATATTTCACCAACAAGTGTACTGCATACATCCTTAATTAGATTTTCATGCTACTCTTTTAATCACCAAGAATATCATTATCCTTTGGTTCCTCATTAGAAAGGTCACATAGTTCATATTCACAATTATAAAACCTATCCAAATTTCAGAACAAAAATGTGTTTTCTTAGACATCAGATACTTCATTCATCGCACTGTACGATCACCAAGTTCAACTTGCCTGTGGGTTGATTTTTGTTTTTTCTCTTTTTAATGCAATCACCTGACCACCTGCTATTTTAGTAGAATTACAGTTACACAGCCTACTGTTGCTGAGGAACTGTGCCGTATTTTCATTGCAATCATGGAATGGAAAGGGAAAATGGTGACGCATTTCAATAACTTCATTGCTTGTAATGTACACTCCATTATATATATACACACACATATATACACATATATATGTGTGTATATATAGAGAGAGATATCTATTTATATATATAGAGAGAAATAGAGAGCACATTTTGTGCTGAGTTTGGATACTTTGATTTTTAACACTTACTGCTGTAGAAAGTGATCGGTCACCTCTCAAATATAGTAGCAAACGCTTGGTCTCAGGATAATCAGACCGATGGTTATTTCTATGTTAAGCCCTCAAACATTTGCTTTTTAAATATAATATTTACTAAATTTGATTTAACAAAATAAGAATTCTCTCTAAAATCAACTTACTTCCATGTCTATTGTTTCTTTGTTTCTCTTGTCCCTGCTCTTTCATGTCCGATCATAAAAATCTTCCCTCTGGCTCAGAATGAGCATACCAATTGACATTTATGCCATTTGCAATTCCTGAAATTTATCTCTTGATCATGCTTAAGTCTATTTCTTCCTTGTAAATGCTAAAGACTAGCTTATTTTTGTTTGTTTATCTGTCCAGAAGGAATTTTTGTTATTATTGCTGTCATTTACTGTTTGTTTTGTGACTTTGCATCATCACACTTTGATCTTTAAGGATGCTCAGCTTCAGACATGAAGGAAACAATTTTAATACTGAAAAAGATGGAGGAAGAGGAGCTAGAAAAAGGGGAAAGAGCATAATTACATGTTCTCATTTTTAGTTTATCTTTGAAAAATTTTAATTGCACTTGATATTTCTAACAGCCATTCTAGCTGAATTAAGTCATTGTTAGACATGAATAAAGATTTCTTAAAAATGTCACTTGCACAGAAAAGAGTTGGACTTCTAAATACACATCGTTGCAGTAGCTGACCGACCTGAGGAAGATTCTCTGTGTGGGTGGCAGCACCTCATAACTTTTCAGGAAACACCAAGTCACTAACGTACTAGCCAAGTGTACTTTCAACTGAGTTTGACAATTATCTTTGAGAACCTAGTATTCTAAAAGGTCTCTTTATTTAAAGCAGGATCCCCACAAAAATTTATCTTTTAGGGACCATAAGTATAGTTCTAGTTCTAGTTCATCTAATATTTATTCATCCTTTACCTAACTCAATGATCTTACACATCATTTTAACTAATCCTTAATGGATTAGTTAAGGGTAGAGACAACTGACCTCTCAAAAACCACTTTCATATAAGCTGATTATTTTGTTCAAAATCATCTTGCTAGGGAGTAGCAGAGCCAGAACACAAATTTAGTTCTCTAAGATACTTGAATTCAATCTTCTTAAGATTTTTCCAACAGGAAGGATGTTTCTGAGAAGAAAGGGAAATTGAATTATTTGCTTCAAAATTCTTTCTTCTCAGAATCTGTGATGGTTTAAAAGTTACGCTCATTTTTTTGTTGGTTTACACCATGCAGAAGTCATACTGCAGTATAGACTCCATGCAGGCAGCCAGGAGTCTACTCTTCTCTCTGAAAACAGAGCCTGATATGTGGCAGGCAGGTTCTGAACAGGTAGGTGTTGAATGAAGGACTGTGACTTTCTGAGCTAGTCTGGAGTCTGTTTCCCTGGAAGACTGACCTTTTATTCTTGGACTTGACTCAAAGCTTGACTTTGATCTTCTCCCATCACCCTGCTCAGTGTCCCACACCCTCCCAGTGCCCACAGGACCAGATCCTCTCTCAGCAGCAAATACCCTAACCTCTAAACTATCATGCTTCTTCACTCTCTTACCTACCAAAACCTCATGTCAGCATCCATGTATTTGAAAACACTGGAGTAGGTCAATAGGAGCCTCAACTAAGAGGTGAAGCAGTTGGTGTGAAACCACCATGTAGCATTCACAGGATCTTGACTGATTTGTACTGGGCACTGCATTAATCATTTGGATCCTTTAGTTGGTAAACTCGTTAGTATTTCTCCTATTTGTATTTCTCCTATTTTCAACAAGAAAACCAGACAACCTTGTCTCAGATATCATAGCCAGAAAATCAAGATTTAAACTCAAATTGGTCTGATTTCAAAGTTGTCAGGATTTGTTGCACTTTTATGGTGGTCAGTGACTTTAAAAGGCTGTTTAGGGCATAAAGGCAAGGCAGTGAGTGTAAGCGTGGCAGATCTATAGAAAAGCTTCCTAGTGGCACTAAAAGAGGTCTCTTCTACCTGTGCGTCTAGGAGCCATGGGCCCTGTGTCTTAGGCTCTCTTTCAGTCACATCTTTTCCTCAAACCCCTGTGCTCTACCCAGATTCGCTTCAGAGTTTATTTTCTGTAGTAGAACACATCAGTGAAAATCCATTTGTATTTCCACAGACTAGGATTTAGATGAGAACTACCTTACTCACTATTTCTACCCAAAAGAAAAGGGTAAGAATAAAATCAGCACTTGAATTCCTGACCCTGTTTATTGAAAATGAAACTGGTATAATCTTGGAAGCAAATATCTGGAGAAATTTTGCAGTTTGTATCTCAAAAACCTGTGGTCTGGGAAAGCCATACATACCTTGACATCTGTAGGTGTGTGTGTTCAAGTTCTAGTGCTACCATGGCTCAGCTCAAGTGGAGGCTCTGCCAGTAACAAAGTTCTCCCCAGACAGTCACTGAGCTAACATTTGCAGTAGCCTCAGACCAGCCTAAGGGACCAAAAGTGATCCTCAAATGGTCACAGGAATACACCAATTAGTTAACAGCAGCAATCCGTTGCTTCTTCTGTTTTAAAGCACAGAGAAGCATTTCCCTAATCAGGTGAGTGACCTTAGCAGACAGAAGCCCTGTGGGAGAGACCAACCCAATTGCTTTCTTTTCCTCATTTCCACTGGAATCAGGGTTACTGTAAGATGCAATTAAAGAATCAATTAATTACTAATGGCTTTTGTCTCACATTCCCCCACCCTGATTGTGGAATATAGACATAGCCACTTTATTCTGGCTCTGAACAATACTTGAGAGCCCACCTATGGACTCCACCTATGTATTGGCATTTGGCCTGGCTGCCAAGTCTCAAATGTGTCTGGGATCCCTATGAGGAAAGCACTGCTAGGTTTCATCTCTATCACAGTGGATGAGATTAACAACTTGGCCAGAACTTCACAGTCATTTCTCATAGACTGATTGACCAAAGGTACTTAGGCATTACATTGGCATATCATCTGATAGTATAAGGCAGGACTCATTGTACCTGTTAAAGAAAAAAAACAACCGTGAAGCTGCATAGAAAGTGAGGCCACAGGAATGGAAACATCAGGGTCTAGGAATATTTGGTGCACTCTTGCTATCCCAGGAGATGACATGCTGAGGCGAAAAAGCCAGAGCATAATAGTTTTCTACCAAGTGAAAAGGACTATCAGGCTGCTCATGAGCTGTTCCTTCAGCACCAGATGAATGTGTTGCCATTCATTTACTAACTCAGATTAATAAAAGGGAAGATTTGTAGAGGTCTTCAATCTTGGCCTCCTCTCATTTTGCAGATAGGCGAAGCAAGACCAGAGAGGGATGTTACTCATCCAGAGAGCATGGAAGTCACATAGAAAAAGTGATTCTCCAGATTCCCCATACATTGTACTTCTCACCACATGATGCTATGTCCCTGAAAAACATGCACAGGGATAATCATCCATGAAAATAGACTTGTGTAACCAAGGGTATAGACTCTAGGCAGACTGACTTCTTTCTGAACCTGTTACAGGTGTACTATAAATCGTGTGACCATTGGCAAGGTGCTTAACCTCATTATTCTTCAGTTTCTCAGTTAACATGTTCAAATGTGACAGTGCCTAGTTCATAGGGTTGTGTGAAAATTAAATGAGTTAATGTTTGTTTATCATTTAGAATCATGTTTGAAACATCACTGACATAATGTAAATGTGTTGTCACCATCATAATAAACAGTGAGCAGGGTCTATGGTCTACTGTGGCACCTTCATGGTTTTTACTCACTGAAACCCTCAGCTGAAGCTAAACCTTCTGACTGATCAGCACCAAACATCTCTGACAGCTGTCACATACCCTCGGAAATGCACATTTTTTATGATTCTGTCTCTTCTCCATACTGTATCCTTTTATACTTTACTTTCTTACATACTTCTCTTTACATCTTTATTTTAACTATATTCAACCAGATCCTGAGAGTGTGATATCCATGGATAGTGCACAGGTAGACCTTCTAATAAAGCGATACCTCTCTCTCTCTCAAGTGGAATTTATTAGGGTTTTAAATGCTTCTTATGTTAATATTAACATAAAGAAGTAGGTGAATAAATATACACATAATATATGTATATAGTTAATATTATATATAATATACTACATGTGTATTTGTATATATATGTGATGAAAGATACTTCTGAAGAATAATCATATGGGTCTTACAAATCTACATTGCTTTAACGAATTATAAACTCAACTAAAATTCTAAATAATTCATTTTTAAAGGAAAGGTACAGGCAGGAATTAAAGCAAGCAAAGGCAGGCAGGCAGGAAGAAAGAGAAAGATGAAGCATTTTAAAATGTATATTACTTGTTAATCTTAGTGTTCCCTGCTGACACCCCAGATGTGAACCTGTGGCCTTAGGATGTGTGTGGACTGCACCCAACCACTACTACACCAGGGCATGCCAATAATTTATCTTTTATAGAGAACAATACAGATAATTACCTTGAACTTCAACTTGGCCATTTTCTGATTCAGCACATGCTGTGAGCCAGTATCATCTCTTAAGATATATGTATGGATTGATGCAGGTCCTAGACTCTAGCTACATTCCATATATTTATGGAACTACCATGGGAATCATATCCCTGGGCTAGGCCTGGATTCTCTCTTTGTCTATCAATATTATATAACAAACATGCAGATTAATATAAGCTAGACTTTCAAGCTTTCAAGTAAATATGAATTTTCAGTCCATAAGACAGTTGTGCCACTGTAAATAAGAAGAACAGAATATATGAATATTTAAATCCCTGGAGCCAGAAGTAGGCTGCCCATTGCTGAAGGGAGCTACCTATACTTCCTCAAGAGAAAGGTTAGTATTATTCCCTTCCTAGATGAGGCCTAGATGCATGCCGTCAGATTGACAAGCAACCCAAATAATTTAGGTTCTATCTAAGGAGACCCTGTGCTACTGGGTTGGTTTTGTTTTCTTTTATTATCCCAGTCCTTTAATACTCTGCACTGGATTTCTAGATCTCCAGTCCTGTGTCCCTTCAGAAAAGAATTCAAGTGAGGATCAGATATGTGAAAGGTTTTATTGCAAAAGAAGATTATTGTAAGCAAAAGCAGTTCAGGTTTATTAAATGTACATTCTCAGAGAGGAGAACAGGCTGCCCTAAGTGGGTTCAGCACAGTTGCATTCCTTCCTGGGGTTTATATTCCCTATTTGTTCTCCCTTCAGCCTTTCCCTGGGACGGATTTTGCTCCTGATTTTCGTGTTGATTGATAGGTAGAGTTATATAATGAAACTGTTAACTGCACGTACTCTTTCCCATGACCAACTAAGCAAAACCTACAGGCACAGGGGGTAAGAAGGTGCAAAACCACAATACTATTTTGTAATAATTACCTTCACTGGTTACTGTGGGTTACTCTACTGCAAGTCTGCTCATGCTCAGGTGTTTATGAAAGTCTCAGGTGAAAGATGTCTCTGGTCCAAAAGAATCTCTCTGGCAAGGCAGGTATTTCTCTTCATAGAGTGCCTGGCCTTGAGCGGGAATTTGTTAATGGGACAGCAATAATTCCTTAGGGCTTCCCATCCAGTGCTCTTATCTAGCAGGTTCCCCATAATAGGACAATCTTTTGTCCATCAGGAACTCTCACATGGTGCTCATGTGTAACTAATTCCCTATACACCCGCATCACCTCTATTTTTAAAGTAGTCATGCTTATTCTCAATAGTTAAATCTGTACAACGTATTATGTAATATTACTTCAGTAAAATCTTAAAAATAAAAATTACATTGTCAATGAAGTCCTGGTTTGAGAAAGAAGAGGATTTTTTTTGGGGGGGGCGTGATTCTGAATCATTCTTCCTTTGTCACTGACCTTAAGGAAATGAAGTGATGGGTTTTAATCCCTTATACTAGATTTCCTTTCCCTGGTGTATTCTCTGCATACTAGACACTGATCTTGCTTATGAACCTAAATGCTTGTGGCTTGAAAATAAAGGTGATGGAGGAACAGAGAGGCAAAGTTAGACACGAATACATCTGTCCTGGCCTCTTTGAACAGTCTGATAATCCCTATTCACAAAGATTTTCTTCTTGAGACATAGAAGATGAAGCCAAAGGGATAGATAGCCCTTGTGATTTTGTTGTCCAGTTTCATGATGTTGAGTGATTTACTAGTGTTGTGTAAGGGATGAGAGAGAGGAAAGAGACGATAAATAGGTGAAGAGAGAACTCCTTCAGGTTGAAACATTTGGTAGCATTTTGGATTGTCAACTCTGAGTCTTCTTTTTTGCCTTTGCAGAGGCCTCATTGATTATTGGAATAAACCAATCATAGTGTTTATTCATTCTTCCTTAGCTACTTCAAGAGGAACTTCCATAATAGCCAAATTATGCAAGGTCACATCAAGACCTAGACTCTTGTTGCACACAAAATAATTCCATCCTTCTCTCCTTCTGCACCCCTGTCTTTCTCTACAGTGGACTGGCTACTCTCCCCATGTCTATCCTTTCTACTCACACCCTTGTCAGTATCTGATGCTGTCTCCAGGGATAAAGCACAATTAGGGCTATGGCTCAAACAGTAGCCAACAAGTTTTCCCATACCTTTTTTCTTGCCCACTTCTCTAATTTTTCATCCCAAAACTTATTGACAGTCATTACTTCTGTCCACACCTTCTTGGAGAAGGCAGTAGTGGTTAATGCATCCCTGTGATTTACTCCTTTGAGTTTTGAATATTCCCAATGGACACTTTACATTTGTCCAAACTTCGAAGGGTCGGTGGTGGGAGTGGAAAGTGGGGGAATGCTTAGAGAAGCATGTCTATATATCTGCTTGTCAGGGCATAAGTATGGTACCTTTTAAGTACATGCTAATGGGCCTGTCTCTCTTTCCCTTACACAGGGCCTGGAGCAGTCATTGATGGTGTAAACTCGGCCTCTAGAGCGTTGGCTTGTCTCTGGTTATCAGGGACCCTTTTTGCCCACTTCTTCATCAAGTTTTGATAAGAAACCATAGGTCCTCTGAGCAACGCCTGCTTCTCCATATCACTGACTTTAATCTACACTGCGGAGGGCAAACCTGTTTGGCTTCTTTTTGGTTTTATTCTTGATATTTCTTTGGTTTGTTTTATGATTCATTTCATTTATTTTTGTTATAGTTTGAATGAATCAGGTTTGGGGGAGGGGTGGGCAGGGTTCTACCATGTATAGGATAATCATCCATCGGTGTGTCCAAAAAATGGAATTTGTTTTTGCTACCTTGGCCCATCCCTTTACTCTGTTTTTCTCCTCATCATTACCACGAACCTCCCCATGCCCACACACCAAACAATGCATTCCAATTGGGCAAAAATACCTGCCTCATGATAAACACCCTGAAGATACAACTTGACATATAATGTAGTACACAGCAAGAATTTTGTTCACGTGTACTACATCTCTGGGTTTTTTTTTTTTAAAGATTTGGACCAATTTCCTAATTACAATGTACATATTCCTTCCTCCATGTTTATTATTAGCTAATTCCATTAGGGTCAACACCTTTTCTTTCTGGTAATTTTATCAATATATTTCTATCCATAGATACATAATCTTATCTTCTCACCTCTCTGCCCTGCTTGCTTTCACCACAGGGGATTAGAGGCTTGGAACTCTGCTAAAACTAAAAATTATTATAAAAGTCAAGTGACAAAAGGGGGAAGTATTATGAGGATGGTATTTCTCTTTAAAAAATGCTGTCCAGCTCATAAAAATATTCCATAAATGACTGATTATTTAGGTTTATCAAGCTGTCAGTCAAAATGATCACATGGTTATCCATCTACACAGTTGTCTGCTTTATCTCTCCATCCAGTTATCTGCCCACTCATCTTCTCTCTAGCAATATATTTACTCTGTTTATCAATCTATCAATGTAATTATCTAACACTTCTTTTTTATTTCTTTCCCCACTGCTCACTATCAATAATACATCACCATATTAATCTATAATCATATTCTACCTATTCCACTTAATTCATTTTAACCTTCAGCAGACATTGTCATCTTCAAAATTACCTATCAGCTTCTCATGTGAAAGCCAATGATCTCACAAGCTAACAACATAGAAAAGCAATATGTCATGGACTCTTTGGAATACCATATCCCATCCACCCAAAGTAGATGCTGTTGACAGATGGACCAAAATAGCTATCTAATGATCAGTTACTCACTATTCCCAGAGGAGACTGTATTTCCTAAATCATCTTCTTGGGAAGCAGATCAGCCCTAGAAAAGCCTTGATCAGTGTGTGTGTGGGTTTTTTTTTCTTTCACACATGAAGGACTAAGGTGCCAATCTTCATGCTTCTCTCAGCCGTTTAAGAAAGTGCATGTCGGGAACCAATGGGACTTACTCCATGACTGGCTTTACTTAATAGCAAGAAAGAAAAAGGAAAAATTCTGTTTCTGCAATGTGAAGAGAGCAGCCCACTTGTCTGAGTGCCATGACCAGCTATTGTCTCCTTTGTGCTCCAGTTTTGGTTTAATCTATTTGAAAACTATCCAGTAAAAAGCTGATGGAAGCCAATTACATGGTGGGTGTGTTGACAACTCTGGTATTTGTTTCAGGAAGCTCTTCTGAGCTGAGGGCACTTGAGCAACTGACTTAATTTCCAAGCACTTGATTAACACAACACTGCAAACAGAAGGGGGAAGTGTAAGTGACACACAATTTCCTCTGACACAAGCAGCTTCTCCAGTGGCTTTGGGGAAGAATGTCCTAGGTACTCCATGTTCAAATCAGAACCAGCAGACAAACAAGAGCTGATCTGACCCTTCTGCCTCATCTCCTGGGACAAGAAGGACCCAGCCAGCAAGGGAGTCTGTGACCCAAAAGAATGGCATTGAGAACCACTCAAGGTTATGCTGCATGGACTGATCTACTGAGAGGATGAGAAAGAAACATCAGCAATGATTATCTCATAGACCTGCCTTGACTCAGCTGGAAAATTCTTTCATATCCACACTCTAAAAAATAATAAATACGAACTCTGTAGAGTTCCATTCCTTAAAGCTTAATTGATATTCTTCCTCCAATATAAGTGGCTTCTTTGTTTTTGTTCATTATGGCACATGAACATGACATATACAGTGGGGAAATATAGACATAGATAGATAGATATGAATATATAACATACGTATATACATATATGTGTACACTGACAAACATCGGCTGTTCTGGCATACAAAAGCTAGGCATTGTCATAAGAGAGCTGGTGCAAGTTAAATTAATATTACATTTGCCAGCTGTAAACAGACATCTGCATTTCCTAGTTAGCTGCCAGGAGCCAGATTTGGGGAACACAAATGATATGCCAAAATTAGTATATCAATTCCAAGTTCCGGGGACAGTCATGAGCAGGCATAGAGTTGGAATTAAGGTGGGATATCATGATCAGATCTGTCACCACATTTAGCACCTAGAGTAGGGTTGGCATCAGATATTACATATGAATCAAATGTGTATTTATGTTCCACTGGTAATAAATTTGTTACTTTGGAGTAAAATAAATGCAGAGACTATGAAGAACACATGCTTGAGATGGACAAGTTATAGAAGTCCTTCACTCCTAGACTAGTTCTAGAGGAGAGTCTACCCTACATGGCCAGGAAGATCACCAGAGTCTTGGACACAAGTAGGCCAGGTCTCAGAGTCACTGGAGCTCTGTGCTTCCTTCTTCCGCTGGACACCCTGGTGGTTACCTATTGTAGCCACATTGCAGATGGGAATTTTTTCTACCATCCTTTTCTGTCTGGAACAAAGAAAATCAAGTAAACAAGACTCAAGGAAACTGGGACACTGAGAAAGAAAGTGACTCTTAACCACATATAGACTCCATTTCTATGTTGTTGGGGTTACTTTGGTGGAATGATTCCATGTGCTATTACCCAACGTTTTGAAACATAGAATAGTACATGCTTACTAAAGACAATGTCTACACTTATACATGCTCTTACAACTTTACATATCGGGGAGCAGATGGATAAATTTCAATGGGTAGACTTTTTTTCCCATGGTTCTCATGGTGGGGGTGGGAATAGAGGTAAAGGAAGGGAAAACAAGTTTGAACCATCTAGAAATCTTTATGGTTTTCCCACAATGAAAGAAAACCAAATAAGTCCTGTCAGGAGATTAGGGGAGAGAAACTCTGCAATGTAGTTACTCTGTGAAATACTATCCCCTCCCCAAACAAAATCAATATGTACATCCACCAAAGTAATGCCAATGACAGTGCTAGTGTTAAGGCTGTGGCCAAGCTTGTTTTTCAGAAGTTTAATGTCAAGTGCCTGATACAGTCATCTACAAGTATGAGCAAATGCATTCAGTTTTTCTCTTTCTTGTTTCAGTTGGGGGAGGTTGTATGTAGGGGAGTGATGGTGAAAACATGCACATATTTTATGCAGAGAGCATGACGCATGGCAGTTCTACTGCAAATGTGCTTAGCTGAGCAGAAGAAAAGGTAAGGCTTTGCATCTGAAAGAGGCCTGGATCTCTTTTCTTCTGAAACTCATGCCCCATGCTCGAAGATACTTTTCACAGGTTGGACAATTAGTTCTCAAAACCTGGGTGGGAAGTGTGCTCTGGGACTCTAGAAACTCCACACCAAGGCAGAGATTAAGATTCTATTTCTGCATCAATCCAGGCAACTACCTCTTAACCTAGAGGAGTTAGCCATGTTGGAAGAAGTTGGACACAAAACGAATAGATGACTTAACGTGGGCAGTGGACCAAAGGAGAACACGTCCCTGTCATTGCATCGGGATTGGCTGCAAGTTGAAAACTCTAGTTTTGGTCATTGTTCCCAGTGTCAATGGGTCGTGGTCTCTGTCGCTGTGTAAGGCTGTCCTCAACCCCATGAGTGAAGGAAGGGAGAAATGGCTCAAGATGAGGTAAGATGTCGGGGCAGGGTCATCCTTCCCAATTTGACCTTGAGTCCTCCCCAGAGAAAAACTGGCTTTATGAAACCTGATCATTTTTTAAAATAAAATAAAAAATAAATAAAGAAGCAAAGATTGCACCCTTTGAAGTTGGAGGAAGCTGCATATTGTGTTTTTCTTCTATTGGGCAAAGGACATTTTCTCCAACAATGAGAATCTTTTGTTTTTATTTTTTACAAACCCTTTTCTAGAAATACTCATCCCCAATTGATTCCCCCTCTACTGTCCAAAACTTCTCTGTCTTTTTCTTTTAAGACAAGTTGGAGCAGTCACAGCAAAACTTCACAGGTGTGCAGCTCAGAAGGCAACATTTTCAACAAGCTAGCATGGGATGAAAACTCCTAATGATCACTAGAAGCAAACAAATAAAAATGCCAGTCTCATTTCCCTCATTTCTTACTTAAGAGAAGAGAAGTAAATGAAAGAAGGAAGACATAGATTTGCAATTAAAAGATATGGCAAAAAGATAGAGCTGAACGAGTGCAATTTAGCCTTCAGGTGCACACACTCGAGTCCAAAGGGATGTGGAGTGGACGTGATTAGACTCAATTGTCTTCATCCTGAAAATAGTCATCCAGCCTCATTTCTAGTATTTTGAAAAAGATTCTTTTTTGTTTCTTTCAACGGTGCCCTTGTAAAGGCACATGGCCATTCTAGTTGTTCCACACCACTGACTAGAGAAAGAAAGATCGTGAGCCCTCTGTTGTCCTTTCAGGGCCACCTTCTCTCTATTGGCAGATTTATAAGGATTTCAATAATAGCAATGATAAGTAATAATAGCTTCCCTTGTGTTAGTCAAAGGGAGCATTTTTAATCATTCAGAAATTTTGTGACATGTAAAGTGAAGTTGTGAGGAATGTGTGGGTGTACGAAAATGTATCTGTCAAGTTCAGAGTCCTCTAGATTTTAAAGAATATATGACTTATCAACGGTGCCATTATAGCTGTGTCAGACAACGGGTGTGCCCATTCTCACAATTATCCTTAAAATAAATATGTTCGAATGCTTTAAAAGTTTATCATATGATACAAGAGTATAACTTTGTCAGCATTCTGGAGTTCTTTTTTTCCTTTTATTTCTTATTTTTTCCTTCAAAAATCAATGAAGACTTGATTTCTGTCAGTAATTGTATTAAGAGTGAATATACTACCTGAATTTTGTGCATGTTACATTGTAGTTGTAACCTTTTCTAATTCAGGATGAATACGAGATGGTTGTGATTGTGCAGTGTATCAATAAAGTTCAAAGAAATTTGTAAGTTTGGGGGGCTGTTTATTAGGGCATCTCAATTGAGTATCCAGGAATGGACAAAGTGAGGCAGGTCATGCTGCTGCTTCTATGGATTTTCAGGCTTTTGGGAGTAGATACAATCAGAAAATGAAGTAATATCTCCCTCCCTCCCCCTGTCACCGCGCTCCCCCTGCCCTCTCTCTCTCTCTCTCTCTCTCACACACACACACACACACACACACACACACACACACACACACAGAGGATAGAATATTCTGGAGGCACTTTCCATATTACAACTGTATACCAAGTATATATGCTATTTGCAAATAACCTACAATGAAACTACAGTCATTAAGACTAATTTTTGATCAGTCTAACCCAAAGTGATATCAGAAAGGAAGTTTCAGAAATCAAATGAGAAGATGCTGTTCATTTTGGGCTTTGTATTCCTGATATTACTAGCAGGTTGACTCCACTGAATTAAGCATCATCTGGACACATGTAAGTATGAGACAATAAGGTAACTGAACTATACATTGATTCCTACTAGGTAATAGCCTAACAAAGGGAATAGGAGGAGAAAGTCCACTCTTCTGCCTTTTCTAAAACGTCTTACTCTTTCAATAAAACTCCAACACCTGTACCTTCATCACATATTCATCTGCTTTTCTGAAAGAATGGGTATTAGTCTCTTTCTTAGAACCAGGCTCCTCATCGGCCATTTATATATCAACTAATGCTTCCTAGTTCTGCCATTAATTAGATCTGTGATTTTGGACTGGACTTTTGATATTCCTAGTTTTTGTTTCCTCCTCTGTACCATTTGTGAATTTATACTATTCAGTGTGTGCTCTTGTTCAAATTTCTCTGGGCAGTTTATGTTTCACTTTCAACCATTCTATTTCTCAAGACTTCCCCAAGTAAAGCTTAAGATAAATAGCTGACCATGGTTTAGACATATAGCAGAAAGTGGGTGAAGATTCTTTAGTTGATTTTACAGCATTGCTAGTTTCTTTGACCAAGACTCTCTTTGGAGTCTCTTGCTGGCTTGCTAGGTAGAAAAATGGGAATCCCTAACTTCTCGTGAGTCAGTTTTCCCTGCTGGAGACAGAGCACAGATAACTTGGTAGACAAGGTCATATTCTTTGTAAATTAAAATACCAATAAAACAGTAGTTTCCAATGATTGAGAGTTTCCAATTTCCTCAGACTCATTGTAAAATCATGACTTGTCGAGGAAACGGATGTTCAGTTTCCGCAACCATCTAAGTACCTTTGGTGCTCCTTTTTCCCCTATCTTTTTTCCTCTTCCTTTCAATCATTCTCTTTCAATTCATATCTGGCCCTCTCCTGCTCCTGTTCGTACCACTAACCCATCTATCTAGTTTCCTGCAGGCATAGACATTTATCGGTCTTTCACTCCATCTGGCGATTCAGCCGCATCAATCATCGATGTATCAATTTAGTCCTCCATCAGCTAAGCACTCACCTATTCATTCACATATTATTTCCCCATTTATCTAACCCTTATTCCATCTATACACTCTTGTGCATCCCTAATATGATTGTCCCCATCTATTTATTTAAACCATCTATCCATTGCTCACTGTCAATCCACTCACCAAGCATCCTCCTACAAGCCTTTGGCAGATGTACCTATTAACCAACCCACTTCAAGGTAATGAAAATCTTTGCTGTTATCTCTCCATTCAGCAAGGTTGGCTCTAGTTATTCATAAGCACAACAGCTAAACGACTGGATTCATTGTGTTATCTTTTCCCCACATATACCCTATTAAAAACTGTATATATATACATATACATATACATATACATATATATATATATACAGAGAGAGAGAGAGAGAGAGAGAGAGAGAGAGAGAGAGAGAGAGAGAGAGAGAGAGAGAGAGAGAGAGAGAGAGAGAGGAGAGAGACAGAAGAGCTTTTGGAAATATATTCAGGGCACACTCATTCCAATCAGGATGTATTACAGTGGATGAGGATGAAGTCGTGGGAGAGAGCTGATATCAGTGCTTTACTTTATAATACCAGAACTGCAGTCACACAATGACCATAACAAATGACTGAAGAAACAGACAGAAGACACCTCAACTGGCCACTATCTCTTCTTTTTGTTTGGTTTTCTGTTGAGTGCATTACTTATTTTGATGAAAGTTAAGGAGTGGGACTAATTGGTACCAAGCCCTGTAATCAGCTTTGAAAATCCAAATTCTAAAGCTTATACTGCTGCTCTCAGCCTTCAACTTGTTCATTAGATGGTTAGGGATTTTAAAAAAATTTTTTCCATTTACTCATTCATTCATGCATCACATTTATTGAGGAATTTCCCTTAAGGACCTCATGTTTAGGATGTGAAAACAGCTGTATTAAAAGAAAAACAAAGCATGGTTTAATATTGTATTAAGTAAGTATTATGACAGTGATCCAAGAAAAGGACTACAGAGGGAACAAATATTAGGAGATGAATAGAGCGCTTCTTTTTTCCCCCCATTTCACCTTCCAGGGATGTCTGACTGGGATACAGATAGCTAATACAGGTAGTAGGTAAATTGCTACAATAATAAATAGGGTACTAGGACTAGATCCCATGTAGTGTTCAAGATGAATTGAAGGAGTGAATATGTGTTGGATGGCTGAATTCTGTGAAAGAAGTCAAAACTTTAAATGACCAAGGGACCACTCTATGGAACTGGTGATAAAGTTGACACAAAACCTCCTGGAGAAGGAGACTTAACACCTAGAATGTCAAATGTAGCTGGAATATATGGTTTCGTTTCCATACAGAATTATTAAGCATGTTATGTTATACTGAATCTCACAACTCAAGGAACATTTCTGACAAGGGGAGGAGCAAGCAATGGTTGGGAGTTCGGGCACAGTAGAGACTCAAAAGGTGAGAGGCCAGATTAAGCACAGAGCTGCTGAATCCTTTCCTGTATACTGAGTTTTCCAGATATGACTTACTACAACTCTGGGATTTGGGACGAAATATCTGACTCATTTAACAGCATATGTTATTTTAAAAAATAAGAATATTTGTAAATCGTACTTCTACATTGTTTGCTATATACTCTAAGACTTATTTCCTTTATTTAGTTTAAGTCTTCAGTTATTTTCTCTTCAGAGTACATCATCTCATGTAGTTCAAGAAAACTTCTGCGTTTTTTTTTCTTTATTTTTAATTCTAAACTTCAGAAGTTATGTTATGTTGCTGCTTTGGGTAATCGCTTACCTTTTCCAAATGTCAGTCTCATCTGTGGTCACACAATATACCCACATCAGAACATGGCTGTGCAAACTATTAGCTGTGAATGGGCAAGGGTGTAGAACTCAGGCCATTGCAAAAAAATTCATGTTTTTTCTTATGCCCTTGGCCTTCCTTCAATGTCTTCATTTTCCTGAACTTGTATCAATTATCATCTCAACTATGTTTGATTCTTTCAAACAGCAGCAGCGACAATTTTATATGTTCCTAAGATTGACGTTTACCAAAGATAGACACAATCCTGTGTCCTGGATTATGCAAGATCCAAGCTTAGAAAGTGAGAAGAATTTTTGTAGAACGCCACAAGGATGTTAAAGAAATGAGATCAGAATTCAATTTTCAATTTAATAAACGTTTATTGTAAAACTAATATTGAAAATGTAAAATGAGAGACAGAGTATGTGTCTTCAAAAAAGTCCCTGTCCAGTGGGGAGCTTAAAATTATCCCACAGCGTGGTAGGTGCTGTTCAAGGGCTAGAAAGCAGCTCGGTAGGAGAGCACATAACCCAACTACAGGGCTCAAGGCACACTTTCAGAAGATGAAATACCTGAACTGAGTCTTGAGCAAAGGATTAGCTAGGAAGAGGGGCGAAAGGGTAATAAGAGAGCAATGTCAGAGGTTCATTTTAGATGAACCCCTAGAGTACAGAAGCACAGCAATGTCCAGAAATTGCAAGCTCAAATTATTCCAGGAGGGGTAAGGGCATAGCAGGATATAAGGTGGAAAGGGTAGGTGAAGCTGTCTTACAAAATTGAAAAGAAATGCTGAGATGTTGGGATTTTTTTCCTAAAAAAAGATGGAAGAGACATGGAAGGATATCATCAGAAGGTAGCTGGATTGAATCTGCCGTTTAGAAATATCACCATGAAAGGCGGATTGAGGGGCATGGGTCAAAGTGGCAAGGGAGAAAACTGTGTTAGGGTAATGGAAGTGATTTGGGTTAAAAGTGAAGAGGAGTAATAAAGGAAGTAGGCAAGTTGGAATGAATTTTAGGGACTAGATCTAGTGGAGAAGGACTGGATGCATGGGTTGATAAATACTGTAAAATGAGGAGAATATTACAGGTTTCCAACTTACACAACTAGGTCGAAGATGCTACCATTCTATGATTCTGAGAACTTAGGAGGATGATAAGGTCCATTTGTTTTTGATAGATCCAGCTTCAGGTATCTTTAGACCCTTAGATGGAGAGGTTTAGGCACCATAAGCATTTCCCTGAATCATCTAATTATATCCATCATCATTACCCAAGGTATGCCTGATTTCCTTCCCCTGCATCCCATTTTAATTCCATAAGAACTCCAGCTCATTGGATCATCTGCAATTCACTTTTCATCCTCCATTTCCTCTGTATCTTGATTTTTACATAAGTAGTGTTTTTATGGTTTGCTGTGATGGAAGGGTAAGTGCAGTTGGCTGATTAGGTAGCTAGGAAGTAGCAGATGATTTAAGCAGGAAAAGGGGAAACTGACACAGCTGTTCCACCACTCATATCTTACACAAAGGATCTAAGTATTATTCATGGGTGCTGAGAACATAGTTGGGCACTGATAGTGCTGGAATGTGTTTTATTGCAGTTCATCTGCTATGTCACTGTGAGGCAAGTCCTCTTTGTCTTTTTACCATATAATTTGATGCTCACTTGCTTTCAAACGAATTTTGGAAATGTTCATTTGAGCAACTCAATAGCAGATACACACCTAGCTCTGTTTATTTTTCCCCTCAATGATCCAAAGTGGTTCTCCTAAAACTGGGGGAGGTTGCATCTCGTTCAGAAACCATGGTGCCTGGCTGTATCTCACGACAGCGTGATTTCCAGGTGGCTCCATCAACACATGTCAACACACAGCCCTGTGAGTTTTTAAACCATGTGTGTACAGTGCTCTGAAGTGAGGCAACAGGATCTACAGGTGAGGGAGAACTGAGTTCAAATCTGGTTATGCCCAAAGGTAGCCTGTTGTGAGTTTACAGTACAATTTCTAGTAACCTCGGTTCACTCATCTGCAACACAGAACTAGAAAGCACAGTGTGCTGCTGCTGTGAGGTGTGTAAGAGGGTGTGATGGAGAGCCCGTGGCACAGATCCTGGCCTGTAGGCGCTTGACACACAGAGGCAGCCAATATGTTCATTTCCTTCCTTCACCCTCAGCTCTGCCTCCTCCCTTTGTCAAACCCCTACAGCAGCCACACATGATGGTGTAGAGGCTCAGTAGAGGGGGTGGCCATGCTGAAATATCATATTCTCAAGTTTGCTGTTGGGAACACACGAAATAAAATGTGTGGAGTCTACTAGCATGTCCTGAGTCTAAGTGCTCAGTGATATTCACTTCCTTCTCCCCTTCCCCCTGGGCGGTTATCAGGGGATAAGCAAAGCAACGACCTATGGACAGAAGGTATCCATGAGGTCCTGGGTCTGCCCTGGCCATGTTTCTGGGGTGGCGGTCCCTGAGGATGAAGGAAGAGCACGCTCTTCCCACCTGGTCTTGCACTCCTAGTCTTACTCCTGCACTGCGGATTTTCGAGGACGGTTGCTCTGGTTACAAGACCATCTCACTTCAGTTTCTGTCTCTTCTTTGGTAAAGGTCCCCGGAGAATCAGCTTGTTAGAGAAATAGTCAAGGCGTGGTTGAGTCAGCTAGGACAATAAAGGGATTCACTGGAGGTCCTCAGACACAAAGGCTCCAGTTCTCTTCTCGATGGCATTCATCTCACTGCTGCAGCAGGCAGCATGGACAACCCAGTCTGTGATTTCTGTATCATTTTTCTATTTTGTGCCTTGGTTGTTCCAGGTTCTGAGTCAGTCTGCTTGTTTGAATGTGTCCCCTTTGATGTCAATTCCTTGTTGAAATACTCGTAAAATTCTCTATTGTCCCTGCCTTGCTCACCCCTCTACTGCCTCCTGTTCTGTGGACTGTTTTAGTGCCCTTCGACCTGCTCTTCTCTCCTGTTAATTCTTAAGAAATTGATAACCGCTGAAGAGGAGAGAAGACAAGAGGTGAAGTGTGCCATGGAGGATAAGATGTTATTTTATTAATACGCTTCTGTTTTAGCAGACTGAGCTGTGATGTCCACAGGTGAAGACTGTATGTCAGCAATCCTAGTCCTTGCATGATAGCAGTCTGACAACAGTGATGTGTATAAAGGGAGAGGAGACAGAGAGGAGAGCGAGGTGCGAGGTAGGGCCAAAAACTGCTAACGCGCATCTGTCAATGTTCCTGCATGAAGCAAGGAACTTTCACGTAAATTAATCTACAAAAAATTTAGAAACAGGCTGAGAATGATTCATTTTTCTCAGAAACCTACTGCTAGAGAGCAGCAGGGGTGAAAACCCAACTCCATTCCCTCTGACTCTGTACTGCATGATCTTTCCAGCGACACCGGGTTGTCCCCGGTCTCAAGATTGACCTCCTGTCTGGAGGCCTACCGGGCTCTATTTACTGAACACAGCAACAGGTCACACAAGTCTCTTGTAAGTCTCTGCCTTCTTTGTAAGCTTCCAAAGGAAAGTGGAATTCCATTCCATGGAAGAAAATAGCATCAGGTCCCTGAACAATCTCCAGGCTCCAGGGGTTAAGTCTAGAAAATGTCTGTGCTCTTCAGAACTGACCCTCTCAACTTCCCCATCGAGGAACAAGAGTGTGGTAATATTGGTTTAAGTGTGTCTCACCCTAAACTGTGCACCAGTCTGAGAGCCTCAGGGAAGAAGTAAATAGAAGGGAACTGCCGATGCTACAAAGAACTGAGGAGAGAAAATCATTTAATTACACGTTCTCAGTACACAATAGAGTACCCTATGAGAAAGAAGGAATAGCTTTTATTTTTTCTAGTTTAGACAAAACAATGGATCAGCAAATACCACACCCCATGAAAATAAATTATGAACAATATGTAGACTCAATTCAGTCAAATATGACTCCATTTAGGCAAATGGGAATTATTGAATTTAAATAAATGTAAACAAATGTCTATAAATCTCTCTCTTCTGTTCTCTCTCTCTCTCTCTCTCTCTCCCCCCCCCCCCATCAACCATCTATCCATCCTATCCTCTTTCACCTCCACTATGCTTAACTCAATGACAGCAGGACATTTGTGTGTTTGCTGTTTCCCAAATACTTAGAGCAGTGCTTTCCACATACTAAATCTCCCTAGCTGTTGACTGGATGAAACCATGGATTTTGAGATGAGAAACAGCATAATCACAGTGGTCCATTGAGCAGAGCCATTGTAGAGAAATGCTGGACAGAGTACAAAGAAGGGGAAGGAGAAAGGAGGGAGCTCTGTGTGGTCTGTGCTGTGATCGTGGGTGTCTGGTACAGGAGGTGGTTTTGGATTGGAAAGGATCATATGCTATGAAAAATATTGAGGAGGGATAATCTATAGTATTTACATATTCATTTATTTGAAAGGAAACAGAACTACAGATAGCAGGTAATGTCTTAATCATTTCTTTGTTTGCTTGTTGCTTGTTTGTTTCTCTTAAATATTAGTACCAATCTTACATTTTTTATGAGTGTTTATGTTTTAAGAGCTTGGTTCTTACTGCTTGTGTTTTGCAGACAATGCAACTACATTAACCCAAAGCAGTGATCTGACTCTCTCTGGGCCTCACAGCTAGTTACCCAACATGAGCACTGGGCCAGGCTCCCTGCCTACCAGTATTCTACCAGAATCCTTCCTTCCTGATCCACTTCTGTTCTTGCTCTAGAACTCTGGTGTCCTTGCAACCTGCTTCCTCTTCTGGGAAGCTGAAATTCTGCCCATTCAATCTATTTTTCCTTTTCCTTTTGTGAGCAAGCCCATGACCTCCAAGAAAGCAACCTTCTACACCTTTGTTTCCATCAGCTTACACTGCCTCCAAGGGGCAGGGTCCCCTCCAAATCATTATAACGTTGAATTGGACTCTCTCACCAACTATACCTAACCCAGACAGAAAATGTTAATGCTATGATAGGGATTCAATCCAGGCCTATGGACCAGTGATTCCCAGTGTCCCTGGCGCCCTTTGTCACAGATGCCAGCAATACATTAAGTGCAATAAAGAATCAAAGGCATGAAATGTGCAGTCTGCCTCCCAGGCGGATAGGGCAGAATTAGGGTACAACATACACACACACACACACACACACACACACACACACACACACACACACACACGTACACACACACGTACACACACAAATTCATATGATTAACATGTCAAATGGTGAAGAGCAATATGTGGAGGCCCATCCCACTAGGAGGAGCTTTGGAAGGTGATTAAACTAGAGATTCTGCTTTAGATGCACAAATGCCTCCCTTTCCTACACAGATTTCCCACCCAGTCATGCTTAGAGAACTCAACCTAAGAGTGAAGCTGAGAAAGAGGCCAGTTCCCCATTCAGCCCCCACCCAGTCCAACCTGTGTCCCCCAGGGGTCCATTGTTCTCTCCTCAAAAACAGAAAAGAGCACATGCAGGAGAGAGAAAGGCCCAAACACTGGGGTGGGGGAGCGCCCTGCTGTGGATTCTGCAATGCCCATCAGTAAACAGCACAAAGCAATCAATTTGGCTTTTTTTGATGAAGACAGAACCATAGAGGAAAACCATTAGAAGGGGTAATAAAGGCCCTTCTTGTACAGTTAATAGAGAGCCTCCTGGATGGAACAAGCCCAGCTGTTGCTGCTGCAAATTTACTTCTGTTTTCAAGTTCAAATAGAGACTAAAACATTATCTTCGCGGGAATTGATTTTACGTCTCCCAAACACATATGCCACCTTAATTGTGATTTGTGTGATAGTTCAGCTGCTGAAAGCTTTCGTTTATCTCTACCTGGTTAAACAACTTTAAATAATAACAAGTCAATATATCTGTCTATTGACCAGGGGAGCTTCTCACATACTCAGAGCTTACTGTGGGAGAAGAAAAAGGTGTTTAACTCCTCAGTGCCCCAGAATCTATACCTCCATGCTCAGTTATAATGGGAATATAGAATCTCTTTTTTAAAAGGAAATGGAAAGCAATATTCAGTGCCTTCTCTCTCTCTTTTTTTATTGTTAAAAATAGTTTTATTATGTCTTTTGTTTACATTGCTATAAGCTTTTCAGGGCTTTCTCTGATGTATTTTCTCCTGCAGGAAACTGGGAGCTTTTTGTTTTGTTTTGTTTAGCATTTTTTAATATTTTGGGGCTTGTTTTGTTTTATCCTAACCTCAATACATTCTTTGAAAGAAATATATCTGACTTTTTTCAAATTTTTCTGCTATACATGTCCTCCTTGATTTTAGTAACAGAACTGTAGTTTCTGAATTGAACTTGAGAAAAGGATATTAAAGATGGCAGCTTTTTTTGAAAGCATCTTATTGACAAAAATATTCCATGGGATCTCATGGCGATTTTTATAAAATAGACATTTTTCACGGGAGTGCTTGAAGCTACATGAAGTGGGATGGAAGGTGAGGTCCAAGAAAAAATAAATATTTTATCTGTATGACCTTAAACCTTAGGTTCTCTGGAGAGTGAACATGTTTTTAGTAGTGGCAGTGGTGGAATAAAGTTCGCCTTGTTTGTCTGATTGTTTGATGATCCAAATCATTTGCCAGTCAATAGCATGCCCAGAATGGGCAACAACAAGAGTTCATCTGCCAGTGCCCAGTTCTTGAAGACCTGTCTGTGAGGTAGAACAGAGCTGTCCAGAGAGGTCTGCTCTTTCTGTGAAATTCCCCTTAGTATCAAGACTTGATAACGCAGACAAGGGTTAGGACCAGGCTGCCCCAACAATCAACCAGGTGGCAAGGAAGGGTCAAGGCCCAAAACCCATTTTCCCCAGAGCTCCCTCCTCCATGCTGACCCTTCTTCCATACCAAAAGCACATTAGTGGTAGCTACAGGAGGCAAAACCATAGCACCTTCATCTATCAGCTGGATAAAATCTTCCCCAAGTGAGCATGGTCCTGGGACACAGAGAAGCAGTTTGCTGAAACTTTCAAGCAGGTAAACAAAGCATAATTTTCCACCCTTATGTGGTGTCATGGGCACCAGAGAGGCCAGGGAGGCTGCTGCTGGTATCAGTGGACACAATCAGGATTAATTCATGCATGAAAGACTTATTTTTAAGTTTTCACAAACCTAATTTTGAAGTTTTGTTTTCCAACAGATGTAATTCCATTCTAGACCTCCGTTAAACACACTTCTGCCATGTTCTTACTTCCTTTTCTCCCTCCCACTTTTCCCATGAAGTCCTATGGACACAAAGTAAGTAAAAATATTAATAATAGCAAAACACTACACACATTGCTTTAGACAGTGGGCACTGAACATGGGAAGGTACCATTAATGACTCGTTAAGAAACACTTCTCTTGGGTTTGTAATCATCTGACAAGAACATTTTTTGACTGTTATTTTTTGCTTTTCCTGTCTTTATCTACAGGGCATGGATTATGTATTAATCTCTGTGTCTTCTATTGTGAATGACTGACCAACTGAATGAATGAATCTACTTGTTATTATTTTTATACTGTAGCCTGCTTCAGGTGTATGGTGTACGGGCGTCCTCCTTTCATGTTGATATTAAAAATGACATCATGAAATGCAATGACTCTGTGCTGCCACCAGTCTTATGAACCCAGTGTCTATTATGCTCATTTGTCTACATATGCTTGTGATAGTCTCTGTATGTTTGTATAGTCAACACTATATCAGTAAGCCCTGCCTGTTCGCACCTTCCCAATACTCGATCAAATCAGCTCTTGTCTTACATATTTTATTTTTTATATCCTTCCAATTTTGTCTTCATACACAGATAATTTTACAGAGGTGTCAGTGTAACAAAGATATAGGCCTGCATTGCAATGACTGGGATGCAGGTGGGTCTCTTCTCCAGATGACAGTATGGTGGGCTGGCAGAGATGTCACTTGACATGCAACAGTCCCTAAATAAATACATGCTGAGTGGATTAAATTAAAGGAACAAACTGCAGTCGCTTTCGGTACAGAAGTTGAATATCACCCCCGTGGAATCCGAGGCTGCAGTGAAGAAGCCTCAGTAACATCACCTTCATTTTTCTAATCTAAACTCTCTAACCCATGAAACCATCTGCATTCTTTATGACTGATTCCAGGGATGGAAGACTAAGGAGCAGTGGGGGATGGGAGATGAGCATGCACCACCTTAGTTCTCTGCAGAGGCAGTGAAGAACCCTGAGGTGCTTGAACACTGAACACGCAAGTGGACACCCATAGGATTCAGTAATCATTTTGCAGATGGAGAAACTGCAGTTCGGGGGTAAAATGACCAAGAAAACAAACACAAAGACACTGACATCTGGAACACTTTCTGACTCCCAGCCCTAGCTTTTCCCCTAGACCAGGCTGCCCTTGGTTTGGGAGTAAAAACCCAGCTCTGCCCCCCACACCTCACATCCATGGAAAGAGCATCCTTGGGGAGAGGCTGGCCCTGAAGTGGGGCAGCTGAGAAGGGAAGGTCTCACTTTAGCCAGGGAGAGTCGCTTAGCTGTTCATTAATCAGAATGAAGGGACTGTTTCCAAATTTGAGTTTCCAGGATCAGCACTGGAATGAATGCTCTGGTGTAGGGCAAGGTGGCTGCAGAGCCCCCCCTTGTCCCCATTCTCTTCTCAGTTCTTCCTTTGTGCACAGGGGGGCACTAGCAATACACTGGCTGCAGCCCCAGCAACTGCATCCTCTGCAGCTGCTGGGAAGGACTTAATTACACCCACTTCCAAGTGAGCAGAGCTCCTCTTCAGTGAGCCAGTTCTGCATTGCAGACCTGCTGGCTCTGCAGCGACTCAAATGTCACCTCCGTTAGGGAAGCTGGCCTCCTCTGATTAACCCCACTTCCCCAGTATCGCTCCTAATCCCTGTGTCTCCCTAGTGTACTGGTCGGTTGGCCTTTTACCTTTATATTGAACATGCTGCATTTACAAGTATCCCTAGGTATTTCTTTGTCTTCTTTCTCCTCCGCTCCTTTTGTGCAAAGGGCATACTTCCTCCCATTGATCCTGATACAGGACTGTGTCCCTGGAGGGTGTTCAGCAAGTGCAATGTATGGGGGAGAAGCACACTGAACTTGGAACCACAGACATGTGCTCAAATCTTCACTCTATATTGCTAGGTAGCCTCAGGCAAGTGCCTTTATATCACTGAGCCTCAGTTTCCTTATCTGTGGAATTAAGAATGATCATAGCTGTGTCTCCAGGCTGTTTGAAACTAATGGAGGGAAATCCTATGTGAAGGGAAATGATCTGACCTGGAAGGGGGCTTAGCACTGAGATGCTTTATACTGTCCTTGGAGCCATGTGCTATAGGACCAACACCCTCACTCTGGTCCAGAGGGAGCCTGTGTTTTTCTGCCAGGTGTTTATAGCCAGCCCAGTGCTGGGCACCAGGTCAGCACCCTGAATCAGACACAGTGCCTGCTCTCAGGAAGTCCAGTGGAAGCAATTGAAGCGGGGACAAATAAGTGTCAAGATACAGTGCTATAGAGGACAGATTTGACAGACTGTGAAGATTGAGCAGGGACAATGAAAATAATTTTGACTCCCTCTTATCCCCCAGATAGGAACCCATTAGGAAGCAGGTAAAGACTACACATGGGGCCATAAACAATTCCATTGTTTCAAGCCCCAATCCTCAGTGGCCCCAGGATATTCTTGGCAATAGAAGGAAGACAAGGAAAGCATGTTTGGACATCTTGCCTGACTCTGCTCCTAAATAGTTGGTGTCTCCCTGAGGTGCTCTTCGATTTGTGAAATGAGTCAGTCTTGCCAACCGCCCACAGGGTTGTTAAGAACAATTCAGTGAGATACTTGTGGTGATTAGCTTGACCCTTCATTTAAAATAAATGCTAGTTAGCATCCCTTCTCTTCTCTCAGGCAGACCAAAGATCACAGCTCTAGAATCTGTCCTTCAATTTTCCTTTCATAGGTTTATCCCAAGTTTCAACCTGCTTCCATGTTTTCCTGAAATCCCTCTCTCTACACACATACATACACACACACACACACACACACACACACACACACACACACCGATTAAAATATTTTCTTCAGTGCTGAGAATAGTCACACAGGACTGGTGAATTGCAGATCTGTGAGTGACCAATGTGTTGCTTTTTAAGAGTTTATTTGCATTAACAAAAGACATACTCTGCTATCCCCTGACTCTATAGGTGTAGAATGTATTCAGAAATCATGCTGATGAGTTGGAAGTGCAGGGTTTTCCATCACTCTTTGGATTAAGAGTGTGTGCTAATTTTTGCAGACACAGAAAAATGTGCATCAATTACTTGGATTCTAACATCTAAAAAGCAACTTGCCTAGTCTTTAAGTTGAATCTCAAGAAATTTTAATGCATTTGTGGGAAAATTTCTGTCCTTTCTCTGACCTCTTTTGTCTTCAGGGAATATTTCTGTTGTGCTTAATTTTGAAGAGAAAACAGCAGTGGGTAAAACTCTGACTTGACATGAATGACCTCTTAGTCCGTTTTGACCCAAATAAACTTTTTAGTTTATTGAACTTTGTGCAACACCACCCTTCGCTTTATGTGACCCCTGTGTATATTCTCCTCTCACCCTCCCCATTGAAAAAAAAATATATACTCTTCCTACAGAAAATGCATCAATATATTTTCAGGGACTTTCATTGACCTTTGATTGACACTAGTGAACTTGCAATAAATGTATTGATCTCCCTCTGACCTCATTCTTCAGGATCTATGTGCTCTTTATGCTTTTGGAATTACTGAAGAAGAAGAGCATGACATAACAAGTTTACAGTTTCATCCCATTAGCCACTCACAGCTATCATTAAGTGCTGTAATTCCAAAGTAAATACTGTTACCTAAAATCAATTGAGCTATGGACAACTGAGGTGTCAAAGTTGCTCCACCATCTTTCTTACATGTAATCTTCTCATAGAATTCCTCAGCAATCAGAATCATCTCAAAACTATTATGTCTCTGATGTGAATTCTTAATTGTGACTCAACTTATCTTTGATTCTGCTGCTTCTATATAAATCAGTTCCCTTGTCTTGTCTAACATCCTCTCTGTAATTCTTACATTCTCCTCTGAAATTGTTGCTTTGGAATGATGGGAGACACAGATTAACACTTCTTGTTTATAGCTATCACTGTCATCTTTGGTAGAATGAAAAATGTACTATCATGTATATGGGGTATACACACACAAACACACACACATGCACACCCTAATTCCTGGAATATGTTACAATATAAGGAAAAGAAGCAAGAGAGTCTTTATAGATGTTTAAATACTTAAGAATCTTGAGATAGGGAAAATATTCTGTATTTAGCAAGTAGAAGTTAAATACTATCAGAAGAGAAGTGCAGGGGGAGATTGGACACACAGAGAAAAAAAGTGAAGACACAGAGAGATTTGAAGATTCTAGCTTTGAAGATTAGAATGATGCAGCTACAACCAAACTGATATTAGCACCTACCGGACTGGATGAGACAAGAATAGATTACCCTCCAGAATCTCTGGAAATAGCATGATTTTAGTTGATTTTAGTAAAGTGATAGGTATCTGAATTTTGACCTCTATAAATTTAAGAGAATAAATGTGTGTTGTTTTAAATGGCTAAGTTTGTTATAATTTGTTATAGCAACCACAGGAAATAAATATACCATCTATTATCTATTTTCAGAAAACTGGGCATGTTTTTGAAATGCTAATTGTTTTTTTAGGGTCTCACCCTTCACACATTATACAATAAATTTTGAAACCACTACTACCATCATTGTGAACTTCTGAATCTCTGGTGTTATCCTATGTAATTCTGAATGAAGTTAGAGATTTCTATTCTGACAACACTGAACTATTGTAGGAAGATACTTGTACTTCAAAAACATAAATATAAATAATTTTCAACAGACATTGAATATGTAGCCAAGTCTGGAAGTCAAAAAGTATCTAATTCTATTTTCCAGAGCAAAGACAAAACACCTGGTGGGAATAAGATCCTGAGATCCCAAGATCTGTGAATAACAGAGGACAGGACGAATACTGTAGGAACCTTGATGTCTATGTGAAGTAGCCATCAGCACCAGTCCTGTGTGTGTAGGGCAGCAGAAATATGCCCCCTGGATAAAGCTAAGAGCCTAAACAATGTGGTCAGAAAAATAAAAGTAACTTCCTACTTAAATAAAACATACAAGTGACACCTCCATCGTGACCACAGGGAGAAATGACTCAGCTGATCAGACCACGGTCTGAACTACTCTAGATGTAAGACCCACATTTTAATGTTAAATGAAAGTGGTTTAGAGATTGCAAAATTAGCAAGAACAATTTGATCGAGACAATCAAGTAATTCCACTTCTTGTCAATGCTTCGATGAGATCACAAAGAATGCTCCTGCGCCAACAAAAATGTCTGGAAACATAAGTCCATAATCTAAAACTGTATATATATATATATGAAAATCCAACATAGCAATGTTTAATATAAAAATACAATGGTCTGATAAATTCATAAGATTTTCTAAGCATCCAAAAATGAACGAGTGGTTTAAATAAATGAATATATCTAAAAATCAATGCAAGTATGAGTATTAATGGTAAAGGACTATTAGGTCATTTCATTTAGCCATTTTTCACTCAATAGATAGTGAATACCAACTGTGATCAAGTATTCTTTCATATGCTGGGGTGCCATGATGAATAAAATGCTCTACCAACCTTCTGGATCTCATCTTCTCATGAGAAACACAGAAAATATTCACTTAAATATGTAATAAGTTGTAAGTGTTTAGTAAAATTAGTCTAAAAGAAATGGACTGATATATATATATGTATATATATATAATTTTAGTAGCAGAAATCTCAAATTCAAAAGTTTGGGGTAAGTACATCCTTGGAAATTGGAGAAATAGTAAAGAAGTGGAGCCATATCTGTATGGAATGTTGTAGACTAAGAATAACATGATCTGATTTGCATTTTTAATGTAACATTTCTGGTTGCTATATGGAAAGTAGATTGTTAGCAAGAGAGAAAGAAGGGGGCTAGTTGGAAAACTATTGCAGACATCCTGTCTAGACATTGGATGCTATCAGTAGAGCTCATGAGAAATTTGGATCCAGGGTTTATTTTGAACAGAATGCTAATACAATTCCTGATGAGTTGGTAGTAGAATGTAACAGAGGAAAATTAATCGACAATGCCTCCTAAGTTTCTGTTCTGAACAGCTAGAAGAGCGGTGATTTTTGTTGGATGTGAGTAGAAAGTTTGTGTGTGTGAGTGTGCATGTGTGTGTGTGTACATGCATGTATGCCTGACACTTTTGAGGTTTCTCTCAAATGTTCAGGTGTTGATGACTGAATACATGAGTCTACAGCTTAGGGAAGAAGTGGAGACTAGAGACATAAATTTGGCATTCATCAGACTATAGATGGAATTTAAAGCCAGAACCTAGAAAAAAAGTCACCTTGGAAGAAACTGTAGATAGAGCAGAGGTCTGAAATTCAACATTTAAAAAAGTAACGAGTAATCAAATAAGAATAGTTAATAAGAATGAGGTAGGAGAAGAAAGGAGAAGTAGCATCCTAGAAACACTTTGAAAAATATGCTAAAGAGACAAAATCAACTGAGTCAAATGACACCAAGAGGTGTAACAAGATTAAAATTGAGATGACAAATACACTTGAGGATTAGATATATAGATATAGATATATAGATATAGATATGTAGTTTTAGGGAATGGAGCAATAATAACAAATCTTAGTATATGTTAAAGAAAGAATAGATGAAGGGAAGTAGAGACAATAGAGTTACTTAAAGGGAATTTGCTCTAAAGGATACATGAGATAAAAATAGTAGCTGGTGGAGGAGGTGAGGAAAAGTGATGGATTTTTAAGGGTGGAAAATGTCAGTATGTTTGTAGTCTGGGGAGAATAAGTAGAAAAAAGAAAACATAAATCAGGAGATATTTAAAATAAGTATAAGACAATGGTTTGCCTCTAAGTAGGCTGAAAAAGTATGAATTTTGCGATGCAGAGTTGCCTTCAAATAGAAATAGGAACCTATGTAACCTATGTATTGGAGACATGAGTTAGAATGCATGTATAAAGATGAAGGCACATGCCTTAGTCAGCACTTTTTAGAAAACAGGCACTATAGATGACTAATGTGGGTGATTTAGACCCAGGATAACACAAAGGAGGGACAAACATAGTGCAAAAATGGGAGTTTTAGAACCAAAATATGATGGTTTTTCCATATATCTGTTGTTTCACTGTGAGCCCAGGAAGAAGGAAACATGCCAGGCTGCTGCTGAGCTGTTGTTGAGGTCTGACTTCATGGGTCTTCTCTGGATGGGCTGCATGGAAAACACATGCCTTAGGATTGTCCACAAGAGAAAGGGAAGTGGGGAATTTATTTCTGCAGCTGCATTTTACCCCCTGCTTTCCATACGTTAAAGAATTACGTACTGTGTAGTCTCTGCAGCTCTGAGTTACATTATCTGACCACTTTGATGGAACCTGGGATGTGATTCTACAACCAGTAGTGTTGTGTTTCATCAAAGTTTGGAAGCATTATTTAGAGCTATAAACTATAAGAAGAAAGCTGTGACAGTGATCAAAAATGGGGTATGGCAGGAGGGCAATAATAGACAGGAAGGGTACTTGCCCATTATATTCAACTTCCCACCTACTATAAAGGACATCTATCATCTGTACATGTGTGCAGGTATGCGTAGTGAGAAAACAGTACCTTCATGCTGTCCCCAAAGGGTAGGGAGTTGGTTACAAGTCCAACTGCTGACAGAGTCTCCTTTAAGTTATAACCCATTGTGAGTTTCTGCAACACCTAAGAAAAAAAAGGATTAATGATATAAAGAACAGTATTTACCCTTATTCTGATGTCGTCTGCATTTGATGTCCATCATATCTTTCCTTTGCCAGCAAATCTGTATTTCCCTCACTCTTAGACAGCAATTAGACACTCAGAGCTACATGTCTGGTCAGGTAATCCAGCTTCTGAGTCTACAAATAACCAGGCTCTTCACTTAACTAATTCTTTTGGTTGTATTTACTATAATTGCTCATTGAGAGTTATCCAGTATGTAAGTTCTAAGAGACACCTCAGTGAAGTACCAACTCTCATTTAACCTCATCATTAGTATAAATTCTAGTTTCTCATGATAAACAAGACCTCACCAGATACATTACCTCCTTTGCCTGTTTACTCATTCACATGAGAAGCCCAAATTAACAAGGTGACAATTGCAGCTTCCAGTTCACTAGAACATGTAATGTATCCCCTGGTAGCACTCTCCACACCCTGTGAACCAGAACCTATACCTCAGCATAGGTGAGGAGTCAGAAAGCAAAAATCCTCTAACTGGGTCCCTGGCTGTGCAAGTGAGAGGTGGGGTTTCACTTCCATTGTTGTTTTCTAACACGTATCTTCTAGCAACGAGATGCAGAACCGTCTATTGATGGTTGATTTAACATCCATGCTAAATCCTGAAGGACAGAAGTCATACTACTGGTTCCTGAGCCAAGATGTCAGTGGACAGGTGTTCCACTGTTCTTGCAGACTGGCTACTTTTGGGTGGTAGGAAGATGAGAGTGGTGAAGCTTGTGGTAATGATACCACGGCTAAATCCCCTTTGCTGTTAAATTTGTCCTTTGATATGAAATACTGATTTTTGAGAGTATGTTACTGAATGAGGTATTCTGTAAGCCTTGGATAGTGCTGATACTAGAGACACATATGCATATATATATTTATTCTAATATTTCTCCTTTATTATGGAATAATGATTCCACTGAAGCCATCTCTGACAAACACTCGGTACATACTCGAAGTAGTATCACATGTCTGTTTATGCTGCTGCTAAAAGCACTATCTATACGGTTCTTGAGAAAGACAAGTTTAGAATATCAGATATACTCATAACCTCCATCTCTGCCACCAAAGCTCTTTGACCATGTATCAGGGTAGCTGAAGAGAAAGACAGACTGACAATCACTAGGGAAAAACCACCTCCCCCTGGTTATTGATCAGCTACTCCACAATGCATGTTCTCTACTGAACATTGATAGGAGACTAAAAGATTTTCACCCTTTATTCTACCTTCAGAGGTCTATTCATATAATTCTTCCCCATATCTACTTAACTCTATTTTCTATCTTATTCCTTCAGGCCTCTGATGAATCAGTCAGGTTATTTTGTCAGAAGTCGGTCTATATCTTTTCTTCTGTACACCTCTTTTTCTATATAAGATGAATGATTAGCTCTACCCTTAAATGATTTCTTTTTACTACTGTCCATCATGCTTTTAAGACCATGAGGTGATAGTTCCTTTCCTGCTAGTGCCAACTACTGACACATCTAAGAATCAGGTCGGATTCTTTTCTTCTGCCAATCATTCACAGAAACTTTCTCCCATAATAATGAGATTTATATGTACGGGTTGAGGAAATGGAGGTAGGTTTCCATAAACAGACATTTTCTGTCCATATAACTTATTTGTGTTTCCTGGATCTGTTTGAGCTTGGTCTCCAAATGTACCACTTCCTTTTCCTCATGAATATCTGATTAGACTACCCAGCTTAATTATTTGCTGGATGTGATGGTTTATGTTATTGTTCAAAAACATTCACTCTTCCATTCCACTTCATTAGGAAGCATATACTTCTGAATTTCATTGATGCTTGACTTTTTCATATGACTTTCTTTGACCTCAGGGAGGCAGAATTTTTTTTCATGCCCCTTGACTTCAGGTTAGGTTTATACTTTTCTTTGGGCAATGAAGTAGCTGATGTGACTCAAGAAGAATCTGAATATGTGCCTCTATATCTGGTCTTGTCCTCTTTTTTGTTTATCAGTTATGTCTGTTTGTTTTTTAAAGTGAGGTACTCAGCGTCCACTATATCCATTATCACATCAGAAGCTTTTCAAGTAGAAAGTCATTCTATCACAGAGCAGTACCAGAACTTTAGATGTCTTCTCTGTCACTTCTATGGAATTTGCACAAAATTTCATACAGCCTCTTACATACCACATATATTTTAGTACCTGAATTACATGACTCAAGAGACAGAACAGCAAATACTATCGTTGGAATCCTACAGAAAATGTTTTTCGATTTTCTCTGAATGTTTCCATAAATATTCTGAGGCAATATTCCTGAATGGTGTACACATTACACCCCAAATCCAGAGAACAGCCAGGCACTGCACCACTTGTTTAGTGGCAGCAGATACAGCACCCAGCTTGATGCTCTGCTTCACGTCACAACACATCTTAGACCATGAGATACCAATGTTTTCATTGATATGTCATGAGTAAAAAATTTAGAGTTTTTTAAAAAGTTGTATAGCATTCTGTACCATGTGAGTTTCAGGATAATAGGTTCACACCTCAATCATTATGTGTATCACAGTGCAATTTCTACCAGAGTTCTGGTACCAGTCACCACCATCAATTTGATCTCCCTGATGCATAATTCCCTCCACCCACATCCCTCCCCTTTTCTGAAAGCCATGTTTTAGACTCCAGAATCTAAGCATATTTTTGTTGTTTTGTTTGCTTTTTTTCTAATGGTACGCACATGAGTGAAGTTATCTGATATTCCTTTTTATAACATATTTAATTAGCATAATCACAGTAGATTCTAATAATTTTGTCACAAAAGGCAAGATTTCATCCTTATTTTAGGTGAATAGTGTTCTATTGTGTATATATACCATGCCTTTTTTTAAATCTAGTTATCTGTTGCTGGATATTTAGGTTGATTCCATGTCTTGCCTTTGTAAATTGTGCTGCTATGAACATAGGGGTGTTTTTGTCTTTTAGATTTTTTTCTTATTTTTGTATAAATACCTAGATGTTAGATTATTGAATCATGTGATAGTTTTTAATAGAATTATCTATACTATTTTAATGGAGGTTGCACAAATTTACATTTTTACCAAGAGTGTATGATGATTTTTACCTCCACACCATAGCCAGCACTTATTGTCTCCAGTTATTTTGACATAACTTTTTTACAGGTGTAAAGTGAAATCTCAATGTGATGCTGAGTTACGTTTTCCTAATAATAAGTTATGTGGAACATTTTCACATGTCTATTGTTCATCCACATATCTCCTTTGGAGAAGTGTCTGTTCAGATCTTCTCCCCACTTTTTAACTGTGTTGTTTGTTTTGTTTTGTTCAGGTATATAATTTATTTATATAATTTGGACATTTATCTTTTTATAAACATACGATTTGCAAATCTCTTGTCCTATTCAGTAGATTGTCTTTTCCTTTTTTTGGGGGGAGTGGTCTCTTTTGTGTACAGAATCTCTTTAATTTAATGTAGTCCCATTCGTTTATTGCTTTTCTATAATTTCAAAATTTATTTTTGTGTGATTGTTGTGTTTGCGTGTATATGCATATATACATGCATATGTATGAATTTAAATAATTTTTAGACATAATGTTTATAAATGTACACATACTTGTATATATATATATATATATACGTATGAAGATGCACACAAATACATACCTGCATGCTTACATATATGCTGCATACTTTAGACATTCAGTACCATGTTATCTAAAATAAAATCATTAATCTATTGCTGGTCTAAGAACTATTTTTTACTAGTCCAAAAGATAAGTATAAAAGGTAAATTAAGCAATGCAAATATAATGTCTCTAAAGTAAGAGTGATCAGACACTTTCAAATATTATTTTGATATTTTCACATTGCATTTTTGGCCCTGTATTTTACAAAAGTATTGGTTTGTGAAGGATCAAATTAAAAAAAAAACAGAAACTTATAAAACTGACCTTTTACTACAAACACTGTATCAGTATTTCTCTAGGGTTTTGTGTGTTATTTCCCATTCACCTGCTTGACATTCTGAAGACTATCAAGACAAAGAACATCTCTGTGGACTGACAATACTATAACAGAAGACATAATATTGAACACTAAAGCAGGACATTAAAGTATACTGCATTCCTTGCCATGAAAATGCAAATCAATTTCGTTTATTTTTATTATAAGAAATTAATACAACAGACAATAGCATTTTCCAAATGTCTTGTCACATACCAAGGAGCAGAAACTGTGCAAATCTCAATGTAGGTCAACATTTGAAACGATAGCTGTAGGTTAGATTACCTCCCTTTAAGTTATTTTTTTCTCAACCATTTGCCACAATCTTCTTTTGTAAGTGTCTCAGAGATTAAAGGGGCTATCACTCTTACATTTTTATATCATACACACACACACATTTTCTCAAGGAATACAATATTTCTTTTTCTTGGCCATTTCAGAAGTTTCTGCTAATTACCACCTACCTTAATGTCCATAGATAAGGAAAGCAAAGTAAAGAATCTTCTGTATGCTAAAAATACCTATCACAAATATACATTTGGAATCCAGGGGAATAACCAGAAGGTAAACCAACTGACCCAGTGAAACCAAAATGGAGATAATCTCCGGCCAAACTATTTATCAACTGATTTCCATAAGTTTCGAATTTAATTATAGGCTTCCTGTCGGTGTTTTCCATTCCATGATAAGTTCAGACTCTCTAGGTAAGAAATCTATTTCCCCGCTGTGTAATAAGTACTTATTTTTGGGAAGAGGGAAAGGGGACGTTTAGAGAAGTGTTCATACAAATACTTAGAGGGTAGTATCAAGGTGATTCCCGAAGGGGACTTTGAATCCTCTTTAGTCATTGGGTTCTGATTCCATAAACTAATATATGATAACTAGATGAGGAACTGTGCTTTATTCTTGTGTCAGTTAACATCAATTTCTGTGTGGTAACTATCTGGGTTTTGTTTCCTTAGTTATATAAACTGAGTCATACCCTAACTTCCGTGTCTCTCTTGCGCCCTTAAAACACCCTGATCACATTGCTAATATAATTATATTAATTCTTGTGGGTTAAGAAAAACTTATTGCTTATTACACAAATTATATTCAACTTACTTTTGATGATTATGCCCTGTCATGTTACTTCTGTTACTTCATGATCCCATTGTTAATATCGGGATATGGAAAAGTTCAGTTCAAAAATAGAAATACCCATAATCTAGCCTTTAGAAGATAGCTAATACTCAGCATCTCATAAAACCCAAGTTCCCATCACCAATGCAATTTTTTAATATCCTGGTCAAGTATATATTCTGGACCCTCCTGTGGAATAGCATCAAAAGGTAGGATCAAAGGTCATACATAATCACTTCACTTTATCATTCCCATCTCCCTTTAAAATGGACGTCTACTTACTTTAGTGCAGGTCATTGTTGAATCCAGGTTTCAAGAAGATACTTCAGCTAATTATTTTAGGATTTTCTCCAGAAGTCCTTGTCAAATGTTGACTCCTCAATCATGAAAAAGTAACCCCAGGAGCATGAGTTCTCTATTATTCAATTTAGTAGTTAATCTCAATCATGTTTTGATACCTCAAAGATCTACACCTGTGTATGTTTTCTAGGTTCCTGCAACACCTATTGCCAGGTGCTGAAATTATATTTGTATGTAGACTATATCAGCCTGGAAGACAGATTGTTTGCCTGAATCCTCTTCCTTAGTATGTGCTTAGATTTGAATGATGTCTAGCCTGGAAAAGACAATGAGAAGGATCTTATAGAAAGTAAAATCATCTTATGAAATATATTATTTAGAAGAGACTTTAATGTGGAACCCCAATAAAAGAATGAAGTTTCTTCCATCAAGACTGAAGGGACTGTTTTTCTCTTGAGAATGTTCCTGCCAGTAACATTTAGGAAAATTTGGAAGTTCAATATTTTTATATTCATGCATAAAAATTACCCATCCCATGTCTCCAGATACAAGCTTTCACTGTTAGAATCCTAATGTTGATAGTAGGAGATCTCTGCTGATGCATAATTAGTGTTATTTATCCCATTTTATCAAGTATTCTAATTTGCTGTCTGATATTCAACTAGGTCTACTCTAAGATGGAAGAATGTAATAGTTTCCTTTCAAAGCTACTAAAGAGGCTCTTTAGTTTTAGGACAATCTAAGTTGTCTAATAACTAACCCCAAATTGTGAATTTTTTCAAACGTCACACCTATAACATCTCAGTCATCTACCTACTACATAACCTTTGTAATATTCATGACTCCCACACTAATATTGATGTTTGTTCTTCCAATGCCTTGCTTTCTAACTACATTTTATCCAAATTTAAAACTTAGATAATTTTCAATGCTACTACATGCAAGAAGTTATTACCATCCCAGTAAATTCCAGGAATAAAATTCATACTGCTTCTAGAGAGGTGGACATACCAACTCAAAACATTCTTAAGAATATACTTTCCAGATTTTACTAGAAATATAAATTGTCTTACTGTGGTTTCTAGACAAGATGTAATTAAACATTAAAGTGTATACTTTCTATTTAAAAGGGCAAACTCCAAAGTGAGGATGAGCTAAAACAAAATGAAACTATGAGAGATGCAAAACAATGATGACACTGCTTAACTGAGTCGACTTCTGTTTTACAAGAAAAAAGGAGAAACAGCCTATCATCTAGCAAGTGAATTGGCTAACCGGATGGGAATTCCTGCATTTCCTACTGTAAAAACCAGAAAGAAAAACAAAGTAACTGTAAAGATAGCTCTTAATAGAAACTCCATGGCTTGCACTATACAATCCAAATCTAACTAAACAACAAATCCATTTCTGAACTACCAGTTTATTGTTGTCATCTGTCATCTCTGCCTGAAATATCCAAGGACCCTGAACCTCAACAAGATGTCGAGGATAGCAACAGTAATTCCAAGATTCTCAGGTTTACTATCACTTATTTATTTGGCCTGATATGGAGGTGTTGGTCAGAGAGAAATGTGAGACCTGGGGCTTACTCCCCAAGCATTTCCATAGTGTACCTCATGCTACACTTCATATTCACTCACAACTGAGATATGAGACCCATGTAAGCAAACACCTAGGCAGAGGACAGAACAAACAGCTATTCCTTGTTTTAGAGCTGAAATCATGTTGTAGTCAGTCACTATTATCATAAATGTTTATATCTATATTTGTACATTTATCATGCATTCACACCAAAAAATACCAGGTAGATTGTGTGCTGTGGCCAAAATGAGATATTCTCAGCAAAAATAGTCTCAACACCACTCCCACAAATTTGGCATACTTCTAAGTAACTCAAGAATTAAAGAAGAAATCACAGTAAGCTTATAAAATATCTAAGCATGAGTGACAAAGAAAGTTCTCTATATCCCAATTGCAGGCTTCAGCTAAAGAAGCAATTGGAGGGAATTTTATAGCTTTATATGTATAAATTAAAAATGTAAGAATATGCAAAATTTGAATTACTCATTAAAAGTTATGCATTCCACTACAATTTCAAGAAAAACTACAAAGCAAATGAAGAAAATAATATATGTAAAAGTAAAAATTATTGACAGAAAAACTAGTCTATAGAGTTTTTCAATAAAACCAAAAGATGATTCTATGTATTATAATAATACAATAGAAAAATTCTGGTAAAAGCTTCATGAATGAAACTGAAGTGGAGATGGAAAATTATAAGCCCTAATACATGGATTCAAACTTGGTTAAAATTAGAATAAATCAAAGGTTACCTGTTTCAATGTAAACTAATGAAAAATTTGAGGTAGAGGGCTTATAGATTCAAGTGCTTTTAAACCTGTCAGTGTAAAGTTGCTTAAAAAAGTATCATTTTTTAATTTTATTTTGCCGTAAAATTGCCTTCTTATTTATTTTATTCACAAAAAAGTAATCTCCTAAAATATTCTAACCAAAATAATTTACATTTGTTCCATGCAATAGAACTCTTAGCTTCTAGATTCTAGTGAAATAATACTTGTTTTGGCTGTCCGTTGTGGAAAATTTTATTTACTCATTTTGTATTTATTACGGAACATGAAATTTACTTATAGACCTTATATTGTAGGTCCACATTAAAGATCTTCAAAGATCTCTTTTGCAATTTAATACTATTTGTCGGTTCTCATGAAGTTAAGAGTATCATGTTTGAGTTATTTTCTTGCATATATATAAGTAAGTAAAAGTAAATGTTTATGCTTAGATCAATTTTTAAATTAATATTTAATTTAATTTATTTTTAACTATATGTGATCATGCATTTTCCAAGACCATGGATAAGGGAAACATGTGACATAATTATGGTATAGTTAATACAATACTATGAATAATTTTGTACCCACCAATAAAAGATATTTGACTCTCTCTCTCTCTCTACATATATATACATATTCAGAAATAGTAGAAATCTGAATATAGCAATAATCACAAAGGAATAAATATTTACATATTAGTCTAAGTCTCCTTAAAAAGTCACAAGTGCAGATAGTCTTAGAAATGTTACCAAATCCTTAAGAAATAGCAAGATACTTATTTTCTTATGCAATTGTTCTACAGAACAATTTTTTAGGGCAAACTTCAAAACTAAGTATTAAATATAATATTGACTAAAGCTGATTGATGTATCAAAAATGATACATTTATGTAATTTATAAGCACAGAAACAGTATTTTAAATATATAAAATATTATTGCATAAAATACCTTAAGATTAAACAGTTTTTAAATCTCATTTACGCAAATGAGATTGAACATTTATCAATGTAACATAAGTTAGCAATATACCACATTGATAAAAAGGGAATTGCTGTGGTTGTCTAAATGAGCCTCAGAGAAAAAAATCTAATGTAATTAAAAAATAATATAATGATTTTATTATTATTTCTTTTGCTTACAAAGCCATACTCATTTTAAGAAGCTGAACTCATTTCTCAGTCTATAGGTATTATATACGACATTCTCCACCAGAGTTCCAGTGTCCCTTAGCACCATCTTGTTCTCTCTCCCCTTCCCTCCCTGCTTCCACACCCCTTGACAGACATCATTTGTGTTGTGTGGGTTTTTTCTGGAGTTTAGCTGTTTGTTTCATTTCACTATATTCCGCATGTCAGTGAAAGCATTCTGTATTTCTTTTTCTTTCTGACTTATTTCATTTAACATGATCCCCTCTAGTTCTGTCCAGATGGTTGCAAAGGGCATAATTTCTTTTTTTTTAAGTAGCTGTATAAAATTCCATTGAGTATCTATACCACAACCTCTTTATCCAGTCATCTGGTTGATGGGCACTTAGGTTGTTTCCATATCTTGTCTATTGTTAACTGTGCTGCTATGAACATAGGGTTGTATATAATTTTTCCCTCTTAAGGATTTTGTACTCTCTGGTTATATGCCTAGGAATGGAATTGCTGAATCAAAATTTAGTTCCTTCTTTAATTTCTTGATTACTTTCCATATTTTTTTCCAGAATGGTTGTACTGATTTACATTCCCACCAACATAATAGGAGGGTTCCTTTTTCTCTACACCCTCTCCAACACGTTTTATTTCTCAACTTTTGTATGTAGGCCATTTTCAGTGGTGTGAGGTGGTATCTCATTGTGATTTTTATTTGTATCTCTCTGATGATGAGTGATGCAGAACATTTTTTCGTGTGTCTGTAGGTCATCTGTGTGTCTTTGGATAGATTTTTGTTCAGTTCTGCCAGTTTTTTGGTGGGTAATTTACTTTTTTGTTGAGATTTGTGAGCTCTTCGTATGTTTTGGAAATTAAACTCTTGTCTGATGCATGCTGTGTGAATTTTTTTCTTGAATTCGGTGGGTTGCCTTTTTGTTTTGCTGTGCAGCAGCATTTTAGTTTGATGTAGTCCCAATTATTTAGTTTTACTTTTGTTACTTTTCCTGTAGTTGCTCTTTCCCCAAAGATCTCTTTCAGGTTGAGTTCCTGGAGCATTTTCCCCATATTTTCTTCCAAGTATTATGATTTGGGGTCTTATGTTCTTGTCTTCGATCTATTTGAGTTAACTTTTATGAATGGTGCTAACAAATAATCTAGTTTCATTATTTTGCAAATGTATGAACAGTTTTCCCAACGCCATTTATTGAATAGACTTTCCTTCTTACATGATATGTTTTTTCCTTCTTTGTCAAAGAATAACTGTCCATATAGGTGTGGCATTATTTCTGTGTTCTCAATTTTATTCTACTGATCTGTGTGTCTGTTTTTGTTCTAGTACTACACTGTTTTAATGATGATCACTTTGTAGTATAGCTTGAAGTTGGGAAGTGTGATTCCTCCACTGTTTTTTTTTTGTTGTTGTTGATTTTCAGGATAGCTTTGGCTACTTGAGGTCTTTTATTGATTCCAAAAAAACTTTGGTATTGTCTGCTTGATTTTCTTAAAAAAAGTATCTCTAGATCTTTGATGGGAATTGCCTTAAATTTGTAATTGCTTTGGGTAGACTGACCATTTTAATTAAACTAATTCTTCTAATCCATGAGCATGGAATGTTCTTCCATCTCTTCGTATACTCTTCTATTTCTTTTGTTAAGTTCTTACAGTTTTCATTGTAAAGGTATTTCACCTCCTTTGTTAGGCTTATTCCCAGATACTTGATTTTTTTGGTAGTACTGAGAATGGAATTTCTTTCTTACTTATTTTTTTCTTCTACTTCAGTCTTTATGTAGAGGAATGCTACTGATTTTTTAATGTTGATTTTGTATTCTGCCTCTTTGCTATACTTATTTATTGTTTATAGCATTATTTTCAGTCAGTCTTTTGGATTTTCAAGGTATAATAATAGCATGCTATCAGCAAATAATGATAGTTATATTTCTTTTTTTTCAAATTTGAATTGTCTTAATGTTCTTTTCTAGCCTTATTGCTCTAATAAAGACTTCCAGGACTATTTGAATAGTAATGATGAGAGTGGACAGCCTCGTCTTGTTTCAGATCTTAGGGGAAAGGCTTTCGGTTTTTCAACATTGAATATTAAGTTGGTTGTGTACTTGTTGTATAATGCTTTTATTATGTTGAGGTATAGTTCTTCTATTCCTATTGTGGAGAGGGTTTTTAACAAGAATGGATATTGAATCTTGTCATAGGCTTTTTTTGCCTCTATTGCTATGATGATATGCTTTTTAGTTTTCTCTTTATTGATGTGGTGTATTATATTAAATTGTGTACACTTGCATCCCTGGAATGTAACCCACTTGATTGTGGTGTATTATTTCTTTAATATGCTGTTAAATTTGGTTTGGTGAAGATTTTTGCATCTATATTCATCAGTGATATTGTTCTACAGTTTTCTTTTTGGTGCTATGTTTATCGGGTTTGGGGATTCAGGTAATATTGGTCTCATAAAATATTTCTGGGCATTCTTCCTCCTCATCAATTTGGTGAAAGGGTTTGAGGATGGCAGTTACATCTTCTTTGAATGTTTGGTAGAACTCACTAGTGAAGCCATCTGAATCCAGATTCTTCCTGTTTGGAAGATTTTTGATTATTACTTAAATCTCTGTGCTTATGATTGGTTTATTCAAGATATCTGTGTCTTTCTGGTTCAGTTTTGGGTGGTTATAGGTTTCTAGGAATCTGTCCATATCTTCATGACTGACAAATTTGTTGGTACATAATTGGTCATAATAGTCTCTCATGAGCCTTTGTATTTCTCTGCTGTCAAATATTTTCCCTCCTTTATTTTTGATGATTCTTATTAGAGTTTTCTCTGTGCTTTTCTTTGTGAGTCTATATAGGGGTCTATCATTTTTGTTTATTTTTTAAAAAGAATCCAGTTTGGTTTCATTGCTATTTTGAATAGTTCTTCTGTTTTCCAATTCATTTATTTATGCTCTAATTTTTATTATTTTCTTCCTTCTGCTGATTTTTGACTTTGACTGTTCTTTCTTTTCTAGTCCCTTCAGATATGAAGTTAGAGAGTCAATATGGGCTCTCTCCTGGTTTTTGATGTGCATGAGTACGCCTATAAACTTTGCTCTCAGAACTGCATTTGCCATATCCCACATGCTCTGATAGCTTGTCTCTTCATTTTCATTTGTTTGCAGATAAGTCTTAATTTCATTGATTATTTCTGAGTTATTCAGAAGCACATTTTTCAGTCTCCACATCTTTGTGCTTCTTGTGGTTTTGTTCTTCTGGTTCATTTCTAGTTTCATCCACTTGTGGTCAGAAAAGATGCTTTCTATTATTTCAATCTTATTAAATTTTCTGAGACTTGTTTTGCATCCTATAAATTGGTCTATTTTATCATTCCAGTACCATACTATTTGATCACTGTCATTTTACAGTATTGCTCAGTGTCTAAGAGTGTATTTTCTGCAGATTCATTTTGTTTTGTTATAATTGCTTTGACTATTCAGGGTCTTTTATTGTTCCATACAAATTTTAAGATTTTTTGTTCTAGTTCCTTGAAATAAACAGGTGGGATTTTAATGGAAATTTCATTAAATTTGTATATTGCTTTAGGTAAGATTAACATTTTAAAATGTTGATTCTTCCCAACCTTGAGCAAGGGATGCCTCTTCATCATTTTGTATCCAGCCACTGGCTATCAGGGAAATGAAAATTAAAACAACCTCGAGATATCACCTTACATGTGAAAGATTGGCTGTTATCCAAAAGTCTGGAAATTCCAAATGTTGGCAAAGATGTGGAGAAAATGGAGCAGTTTTACACACTGTTGGTGGAAGTGAAAAATACTATGAAAAACAGTATTAATATTCCTCAAAAAGTTGAAGATGAAAATCCCTTATGATCCCAACATCCCACTTCTGGATATTTATCCAAAAGATACAAAATCACTAATTTTCTGAGATTTATGTACCACCATGTTTATTGCAGCCCTATTCACAATAGCTAAGTACTGGAAACTACCTAAGTCCCCAACATCAGATGAATGGATAAAGATGTGTTGTATATATACATATATGTAACGTATATATCTACATATATATATATATATATATATATATATACAGTGGAATACTACATAACCCTTAGAATGATGAAATCTTGGCATTTGAATCAACATGGATGGATCTAGAGGGGATTATACTAAGTGAAATAAATCAAAAGAAGAAAGTTAGATAACAGATAACTGTACTCATATATGGAATGTGAATAAACAAAGGAACAGAGGAAGCAAAGCCAACCCTTGGACACTTGCAATAGATTTGAAGTTACCAACAAGGAATGGGATGGGGGTGGGGCAAGTGGTAGTGGAGCCCATTGGACAATGGTAAGGAACATTTCTTGATTTAGTGGAGGGCAAGGTGTGCTGACATAAATCTGAGGAATGGGAAAATGCATATATGGGAAACTGCTCATGAGTTTCTTTTAAATTCTAAAATAAAGTTACTGCAAATAATATGCTAAAATATTTTTTAAATTCTGCTCTATCCTTGAGAATATTCCATGTACACTTGAGATGACATATACTCTTGACCAGAACATCCTGTTTTAATGTTCATGTGGTCTATTGTTTCATTAAGAGTCCTTTTTCATTGTTGATTTTCTATCTGGATGATATATCTATCAATATTTGTCAATGTCTGACTTTAACTCTGTCACTATTTTGTATGCTTAGATGGTCCTGCATTGGTTGCATTATGTTAATGACAGTTTTCTTCTTGGCGAATAACCCCATTGACCATAATGTAGGCCCATCTTTGCTTCAAGATATCTTTTTCAAGTGAAGTTGAACTTTCCAAAATTAGAATTGCAGTTCCTGTTTTCCTTTCATCATATTGCTTTGCTATATTTTCCCATAATTTTAAACCTGTGTTTGTCACTTTCTGACGTGAGTTTCTTGTAAGCATGATATTGATAGATGCCGTTTTTTTGTTTGTTTGTTTGTTTTTTTGATCCATTCAACCACTCTGTGCCTTATGGATGGTGCATTCAGTTCATTCACATTTATGTGATAAGTGATGTATATGGCTTTATTATTGTGATTTGAGCCTTTGTTTTCTGTATCTGTTGCTTTGTTTCCCACGGCCCCCCCTTTTTATTTGCTATTTTCTCTCCATGGTTTTGGTGTTGGTTCTTTCAATTTCATCTACTTCCCAGCTATATTTTTTTAGTTATATTTTGTAGCTGTCATCTAGATTATCACCATCTTTACTTATTTTTTATAATCTTTTATGAACTGTCACCACATTATATTAATATGTTCATTCATATTACCATTCTCAGGGATTGGTGGATCTTTGTTTTCTTTTATCTTATAGGACTCCTTTCAGGATTTCTTGAATACTTAGTTTAGTGGTGAAAACGTCCAATAACTTTTGTTTATCATTGAAGACATTTATTTCTCCATCAATTTTGAATGACATTTTTGCAGAGTATAGTATTTTTGCTGATAGTTTTTGTATGCCAGTATTTTAAATAAATCATTCCATTAACTCCTGAACTGTAGTGCTTCTGCTAAAGAAGTCTGATGTTAGTCTGATGAGTATACCTTTGTAGGTTATGTTTCTCTTTTCTCTAGCAAGCTTGGGTGATTTTTCTTAGTTGTTGATTTTTGATAGTTTTACTATAAGGTGTCTAGGAGTTTGTCTTTTTATATTTAGAAAATTTGAAGTTCTTTCTACTTCAACTTCCATGATTGCTTTGGGTGACAGATGTGTGAAGTTCTCTGTTAATTACTACTTTGAGTAGTTTTTCTGTGCCTTTTTATCTCTTCTTCTGGGATATGATGTCTGATATTTCTCGTAAGATTTCTTCATTTTTCCTTTATCGTGTTTCTTTCTCTTCTTCTGTAGGGGCTGCCTCTACGATCTTGTCTTCAATTTCTGAGATTCAGTCCTCTGTATGATTATGTTTATGGAGATTTACATGTTTATCTTTAATTCCTTGAGTGTATATTTAATCTCTAGCATTTCTGCCAGAACTTCTTATTATGACTTCAATCTCCTACGTGGCATTCTCCCTTTGATGTGTCACTTGTTTTTTGAGATCTTCTACTTACCTTTGGACTATTGTGCATGATTCCTGCATCTCATTCAGTTTTTTAATAGCTATATATTTTGGAATTATTTCTTTATTATGGTGTCCCATTCAATGTCAATGAAGTTCTTTTCTGGTCAGTCTTGGTATCTTCGTGTCTTTGGACCATTCACACTTTTTTTGGTGACTTTACTTGTGGCATAGCTAGCTTCTTCATCTTAGATTTAGTACTGTGGCTTTTTACGTTTTTATGTTAGATTTCTTCTTCAATGAATGGTGATTCTGGGTCATGGTGTGCTCCATGCCATCCAGTTGGCTTCAGTGGGTTTTGGGCCTTTTCCCTCTCTTCAGAGCTCACTTTTGATGGGCAACAAGTGCTATTTCAGTGGTGTCTATTGCCATCTGTGGGAATGAGACAACTCTTTCTTATGTACAACTGATAGGAAACTTTCCAACCCATGTATTGAGTTTACAAGAGGACCCTGTGAATTCTGTGGAGCACATAACTAACCAGCACAGGGGACAGGTCTTGTACAGAAATTCAGATTTTGTAGTTTCTTTAGGTAATTGGTCTTGTTCTTGCTCCCCCCACTCCCCACCCCACCCCTAGCTGTTTGACCAAGGTTTAAGATTGCCTTTTGGTCTCTGTGTGCTCCTTCAAAGACTGGGGGGTGGGGATTATTCTTCTTCACCCCTATTCTCTGGAACCCAGTCTGGAATCTCCCAGGGAGACCCCTGTGATCTACTAGGCACAGTTTTTGAAATGTCTTCTAGTGATGTTTGCAGCTCCCCCTTCAGATAACATGTTCAAAGCCTGTGCCTATAAACTCCCATGACTCCCTGGGGTTGATATTCATTCACTGCAGGTCTCAAGTGCAGGGGGAAGGAGCTGACAAGTTGGTCTTTGTCTTGCAATCCCATGCAGTTTCTGTAGCTGTTTCATGGGTTTTGTTCTGTTTTGCTGCTTCCCAGGCTCCTAGGCCAGGGACCAAGATTGGCTTTCAATCTCTGTGTATTCCTTTAAAGACCTGGGTAGGGTTTAATTCTCCCTCACCCATGTTCTGTGGAACCTGGTCTGCAATTTCCCAGGAAGGTCCCTGAGCTCTACTAGGCACAGTTTTTTTTTTAATGATGTAATTTAATTAGCAGTTATGATTAAAATATAATCTTAGCAGAGTAGGACATTCCTATGATGATTAAAAATACCTTATTAGCCCTATCTAGACAGTCTTTCCAGCTATATATTCTATCTCATTCCCTTTCACTTACTCAAGGGCATCATTTTTGCCTTTCTCTTTGTCTCTTACAACATTTTTTTCTCTCTCACATGATATTTTCTACCAGCAATAAACATAATATAAACCTCATCTTTGTATCTCTCTAGTTCTTTCTTTTTTCTTCTTCTCTTTCTCTCTTTGTCCTCCACTTCTCATCCCTTTCTTCCTCCCTTTATAGCTACAACTTAGTTTTGGCTCTCATACACAACAAAACTCTAATGAATTACCTATATTCACTCAGGTTTACTTGCCCATTCTTTCTTTACATCTCTCAAAGAGAGTTTTGTCCCATAATTTTATTAAAAACGAATTCACGAACGTTACTGATCACCTCTACTTTATCACATGCAATTGTTGGTTTTTAAATTCATCTCAGTCTACAGCTTTGTTACCACTGATTATTCTCTTGTCCTTGTTAAACATTTTTCATTCATTTTCTAGGATGCCAGTTTCTGTTTTCTGTCTATTCTTTCTACCTCACAAACCAGTCAGGTTTCTCTTATAAACGTCAGATAGATTAACAAGTTTTCATCTCAACATTTCTACTTAGATGTCAAATCCGCATCTCAAGCTTTCCATGTCTGAAGTTAGATTCTTAGATTTCTTCCCCCGGAACTGTTTAACCATGATTTTTCTCTTCTCACTTAAGAGAACATCCACCTTTCTGGTTACTTAGACCAAAAATCTTAGAATCTTTCTCAGAAGCTTACTTTCTCTTAAAAATCACATCTAATTAATATTAAAAAAAAAAAAAACAAATTCAATAACCTCTCTTACCATCTCCACTACTTCGGACCTCGTCTGAGATTTTCCTTCTATCTAGGCTATTAGCACATGTTTATAACACAAACTCCTTCATATCTTTCCTTAATATCACCTCCTTAAGGTGTACTCTGAAAATACTATTTGAAATTGAAGCCTGTGCTCATGACACTTAAATCTTCTAATCCCGTATTCTGTTTTTAGCATGTATTATTTTTAATGATATATGTATATATAGTATGTATATACATTGACATATTGTGTATGCATATTAATATATCTGTCTATCATTTAGCTATCTATCTTTGTCTTTCTCCTGTTAGAATTTGGGCTATATGGGAGAGAACATATTTATCTGTTTACTATAACGTGTATTGCAATCACATAAACGGCATCTGTTGTGTTATGACTCTCAGTGAATAACTGGAATAATAAGCAAATATCAAGAATTTTAATGGAGTTCCTAAACAATGCCAGAAGGAGGAAGAAGAAAAAGATATGTACCTAAAATATAAGAGAAACAAAAATATTTTTGTAATAACAAAATATAGATCCTTTAGAATAGTTTAACAAATGATGTGCATAACTGATGTAGAAAGAAATATAGAACTGATGAGAACATCAAAGAAGACTTAATAAAGTCATTGTTTTATAGAACAACACTATCTTTTATATATGAATATCAAATTCACTCAATTTTGTCTTTAAGTAGGATGAAATTTTAATAATCTCAAAGAATTTTTGCAAGACAGAAACATGTCTAAAATGAAATAATAAATTAATAGAGCTGAGACATTTCTACAAAGTAAAAATGAGAATAGACACATTACCATTTACCAAAATTTATCTTAGTAATTAGACTAATGTGATATTGATTCAAAATAGACCAAAAAACCCAGCAGAACAAAATAGAAAACCTAGAACTAAAACCAAACTTTTCAAAAAGTCTTATCATTTAATAGAAATGTCTTAAAAATCTACATGGAAGGTAGAAATGGTCAAAATGCATACAAATGACTTTATTTCCATATAGAATAATGTATGATCCTCTCTTTATTCTACCCTAAACTCTATTTCACTTGGATTTAATGTAAAGTCATAAAATTAGCAAATAAAATAAAGGTAAGCATCTTACCACCATGATATTGGGAAAAAAACTTAATTAAGCAAAGAATGAAAGAACAAAGAAATTCCTATATTAAATAGCAAAGATTGATTGCATTAATTTAAATCACAATGTGAATTTCCATGTGGCTAATATACTATAACAAATATTTGTAAATTTTATTGAAAAATAAGAGCAAATATCATATAAATAACTTTTAAAGAGCAATAGAAACAGACAAGCACAATAGATAAATGTACAAATGATCTTACAGGACATTTATAGAAAAAAATTTTCATGACTAATAAAGATACAAAAAGATTACATGTTATCAATAAAATGCAAATACAGCTAGATATTATTTTCTCATCTGATTAAAAATATATTAGCACTTATTATAGTTAAATCTTTTGTCCACAGATCTCTCTATGCAATTTCAGATGTTTTAAAAACCTCATTTTATTCTCTAGCCCCACCCTGGCCTGAAAGAAAATATCAAGTATTTGTTTCATATGAGAAAACTGGAACTCATGCATTGCTCATTAAAACTGAAATTATTATTGCTATTTTGGAGAGTTGACAATTTCTTGTAAAATTGAAAAATTGTGTATTAAATGATTCAATAACTATTTCTGGGTAATACTCTCATATGTGCACAAGGATATATATATATATATATAAATACATATTTATATATATATAGCTTTATAGATACTTTTTTCTAATGTTGGAAGCACACCCAGATGTCCATTAATGGGGATGGAAAATATTATATATTAGTCTAATTGAATAAGAGAAATGTCCTATCTAAAGAATGTATGCACAAATACACAAATAGTTACAATGAAAGTATAAAAGTTTGCACAGAGGAAATACATACAAATTCATGGGAGTAATTGCTAAAATTATGTAAGAAGGAGAATTGTATGGGGAGAGGTAATCGTTGTGTACAATTTTACTGTATATCAAATGATCTAAGACAAAACATTAAAATCTAGATGCCTTATTCATAAATGTTTGATACATTAGTCTCTCTGTGTTTTTTTAGTTTTTTAGTTCTTTTTTTCTCTAAAATAAAATCAACCCAAAAGGAAATGAAATAATAAAACTCCAGAGTCTATCAGGTGTCTATAGCTGTGCAATAAACAAGCACTATGTGTTTTACACACAACCACGTATTTAGTTCATGATGTGTTCAATCAGCTGCTAGTTATTTTGATCTAGGTTACATTAGTCTTGATTAATCTCTGCCAAGCTCAAGATGCAGATTTGTGGTGAGTTGTCAAGAGTCTGGATGGTCCAGGACTGACTCAATGTCTCATCCAAGGTTTGGTGGCTAGTTGATCTAATGGTATCTCAGTGGAAAGGCATGTCTCTGCATGTGCCTCTCATCCTTCTCTGCATGTGCCTCTCATCCTTCATGGAGGCAGCTTACCCTCCTTTCATATGGTGGTCATTGATTTCAGAGAGAGCCAGGACACTCTCCAGGGCCTAAATATTTATAAAGCCACTGTGTGCATCACATTTACTGGCATTATAAGACACATGGAATCATCAGGCTGAGTTCGGAATCAAAGTGAAGGGTCTCTCAGAGTCATGTGTCTCAAAGGGGGCAAAAATGGGGGTGGGTTGAGTGGGAATTGTGATTTTTTTTAAACCAATCACACAGACCCTAACAATAGTGTATAATGATGTAGGAAGACACTAAAAATATAAATAAATATATATACACATACAAACATATATGCATATATTTAAAATAAGACAAATATAATCACTTTGGATCTGGGGGAAAAAAGCAATTGGTTAGAGAGTGAAAGAATAATGAATACCCTTTGGAATTGTGTGATATTTCTAACATGGTTATGAGTTAGGTGAGGAAACAATCTAGGAAAGGAGACAGATGGTTTAGTTTCTATTTTCTATTTTCACCTCTGGTAATACCAACAGGTGGTGGTTATCTGACAGCAGATTTTCTCTAGGAATGTAAACCTAGATCATATCTCTCATGTTTTATAAAATAAAGAGAACAAAACAAGTTTGCTTTTAGTAAGCAATCTACCCAATCACACAAAGTAGGAGGTTAGATGAGAAAGGTTAGGGTGAGCCCCCTGCCCCCACTGTCACATCGCACCCTGGAGGAGATGGAAGCAGAACCAATTTAATATAGCCTTAGCTCCCAGGTTTCTAAACATAACAACAAAATTTTTCAAATTTACAAAATCTGTAGCGATAGAGATTTCATATCCTGCTTTGAAAACATATTCTCTGGATCTCAGGGTCTTCACAATCAGTAGCTTTTTTCTTCAGTCCAACCTATATTTCTGCTGCTGCAACTTGCTAATTTCCTGTGAGAGTATGGCCTCTGTGGGAAGGTGACCGTGCTCCTCCCAGTAATATTCTTTCAGCGATCAGATATAATAGACTGAATTCCCTTTACATTATTCACATCTCTATGGAAAGACTACGATTCAGACCAGACCTAATACAAGGTTCTGACCAATAGCATAGCAGGACAAGGATAAAATTGTCAGTGTCTGTAGGGTATTCACAAGCTTATTATCAGAGATGGCTTGTCCTTTGGATATTTTTATAACAGAATCACAGAACAACGCGCTGTTACCTCCAGGCTCGCCAATGTGAGATGTCCCTGCTTTGATCTAGAGGAAGCACAAACCAATGGAGTTACTTAGAATCAAAGACCCAGTTTAAGTACAGGCTTTGCCTGTTACTTGTTTTGTGACCTTGACCGAGTTGTATAAAATCTCTGCTTTAACTCCTTCACTGTAAGGATCATAAGACCTACATCTCATTCTCTCAAACTTGACAAGAGACCATTTAATAAAATACTGTACCTGAAAGCACTCTGCAAACTGTAAACCAATAAAGCCATGTAAAGTATTAGGCCTATTCACAAATTCCTCAACACAGACAGTTTAATCATGGTTCTCTAGAATGAATATAAACATGTACAAGTCATTAATTTTTACTCCAGGGCTGTGGATTGGCTGGGTGTCTTATATTTTTCATTACGTAACTTTTTTAAATAAATAATTATACGAAAAATAAATCTTTAGGCATCTACTTGTCCATGGAACACCTATAGTGTACACACTTTGTATCAAAGGAAGATATAAAGATGAATAATAAGATTCAATAATAATTCTCACGAATCCGCAGTCAAAGCAGGAAAGTTAGTAGGAAAATTATTGTCTAATGTGGAAAATACTGTGAACAGGTTACACACAGGAGCTACACAATTTGACCTCATGGTAAGTGAAAGGAACAGATGAAACTCTTAAATCTCATAGATAACCCTCCAATTTTTTTCTCTCACTCCTTTGTGCCTTTACTTCCCTTATCTCTTGATAAATCAAAATAACTTCCAATTTTTCAAGTGGGTGAATCTGCTTCTTGTTTCTGGGAGAGTTTCCACACTGTTCTTTCCCCTTGGCTTACTCTACCCTGCAATGCCTAGACAACAATCAAACATAATTCAAGGCTGAACTGAGGCCTAATTTTTTTAAACTGCATTTCCTTCCTCTTGTTCTCTATACCTCTCCAGTTTCCATTGACCCAAATGCAAACCAAATATAGCAGCAGGATGTTGGATGGATTAGCCTCGTGATGGAGGATGTGGACAGAGAGGTTGAAAATGAAGTGCTCAAGCCTTTCCTGAAATGCTTAGTAGGTTAATGAATGAGAGCAATAAAGGGGAGAGGGGGTTATGTAGGTTAATGCCCTGATTTCAAAGGTCTGGGGATTTTGAGTCAGGAAGAAGTGGTTTGGAGGCAACAACAAAGAGAATGGAATACACCCAGAGGTATTTGGGAGGCAGTGGGAGATAAAACAACCTCCATTAGAAAAGAGCTAATATTTCCAAGGGTAGTTAGAAGAGAACATGAAAACCACTTCTAGGGTGATCGAGATGTAGGCGATTACTACTGATATACTGGACTTTCCAAAGTAGAGAAAAATGGGCATTGGGCAGAGTTGGAAGATCAGAAAATAGTAATGACTATCTAAGTATCTGGGGATCTTCTTTGGGTGACACAGCTTATCTGGGTATGTAAACTTCTTTTGGAGTCAGATTTGACACATCTTGGCCACAGTGATCATGATTAAATGAACTAAGATACACCAACAGGCCAATGGCAGTCATTTCTTAGAGATGTACAAACTATAGCTTGGAACAGAGACTCAGAAACCACTGCTCAGAGAATGTGTGACATGAGGGGCATGGGAACAGTTTGTAGCTATGTTGGCAGAGACTGTCCTGAAGAGAGAATAAATCCAACTTGCAAAGTAATGTAGATTTGAAAGGTGTAATGAACATGCCCTGAGGACATTGGATTCCTGGTTCCTGGTGACATCCAGCTTCATTCTTGCTTTTAAAGTTATTAGAACTTGCTTAAAGTTCCTCCTCTTGCCCAAACTAATTCAATTTAGCTCTCTCTCAGTTACAACCAAAGAAGTCTTAACACATTAATGTAATTTATAAAGAAAGAAATCATTGGAAAAATTTGCTGCTTTATTATTACCAACAAATTGCTTCTGACATGCCTCAAAACTGACTGTGACAATGCTAATTAGCACAGACTGTTGAGAGACAGTTACCACAAACACGGATGTGGGGATGCCAGTTCTCTTCCTCGAGACCTCGAGCTCATCTCTTACTGTCTTCTCTAAGCCTCACAGGCCTCCCAGGTGAAAGAGCGGAGCTCCTGCTGTCAACTCCACTTTTGTGTGGGTCATTGGAGCCCATCTAGTTGTCATAGTTCAGTTTCAGACTGGCTCCCATTCATTCCCCATATGAGATGCTTTGACCTGAACTCTCTTATAGAGACTTTTAACTTCTGTGTTCAACCCATCAGCACAACTTCAACTGAAACATACTTACTTCATGGCAAAACATGCTTCCTGAGAATCCTTTGAGGGACAGTATTAACAGTCATTACCATGGCTCTCGTTGTTGTTTGGGTGCACAGGGCTGCAGGCTGATGGCATACAATCACCCTTGTAAGATTAATTAATGACAACTTATGGCAAGATAGCACACTGCAAAAAACTCTGCTCCTGCAGTTATTTTGTGAGGAGGTGTGACCCATTGTCTGATAGAATAAACCGCAGACAGAAGATTGGAGTCCTTCCAGTGTCTTTCATCTGAAACAAAAGTTTGTTTTCCCTCTGTAGTCTATTCTCTTTACTGGAGAATAAATTTAAGTCCACTCTCTCCACCATCCACTCTGCATACTCATGGCTCATATTACTTGAGCTTGTCTTATATTGAAAATAAATTAAATATCTTCTCTTTCACACATGGGAAACTGAAGTTATTCATAGTCTCATTAATTTGGAATCGTGCACCATTGACAGACCTGACTTGAATATCTACATGACATCCTTATACTCTGCTTGCTCAGGTCTGTACATATATCCATATATCTTCCATATTCCTATAGGTAAATGTAAAAGTTATCCTGGAACCCTCATGTCCACATGAATAAGAAGTAGTGCATCATTCTCTAAAAGGCTCATCTCTTGAATTATCCAATATACCTGGAACCAACTCAGTTCAAAAGAGAACTAAGAAGAGGGATGAATTCTCTCAAATATAATCAAAGAGGAAAGAGGGGTACCATCCCAGTCTGCTGTTCCTTCTGGATACAGTATGTTATCATTGCTAATAACAGCAACTTTTGTTTATGCTGCTGAGAGACTTTTGCCAGTTGAAATCCCTGTCAGCGCTATAGTGGGGTCACATGCTGCCTTCTGAGGTTACTGATCTCTTAGCTCAAGGGTACACAGTGGCTTACCTTTGAAGCATACTGCATACCATGGAACTGGGACCAGGTGCCTAACATGTCACATATTGTCGGAACCAGATAGTCCCAGGATGCTTGAATTTGAACAAGCCTTACCTTCTCAGATTTATGTTACTTTAGTATAAATACCTCCCTTGCTCCTCAGCCTTGTTAAAATCCATCTGAACTCCCAATTTCAGGACTTACAGAGCCTTCTCATACTTCTCTGAGGCAAGGCGAAATCTCATTAACTAGAACTAAACCATGTATTATTTAGGGTGCTATATTTTTAAGATTAACTCTGTTAGATAAACAGAACTGGTCATAGGGAGAGGTCAAACCATGATTCACGTCCAAGAAAGGCTTAATAGAACCAGTAAGGAGATGTGGATAAAACACCACCTTTTACAGTGTTCCTCTTTAGTCCCAAATGATCATGAATGTAGACCCTGTTTTATTGCCACCTTACATGGACTATGTCAGGAAGGATGTGACCTTGAGCAACATTATATGGCTCTTAGCAGTTATGCAGATTTTGAAATTGCTCATAGCTCTAGGCTGCCTGTGGGGACACTCCAAGGACCAGGCAGCTAGTCTTGTTTAAAAGAGCGTATGGACAATGCTTCTCCTTGACTTTTACCCCAGGGTCTCCAGAACATAAAGAGTTTTGACTTTCCAAAGGAGAACTATTCTGACAAATCTTTTCAGCTCAGCACTGGCCTTTCTGACAAGGATGTCAGTTATAACTCAGTAGTCCCCATCAGAAATAAGGTCTTTCCTATCTCTCTTGGCCAGCAGTTGTTATTTTAATCAAAGAGAGTGAATCTAGAAGTGAGTTTTGGGGAGGTAGACCAGTGAGGTTTTCTAGCTCCAACTCAAATTCTCTTATTTATAGTTCTAGGATTTATGGAAATAGCTTTATCTCCCATGCATCTGGAAAAAGACCTTCACCACACACTTAGACTTCAGGAATCCCCTAAACATCACCATCATTATAAAACAATAGAGTGCTTCACCAACTCTGCGCCAAATAGAATGACGAGTGATCACTGATGAGTGATCAGCTGGCACAACCTCTGCCTAGTGTTCCTACATATGCATTACTTCTCCCAGTTCCCAGTCATTCATGAACAAAAAGTCTTCTTTCAAGGGACTATGTTCTATACTCTTTTACCTGAAAGTGACCATGGATTCTGCCTCAGGATTTTCTAGTCCATCATCTTTCTTCCAGGAGACTATTGGCATTAGAATCACCATAGATTTATTGTCATCATCATTGTTCTACAACCAATGACTTGCTATGGTCAGCAGTGTGACATCCCCACAAAGTACCCCAATATTTCCAGTCCTGTACTCCAGAATATTACCTTAGTTGACAAAAATAATTTTGCTGGTGCAATCCAATTAGATATATTAAAATGTGGAGCTCTGCTGGATTATTTGGGAGGAACCAAAATAATTGTAAAAGGACTTAGAGATTTAGAAAGGTTAGAGTAAGAGATGGTGATGTGACAAGAGAAGTAGAATTCAGGGAGAAAGACTTGAAGACGCCAAACTGCTGGATTTACAGATGGAGGAAGGAGCTGCAAACAAAGGCATGCCAGATGCCAGAAAAGACAGGGAAATTGTCTCCTCTGCAGAACGCCAGAAAAACCAGCCTTGTTGACTAATGGACTTTAGCCTAGTAAACTAATTTTGGACTTTTGACCTTAAAACTCTAAGATAATAAATTTGTATCATTTTGAGTCACTATGTGTATATTCATTTGTCACAATAGCAGGAGAAAACTAATACACCTACCTTACCCAAATTAGAACCATTTGCAAAGCTCGATCTTCTGGCGTTCTCTGGGAACTGAGTGGTGCCTCCTCTTGACTTGATTGTCATAGAAGTAGGTGCACTAATACTTCTCCCACCTCCTGGAAAGCTGAATCTTTAGTTTCTAAAACTGTTATTTTTCAGACTTGCTTTCATGGACACTAGAGGGGTTTTGTTTCACTCAGTTGATTTGCTTGTGTTCATATTTTGTAGGATAGCAAAATAGAAAGTATGGTATACCCACAAAGCCCTGCTTAAAGACAAGGTTGGCTGGCCTGCCTCAGAAAACTTCCAGGGTTATGCAGTGACCTGAGCATGCTCTGACATTTATCAATCAATACCAACCCATCCTAAATCCTGAGGCTGGGCCTCAGCTTGCTACTTCTCTCTCAGCCTCTCCTATTACCTGGGAGACTCCATCACTGGCTCTTCCTCTCGCTGCCCTAGATTCAACTACTGACTGAACTTTCAGCCCCAAATGTGAACTACCATAATTCCTTTTCAGGTTAAGAAGTGTCTAGAGCCCATAAGTTCACCTGTAACCTTTCCCTCTCCATTTCCTATTCCCTCCTATGTCAGCTTCTGCAATCCCAAACACCTGTGCCTTCTCTGCCCTGTTTTGTGTCTCACAGTGAAGAAAATTGACCTGCAATGTCCCACGGCCTCCCCCTGACCAGCTGCTGTTTAAGTGTAGTTAAGCCCTTGGCGACAGATTCTGAGGCATTAGCAGTCTTGAGGTCATGGATGACCTTTGTGTAGGGACTTGTAGACTTTTTAAATTATGGTTCTGCTTTGCCTCAGGGACCTGCCAGTCTTGTAAAGCAAAATGACTTGATAGAGTCACAGTTTCAGTGTTCTTTTCTAGGCACTGTACCTGTACATCATAAAATCTCTGCAGTTGTGGGCACTCTGCAGGCCTCACTCTGGACCTTACCACATGCCACATTGCCCACACAGGTTCCACATGCAGTACAGACACAGCCTTGTATTATCTTAATATAGCTATTATCTTAATGTTACCAACCTCCTTTCTAGGTGATGCCAAGTCTTCCATAGTCTTAGAAATTGGGTGTTAGGAATATGCTGATATGTGTAGTACATTCCTAGGCTTGTCCTCCCCTGATGCTTTTGAGAGACTTTAAAATATTTAACCACTTTAGAGAGTTCATAAAAAAATCGCATAGGTCCTGCTCCTTGTCTGATATATCCAGTTCCTAATAGGACATTCCTCAGGGGCACCAATTCCAACATCAAAGTAGTTCAAATAACTCCTCTCTTCTTGTCGTGATATTCTCAGATCAGTTGCTAAGGGTACATCCAAGCACTGTGGAGACATTGGGAAGTTCAGCAGCTGTGATAAAATGTGCTTCTGACTCTATTCTAAAAATAATGATTACGCTTGATGCAAATGGAGCTGTACCAGAATCTATCATATCTTGCATCAGATCACTAAAAATATAACCCAAATGACCCTGGTCCTATAAATTCTGTGATATGAATTCTGGCAGCCTATCCTCCTATCTGAGCAGTTCTAGGCCCTCATTAGCCCCTCCGTAACCCAACTCACCACCCAAGTCTTTGTCTGTCATTTGTGTGTTCCTTTCTGCTCATACAGCACCAGGCAGGACTCCTTGTTCTATCAGCTTCTGTGAGGATGAGGCAGATCTGTAGCTCCATTGCTCTCATTCCCCCTTCAGACAATATCACCTCTCAGGGCTATAAAAATTTCTTGAGAAGTCACAGAATCATTCATTATTTAGTGAATATGACTAGTCACACACAAAAATGGAGAATTGGGATATAGAGGCATTGATGTAGACACCTCGTTGAAGCATTTTGCAATGAAGAGGGAAAAGAGATACAGATAGCTAACCGAAAGTTGTTGGCTCAGTAAGTTTACTGAGTAGATGTGAAGTGGAAAAGATACAGTTCAGAATCTAAATCTGATGGTGCAGGGGAAAAAATTAAAAATAATGGGACAACTGGTTCTTCATGGGATTCAGACTGAGTCCATGGGCTGGAATGACACCACCACCAGGTCCTGCGATAATGACTTGTCTCCCATCTCAGGTGGAGGCTCTAAGACACAAAAAAACAAGAAGGTTGTCTCAGATCATAATTTTCTCTTATGTAAAAAGATGCCTGAAGAGCTAAACTGAAGCTCTTCACAGACACCACAGCCCAGCCAGGATCACCCACAGTATTGGACTCACACTTTCTGCAGTCACAAAAACTGACAGCAGCTGCAGCAACCTCCTATGTCTTTTTGTGGCCAAAGCCAGGCCTTTGGATGACTGGTGTCCTAAAAGTATTTTTGAGAAAAATGTTTATGAGACAAAATAATTTTGTTTTACCTTTCTTTTTATTTTCTTTCAATTTTTTGAGAGATAAGTGACAGAGAGCACTAAGTTTAAGATATACTGTATACTGACTTGATTTTCATCTATTGCAAAATGATTGCCACAGTCATTAATTATCAATACACATCATCTCATGCAGATTCAATGCAAAAGAGAAAATAAAAGAAAATGTTTTGACTTGTGATCAGAACTTTTAGGATCTTTTCCATGAGTAAACTTTAAATAAATCATATGGCAGTGTTAAATATGGTAATGAAGTTATTCATCAAATTCTCAGTCCTTATGTATGGTGTAACTGGATGTCTGTACCTTTTAACCATCTTCTCCCAATTCCCTGACCTCCACTTCTGATACACACAAATCTGATCTCTTTTTCTATGAGTTTTTTCTTTTTCTTTTTGATTTAGGAGATTTAGGAGAGTGTATATTTTTTGTCTTTCTGTGTTTCACTTAGTATAATGCCTCATGTTCCATGCATTTTGAAAATGATAGACTTTCCTGATTTACATTGTTCCATTGTGTGTGTATCAGATTTTTTTTATCCATTTCTCTATCAATGCTGAAGAGGGATTTTAGAATCACATGCAGTTATGTTTTTAATTTTTGAATAACCTCCATACTGTTTTCCCAACAGTGCTACAAAAGTTTCCCTTTTCTCTACATCTTCACTAGCATTTGTTATTACTTGTTTTATCTATATATTTTTAAAGATAAATAGCCTAACAAGTCTGAGGTTAAATTTCATTATGTTTTATTTATTATTATAGTATTCTATACATTAGAATAGAGTGCCCTCTATTTCTTTTAAGATGGACTTGTAGTTTTCGTGGTATAGATCTTTTACTTCCTTTGTTAGGTATATGCCCAGGTATTTCATTCATTTAACTTCTATTTTAAATGGTGTGATTTTCATGATTTTGTTTTCTTCTAGCATGTTGCTTGCATATAAAAATGCAATAGATTTGTGTGCATTGATTTTGTAGCCTGCCACTTTACTGTGTTCATTGATGAGTTCTAGAAGTTTTTTGATAGAGTTTTTGGAATTTTCAATATATATAATCATGTCATCTGCAAATAATGAGAATTTTAGTTCTTCCTTTCCAATTTGATTCCTTTTATTTCCTTTTTTTGCATAATTGCTCTGGCTAAGACCTCCAGTACAATGTTAAATAGCAGTGGTGAGAGTGGATAACCTTGCTTTGTTCCTGACCTAAGACGAAATGCTTTCAGTTTTTCACCACTGACTATGATGTTGGCTATGGGTTTTTCATATATGGCCTTTATTATGTTGAAGTATGAACCTTCTATTCCCATTTTATGGAGAGTTTTTTTAATCACAAATGCATGTTGGATCTTGTCAAGAGCTTTCTCTGCATCTGTTGATGTTACCATGTGGTTTTTCTCTTTGATACTTTTGATATGGTTTATGACATTAATAGATTTGGGTTATGTTGAACCATCCTTGCATCCCTGGGCTAAATCCCACTTGTTCATGATGGATGATCTTTTCAATGAATTGTTGGATTCAGTTTGCTAATATTTTGTTTTGAGAATTTTTGCATCTATGTTCTTTAAAGGTATTGATGTATAATTTTCTTTTCTTGGTAACATCTCTGTCAGCTTTTGGTATCAGTAAAATGTTAAACCCATTAAAAAAAGTATTTGGGAGAGTTCCCTGTTGTTTAATACTTTGGAAAAGCTTGAGAATAATAGGTGTTAATTCTTCTCTGAAGGTTTGGTGGAACTCATTGGAAAAGTCATCTGGTCCTGGGCTTTTACTTTGGGGGAAGCCCTTGATTAATTCTTCACTTTCTTTGCTTGTGATTGGTTTGTTTGGGTTTTCCAATTCTTTAGGGTTCAGTCTTGGCAGACATATTTTTCTAGAAATCTGTCCATATCCTCAAGAATTTGGTGGCATAGAGTTGCTCATAGTAGTCCCTTATGATGTTTTGAATTTCTGTGGTATCTGTTGCAATTTCTCCCCTTTCATTTTTGATTCTAGTTATGAGAGTTTTCTCTCTCTCTTTTTTTTTTTTTTGTGAGTCTAGCCAATGGCTTATAAATTTTGTTTACTTTTTCAAAGAACCAACTTTTGGTTTCATTGATCATATGGATTATCTTTTTGTTTTCTATTTGTTTATTTTTCTTGAATTTTGATTATTTCCTTTCTTCTGCTGATTTATGGCTTTAACTGTTCTTCTTTCTCTAGTTGTTTTAAATGTATAATTAAGTTGTTAATTTACAATTTTTCTTGTTTCTTGAGATAGGCCTGGATTGCAATGAAATTTTCCCTTAGTACTGCTTTTGCTGAATCCCATAGATTCTGGTAACTGGTGTCCTCATTCTCATTTGTCTCTAAGTGTTTTCTGAGTTCCTCTTTGATTCCCTCTTTCACCCAAGAGTCCTTCAGGAGCATACTGTTAAGTTTCCAATTAGTTTGGGATCTTCCAGCTTTCTTTTTGTGGTTGATTTCCAGTTTTAGGCTATCGTAGTCAGAGAAGATGCTTGGTATGACTTCAAGCTTTGCAAATTTGTTAGAGATGTTTTGTTTCCCAGCATATGATCTATCCTTGAGAATGTTCCATGCATGCGTGAGAAGACAGTGAAATCTGCAGTGGTTGGGTGAGGTGATTGGTACATATCTATTAGACTCATCAGTTCCAGATGGCATTTAAAGTGACTGTTTCCCTGTTAATTTTCTGGCTGGTTGGTCCGGCCATTGTTGCATGTGGAGTGTTGAAGTTCCCCACTGTTATTGTATTACTGTCAATGTCTCTTGTCAGGTCTAATAATATTAGCTTCATATATTTTGATGCTCCTTCATTTGGTGCATATATGCTAATAAACATTATGTCTTCCTGCTGGATTGATCCTTTAATAATTATATAGTGTCCATCTCTGTCTTTTGTTATGCTTTTTAGATGGAAGTCTGTTTTATGTGACATGAGTATAGCTGTTTCTGCTCTTTTGTGGTTGTCTATTTGACTATAGGATTGTCTTCCGGCCATTGACTCTTAGCCTTTGCTTATCCTTTGGAAAAAGGGGGATTTCTGAATGAAGTTTTGGTTGTGTTTTTTAATCCATTCAGCCACTACGTATTATTTGACTCATGAGTTTAGTCCATTAACGTTTAGGGTGACGATATACAGCTACTTAGTGTCATCCTTTTGTAATTTGTCTTTTGTCTTGATAATGTCTTTGTTTTCTCTTTCTCTTCTTAGGTCAGATAGGAACAATTATACTTTGATTGATCTCACCTTTTTTTTTCTTCTTTGCTTTTTCACTGGGGATATATTTTGAGGTTACACTGAAGTTAGCATTCATGGTTCTGTTTACTACCTAATTTTATTTGAAAGCAAATTAGTCTTTCACTCATTCAAACTATCCACATATTTGTTGTCTTCTCTTCCTCCCCCCTTTTATTATTTGCTGACTTACTGTTTTTCTGTGAGGTTTCTTTATGCTTTATAGAGCATCCTTTAATATTTTTTTTGTAAAACTCATTTTGTGGTGATGAACTCCTTTAAATTTTGATTGTTGGCAAAGTATTTTATCATTCCTTCGGTTCTGAATGATAATCTTCCTGGATATAGTATCTGAGGTTGAAAATTATTTTCTTTTAACACTTTGAATATATTATGCCATTCGCTTCTGACCTGTAGAGTTTCATTTGAGAAATCTGCTGGCAATCTTATGGGAGCTCCTCTGTATGTGACGCGTTTTTCTCTAGTTGCTTTTAATAGTCTTTGTTTATTATGTATTTCTGACATTTTATGGTGATGTGTCTAGGTGTCTTTCTGTTTTGGTTTCTTTTATTAGAAACTCTTTGAGCTCCCTGGATCTGGAGACTTGCTTCATTCTTCAGATTGGGAAAGGTTTCATCTATTAATTCTTCAAATATGGTTTCTGCCCCCTTTTCTCTCTCTTCCTCTGGGACCCCAATGATGTGAATGTCGCTCTTTCTGATGTTATCCCAGAGGTCTCAAATGCTGTCTTGGAGTCTTTGAATTTTTTTAAATCTCTTTGCTGTTTTTATTGATTGAGTTCCTCTGTCCTGTTCGCCAGATCGCTGATTTTATTGGAAGCTTCATCCATCCTATTGTCGAGTCTCTCTACTGAGTTCTTTAATTCAGTCATCATATCTCAACCTGTTTGATGTCTTGTTTTAATTCTTCTCTTTGTTTTCTGATATTCTCATTCACTGCTTCTTCTGATTTCTGGATTCCCATGAGTATATTAAACACAGTTACCCTAAATTTCTCTTCAGAAAATTTACATGTATCACTATATTCAGATTTTCCCCTGGGTTTTTTATTTGATCCATCATTTCACGTATATTTCTCTGTGCCTTTGCTCTATTTGGCATTATGTTTATATTTCTGAGGGTTCTGTTTCCCTGGTATTGCATAAGTTTGACTTGCCCAGAATTGGCAATCAGGCTGCAGTTTCACCTCTACCCACAAGATGGCACTAGTCAGTAGCGTTGAGGTTTGGTCCTCTGTGGGACTGCCTTCTCACTGTAATCCTGGGTGGGTTTCCGATGGGTGGTATATCTCGTTAGCAGGATATGAGGTGAGAGGAATATCTGCTTGGTGGACAGCAAGCTCTGTCATGAAATGGTTGTGGGAGGGGTTCAAACATGAAATTTCTTTGGCTGATTTCTGGTTATGGCTGTGCCCAGAGCATTTCACTGCATGGGCTCCAGCTCAGTTCCTGGTGCGCTGGCTCTCCTTTCACCCCCTCCCATAGTCACCCTTTCATGGCTCTGTGTCTCAGCCCCACTGGGCCTGCCTCTCGTTATCTCCTCAACTTTTCCTGAAATCCCTAACCTCTGCCCCACCACATGTCCAGAGACTCCCAAGCTCTGTTCCAAATCCAAAGCCACGGTTTATCAGTGTTTATTCAGGTTATTTGCCCTTTTTTAAATTACTTTTTGTCATTTAATTCTAAGTTCCAAATATATATATTTGTATATATATATATATATATATATATATATATATATATTAGAATATTAACCCTTTAGGTGTACTCTTGGCAAATATTTTTTTCCTTCTTAGGTTGACTTTTCATTTGGTTAATCATTTATTTTGCTGTAAAGAAACTTTTTCAGTTTGATTTAGTCACATATGTTTATATTTTATTTAGGTTCTGGTATTTTATTTGCTATATCAAAAAAAAAATCTGGAAACCATGTTCAGAAACATTTTTTCCTATTTTACTTTGGAAATGCTATAGATTTAGACCTTACGTTTAAGTTTTTAATCCATTCCAAGTTGTATGTTTTGTGAAGATTGTTAATATTTATTTCATTCCCTTACAGGTCCATATCCAATATCTTCCAACAGCTTTTTTTTTTTAAGATTCCATCTTTTAACCATTGATTAGCTCTAATAGTTTTTTGGTGAGGTCCTTAGAATTTTCTCTATATAAAATCATGCAGTCTGAAAACAGATTAAAAATTACTTCTTTCTTTCCAATCTAGACACATTTTATTTTTTTTCTTGACTCATTGCTCTGATTAGGACTTCTAGCACTACATTAAATAGGAGTGGGGAGGTGGTGCCTTTCTTGATCCTAGAAGAAAAGCTTCCAACCTTTTAACACTGAGTTTGATATTAACTATGTGTCCGTCAAATATGACCTTTATTATGCTGAGGTCCATATAACTTTTTATATTATCCACAGCCCTCTTTTAAGTGGCTACATCAAGGAAGTTGTCTTAACATCTGTGTGATTCCATGAAACCCCTGGTCACCTCAACTGACTCCTCAAAGATCCTTAGCAGGCATATGATATCAGGAGGCAGTGAGGAAAAGTGTCAGAAATGGAGCCCACACATACATTTTTCCTGAAATTTGCACATCAGTAATGACAGCAGGAATGCATTGTCCCTCAATATGGACAAAAAGGTACAAGACAATTTCTCTAGCTTTGTGTATTATTTGATCACTTTCTTCCTCAAATGTTGGTCACTGATGAAAAGATGATATTTCAAGACCAAAAATGGAACTGAATTGTCACCTACTCAGATCAGAATTTGGTGAAGAGTAAACCAGGGTGAGTGAGGGCCACTGTAAACTTACCGAGGGTGGTAGGCAATAATATGTAATATACGTTTGATTTTTGAGTAATTTTTTGTCTTGATTTGTTGTTAGAGGTCAATCATTTTATTCCTACTAATTACCCTTCAGCTTCCTTTTAGGATTGTTCCTTGAAACAGTTCCCATTCCTTTCAGACTTCTTATACTAATCTGTAGTAGAAATCAAGACTCGCTGGTCCTGAGAAGAAAGTGCCCAAGCAGAGACTTCATTTTCAAGTCTTGTCCTCTAGACAGGCTACACTGATTTACAAATAAGGAGAGCAAACACGATACATGTGACTTCCATGACAAATGGGTTAAGAAACAGGAACAAATTTTACAATCTCTTTCCTCTTTGATCTGCTGGAGAGATGACAACATCCAGACCAGCATTGGAAGCCAACATGGACTATGGAAAAGCCTGCATCCAACTAGGTCAGGACAGACTATGGACTCTCTCTCCACTCTCCATGCTGACCAGAAACTCATATTGCACTGTTGTAGAAGAAGGAAATACATAAGTGTTGTGTTAAACAGTGGATTTTTATTTTTGTTAGTACCCAAAGCAGTTCTGTGTCAAAATGACTTGTATACTGTGAGTGATGTTCATCCCCGTGTGATACCTAGTGTCTTCTCTGCCCAGTATGTTCTGGGGTTTTACATTGGCTTCCATGTCTCACATACACATACTGGTAGGTTCTCAGGGGAAACCTCCAGAGGAACAGTGCATATTTCCAATACCTTCTCTCTGTGCAACTTTCTTCTCTCTGATATTCTGCCTGTGGATTCATCCTTGCTTGTGCACTCTGATCTCCCTCAGCTCAACAGACTGTCCTAATGTTGGACTCCTGTTCTTTACACTGATGCTTGAATTCTCTCAGAGCACTAGCCTGGGACAATCACTGTCATCCCCTCATTCTTTCTCTTAGGGATTATTGTATGCTGCCTGATCTAAATTATCCATGAATCAAATCTAGGTACTTATATTTGTGTTTTTTTTTTTTTTAGTTGCTTAAACAAACTATTCCTCCACCAGGACTGAAAATGACAGTCTTTGTGTTCTCTCCTAACACTAGTTTCCTTGACCAACATTGTTCTGAAGGCTTTTGATCCAAGATCAGACACTGAGATAAAATGCATATCTCAATATTTCTTCTTTGTCAAAAACATGTTAGCTACTACATGGCACAGGAAAGTCTACATTGGATCACTAATCCAACAGATAGCCAAGACATGTTTGGTGACACCTTAAAAGTCAGATCACTCTGGAACCATGTTAGAAAGGTACAGGAGCCTAGCTAGGTGGTCCTGTGGTCTCTAAGAAATGAGTAAGGCCTTTCGCATTTTGTAATGGAAATGAATGTGGTCCTATTCAGGGCATGCTAATCTTTTGTGAGATAAGGAGAGCAGACCATGGAAGCTGATGGGTTGTTCCTGGGGCTGATCCCTCTGGGTGGAGCAGGGCCACCAGAAGAGAGGAGGCTTGTAGCACTGATGCCTGGGGCCTGGTGGGTGCCAGCACCCAAGAGCCAAGGACAGCAGAGGAGGCAGCACCAGCCAAGCAGAACAGCTGATCACCAAAGTGCAGCCCTCAATTTGAGAAGATTTTCCTGGTGTGGGGAGGGCTGAACTTTGCTGCCTATTTTGAATCACTTTGGGTTTTTGCTTTGATTATTGAGTATTTGAACTGCTCTTTTCTCTTTAAGTGCCATTTCAGTGTCCAAGGTGCTGCTCCTCATAGTAGTGATCTCTCATCTTGCATATGGAAGGTGAAAGTGCTGGGATTTTGACTTCAAAGTCTTCGAATTCTCTGTTTGGCAACTTCATTTGTCAGGTGCGGAAAGAAAAGAGTTTTAATAGGAAAGACATTGGATGATTCAACTGGGGACCTTCTACTTGGTGTGGCCTTGTTTTCAGTTGTGGGTTGGCCCAGGCAGGTGCTGCTCCTATTCCAGGGCCATTCCCACCCCACCCCTCACACTCAGCACATGGGTCTGAGTCAAGCTGGATGCACCTTTGGAATAGTGGCCCTCAGTATGACAGGATGCTGGGTGTGCAGTAGGAGGGAAGCTGACAGAACTGGACACCAATTGGCAGGGCTGTGTACTCTCTCTTCTTACTCTTCTCTGAGCTCAGGTTAACACTTCCTGTCCCATACTCTTTGCCAATTCCTCTGCCTTTCCCAGGTTTTACCCACCTTTGCCTGATTAACTCAACCCTTTCTTTAGATCCCCACTTTCATGTGATTTCCTCCTGGAGGGCTTTTCTTATCTCCCAGAACAGGTTAGGGCCTCAGTTTCACTCTCCATTCACATCACACTTTTCCTTTGTGGCTTTTATATACTGCTTATTCTAGGCCAAGTACAAAGCACTGTGTATTTATTCACTTAATCCTAACCAAACCTGATGTCATCAGGGCTATAGTGGTTAAATAATCACTAGAAATAGTTGTTGGTTAACTCGATTCCCCTACTGGAAAGCAGACACCCTAAAGCTATTTTGTTCATACCCCAATTACTAGAACATAGTATGTCTTCTCTGAATATGGGAATGGATAAACAACAAATCATCTCCTGATTTCCATGCTCTTAGTGAAAGGAATGCTCATCCTGGACAGGATTCATTCCTGTGTCCCATTCCTACATTCACAGTCTTTCTTATATCCTTAGTGCCTCACACAGTGCCTGGAGCATGGTGGATGCTCTGTCTCTTTGGAGAGTGAAAACATAACTGTACCCACACCCCACCTCCAAAAGAAAGTCTTGAAACAGCACATTTTATTCTACTTCAACTGTGGAGGAATGAGTCCACTGCCTCCCTGCCCTTTGCCATAATTCTCCACTTGATTTGCTTTCATTTTTATCCTTTCCCTTCTGCATCACTTGTAGCTGGTTTTCTTTGCCCACTGTGTGTGCGCTGTTGCAGGCAGAGTCTGGCAGGAGGCACTTAGATCAGTCAGGAGGAGATATCTTTGTGCTCTGGGATTGCTAGACATGAAGAAGATCCCTTCAGGGACCTGCACTGCAGTGTCCAAGGGAGACACCCTCTGATTGTGTGACAGCTTAGACCCAACCCCTGCTGGGTCAGGGAGCTGAGCTGAATGACCCCTGAAAGTACCCAGGGGCTGATTGTGATTTTGTATGGAACAAAGTCCATTTCTTATTCTGTGTTATAAATCTATACATAAGAGAAATGTCCACAGTGAATGCCAAGTCCCCCATGGACAGGAGCTATTAATAGAGCTTCATTAAATGTCAAAAACATTTAGATTCTGTGCAAAAACAAAGAATTAAGTAAGGTCTTCCCTATGATAGAGGCCCTTACCAAGGAGCAGTAAAACTAAATTCACTGAGTCGTGAATTAAAACACACACACATACACACACACATAGCAGGTAAAGAACATAAATGCAGTCAGGGTTCTGACCCTTTTGAAAGAATTTCTTACATGTTTCCTGTATATGTCATGGTTTTATATATAGAATGTGGCATTCACTCTCTTAAAAGGATTCATAAACTGTAGCCCCAAACCCTTGCAGACAGGAAAATTATAATGGGCCATTTCATTTGACCTTCCTGTGTCTTAGTTTCTTTATTTGAAAAAGAGACAGAGCAGTTAATACTCAGGACAGGATTGAAAGGCTGACAGCCCCTACCGCAAAACTGCAGTGGCAGCAAAATATGGAAATGTTCCCATGTCCCGTCTGGTACTTAGCCCCTGCTCCAAGTCCTCCAAATGTCTTAGTCCTCTTATGACACCCAGTCACCCTCCTCTAAAGTGTCCCAGACAGCTCAATCATGGAGCTCTGTGTGAATCATGATGGAGTTTTACAAGAAACTGGCAGCTGTTTTGGGTTCCTGGGTCCAATTCCAAAGCATGCGTGGAGGCTTCCATATACCAGCAAATTTGGGGAAAAGCAAGCACCTTGCTGGTGTCTGAGACTTCACTCAATCCTGACACTTTCACCCCAGAGACAGAATCACTCCACAGGAAAAAGGTCTCATGACTATCTTTCTTTAAAGATGCCAGTCGGAAGTCTGGGGTGGTACCTGGGCCTCTGACCACCTGGCTACAGATCAGAGGTTCCCATGACCCCCTAATCAAGTTTGATTAACCTGTAGAATGTCACAGAGAACTCAAGAAACCCTACATCACTGATTAATTGCTGAAGGATAGGAATCACCAGGTAGATGAAGAGATGGAGAAGGAAATGTCTGTGGAAGGAACAAGTTTGAGCTTCCCTGCCTTCGCCAGGCCCATGTTCCCAGTGCCTCTGTGTGTGGTCCCAACCAGGAAACTCTCTGACTCCCTCCGTTTGGGGTCTCTGTACATAGGCATGGTTCGTGAAATGATTACCCATTGGCAGTTGAACTCAATCTCTAGTCCCTCACCCTCTCAGTGGAATTGAAAATTCCTACCCTCTAACTGCCTGGTTGATTCTCCTGGCAACCAGCTTCCACTCCTAGGTGCTTCCTTAAGTCATTCATTAGCATAATAAAGTCACCTTTATCACTCTCAACACTTAGGAAATTCCAGGGTTTTAGGAAAAATTGAGTCTGGAACTGTGGATAAAAAGCAATTATATCTGAGAAATTCACTTTGGGTATCTGAGTGACCAAATCTATATTTGGTCATAATTGGCATATTACAAACTGTAATATGCACCAGTGTACCCCCAAGAAGGAGCTGAAGAGAGATTAATGGAGGGCTCAGGTCAATGATGTGTTTGGAGTTAAGGAAAATTATCAAAGGATGGTTAAGAGACCCTTGGACTGGTCACAGTGGGAAGCCTCTACTACTCCTGAGTCTTAAATGCCAAGGTTATGGAAAGTTTAGGATAATTTGCTTGGACCTCTTGTCATGGTCGAATGATGGAACTTGAGGTCATTATGGTGGAACATAGCCACTACCAACTTTACACCAGCAGGAAGGAGGCCAGGAAATGAAAAATCCAACCCCTCTCTCCTCTCCCTTCTGATCTCCTGCTGGTTATCTGGAGTAGCTGTGTCCAGCATGCAGTTGGACAATAAGGAGGCTTAGTTGAGTTTGGTGGTGAAGGCCAGTGCAGAGCAAGGTGAAGAAGTAAGAGGACTAGTTTTGAGGGGCAAAAGGAAAGTATGTGATCAATGCTAACTTTCGAGGTCTGGTAGCACAGGGGTTCCTAGGCCAGCTCCTTTAGAGGGGAGTCTGTGCTGATATGTTGCTATCCTGCATTACCAATTGTTAAGGCTTGTACCCTGGCTCTTGTTAAAGCATCATGTCTTGAAGTATAACTCTCCTTTTATTCTTTGTATTCATTCTCATTATATTTTCCATTCTGTCAGAACTTATTCCTCTATCAGGTAAAGAGAGTCAATTAGCCTAAAGAGGAGAATAGGAATCAAAACCTCCTGATCTTAATATAGTAAGTCTTTAAATAACAGACAGAAGGACTGTGACTCACAGGAAATCTGACCCAGCTCCTCGGGGTTCTGCTGTTAGAGGCTCCTATGGCATGACCCACAGTGAAGCCATGGCAGGATGGGGCTACACAAAAACAGCCCGGTCATTTTCCACTTGCCAGTTATTTTTCAGAGTGGCCCATCAGAAGCAGAGCCTGGACAACCAGTCAAGCGCACTGACTGATGAGAATTCTTTTGCTTTAGAACCTCCTCAAGAAGAACCTGAAGTCAGATCTGGTTCCAACAATCTGCAGCGCCTGTGCAAAGACCCTGGTTCTGCCTTCAGAGCTCCCCTTCCTTGCTAAAATGTCGTTAGCATGTTAACTTTTATGCCATTCAGCACCATGACAGATCAGCCTGAACATAAATGGTATGAAGAGAGGTAGTGCCCCTTTTCATGGAATTCGCTGTCCAGTCTCTGTTGTGCTGAAAAATATTAGCATGACTGCACTTTGTAACCGAACTATTCCTGCCTCTCAGAACTCTGAATTTTATATAAACGGATGTCCTCACCAACAATGAGAGAGCTCCTGGTATCCTATTGTACTTTATATTAATGTTTTTTCTTCAGATTGTCAGCATATTTGCATCCTTATTTCATACACAGAGTGGTGACCCTTCTCACTGACACTCCCTGGGATTTTGTGCTCAAAGTTTCACAGCAATAAGCTGAGTACATTTGTAACTAACGTGCTCTTTACTTATTGTCTTTGCTGATGTGCATTAAAAGGAAGGCAAACATTGGCCAATACATAGGTGTCAACCATCTCTTACTCTGTCTTTTCACTAGAGACAGGTCTAATTGATTGCTATCTTCCTCAGTAACTTCCCTGCTGGAAGACCATATCTTATTGCTATTCCAAATCTCTCTTCCTGCCTCCTCCTCAAGTTCAACTCAGTGACTTCCTGGAGTCTCTCTAGTCACACACACCCCCCACCCATCAAGATCCGCTGTTGTCAGACATTTGGCAGAACCTTACACACTGCCATCTTTATAAAATAAATTTCTGCTTTTTATATCAGGGCTGTATTGCAGAAGCTGCCTTGTGGCAGGACCATGAGCAGACCCCTGACTCTCCCAACACCCAGCTCAGTACTGAGTTCATGGTACCAGCTCCCAGAGCAAGACAGGTCTGTTGATGGATTCTACTGGGCTCCTTTAGTTCAAAACACCTAATCACTTGATGTCAGAGAGCTTTGCTCTTGCTCATTGAGATCTGAAGGTTTCCTGCCCTGAAGAAACCATTTCTCCTCACAGATTGCTTCACTGGATGAGGAAGGTGGGGTAGGTTAGGATGTGGGGATATCTCCTGCATCAAGCCCACTCCTCCTAAGAAAGGCACTCAGCACTGGTATGGCAGATAAGTTGAGCACCCCAATTCCCAAACACAATTTGCTGGGCCTCATGGTTTTCTGTGTTTCACACTGTGCTCTCCACTGCTAGGGAGCTGCTCATCTCTGGGAACTGAGAGTCTCCTATGTTTATTGCCTTTTCAATGTTAGGTGGATGGAGCTCTAACCTTACAGAAGCTGCTGAAAGCAAGAGGAGCACTCATGTCAATTTCAGTTTCACCAGGTGTTGCTTTTTCTGTCTCAGTTGCCTCTGTGAGACTTCCTTTGCTTAGCAACCTCAGTTTTTCATTAATAGCTTCTCCCTAAGACTCGGCAGTAACTCTGGAGATGCCAGGAGGGCGAAAGCTTCTTGGATTTAAACGAAATTGCAGGTAAAATCTCCCAGAGGTTGTGGGCTCCTGGAAGGTCTTAAGCTCTGACATTGTGGCTGTGTAACGGCTGGAGTGCTAATCCTGTTTTCAAAGAGCTGGTACCCGCCTCATCTCCATGCGTTTCAGTCACCTGCTCTTGCTCCACACTGTGGGGTTAACTGCAAAGGATGTGTTCTGACCCTGTACTCAGTCCCCATACCGCACTGTTTGCCAGGAGACCTCACCTGGGAAATTCATCTTGGCAGAGGGTGGGTTTCTATGAAAGTGTTTCCAGTCCCAGGGAGATGAGAAGCAGGTAAGGAGAGGGTGGCACAATGTGTTCTTCTCAGAATTTCAGTTCTCCAGATATCATCCTACAAGTTTTCTAAAGCCCCAAAGATTTCCAGTGGTTTCTGTTGGCCTGGCATGGGATCTCTGGTCAAGAGGCAATGTGTTGACGTGCATGATGAGTGAGTCTAAGCATTCTGGTTGCAGACTGATGCGGGGTCCCAGCAAGGAGTCCAGCAGGCCATGCCCTTCAAAGTTTCTCACGCCACCTTCACATAGACTAGGGGTGATGGCTCTCCTAAGAGATGCAGTGAAGAATGACTGATCCAATAGACCCAGGTGGAAGGTTTAATCTGCCACCAGGTCTCCAGTGTTTCCCACACTCCATGTGTGCTCTGCTCACAGAACATGTCTAGGACATCCTGGGGTAAAAGCTGTTCCCAGAGAGATGCTCCTGCCCCATTGACTTTCTCCAACCCAATCTGTGTTGGTGCCACAGAAGTCATGTCAGGAAACTCTGCTCTCTATATGCAGGCTCATTATAACTCAGAAAAAAACCTCCAGGATTTACCAAGAACCTTGAGTCCTTGATTGATTTATGATTTGGGGGCCTATCTAAAGTAGTCATTTTGGAGTCCGGAGGGTATTCAAAAAGATACATGAAGAAGATGCAGAATGTAAATGACTATGTCTCTCCCTATATGGTTATGGGAAGATTTAAATGAGATTTAATGAGGTTAATGTCCTTTGTAAATTACGAAGAATATATGAAGTATACGATTTTATTTTTAATGCTATTACTAGTCCATGATTATATGGGCAGATATTCCTCATTCACTAATATAATGCAGCAAACTCCTAAGTGCCCTTTTCCATCATCTGCTTAAAGCAATGAATTAAAAGGAAAAAAAAAGCAAACAAAATGAAAGGCAAGTGTAGCATCTACCTGTCAGCAAATTTTTCCATCTAACAAAAGAAAACAATAGACTGTCTTCAGAAAAATGTATCTGGCAGAGAATAATAATAATGGTGACTAAAATTAAGACCATCTAGTTCAAACACCTAGAATGATGGAAAATAGGGTGAGTTTAATGCCTTAAATTTTTCTACAATAGCAGTTCAAGAGTCTAAATATCTAATAGTCAACAAGAAATGGTAAACGAAAGATTGGTTACTATAACTTAACTTTCTCTTAAGGTTTTTATACCTAAAATGTTAAAATGTAATTAATTGGAGATATGTAATCAATAGTAAAATAATAGTTATGTGAACTTTATTGATTTATTTTCCAGAGAATTCACTATATTGAGTATCTCTTATTTTCCTGGATATGAAGCCTAAATCAGAAATGTCCAAGGAAGCTCCAGTAACCTCCTTCTCTCATCCATTCATTCAATAAATACTTACTTGACCAAGTCTATGAACCATAAGTAGTTAAGACATGCCATGTTTTTTAGGTACCACAGGTAAACATGCTGCCATTTATACTGTGCCAAACAATTGATTGCAAAAGTCATCCCAACTACTAAGATTTTAAGTGAAAAAATGTGTATCTTAGAATTAAATAATGTGGTATTTTTGAAGGTAATATACAGCTCAGAGATTGAACTTTTAGATTTCAGAGTCAGACCCCGGAGTTAAAATCTTGACTACTCCTACAGTTTCCTCATCACTCCTAGAATCTGATTTCCCTCATCTGTAGAGATTACTCCAGGAAAAAGAGCTCAGTATTAGTTGTATTAAGAGGAGTCAAAAGCAACAATCGATTATTGAATGGCAGGCTTGATATTTTTGTTACGCACTATCAGTCAGCAGCTATGTGGAGAAGGCAAGAAACAGGAGTATTAGCTAACTATTTGTGGAATAGTTAAGGCACTGAGATAGAGAAATAGGAGTTATACACAGCAAATGATAAAATTTTCCTATGGATCCTATGTGGATGTGAGGTGGTGAAAGTCAAGGATAAATTCAAGATTTTTGGTTTGAGCCAAGTTTGATGATATCATTTATGGAGATAAAGAAGATGGAAGGAACCACATGATCTGTTTAGGACTTACTCATTTGGAAAGTTTACCTTGCAATTGTTTAGATAGTCTAGTTTCTAGATTATTATTGATAATGATGCAACACTTAAGCCTATACAACATGAAGATGCAATGTTGCTTCACTGAATTGTTTTTTTAAAAAGTGCCAATCAAATGAGAAAAAAAAAAAATTTGACATTAAAAAATGCACATCGTATCATCATCCCCCTGGGGATTCTCATTTCTTAGATAAATATGCCAACAGTGAGTCAGATGCACTGCATTCAAATTTGAGATGTCCTTTTTTTTTCTTAAAATGTAAGGAAGCAGACAGTAATGAAGGCAGGCAGGCAGGTAGACAGAAAGAAAGAAAGAGAGAGGAGGAAGAATCATTTATTTATATGTTCGCTTGCAAACTTGGGTCTTTGGGCTTTATGTGGACTATGCCAGAGCCAAAAACTTAATGCCTGAGCCCCCAGGGCACACCTAGTCTTAGTCTTACCATACAGAAAGCTGTTGCATTTAGCAACATGTATATAGTTGTGTGTAAATATACGTGTAGAGTAAATATCAGTCATAATTATTTGCATTCAATTACATACAAGATTCCTTGTATCTGAGAAGTATAATCAATTTAAATGTTTATATATGAGAAGACCATGGTTAGAAATGAGGGTTTTCTGGTAGACTTATCTTAGACCTCAGACTTTAAGACCTTTGTGCCTGTGTATACTGTGTCTTTTTCTTCTTTCTCACTTGAGACATAGACAGGTAACTCCTCATTCTTAATAGCTCACACAAAATATTTCTTCATTCCAGGAAGACTTCCTAGAATTCCAGATAGCTCCTCAACTTAGATGTGTTCATAACAACTTGTGCAAAGCAAATTTACAGGGTGTGTGGGTGTATGTGAGTGATACTTTTATTATTGACCTTCCTGCTAGCTGGGAGCATTTCAGGAGTAGTAGGAGCAGCAATCAGTTCTGGCGTGAACACTGTTTTGTCCCCAGATCAAATACAGTGCCCTCAGTAAGTAACAGGAAATATATGAATGCATTTTTCATTTCTTTGGATTTATATCCATAAGTGGGATTGCCGAATCATATGATCATTTTATTTTTAATTTTTGAGGAAATTCCATACTGTCCTCCATAGTGGATACATCATTTTACATTCTCACCAGGAGTGCACAAGGATTTCTTCTTCTCCATATTATCACCAACACTTGTACCTCTTATTTTTTAACAGTGATTCTAACACTTGTGATGTAATATCTCATTGTGATTTTGTTGTGCAGCTCCATGGTTTTTATTGATGTCCAGCACTGTTTCATGCACCTGTTCATTATTTGTCTGTTTTGGGAAAAAGTCTATTGAATCCCTCTGCATGTTTTAAATCTGCTGTTTATTTCACTTTTTGCTATTGAGCTATGTGAGTTTCTTATATATTTTGAATATTAATCCTTTATTACATATGTAATTTATGATTATTTCTCCTATTCTGTAAGTTATTTTCTCATTCTGTTGATTATTTTTGTTCATTCTGTTGACTTTGTGCAGAAAACTTTTAGATGTTGCATGTAGTGCTGTTTTTGTGATTGCTGCTTGTGACTTAGGTGTCAAATAAGAATATGTTGCCAAGATATGTCAAGGAGAGTTTTCCCTTTGTTTTCTTATAAAAATTTTATAGTTTCAGATCTTATATTCAAATATTTAATTCATTGATATTATTTTCTGTGAATAGTGTAAGGTAAGAGTCTATGTCCATTTTTTCACTTGTGATTATCCAATTTTCCCAACACTGTTTATTGAAGATTCTGTCTTTTATCCAGAGAATATTCTTGGTGCCCTTGTCAAATATTAATCAAATATACAAGGATAGGTTTATCACTAAGCTATTGATTATGCTCCATTAACCTGTGTCTGTTTTTATGCCAGTAGCATAGTGCTTTAATTATTATAGCTCTGTGATATAATCTCTAATCAGGAAGTGTTATATCTCCAGCTTTGATCTTTCTCAGGTTTACTTTGTACATTAAGGGTATTTTGTGGTTCCCTATGATTTTGGTTTTTTTACTTCTGTGAGAAATGCCATCGAAATACAATCTTGATAAGATTGTACTGATGCTGTTGATGGCTTTGGTTAGTGTGAATATTTTAGCAACATAAATTGCTCAAATCTATGAATATGTAATATTTTCCTATGTATTTGAGTCTTCATAAATTTTTCATCGAAGTCTTATAGTTTCAGCTTACGGAAATTTCACTTTTCTGGTTAAATCTATTCTTAGATGTTTTATTGTTTTTGATGCTATTGTGGTTAGAGGTGTTTCTTTTATATTTGTTTTTCAGATTTTCTCTTGTTCATGTACAGAAATACAACTGATTGTTTTATGTTGATTTCACTCCTGCAACTTTAATGAATTCTGTCTTTTGTGGAGTCTTCAGGATTTTCTCTACATAAAATCACATAATCTGCAATTTGAGAAAATATTTCTTTCATTCGATTGTGTGTGTGTTTTTTTCTTTGCTTGCTTGTTTTTTGCTTTTGTTTTCACTTTTGTTTTTCTGGCTAGGACTTCCTGTATCATATTAAATAGTAGCAGTGAGAATAAGTGACCCTAACTTGCACCCGATCTTAGAGAACTATGACTTCTATTGAGTATGATATTTAGAGTAGGGCTATTATTTGTCACTTTTAATATGTTGAAGTACTTTACTTCTATTCTCAGCTTTTTGAATTTTAATCACACAAGGATGCTTTATGTGGTCAAATGATTTCCAGGTATTGAGATGATCATGATTTTTATCTGCATTCTATTAATGTGGTATATTAGTTTTATTGATTTGTATATGTTGACCCATCCTTGTGTCCCACAGATAAATCTCACTTTATCCTAGTGCATGATTCTTTTGATGTGCTCATGAATTTGATTTGCTAATATTTTGTAGCAAATATGTATACATACGTTCATCAGGGTTATTGATGTATAGTTTTCTTGTGATGTCCTTTTACGTATTTGGTTTCAGGGTAATATTGGTCATGTAGATGTTTTGGGAGTATTTCCTTCTCTTATATTTTTAGAAGCATTGTGAAAAATTTGCATTATTAATGCTATTTTTTCTTAAATGTTTGGTAGACTGCAGCATGCAAACCAAGCGATATTAGGCTCCCCCCAACCCTGAGAATATATTTGATTAATGATTCAACTTCTTTTCTTATTATTGCTCTGCCATTTTCCTATTGATTTATGATTCAGACATGGTGACTTCTATATTTTAGGAATTTATTAATTTCTTCTAAGTTACAAAATTTTAAATCACAAAAATTTGTGTGCAATTGTTCATAGTAGTCAATTATGACCTTTTATGTGTCTATAATATCAGTTGAAATGTCTCCTTTTATATTTCTGATATTATTTGAATCTTTTATTAACATAGTCTAATAAATCTATTTCTGTTTTCTTCATCTTTTCAAAAAAAAAGCTATTTGAGTTTTCCAGGTCTCTTTTTCTTATTGCTATTCTGATCATTGTTATTTCCTTCTTTCTGCTAACTTGTGTCTTAATCTACTTCCTAGATAAGTTATTTATTTTAGATTTTGCTTTACTTTTCTTTTTTTCCTATATAGACATTCATCATTCTAAACTCACTTCTTAGAGCTTTTTTTTTTTGGTATACCATATGTTTTGACAAGTTGTGTTTTCATCTTCATTTGTTTCTATAAATTTTATTAATTTTTTCTTGATTTTATTATTGACCTATTGTGTATACAGGAGTCTGCTATTTAATTTCCAATTATGTGAGGATTTTCTCTTTCCTCATGTTATTGATTTCTAGCTTTATTCACAACATTGCCATCGTAAGGATATTTATTATTTCACTCTTCTTAAATTGGCTATTATATGTGTGAACTACCATTTGTTCTAATTTGGAGAATATTACATGTGCACTGTAGAGGAATGTTTATGCTGCTGCTTTTAGATAGAATATTCTCTATATGACTTTTTAGGTTTATTACTTAGTATCCAAATTTTCCTTTATAAGTTTCATTCTAAGTGATGTATTTATTGTTGAAATCAGGGTATTGAGATTCCCTAAAATCCTTTTATTTCTCTATTCAGATTGGTTAGAATTTGCTTAATATATTTCAGAGCTCTGATGTAGGATCTATACATGTGTGTGAATACACACACATATATGCATATATACATGTATTTGTTCCATATTCTTGAAGAATTATTTCTTATATCATTATACTGACATTCTTTTTTTCTTGTTATAACCTCTATTTTTATTTTTTGGATTAAAGTTGCTTTTTTCTAATTATAAGTATAGGCAATTTACCTTTTCTATTCTTCACCTTAAGCTTATAGGTGTATTAAGGATTAAGTAAGTCTCTTACAGAGAGGATATCAATTTGTTGTTGTAATTGTTTTTAATCATCCATCCACTTTTAAGAATTTAATCCATTTACAGCAAGAATAATAACAAATATGGACTCACTAATGACACCTTACTAATTGTTTTCTGGCTGTTTTGCAGTTCCCTTGTATCTCCTTCTCTTGATGTCTTCATTTGTGAACTGATTATTTTCCTAGTGTTAGTCATTTATTTTTTTCTCTTCATTTTTTGGCATCTTTTTCTTTGTGTTTTCCTTGAGACTTCTATAATATATCTTATCACTTTAACAGTCTATGCCAATAAAACTTAACTTCAGTTACGTACAAACTGTTCCCTTTTATTCCCCCTTTACATTTGTGATGTCACATTTTTATGTACCTCTTTTATAATGTACTTTTAATAATGTAATATTGTAGTAATAGATATTTTAATAACTTTGTCCTTAAACTTTATACTAAAATTAAGTACTTAGCATACCAACATTTTATAGTATTAAAGAATTCTGAATTTGACTGTATATTTACCTTTACCCATGTTATTGTTTTATATATATATATACAACCAGTTGTGTATGTGTATCAATATCGATATTGATATAGATATAGCTCTTTATGCTCCTAATTAGCCTCCTTAATGTCATCTTGCTGAATTTTCAGTATTTCTTGTAAAGCAAGTCGACTGGTGATAGATTCCTTTTGCTTTGTTTATCTGGAATGTTTCTTTTCTTCATTTGTGAAGAACAACTTTAATACAGAATTTTGTTTGACAGTTTTTGTTTTTCCAGAATTTTGAATATATTACCCTTCAATCCCCTGGCATATAAAAGTTGCTGCTGAGAAATTCACTTATAGCCTTATTTTGGTTCCCTTGCAAGTTAAAAATTCATCTTGCTGCTTTTAACTTTCTCTCTTATATTTTATATTGTGATAATTTTATAATAATGTAACTTGGATTTAATTATTTTTAACTAGAGTTTGTTTAGTGACCTATGAGTTTTATTAACAAATATCCAAATCTCTTCCCAGATGTTGAAATTACTTTGCCATTATTTTTGCCCCCTTCTCTCTTTTTCTTTCTGGGATTCTGTTAATGGGTTTAGTGATCCTTTTGATGGTATCTAATAAATCATATAGGCTGTCTTCATTCAGTTTTTTATGTCATTTCTCTTTGTTTTCTTCCGAGTAGATAGTTTCAAAGGCTTTTCTTCTAATTCACAGATTATTCCTTTTACTTAATTCATTCTTATGTTGATGCCATCATATTTTTTTCACTGTTTTCCTCTGCTTTATAATTTATATTTGGTTCTTTTTCTATTATTTTTAGCTCCCTATTAAATTTCTCAGTTTGGTCATTTAGTGTTTTCCTGATTTTGTTGAATTCTGTCTTTTCTTGTCACACATTAAGCTTCCTTATGACAGCTGTTTTGAATATTCAGTTAACGCATAGTCTTTGTGTCTTTGGGGTAGGTTACTGGAAGATTATTTTGGTAATTTAGCAGTGTCATGTTTCATTGATTTTTCCATGCCCCCTGATGTCTTGTGTTGCTATCTTTGCATTTTCTGTAGCAATCATTTCCTCCATCTTTACTAAATGAATTTAGGAGAGAAACACATTTCATTAGCTATGCTAGCGATTCTGAGACTTGTTCAGACCGCTGGGTATGCATCGCCACAACTTTTGTTCCCACCTGTAGCAGAATGTTTAACCTATATGCCCTCACTTGATCCTGAAATGTACCAGACCAAACACTGACAGTCTCCAATTAGCTTTGCATTTGTGTTCTTACCAGGTCCACAGATTTAAGCTGACTTTCTGTGTGTGCTCATAGCTATCTACCAAAGCTCACTCTTGCCAAGGTCAGGAACATGCACAGAAAGTCAGCCACAGGACTTGTTTTATGTTGGCAAAGCATGTGGGTGCCTGTGGGCCAGTTGAAGGGAAACTTGGGTCAGGCATTATCAGCTTCCTATGGACAGGCTTCTTGATGGAGCCTACAGACCAACTAGCAGGATTTACATAACATTTATAGCCCCACAAGAGTCCTTTCTGCTGCTTTCCCTGCCTTTTCTCTTCCCTAATAATACAGCTCATGACTCAGTGCTTTGGATGAATGAGAAAGAAATAGGCCTCTTTGCAACATTTCACCCAGCTGGGGAAGCCAAGTACTTGCTCACATGCTTTCACTTTTCCCTGTGGGAGAAATCATAGACCAACATCTTTCTTGGTAATAAGATATACTATCTTGTGAGAGGGGAAAGTAATGTCACAGGTAATGTAATGTCACAGTACCTCGTACCTCTCCAAGGTATGCAGAAGAGTAATTTTTTGTTCCAAAGGAGTATTGGAACTTCTCTCCTTAAAAAAAAAATGGATTTCTACAAATGTTTTCTTGCTTGTGAGAGGTGTGTAAGAGAGTTCTGCAGGTGCTCCTACACTGTGACTGAGAGGGCCTGGGACTGATTCATGGAGCACAGCCAGGGCCTAGATACCAGCCTATTACCAGGAGTGGACATCTTCTGGTCCCTTGGCATCTGATGCTGGATCCCACAGCTCCTACAAGGACAATTTTTTTCTAAGGATGGATGACAAATTGTCGTTGACTAGGCTATGATAAAAAACATTGTATGATTTATATATGACATAAATCTCCAAGGAACCTTTGAATTAATCAAACCCGACGGTATATTGGTAATTATTATGTTCATGTTACTAGCCTGGGTTATTGAATTAGCATCTTAAGATGAATAGATGTGCGTGTCTGACCCACTTTCCTGATTAAAATTAACCAAATGGCTAGGATCTATTGACTCAGTTTTTAGCACAGAACTACCTAGGTATCAACTAAATAAACTCCTTTATTTATTTATTTTTTTTGCTTAAACAACATCAATATATTTTCTCAGCGTTCTGGAGATTGTCAGAGTTCAAGGTGTCATTGACTGGTTTGGTTTTATTCACGGTCTCTCACATTGGTTTGCAAGTGGCCACTTGCTCACTGTGCCTTCCTTGGCCTTTTTTTCTGTGTATATGCTCTTGGTGTCTCTTCCGCCTCTTCTAAGTCCTATTGAATCAGTGTCTCCCTTTATGACACATTCAATCTTAAATATCTCTGTCTCTAAATACAGTCTTTGTAGAGGTTAGGGTTTCAAAATAGGAAATTTTAAATACACTTTTGGTAGTGATCTAGACTGATGTGTCTTTCGAAGCACTACATATCTAAACTCAGGTGTTTGTAATGCACATTTTCAGCTGTAGCCCTAGAAGATCACACTAATTTCTTCAATGTCATAATGTTACTCTGCAAAGCCTGTGTACAAAAAGGGTATTGGAACAAATCTTTGAAAGATTTTTAAATGCCTCTTCCTAGATAACATTTTTATTAGGTTATTAGTACATAGGTAGGCTCTACTGAAGGAAGAAAATGGGGAAGCAAAAGGGGAAAGGTATGGAATGATGTTACTAACAAAGACATGAATGAGTAAAATTAGTTGGCTATCTCATCAGACTTTCTCATCGATAGTTCAGGGATGTGTCTTAACACTTCTACCTTGCTGGTAGCAAGTGCCCATGCTTCTACTAACAAATCGAATTTGATTCCCTTGGAACTGAGCTTGTTCTATGCTAGGGACTCTACCTGACTAATTATTCTTTTATATTTCTGAAGACAAGATTATGTGACATTAATATAGATGCCCCTGGTGTGCCAATGTTTGGAAGAACAATTCTGTACATGGCTGGGACAAACACATATTAATGTGAGAATGATCAGGAAGCCAGGGCATCTGAAATGTTTGTAAAACAGCACTGTTACGGTATCCAAGAGAAGTGGCAACAAGCAGGCTATAATGGATTTACTGCCCTTGTGTTGCTGTGATGGAGGGCGATTATTTCTGAGTAGTGAATTACACCCTGGAATATTGATTCCCTTGTTCAGAATTAAGAATGGGTAAATGGTTTGCCTGAATCTCTTTACACAAGTGCAGAGCTAGGGTTGGTTCAATCCAATGATTAGTAGATAAAAAAAGGGTTTCACTCTTGGCGCAGGGACATCGTATACCCAGATTATGAAGAAGAAAATGCTGGTAATAAGAATGAGCATCATGATAATCTGGAACATATGAAATGTTTGGTGAATTTTTTTTTTAGTACAATGTCCTGATGATCTTAGATCTAAAATGGGAAATAAGACGGGGTGGGTTGTGAGGGCAAACAGCACTGATTTGATTTCCTTGACTCACTATTGGCTGAGATATTATCTGACTCATAGACTCACTAGTTATTATAAATAAAAGCACAAAAGTGTTTGGTATTGCCTTAATTGGTGTAATTGTCAGAGTCAGGACTAAATACTGAGAAGAATAAGTTAGGAAAGGAGTTTACGGCACAGAGCTTGCATAGTTAGATCATTATGAGTTTGATGCCTCGGCGATGGATTCAAACACATGGGGAACTCCTTGCATAATTCCAGAGAAAGATCTGCATTTGTGTGTTTTTACTTATAAAAATAAAGCAGGTAGGACAATAGTCTCATGATGAGTATTTGAGAAATATAAGAAAAATCCATTATGAAGTTTCACAGTAGGATTTTTAACATGGGATTTGCCAGTGAGCTTGCAATAGCCCACACATCACCTGAAACTATATAGAATAACTTGTGCATTTGCATATCTTTGGAAAATTTTTTGTCTTGAGGGTGTTCAGTATCCTTTCTATTCATTCTCAGAAGAGTAGCCTAACATCTAAGGGTTTGAGATTGGTAGCTTTTTCAATTTTTTTTCATGCCAGAAAATAGCGGTACTCCCCAGTTGGAGCTCTAACTCTTACTTTGCTCCACAAGCCAACACCAGTCTTATGGCTTTGCCTTGGTTTAACATGTGGGCTTTTCTTATTTTAGGAAAGATTGATAAACTATTGAATAATGCAGAAAGAGGCCCAGAAGATATCAGAGCCTGGTCTTCTGAGACCAATGTGCATGAAGCTCATCTTACCAGCTGGAAATCAAGGCTCTGGAAAGTTCAGTGATCTGCTGCAGATCCAACAGCAAACTGAAGGCTATCTTTGGAATGTATCTTTTGCCTGCCCATTTCGTTTTCTTACTGTTCCACTGTATTATACCCAGTTCTCATGAAAACGAGGTGGTGTTATTGTCATGCATTAGTACATGCTATCTTTAACAGGCAAAATCTGATTGTACGTTTCAAGAGCCCCTCTAGAAATCGCACTCACTATGACCAGTGGGTAAGGAGACAGGACTTCACCTCTACTCTCTAAGAACATTTCACAGTACAGGACACGTGATGTGTATAGATATAACTTCTCCACACATATGGACTCTAGGATACATGTTCACTTTTTGGATTTAATTTTGGTATTCTCTATTTCATCATTTATTTAATTCTCCATGATCCCTAAACTCTAAGGTGGACCACTATAAAAGAGGAATTTTGTACTTAACAGTAGCATCTATAGCTGTCAAACTTAGTTCTAATCTATCTTCCTTTCTAAATGGGCAAATATGAATGGGAAGAATTGAGGACCTGAGTGGAAAGAATGGCATGAAACTGGCTTGAATCAGTGAAATGATAAAACATTTTTTTATTTTACCTTTTCTTTATCCCTCATCTTTCCAAAGGAAGACAAGAACCCCACTCCCACATGTGTATGATGTGGCTTGTGTTCTTCTTCCCTGATCAAGTGTACAAGTGCAGGAGGTTTGCTTTGATGGCTCATCTGATCTTTGCATCATCTCTGCAGGTAAAGTCTCAGAAAAAGACTGGCGCTTAAAAGAGTGCTCAAGAACAAACATTAGGGGAAAGAGACCAGGACTCTTTCATCTCTGTACTCTAAGTAAAGTCTGGGCATTGCTCAGTGATCTGTACCAGGTCCCACAGCATAACAGATGCTCAGAAAACTACTACTGCTCCTACTTTTTCTTAAGTTCTTATATTCTTCAGAGAGGAGTTAAAAACAAAGCACAGTATCAAGGGAGTATCACGAGACTCAGTGATTCAGGATTTAACTGACAGTATACAAATGCTTCAAATGAGACCTGCATAAACGTTTCTGGGCCCTTGAATAGAACACTTAACAGGATAATGGGATAGCATCATTAAAACATTATCCGGAGACCTCTCTCTCTTTTCATTACTATCGTCTGTTATTTTAAAGATGGATCTTGGGAGTTACAGGTGTCATTTGTTTTGACAAATTATTTATTAACTAATAAATATCATATACATGTGCACATGTATGAGCACTCACACACACATTCTTAGTGAGAACTGGGAATTTTGACAATTCCCAATATCTTTTACTTCCCTGAACCTGAAGATGTGTGGCAGTTTATTCTATCTTGTATTACTCGTGTCATATAGAGAGCAGAATAGAACAGCGGCTTGGGGCCAGTATCATTTCCCATCCTGGAAGAAAACACTGTCATTATTAGACAACACTCCTTTCCAAGTACTACAGTATACAGCCCTTAATTTCTCCTTAAGGAGTCACTTCAAAAATCTGTAGAAATGGCAGTTGCAATTAATCGTATTACCATCTTCTGAGTGATTCTGAAAACAAAGACAATGCATTGGCTATAGAACTTGCCCAGATATACAACTTCAATTGTCATCTATCAAAAATGCAGATTTCCCACTTTTTTCTTGCAGAAATTTTATGAAATATAAAATTACTTGATTATTGAATTTAAGGAAGTTAAGAATACTGGCTATCTTACATCGTAGCATGATATAGAAAAGATAAGGAAAAAGAACCCAGCTGCTTAGTAATACAATCTAGACTACAAGTTAGTTCTGCTAATTAGAATTCAGTACTATATAAAAATACAGGCCTTACAATAAAAAATTCCAGAATCAGATTCACTGGAAAAAAAGGTCATTTTTATAGTCAGAGTCAATTTAGGTTTCTAGAAAGTTTTAATAAAATACAGATATTCTGAACGAAGAATAATTATTTTCAAATAATGTTAATGATTTTCAAAGAATAGAGATAAATGTGTATGCTTTCACAATATGCCAGAAATAGTTATGTAAGTTTTTTGATGTTGTGAATGAGAGCATAACCTACATTTAAAGCCATATCTCCTTCATAAAGGTTACTGCACCAAAAGTCCTCAGACATAAATTTTAAGATTTGATTTTAACTTGAGCTCAGGGACTGGGAGGTCTTTTCTACAAATATTCATGTTGCTCTAGTCACATTATATATGATATATATATATAGGATGGGGAAGACATGGAGTTCTAGAGACAGAGAAATGGGAATGAAGATGCAGAAACTCAGAGATCTCAGGTACTTGCAAATTATGGGGATATTGATAGCATTTATTGCCTTGGAGACTCACAACTGAATAAACACTCACTTTGAAAATAGTGGTTAAATGAAGAGAAGTAAGAATTGATGTTTTAGAACAGCCTGATAGAGGATAACAAAAGAAACTCCTTGAGACAAAGCTAAATTCCAATGAGCAAATCCTGAACTAAACTAGTGGGATTTGGTTTGAAATAAGAATTTGGAAAGAGGAATCATTTAGTGTCTTCTCAGAATACTATCCCACATCTCAAGTCTTTAAGTTCCTTATTTTATGAAGGGAGATGATACACGTGTGCATATGTGTTTGTCTCACAGTAGCACAATGACACATAAGCTTATCATGGGCGGGGCTGCTACATTGCTACTTTCCTCTATTTGTGTAGTTTTATCCTCTACTGAGAACTACCTGGGAATGTTATCATTGTAAAAATAGAAGATGATGGATATATGCTAAGTCTGCATTTAACATTTCTCATCAGACAAATCAACATGTTACTAGATCATTTTTATGACTGATTTGTGTGACTATCTTCTCATCTAAACTGATGGTTCAGGGATAAAAATACAAATAGAAGTAGTTCAGTGGGATGGGCTGAACCTATTTCCACTTAGTGTCAATTAATCCAAGAATGTATCTCTATCTCGAAGAACAATAAGGCATCCATCACCACCACAAAATCACTACAAAATGAACATTTGTTGATCATCAACTGGGAATGCAGATCTGCAGTCATGGACAAGTACTCACAACACAGCAGGTTAGACAACTGAACCCATTGCGTAGATGCATTGATGGAAATATTAACACATAAGAGCTTGAGAGCCATTGAACATCTGTATGGCTGGAAAGGAGCCAATATTCTGTGGGAAGAAAATGAAGGGGATTCCACAGGAGAATTTAGTTAGAAGGCTTAGATTTTGAATATCCTTCACAGTCTTGCTACACAAATGAGAAACTATCATGGGATAAAATCTGCCAAACCTAGGTGCATCTTAAAGCTAGGGATAGGGAATGAATCCTAAAGTATGATGGTGACTTATTTCAGAGTCTCAAGGGATTTGGTACATTTGAAATCCAGGCCAGCCTATGGTAATGGTCTACCACCAGCACCTGCACCAAGACAAATAACTGCAGGCACTCTCCAGGAAGTTTTACTTATTTACTCTAAAGAAACTATTGGCCCAAGCTCCTGTTTCCTGAGAAGTCATAGGCCTGAGCAATGCTTCTGTAAGTTCTAAAGTCATGTCCTTCCTTCTGTGTTGAACTCTGAACGTGATTAAAGGCCCTTTCTTGTTGGAACATTCTCTTTAAATCCTGCAGTTCAGCAGACTGGAACCCCTGTGGCACACTAAGCAACAGAAAATAGGAGGAACCTCTCTTGAGGCAGGAGTGGGACTTCTACCTGATGAACCTGTCTGCCGTGAGATAATTGGTTCCTATGAAAGGCATGTGATTGTGTAACCAAATCTTAAAGAATCACCAGACAAGCAAGTCAAGTGAAGCCTTTTTCATCAATGTCACTTTATAAAGTTGGCTGTGATGGACAAGTCATTCCTAGGAGAATGGTGATGGAGTGATTTCTAACACGTTTAGTAAATATAAAAGCTCCAATTGAAATGGGGGCTATGCATCAATGTATTCTTTTGTCCCACCAAAATCTAAGATGTATCTTTTAGCAGATGCATGTTTTATTCAGAGGAGTTTCTGGGTTTATGTGTAGCAATCTAGAAATTACCAGAGTTTTTCACATTCTATCTCAATGATCCATGATCTGCAACCAAATCCTCTAGTTATTGTCTGTAGAAGTTCTTGGCATAGATAAGCTACTGAATTTCATCCACCTAATTTTTATGCCTGAACTGCTCTAAACCATGCAGCTGAGAAACAGCTGGGATCTCTGGTGGTGGGAATGGAAGAGCAGAGCAATAAAGAAACATGAAGTCAACAGTCTTCTCTCCATTCTGCCAGTGGTCAATGGAAACGAAAGAATTCCTTTCCAAACATGGACTTGACCTCTCAGCATACAAGTACAGTAATTCCTGAGTGCTTCACCTCTGACCTCATTTCTGCCTCTCAGCGACCCTTCAGTTACTTATTTAGTTCCCAGAATCATTTAGAAAAGGATAGAGGCAAGGTTTAGGGGTCAGGGCAGACATGGAAGTAAAAGAATACCCAAAATGTTGGCTATTAACATTTGGGATTATCCAATACCAACCTACGGTGTTTTGTTTCTTTGTTTTCTATTATGTTTTTGCTTTTGTGATAGCTACACAATGCTGCCTCCAGAAGTACTCCCATTTAAGAGTCTCTCCCTCACTGGACTGGGCACTTCTGGGTTAGGAGACAAGCAGTTTAGACACAAGAAGACACTGTCATCTTCAAGTATGACCTGCAAAAGGCCTTGGAGATGCAGGTCCCTGAGATTCAGACATTCCCTTGCTTTTGTTGGAAGGATGACAGTGTCTCCTGGACTCTTAGTCAGAGTACATGCCACATAACCACCCCCACTCCACCCAAGGAGGAATCTCAAGAGTTTCTTCATACCTGAGCCAGGAAGGCTCTACCCCGTCACCCCTTGCTTGAGAATGAGGTGCCACACCAGGTGAAGAGGGACATGGAACACTTTTTAATGTCAAGTCAGAGACAACCCTTCCCTCCCCAGCCCCCAATCCCACTCTCCCTCATCACATCCAGGACCCTCCCCGAGGCCTTTCTGGTTCCCAGACTTCAGGGGAGGAGAAAAAGATTACCTAAAAACTGCATTTTCTTCTCTTTCATACACACACACACAAAGGTGGGAAATTAAATAAAAGAAACCAAGAGAATTCGACTCTCCAGTGGTCACAAAGGCATCAGAGATCCCCATCATGGGCTAAAGCAAGTGGTTACTGGCTGTTTAGATGGTTCATTTGCTTGTCTGTTAATGCCCGAAGGCATGATTGAGAAGCCAGGCCTGTCACAGAAAAGATGCTGCGCCTGGTATTAGTGTTTTGTTTTGTTGTATTGTTTTGTTGTTGTTGTTGTTGTTGTTGTTCAGTTTTTATAAATGTCTCTGACATGTAAATAACCCAAGAAAATAAAAAGGCAGGAGCTGATTACACAATTACCAGTAAACTCTATCATCGTTTAGGAGATCAACACACAGCTAACGCCATATACAGCATGCAGTAATGTCTGAGAAAGGACCCTGCTGAGAAAGAAAATGGCTAGAACTCTAACAAAAAAAATATATGTATATATATATACTGTATAATATATGTCATCAAAAGAAGCATAGCGAACAGACTCAAGGTCCAGTGCAGATCACCTTCCATTTCTAAATAGCATGTTGAAGCATGGTATCATCTGTATTAAATGCCAGAATAAGGAGAAGTATGTAGCGCTGGTGGAGAGGTTGGTTAAATCGTATGTTTTGTTTTTTTTTTTCTTTTTTTTTTGGTAGTGGATTTGCCAAACCCTCACCAGGTGGTTAATGCCTGGTGTGTGGTCCACCAGTTGTAAACCTAGTTAGCAAATACACTACTCATTTCTAATGTTTAACAAACATACTTCTCTTCACCTCCTTTCGTTTGTGTTGTTTTTGTTTTTTTAGTTTTACCTTGTTTTTGCACTAAGTTCTAGATTCATATCAGAAAATATAATTAATAAAATTAATAAATGAATCAGAATCCCTTATTATCCATGATGTCCATGTAGTAAAATGAGAAAGAAAAAGTTTGCCAATATTTTTTGTGACCGTTGATTGTGGGATTGTTGTAGCTGTCAGCCTGTCTTGTTTTGTTTCCTTCTCCTTGATTTTTGAAACTTGCATTTCACAGCACACACAACAGTGGCACAGTCTGCAAAGGGGCCACAGCAGCACACTGGGCAGGCTGGTCTCACGCTGTGTTTGTCTCTGTTGACCAATTGGACATGGGATGGCCGACTCCAGAACTTTCCTTGGTGGGGGGCACTTTAGTGGGCAGAGTGGCTGAGCTCTCACCACCCCCACTGGCAACAAAGAGGTCACACAGTGCAGCTTGTGGGTGGGGCCAAAGCCAGGTGTGTGTTCTCCCGTTTGGGGAAAGAAAGAAAACTCAGCTGTACCTACATATCTTGCAAGGCCTGCAAGGCGATTTTCGATTTTCTTTTTAAAATTTTCCCCCCAAAGTATTCTTTGCTCCCCTCCCTCAAATTGGCGTCCCATGAGGGCTCTGCTTCTTGGATTGCCTTGTATCGGATCTGCTTTAGAAACGGGTATGCTCTCGCTGCTGTCGGAGGGGCTGTGCTGTCGTGGTGGTGGTGGCCGCAGCGGCTCCCCGTGGGGAAAGGGCACTCACATCAAAACTTGAGGAGGACGTGCAACACCAGAAGAGGTAGCAGCCAAGTGCAGCCTGCCCGCCTTGACGTCCCATTGTTGACCTCACTGACTGCGCCTGGGCCTGTGAAGAGAAGCATGGTCAGAGCTGCCTGATCTGACGGAGCATCCATCCCTGCCTTGTACTCTGCTGTCATTAGGCCTGGTCTCTGGTGAGACCTCCCTCTAACTGGGATGACTTGGTGTTCCAGTTCCAAATGCTGGGGCGCCCTGGACAGGACAGCTTCCATCCCACAGCTGCACACCCTGCAATGGGGAGTCTTCCCGTGCAAGGAGAGCAGATGGGTGTCAAATCAAGTTTGTTGGTGCTATATTCTTTTACTGTGGGGTAACTGTTAAGGCTGCAGCTCGGGTCCAGGAGAAGTTGGCAGATGAACTCATAACCTATACAGAGCTCATATCCTATACAGAGTCTTGTAACATTTGCACCGTCATCCACCCTGCCTGAAACCTTCCCATAACCCTCCAGATGAGCAGCCTCTTGCTCCACCTGTGGGCAGAGCAGTCTGTCTCCCTGCTGCACTGCTCCCTTGTGCCTCTGTCCATCATCCTACCTCCAGGCAGGGCCCTGGGCTTCCACTGGGAGCCCCTGGACTCTTCTCCAACCAGACAAAGTAACAGCACACCTAGCTCAGGTACAGCAGTCTGAAGCCAAAGCAGCCCAGGTGAGGAGGAGGTGGGAGTGAGTAAAGGAACGGGTGGATGTGGCTGTGGACATTGGGGAGAGTTATATGGACAATGGGATGCAAATTCTGCCTCAGTGTATGGCACGGCACTGTGGTGGGAGATGAGAACACGTTTCCCTAGGAGGCACTCACCAACCTGGCCTGTAAACAGATAGTCTTCAAGATGGAGCAAAATGTAGGAGGCACAAAACGAAAAAAACAAACAAAAAACCCCATCGGGGTCATAGATAGACCCAGCAGCTGTCCACTGGCTGGCCCTGTGGCCACAAACACCCGTTCATGAAGAGTCTGCGTTAGTGTGGATGCCGGGAAGAATTAGGGGAACTTCATGGGACCATGCCTGCTGTGACAAGGGCCTGCCTGTGCTGAGCTCAGGGAGGCATTTCTTCCTCACTCCCTAAGTCCACGCCCTCACTGGGGTGAGGGAGCAGAGCCAGAACAGCTTGCCTGACATGGATGCTGAGAATCAGGGACACTTCCAGCTGATGCCAAGCAGAATCAAACTAGGCTTCTGGATCCATTATGACATCAGTCTGTCATGTCCTAGAACTCCTGGCTCAGAAGAATCCATATGATTTTATTTCTTAGACCTTCAGGACGAAACTCTGTGCCCCAGTGGCTAAGTCGTGACCAGTCGGACCAGCAGGCCTAGGGAGCTGATTAGGGATTTAAGTGAAGTTAGTGACTGTCTTCACTTTCCCCACATGCCCTGCTCAGCAACTCCACGTGGGCTGCTTGGGTAGATGCTGCCGCCAGAAATGCATCTGTTGGTATGTGACTCTTTCACTGCTTCATTTCTTTTGCTCCCCTGAACCCCTCACACACAGCTTTGAAACCACTCTCCATTCATCCTGGCACACTCTGTCCCATCTCTGGCCTTGGCTGAGAGGATGCCCTGTGGTAAAAGAGGAAGGAATAAAGGCCACCTCCCTGCATGCAGATATTCTCTGCTTCTTCCTGCATTGCCCCCACCCCCAGCCCCCAAGGGCAACCAGCCAGGGATGCCTCCAGGGAGAATGGAGAGAAACTCAGCCAGCAGGAGCCTGACTCGGTTAGCAGGTGAGGCAAGTTTTGTTTGCAGGGATTCCACACTACAGGAGATGCCTGTGAGCTGACAAACATCCGCTCCCACACATACACACGCCTTACAATGGGGACCATGCAGGTGTCCTCTTGGACACTGGTGTCTTTCTGTTACTAAGCCCTCAGAGTTCCTTTGTGGCTTGTTCCTGCTGGGAAGCTCCACAGAGAGCCTACAGGGGTCTCCTGACCTCTGTGTCGAAGACTTTTCCCACAGAAGGAACAGAGGTCCCAGGTCCCAGGACCTGGGCTGTTGCCCTGGAGGAATGCTGGGCCTCTGCTGCTCCTGTGTGCTGCCCCAAGCTTGAGGGGCTCGCAGTCACCTTGTGGGGTCACACTCAGCCAGCCCTCAACCTCCATCACTCTCCCCCCTCACCCCTGCATCCTTCATGGGTGTTCAGGAAACTGGACCTGGACAAAGCTAGACAGAGGTGAGGAGATGGGGTCATCCCTAGAGAAACAAGGAGAGGGCATGCCACTTTTCCTCAGAAGGACAACCCCTCACTCTCCTCCTGGCATCCACAAAAGTCACTCCCTTCATCTTTCTACCTGCATCCTAGATCCCATCCACATTCCTGACGCTCATTTCAAGGAGATGTTTCTGTGAGTTCAAACTGGTCATTAGATTAGTAAATCTATTTGATTTCTACAAAACTTCAAGCTGCCCGATGGACTTCACTGTCACTGCATTGCATAATCCTCTTGCTCTCTGCCTCTTAGCTTCTCATTTTGCCACACGTCCCTGGGCTTCTCCCTACCTTTAAGTCATGTAAAATACATATATGCATGAGGATGCATATTCTCTTTCCTCTCCACCCTCACACTCTTGGGCCCCTTGCCTGAAACCCCAACCCCAGTTCACACCCATTCCTAATTCCAGGTTCCTTTCCAGCTCGCAGTCACCGCCTCCAGGCAGTCTTCCTCATCTTGATCTATAAGTTTTCTGCTGCTAAAATAGATACCACTTTGCTTGTAAACAGCTGTATTCATCTAACTTATCTCTGTCCCTTCTGTGCTGTAAGATCCTTAAGTGCAGGGTCTGCAATGAACTTGCCCACCACAGGCATTAGATAACATTTGTGGAAGGAAGGAGTGAGAGAGAATGGCCCTCGGCACTGACATGCCAACAGTTACTGTGTCTGTGTTTTCCTTATGTGAAGACTCAATTTAGAGAAAAGCAAAACAAAACAAAAACAAAACTGAAATTAAAAATGACTTTCCTTATCTTGCCTTCTGTTTCACCTCATGAGTGTTGACCTTGTTTTACTAACCACTTCCAATAAAGTCACTGAACATGCCTATGGCTGAAGGAACGTGCACATAGCCCTAATCCCACATGGAAGAGTGTTTCAGGCAGAATGCTTATAGTTAGAAACACCCAGGAGGAGAGGGGGATTATCTCTTGCTTGAGCATGGAGATTTCACCTCAGAGCACTGAAGTGACTTTCCGAAGGTCCTTTGACTTTGCCACCAAGTGCAATTTTTCTCTCCACTCATTCAGAACATCTGCTTTGGGTAATTCTCGCATTGTCATGGAGAGAGATGCTGCCCCCACCTCCTCAGAAACCCAGGACTGGCAAGGTGGGAGCCACACCCCCCGTTGATTAGCACCTGAAGGGTACTAGGAGGTGTGCAACTTTCAAGCAAGCAGTGTGAACAGGACCACATGTCCTAGATGTCCTGGACCAAGGCCCAGTCAGATCCTGTGCTGGCCAGTGACTGCTCAGCCCATCTTTCTGGTGACATGGGCCACACAGATGAAGTCTCTATTCTTCCTGAGTCACACCCCTCCCAACATGGTATGTCTTTACTGCCTCTGTCTCATTAGGGAACAGCAGAGGCCTAAAGAGACTAATTACCAGGACAGTTAGGGTCCCAGAGAACTGTGAAGAGTGTCAATTACTCATTTGAAACATCTGGCAGGAATGAAAGCCTCAAATAAGATGCATTTTATTCGTAGCCAAGTGACTCACCAAGAACCTCCTCCTTCCTTCCATTTCCCCTCCCTCCCACCACTTCCTTCCAGCTCCAAGTTAGATAAAGAAAAAGAGAACGTGGTCAGCAAAGGCAGCAAGCAAGGCCAAGGTCTAAGAAGATGGCCACATCAGAGCATCGTGTGTAAGAACAGCGGCAGGCAGGGAGCGGAGGGGCCTAGCCTGGGAGCTATTCCCGGAGCTGACAGGTGCTCATTAGTGCTGCCAGCAAAGAGAAGTTAGACTTCCAAGGTGCAAGCCACCGAGGGACAATGAGATGTCCTTGGGGAGGGGTTAATCTAAATTGGCATTGCTGGTCAAGGTCAGGAGGCTTCCCGCAAGGCTGCTTCCTGGGGTTAGCTCAGAAGAGAAAGCATCTTAGAAGAAAGTGAAGCGCATTATATACCCCGTCCCCACCAAGGCAGCAGTTGCCTGAGAAATAAATGTACCAACCTTTCCAAGGGGTCAAAGCTGTGGTTTTCACCTCTAAAAGAAATTAAAAACAAGCCACCATTAAGGAAGAAAGAAGTAGGAGGCAGATGCTTTGCCCTAATGGTTTGGCAAAAGAGCCACCACTCCGGGCCTCCCTTCGCTTTCCCCTGACCACCATCCAGCCCTCATCCCTGCACACCTCTGTTCTATGAAACTTCAGTTGCCCTAAGAGCAAGCGGGGGGCTGTGGCAGGATACAGGTGATAGTCACTGGCCTAAAGTGGATCACACATCCACCTTTCTCAGTGGGAACAGAAACTCCTGCAAGCTGGAGTTCAGCTCAATAAATACTTTCATATTAAGCAACTTTCTTTGATCACCATGCTACCCCTAATTAGTTGAAATCTTTGGGTTTATAGTATAGAATTAACTGATACACATTCTATGTTTCAGTTGCAGAAGACTGACATTACTCTATGCATTTTAGTGAGCTGGGTTACATATGCCCAGGAGTCTAGATACTTTTGGTATCTAATTTCTCTTGAAGAGTCAGACTATAATTAGGTGGCCCAGAAGGCTTCCTCTCTTGGGGGCAACCTGAAGCCATAGACCTGCATCTGTGATGTTGTACTTTAACTTGGTAGGACCCTCCTGTGGAAACATGGGGACACCAGATCCTCCTGCTGACAAGACCACGAGAAATGTTCCTATCACCAATTTCAAGCTCTCCACAGAGAGCGATCCACAGAAACTTTTCTGTTGACAGAAGACAGATGACAAGCCTTACTTGGTGAAGTTCTCTGATTGTTTACTTGCCTCTTTAACTAGGGGACCCTGCATTGTTCACTTGAAAATAGAAAATCCTTTCTCGGTGTATTTGTACATAAAGTCACCATGATGTGCACTTTAAATGGCACACCATTTTAGTGTTAACTATATCTCAATAAATCAGAGAAAAAGTAAGTGACATTAAAGTATTTCGCATTAAAGAGATAACATCTATAGAAGGAAAAACAATCAAACAGAACTTAACCTAAACTCAACTAAACATTTGCTCAAAGTTGATAAATATATCCTTGGGTACTCAAGCTTTTCATCTACCATTAAAGAGAGATATTATATCCCTCCTGACTCAAGCGCGCATTAGCACATCAGAGAAGATAATGTGAAGAGAGAAAGCTACATGGGGTGACTGATGATCAAACATTTTGCCATTCAGAGAAGACCTGATATAAAACCAGGATGGTAAAAAAAAAGTCAATAGCAAAGGTGTTGTGTTACCTGTGTGTTTGGCAAGGACAGTCGTTTGGGATTATTGCTGCCATCTTAGAAACTAGCCCAAAGCAAAGGAGAGGCTACTGTAGTGAGGTGCTCCATTCATGTATCACTGATTTGCATGTCTGCACCAGAAAGAAGGATGATGGGATGAGGAAGCGCAGTCAGAAGAGACACTTTGGATAGATAAAGCAGCCATAGGTCTTTCACTGCATTTGGGGTACAGGTGCCCATAAAGTAATCTGAGGGCTGTTTTCAACAATGCTAAAGGAAGAATACAGGGAATATTTCTATTTGGTCATTTGGCTTCTTGGAACTATCAGAAAGAGAAATATATTCAAGGTATAAGTAATACAAAAATTGTTTTCATAAGGCAAAAATCTGAAAACAATGTGGGTTTAATTGTTCTTAACTACTTTTCAGAATTTCTAAAACATACAACTTCAAAGAGGGCCAGCAGAGGCAAAGGTCTACTTCACACTCATCTTTAAACTTAACTAGACATGTACTTGGACATTTCTAGATAACAATGTTTCAACTTGTCTGATTAACTAAAATACCTTTATTTTTTTGAAAGAGGAAAGTTTCAGGCAGGAATGAAGATGAGGAGGCAAGCAGGAAGGAAGAGAGAGGGGGAAGCATTTTTCTTTATTTTATTGAGTCGTTTATCTTGGTAGTTGATAAACTACCCTGCCCACAGGACACAAACCCAGGTCCTTGGGATATATGTGGACTGTGCTCAGCTGGGTGCAGTAGATCAAACCACTATTCTCCTTTTGCCCCTGTTTATATATCATGACAGTGAGGGGGAAAATGTTCCCAAGATAGCTTTCACACTTATTCTAAACTCTTCATGTTATTCCAGCTCATTCCTTTTGATGTGGCACCAAGATACTAAACTGACTTCTGCATCGTACTTGGTGAGTGATCACGGCTGAATCCAAGTTTCAGAAGTCTGCCCCTTGCTTGATCCTCCAAAGGAGACAGAGTCATAAGCTCAAGTTTGAGTTACCTTTTGGCTATCAAGAAAAAAAAAACCCTCTAAACCCAAGCATGTATTTTTGTTGCCCAATGCTGGACTGAAATTTTTATCTTCTACTGATATGTTAATGAAAACCAGGCAGAGTGCAGGATGAAAAATATTTGCAAGAGTAAAAGAAAGGGAGGGAGGAAGGAATGGAGGGAGGAAAGAATGAAGAGAAAAGGGAAGATAAGAAAAAAGAAGACAGAAGAGAAAAGAAAGGAAAGGAAAGAAAAAAAAATACAAGTCCAAGAAATATCTTTGCTCCATGCATAAAGTGACCTTTTCACACCAAAGCCCATGGTAGCAGAATTTGAGTACAGTGCCATCCTTTTCTACAGTGTGGGAAGAGGCTGATTTCATTTCAGGATGCATACAGAAACGTTCTACAAAGATGGTACAAGATTTACTTTTCTGTATTTAGACACATTTACTATAGAAATTCAAACTGCTGGATATCCATGCCTAATGAACTATCTTTAATTATCTCTAGGGAAGAACAGATCATCTCTCCTACTGTATTTTTTTCCCTTCTGATACGGTTTTCTTTTTTCATCCCCCATTCTTTAATGACTTGGCTTGATGGTCACTGTGAGGTTCACAGACATTAATCAGCCAACCTTTCTCAGCAGACCGATACCATCAAACCTCACATCATGCCTAGGAGATAAAGTACAAAGGACCAGTGATGGGAAATGAACAGCCTCCACAGCGCTGAGTTTGCAATGTGGGCCCAGCCGCACTCCTTGCGAGCAAGTTCGGTGAGGAATGGTGGCCTATCTCTGAGTCCTTATTCATCGTGGCAGCTGTCCTGTACCACCAAATATTAATATGGGAGGGTGACATGCAATCTGTTGTGTTTGCAAAAGGGGAGCAAAGAAATACGTCAAGGGAGGCAGAAAATGCTGAGAAGGAATGAAAATTCTCTTATCAGGATCTTTCTAGCCCATCCAGATATTGGGTAGTAAAATAGCTTCAAACGTCTCTGAAAGCCGAGAGTTCCTTGTCAGTGAAATCCATGCATTTGTATAAATCTTCCTTGGTATTTTTAAGATAAGATGAGCATAATTTTTGGGTATTCCCTGAGAACTTAGGTGGCTGTCTATCTGTTCTACCAGAAACTAGCAAAAGAGAAGGAAATCAAGTCAACTCAAATCAAAACAAGAACACAGATGAATGAGGGAAATGTCCCAGGTTCAAGGTTCTCTAAAATATCCCTTAGTTGTAAAAAGAGTCTAAAAACTATACAAACACAACACAAATCCAAATCTCTGAATGTTCAGATGTCTGCATTCCACAACCTCCAGTGTCAACCCACTGCCCTTGCATTTAATGAGAACTTGGCATAGGCATCCTTGTCTCTGTATTCATAATTGACAGTAGGGAAGTAAAATGGGGCAGATTTTGCCTTAGCAGGTGGATTCTGAGAGTGGTCTTCTATCTCTGGTCCCCCATTCGGTGGCAAAATCTGATGTCTTTGTTTCTGGTCAGTTTTGTTGTCAGATGATGCTCCCTCCACCAGGTGAGTACACATGCAGCTAAATGCTAACTCCTTAGCAACCACTATCATTCTCTCTGAGAATGGGAACTAAGTCACTAGAATGTGCTTAGTCACTTCTGAAAGCATATCCTATCACATCACCTTTCTTTGCTCCTGTCTCTCCTACTTCACTTTCACCATTTAGGTTAGCTACTTTTCTAATGCTTTCTATTTTAGCTCTGTGAATATGCCTCTCACAGGGATTCAATAAACATAAGTTGAATCATAAGCTGAACCTGAATGCTTCAATTGACTTTGCCCTTTCTTTATTCTTTGTTTAATTTTCCTATGTGTGGTTCATCCCCATGGCACCCTGCATCACCAAGGTGAATAATGGGGCCTGAATCTTTTCATGATAAAAGCATTTTTCTGCATCTGTCAAATAGCTTCCCAGATAATTCATTTCCTGCATTGCCTCCCCCACCTTCTAAGTCTAATGCCATCCTCCATTGATTACTTGCACAGCCAGATGTGAATGGATGGACAGGATGGGTGTGGGATGAGGTGGGATGAGAAAGGTCAGGGGACTGAGTGGGATGCTGGGCAAAGCCATTCCCCTCCTTGTCTTCTGAACTGCCTTCCTGCTAGCTGTTCTGGTTCCACAGTCCTTACAGGAGACCAGCAGCACAGGTGTGTATTGTACAATGCAGCTTGGACCAACTTCTCCCCAGAGATTGGGCAGGGTCCTCATGAATCACTCACACCAGGCTAATGGACCTTAGGAATTTGAAAATTTGAATGACTGTGTGATGGAGGCAAGAGATGCAGGGGAAGGGCTTGAAGTAGAAGAGACTGGAAGAAAGGATTGAGATATGATTTAATTAATCCTTAATTCATGACATTGAAGGAAGACATCCTTTTCCAAGTTGCATAATGATTCAAAATATGCTTGGAATTTTTCATACTGTTAAACATGTATTCTCAGGTGACTGCTGAAGTATCTTGAAGGGAGACAGGGCATATCAATTCTCTCTTACAGAAGATGAAATTGGGTCTAGATAGTTGTGGAGGCTTGCTGGAGAGCACAAACCTAGTACACGTCAGGCTCAGAATTAGAAACCAGTGGCATCTCACTCCAGGTCATGCTTACTGACTACCATGCATATCGTACTGTGTCCACCTCCTCCCTCGAAGAATCTCCTTGTGAACCGGAGATGCAGTGTATGAAAGATCTGAATCTTTATGCACATGGTGCTTGCTTCTGTTGTTCAGGAATGTCAATAGGACACTTGCTGTGAAAGTGGCTTACTGGGCAGGAATTACCCTCCTATTGGTTCAGATTTAATTTCACCTTTTGCCTTCCCACGGGTCTCTGGGCTTTGAAATGTTCATAATATCTGTCCTCCACCCCTGACCCGCCCCTACCCCCAGCCCTTGTGGGAGATGTGGACAAGAGATTACCAGTTCCCCGTAATATCCATAGACATCAACTGCGTCCTCCAGGCACTTCACAGTAGGAGACTCAGGTAATGCACAGGGTAAGGGGATGTTAGCATGGGGGTTGAGGAGGAAGGGGAGGATGGATAAATGATAAAGCAAGGGGGATACTGACCTTGCAACAAAGTTGAGCTTGTAGGCTCATTTAGTTCTAAAGCGGGTGAGGGACATAGGGGAGAGAAAAATGAAAACAAACACATATATTATATACAGTAGCTATATATTTGTCATATATAGTTTGTATACTCCCTTTAACAAACATTTCTGAAGGAATGAATAAACCATGAACAAAACAGAAACCAAAGGTGATAAGACAAGAGGCAGCATGAGAAACACAAGGGTTCTTTGTGCTTCCATGCTTGGACGCGATGGTTGGGAAGTGAAGGAGCATCCAGCACAAATGAATTTACTCGGCTTGTGCTGAGCTTAGGTACTGATTTGGAAACAATGGACCAAAGTCCCTTTCCAGTGGGATTTCTATTGCATGTCCCCACCCTGACTGTTTGATTTTGGGAGACAGAATTCAGGAATGTATGACCCTCTGGTCCATGGAAAAAAGTCCCAGGCAACCATTTTGATTCAGGATTGTGGAAACTGAACTCTCTGTGTCCCCTGCAGTCTTAGGGGTCAGAACCTTATTGATTTGTGATAGGAATGATTTCCACTTTGGTTCAAGAACTCTGAAAGATAATGACCATGAGGAGTCTCCCAGTCTCACATTCCTCACTTTTCAAAGTCCAGGTCATGTGGAGAAGTGCAGGCTTCTGCTCCACATGGTGGCAGAATGATAATAATCCAGTTTGCTATAAACCTAGATGAGATTGAACTTCATCATAAAGTTCATGTATACCCGTAAAGCACTGCTTTTCGACCTGCACAAATCTACTTGATGGTTTTGAATTGAGGGGGTCTTCTGATAATGGAAAAGGAGATGGAAAACCCTCAAATAAATTCATATTTCTCAAAAGGTCATCTTGAGGGTGAGCCTCATTGGTCAGGTTAGGGGTTGTAATAGTGTCTAAAGTCTAGGCTAGAGTAGATGGGTTGGAAATGTCCACCTTGCATATTAGAGGAATTCTGCTAGCTCTGTGGAACTATGTCAGATAGGCAGCATTTATTTCTCCGATGGATTCCTCAGAAATATCTGTCCATGGAGGCTAAGATCCTGGTTTCATTTAGAAAATGCTACAAACATTTTCTCCCTCTTAGGTTTAGTGTGTCTAGGTTCTGGACCTCCACTCACAGCCCATTCATCTTCCTTTGACCCAGCCTTCCTGAACCTATCTGCATACAGGTTATTTTTTAGAGATCCTGGACTCCAGAAGTCTGGCAGTAGCAGGGCAGCCCCAAGTGACTAACAGTGGAATGCTACCAGATTGATGAAGGGAGGAGGGCTTTTAATTGGCACACATGGATCTGCTAAAAAGAGTGATTTATGAAACATGCTTCACTGCAGTCCTTGTCACAAAAGCCTGCTACTTCATTCTTAAAGTTTGCTTCTTCTCCCTAGTCTCCTCTTCAGATGGCTCAAGGGGAAGAGATCAGGGAATTAGATTTCACTGATAAAGCCAATTGCAAAGCCATTTCATGCATCCGAATCAGAGAGGGAGGATGTCAAAGGGGGAGAAAGACTGTTTATAGAAAGGAGAAGCACTGTGGGAGGAGAACAGGACTTGGGAAAGCAAGGGAGAGCCTTCAATTTGCAAGGCAGAGAAAGGAGGGGCCATTCCTTTCTAATCCTGGCTCTCCTATTCATGCAGACAGACACCTGCCAAAAAGCCAAAAGGCCTGACAAATATGAGGGGCAATTATGACTCTCCCTGTGTGAAAGATGTTAGACAGATCAATCACTAATCACAGCTCTGCCCATTCCAAGCAACCAGCTCTGGGACCCAGGGCAGCCTTAGCCTTGCATGAAGCTGGGCTTTATTTTATGTGCTGGAAGAGGAGATAGAAAGTGATTTGGAAGCAGAGATAGAATGATGGAGTATTGCAGGCGAGTTATTTGGGCTTAGCACAGTACTGCTATGTAGGGAATGTGTCAGTGTGGGATTATCTGCGAGTTCTCAGGATGAAAGGAAATTCTGTTCTTGCCAGTTTTCTGATAATTCCACAACTTTTCCTCCCTACCACATTCAAGAGTGGTGCTTATTATTATGGGGACAAGGAGAACCAATTTGAAAAATCAAGAACTTGTTTGGAATATGGTAAGATGGACTCCAAAGCAATGAAAAATGAACCCTGTGGCCGATTGAGAGAATTTGTATGAATAGATGAATGACCCTGGAGTCCTGCCTGATGACAAGGACAGGCATCCAGGTCCTTTCTGTGTGACTAGTCTATGCACAGATGTAGAGACATCAGGTCTACAAGGGAGCTTGTTTCTCTACTTCTTTTACTTGGTTTCAGGACCAATGTAATAGCCAGATGTATAATAGGAGCATGGTAATTTGCCCTGCACACATTAGTCTTCCAAAATACAGTTGTTCAATGGATTAATGCATGAAAGACAATATAACTTCTGTCAGGATGGTTGGACAAATACCTTAATCCAGCAAACATCCCTGTCTACATCTGATGAACAAAGGAAACCCCCCATCTTCTATGTTAATTCTCCCTCTGAAACTAATATTCTTTAGGATCCCAGGGCCCAATATTCTATTTTTACAAATATAATTCAGTTACTCTCGTGCCCAATAGCTGAAAAAAGTTTCAGAAATGATAATAATTTGTACTAATCTGGTGAGTGAAGTGTTGAAATAGTAAATGTTTCTCTCTGGGTTCCATACTATTAAAGCCAATTATAATCCCCACAAGTTAGTTTAGGAGATTCACTGAGGAGAAAAAAATAAATTGTCACTTCAGCATTCCAAAGTCTTTTTCTCCAGTTTCAGGATTTTTCCCATTATAGATGAAATGTGAATATCCCGTTCATTCCTTTCCTACTAGACTACTTCCTGTCCCTTGTGCCTGTCCTTCTTTCTGTCTCTTCTCTTTCAATACCATTGTCTCTCTCCCTCTCTCCTCTCCTCCATCTCCTCCTCTGAAAGCTCATTCCCTTTCTCCAGGCCCAGCTCTGCTCAGTCTTACCAAATAGTGTGATGCTGGCATTGGTGTGGCCCAGCTTGTTGGAGGCCACACAGGTGTAGTTGCCGTAATCGTGTTCAGAGACATTGAAGAAGATGAGTTTTGAGAGGAAAGGTCTGTTTTCCACTTTGACCCCTTTCTTTCCTTCACCCAGTCTAGAACAAACAAGAGAGGAATAAAGTAGGGGGAGAAAGGAGAGAGTTATATTTCTCATAGGAACGAGATAGCCACTGGGAAGGCTGATTTTCCCATTGTCCCCTTCCTGACAACATCAAGACTATCATTTTTTTATTGACCAAAATTTTTATTTTCTAATTAATTGCTTTATCATTGCTTTTGTTAACATTTGTATGTTCATTTTAGGACACCAAGGTCTCACTTTAGCCTGTGTGCATTTCTCACCATACCAACCACAGAGTTCAGAGCCCTTTACCAGCACCCCGTTTCCTCCTTCTTCCGCACCCCTTCTGGTAGCCACAGTCTTGTGTCCTGTGAATTTTCTTGAGATTTGTCTGTTTGAATAAGTACCATTGTTAACTATACAATGAGACCACATACAATGACACACATATTTTTCTATTTCCATGTACATGTCTGGAGACACTCCTGGCATTATACAGTTCTTCATCTCCCTGGGAAGATATTTAAGTTCTCTGGAGACTGGTGCATTTAACAAATATAATGACATTCAGGAAAATATTACTTACAAAGTAGGTGCACAAACGTGTGGTCTTAATTGGTGGTGGTGACAGTGGGTGATAAAGCAGATGGTGATGGGGATGATGGTGACAATCACAACGAAAAATGCAAACCTCAAGGAGAATAATTAAAGGCACTTGATAGAAGAATGTTTTGCAAGCACATAGGTAATAAAATATTCCCTTAAAAATATGAGGCATTCTATGATTATACCTCATATTTTGCTGTGAACAGGAGCAAAAGAGAACTAAGGATCATTTTTTCATGAGGGAAATCTGAAGGACTTGGTAGAGGAGCTGATAAATCTGGTAGAGATGAAAGGTTCCCAAGAATTTGAAGTTTTGGAGGCAGGACAATGCCCCTAGCAATCTTTTATGGACAGTCCCATATGCCACAAGGTGGTAGGGGGGGCTAAAGAAGGGTCATGGACAGTTCGTGGGGAAATGAGATAGATAAACTTATTAGAACCACAGATTACATAACTGGGCGAATGGAGACAGCAGTTGCTTTAGGGGCTGGTAAACTGTATCTTCCATTTAAGAGGTTGTTAACAGAATTTCCTATCACAATTACATGTCTGTATGGAAATCATGTGACTGACTCTCTTCCTTTAAAAACTCTGGAATGTCCTATTTCAGAGAGTGGGCTTTAAGCCAACCTTTTATTTTTGCTGAAATGATTTATATTCCTCACCCCAAAGTTGAGTCTGTGCTACTGGAAAGAGATGCTAGTAGGGGAAAAAAACCTCCTGAAGGCAAGATTTCAGGGATGTGGTCACAAAACTCAGCTGGCTATTGAGGGCCTGGCTGGAGTAGGAGGCTAGAGAGTAAACAGTGTTAAGTGGACATATATTGCAACAGGCTCTGGGGACACAGGTTGGGACAAATGGCTGGTATCAGAGTCATCAAACTGAGAAAGACAATATTCAAGGCAGACATAGAATGTGAAGTTCAGCAGGAATGATGAGAGCATGCTTTGTAAAGTGCAAAATGTTATTCAATACAATCTGTTTCTACGGAGTCGGACCTCAAGAAGTCCTGTCGGTCCCTGGGTCACAGTATGCTTGGCGTAGATGGCAGCTGCTTTGTCATTATCTGAAGGTGTTTTCTCTGCTGGAGTACAGAATGACTTTCTCCACTGCCAAAACTTAGAGCAGCTATGATCAGAAGAGAAAGCCAAGTTTTGTCTTCTAGTCACATTTAACATCTGTCTCAAGGGAAGTCAGAGCTTGGTCGGAGGGACTTGCCTCATTTATATAAATTTTCTTCAGGTAGCCTCCTCTCTCTTAAGTCAAGGGCAGTGAACTGGCCTGAGTCCATGGACTTCATTAAAATGTGCACTGTCCTGTGAAATGCGGTTCCTTGCTGGGTGACCAGATGCCACCTTCATATTTCCAGCTTGTCATGTAGATGTTGGTCCTCTAGGGGGTGCTATCCAAAGAGGGCCCTCCAGTCCTCCAGCCAGGAGGTTTCTGCAGCTTCTCAAGTGTATTGATCCCATTTGCTATCTTGAAACCATTCCTGGCTTGGGGAAGAAGCTGTCGCATGCGAAGTCAGCTGTGAATGAGATTTCAGCTCTGCAGTGGGGAGAGACACTTACCTGGAACCGGCTCCTGTCTGACAGCTCTGAAATGTCTTTAGTTGAACACAGTATGGGGTGGCTAACGGCACTGTGCAGCACTTTGCAGCTTCTGGGATGACACGCTTGCTTTTCCTCTGTGTGGTCACACATCTCCCCACCACACATTGCTCCCAGGCTTCAGTTTCTTAATGAATGGCAGACGTCCGTTGGCTCTTGTGCCCACAGAGGGGTACCCATTATTCAGTACATCATCGCTCTCACTTTGACCACACATACAGCAGTAAGCAGGTCAGTGGAGCTAGTAAATAGCCAAAAGACACTTCCAGCCTGAAGTCTGAAGAAAATGCCTGTCCCCATCACATAGAGACCTTTGCTTTGTCACAGAATTCAGCTTATTCACCAGGAAGAAGAGCGTCCTTAGAGCTGAACTCTCCCAAACTGATACAATGCACTCTGAAGCCTGCCTGGAGGAGGTTGCCTTTCTCGAGCTAAGTGTCAGGAAAAAAGACATGCCCATTCAATGGCAGAAATAAAGCAACAAATGGAAACCCAAGCAGGATCAACTAAAGGAGAAAAGGGGCCTCCATGAGAAGATGGAAGAACTCAGACAAAAGAGGCCCAAAGCTGTTGAGCATGACTCTGAGAACACTCCTGGGTGGTCTCTGCCACCCTTGACCCCAGAAGTGAGGGCACAACCCTCTACCTCCCAGAAGCTGCTCAGCCACCTCATCCTTATTCTTGCAATTAGCTAATTTTGCCTGTGGACTGTTCTACTTTCTTCCACAAATTTTAAGATCTCTACCCTATAATTTGCTTGCATTTTTATCCCACAAAGAATTAGAAAAATATAATTCAGAGTATTAAATCTATGAACAGTGGATCATTGAAGGCTCAGGAACAACCACACACATAATTGCTTTAGTTTATGTTTTCAGATACAGGACTTTCATGCCTCAGGTTGCATCTCAGGACAAGAAGGGAAGGGAGACAAGCAGAGTCACAAAAAAGAACGAGATCCTTGTGTATTGTGGGGGGGAAAGGATTACCCTCTTCAGCCTGATTCTGAATTCTTGAAAAAAGAGGGCAGACAAATGATTTCTTATCTTTTGTGAGTTTACTTCTCTTTCTGCCTTTGTTCTTTCATCTATAAAGTGGGTAGATAGATACCACTGACTTCCCTGAGATGTCTGCAGAATATGTACTTCCAAGTGAAAAAACACTGCCTCTCACTTGGAGAAGATTTGTGATGACACACAATGAATCGTGTAACAGCAGTGACTTGGTTCTAAACAAAATGTATCGATTGATCCAGAAACTGGAAGTGTTTTGTGTGAACAGCCTCCTCAAGAGAGAAACCAACCCAAAGCGACTCGAAGATGTCCCAGACAGTCTGGGTAAGGGTGGTGTCACTCGGGTCTGAAATTTCTCTCACCAGTCTCCTTTATTGTTTTCCTTCTCAGTGCCTCAGCCTCCATGGCACCTTCCTTTCCTCTACTGTGTATCCATCTCAGGGCTTCTGGGCATCACCAATCACCCCCGCCCCATTTTTACAAAAAGTATTCTGAACAGGGACAGCCTTTGTACGTTTATTTGTTGTCCATCGACCTTAAATAGCCCTTTGATAAGGGTCATTGTCCTGCAGTCTGATGGCACTGAGTTGCTGTCCCTCTGCTGAAAAGCCATTCAATAATCCTGCAGTGACGATCTTCAGTGAGTCAACACATGCCCCGGTGTCCCAGTGACGGCTGTGATAATGAGAGGGAAGGGAGCCATCCCCTCCCTTTGCTTTGAAGGGGAAGAGCTACCTGGGCACAAAGGGAGGGCGATCGGGTCAGGGACTCTTTAGACACCACTGCTGATGGTGTCTGGACTGAACCAGAGACCTGGAGCTGAAGTAACTTTTTGTCCACTCTGGCACCCAGGAGCCTCCTAACACCTTAATGAAAGACCAGGAATGGGCTAAAAATAGCTCTAGGTAGAACACGTTATTTTCTTGACCTATAAAAATCCACAGGCCTTACAAGGCAACTAGTGGCCTTGCTTTTGAGATTTTGCGGCCCTAAAAATGTTTTCTTTCAGGCCTGTTGTTGGTGGGTGCTAATTCCGCAAGGCAGCGTCAGAGACACAGCTGACCTGCTGCACTGTTAAAGGAGGCATTTTGCGCATCGTTTTCTTGTATGTGGAGGAAGAATTCAGAAGAGGATTTTAAAGGAATTCATTGGGAGTTGTCTGGAATCAGGAATCCAGGGAAAGTCTTCCTGGAGGTGTGGTGGGTGGGAGGGAATTCTACCTTTTGTCGTCCTTGTACCACTGGAACTCTGCTGAGGGGACTGCCGAGGCTTCACACTGCAGTGTCCCCTTTTGGCCCACAGGAACACCTGTGCCCTTAGCTTCTGAAATGAATGGTGGGTCTGTAGAGAGAAAACATCCCACAGTATTTTAAAATGTATTCCTAATGTGGCAGGCTGCCTTCTGCACTGATTTTGTTTTTTCACTCCCTGATCGACCTCTGCTGACATAAGCTGACAAATCGCTCTACAAGCTGTGGCAGAGAAGGAACCATTCAGCCTTGTTCATAGGGAAAACTCAGTCTGCAGAGCATGTATCGCCTGTTCCCCTTGGTGCAGAGATGGAGCGACCGGATATCCCTGCTTAAACCTTTCAGCTTTCAGACGATGAGGCCAGCCCATCAACCCTACACTCCGTGGCTGGCAGTCAGCACCTTTAATCATCCTTAGAGAATTTTTGCATCCCAGGCTGTTGCCAGAGTCTATAACCTTGAACTGTTCAATTCCTATCAAAAGCTCAGTTGCAAGAAATAATATTCATGGAGAATTGCCTGAAGGATGTATAGATCAGTCATTCTTCCAGGTATTCTAAAATGAATCTCTTAATCAAGCCAGACCAAACTAGACCTACATGCTTGGCTTGAATTCATGTGAAGTCTGCCAAACTACACTTGACATTCTAACAGTTTATATATAAAAGGGAATTACAGAAAATAGCCATACTAAACTTGCTAATCTATTTTTTGCAGAAGTATAACATGTGATATTGACTATACAGTTGAACCTTCTTATTCACAGGGGAGATGCTCTGAGACCACCAGTGGATGCCTGAAATTGTAGTATAATGATATATATATATATATATATATATATATATATATACATATATGTATTGTTTTTCTCATAAATATCAATGACAAAACAGAACATTAAACTATAATACAAGTTAAGTGACTATGGCGTGTCTCTCAAAATATTTACTATAAAAAATATTTTGGACTTTGTAACTAAAATCTCAGAAAGTCAAACTGTGGATAAGCAGGGCTACTGTGTCTGTGGATATTCTTAAAGTAAATTTCTCTTGGATTTCAGTAGCAGGAAAAGTAGTATTTCTTGCAAGAAGTGAATGTTCTTTTATTTTGGACACAAGCCTTATTGCAGATGACGTTTTTCCTCTTTGCTTTAGCAATTCAAAGGCAAATGCTGGACTGATGTCTAACCTACACCTGGAGTGTAGATCTCATGCACTGATTTATCCCCAGTTTTTGCTTACTTTCCTAAAGTGGATTTTCCTTTGCTTACCTTCCCTGGCTCTTTATGCTAGTGTTCATTAACTGTACGAAGTCCCCTTTAGAGAATGTGGCAGGGCACTAAATAGGGTAGCACTGTCGTTCTATATGCCTGGCTTCCTAAAATGCCCTGTTTTACCTCAGTTCAAACTGTAACAAAAACACACTTTTAAAGTAAAGACTGGGTGATCACCAATGTTTTTCCTCCACTTTTACTGCACCCAGAGATGGGGGAAGGGAACAGCTTCTTGCCTGTAGGTTTAGCTCTTGGGATCTATTCTGTCAGAAGTCCTCCTGGAAGGGGCATGCCAGGGAAAAGTTCAGAAAGACTTGAGAAAGAGACAGGCTGCATTGTGAGGAACCAGGAGCGGTAGTGGGAAGAGCTGGAGGAAAGTTGAGGAGGATAGATGCCAGAGACAGTTGGATGGTTGAGAGACAAGAGCAGCAGCCGCAGATCTTGGGATCCTGTGTCTTTGTGATTCAAAATAAAATTTTGAGGTATACCCTCTAATATGTGTATGCTTATCTATTTATATTTAAATTATGAATGTGCCCATGTATGCCAGCATATATAATTACAAAGGATGAGATCAAATGAATACACTATAAATAGACACTGTAACATTTCCTCCCTACACATGGTTTTCTTTCCTCTGCATTATGGAGATGGCTGGGCTTGAGAGTGAGGAGCTTTGGGGTATTATGAGAGAAAGTATGGGGGAAATTGGGATTTGCAGATACATTTATGTAAATTATGCACTGAATGCTATTTAATGATTGATCTTGCAGGAATACTAAGTTTGAGATAAAATTCAATTACGTTTTAATTAGCGTTTGGAATTCCACTTTTGAGAGCAGGGTATGGGCAATGACGCTAAATTATTTTCCCTCCTGAGTCAGCACTTGCTATGTGACCCACTGGGGCCATGGTGGCAGGAAGCCTTGTGCAAACTTGGGCTGGACTGCTCGGGCCACTTACAGTTGACGGTGACTTTTACTCTTCGTACCACTGGTGCAGCCACGTCATTGGAGGCACTGCATTCGTAGTCCCCTGACTGCTCCCGGGTGATTCCCTGGATTTCCAAGTACTCATCCTCACTCACAAAGCCCACAGCTGCAGAAGAAGATACGGGGAAAGAGTACAAAACAACATAGGAATGAACTTAGAAAACAAAGCATAATATAGCTCTGTCTGCAGTGAACTGTGCTACTGCTGAGTTCAGACTCAGGAACTGTGCCAATTCTCCCCCGCTCCGACCCCTTCTACCATTTCCATCACCATCTTTTCTTTAGTTCCCCAAAGGACCAGCAGAAATGTTTGTGCTCCTGTCTGAATGAAGCACAATGCCTAGAAATTGAGTGGTCCTCCATAAGTGATTAATAATTTTGACATTTACACTGCCTCACTCTTACTCAGCAGTAGCAGCTCTGGGATCTGAATAAGGAAACTTCCTGAATCTTAACTGTTTGTGATCTCAAATCACTGAGATGGAACCTTGATATGAAGAGCTGCTACCTGCAGCCCTGTACATAAAACATCACATTAGCAGCTACATGCCCACATATATGCAAGAGTCAGAGAAGGATGAAGTGGAAAGAAAAATGCCATATATTTAAATATCTGCTTTTAGATTTAGATGATCAATGAGAAAGCCTGAACCAATATCTAAGTTTTGACCTAGAACACTTTCATGATCTTGAAAGCAAACCAACAACAGACCATAAGCATAGCAGAAATAAAGAACAAGAAGACAGGGCTTCAAATCTTACTGTCAACTAATCATCTGAAAATAAATTTCTTTACTGAAAAAATATGAAAATACTAGTTCTTCACAGGTGGGTTTTTTACCCTAGGTCTGGTGACAAGTGTTCAACCATGGAAGATGGTTATGTTAAAACTTAAAGATGGATTCACAGTTCCCTCCCATGACCACCATGGGCTTAGCCTTTCTCTATGAAAGACAATAAAAAGCAGAAGTAACTGCTTATATCTCAGGATTATCTTGCCTCCTCTGTTAGATGAGGATAAATGACAATACATGTTATCATGTAAACTAGGAATGTTTTAAGAGCAAAGAGGACAATAAATATAAGATGAGACTATCCCTGGAAACTGAGAGGCATTTTTCCATACATAATATGTCTACAGTCCTAATACTTCATAGAGTGTTTCTTGAAACAAATGAGAAACTATTTGCAGAAGCATTAGTTGGTAATCCTGTAATTTTCCTGGAGGCACAGATTCCAATGGAGAGAAGCTGTACTTACATGACTGGCACAAGAAAGGGACAATGGAATAATTTTTCTCCAGGTGATACCACTCCATCTCCATAATACTACATGTAGCAGTTGAAAATGACAACAGTGAGCAAAGAATGTAATACAAAGAATGATATATGTGGTGTGCAAGTTTTGGTTGCATTTGTTCTGAGACATTGCTAAGGTTACCATTTTTGTCTAAATAACAACGGTGGCAATAACAAGGAGAAAAATAATTTTAAAATATTTTTTATAAAGAAGGGACCCTATCTACCCAAATCTACTGCCATTCCTTAGTCACATTAAGTCCGTGCCTTAATTGGGTACTAAACACAAGCTGAGCATTTCCTCACTGTTCTTTATGCCATATGGAACTTTCAACATATATGTACAGAAACTCTCTTGCTTCTATTACCTCTAGAAGAACAGAAGATCATTTCATATCGATTAGAGCAATTAGGAATTCTTAAATTCACAAAACAGGAACATATTTAACACATAGAAAACAGGATCAAAAAGTCCAAGATATGGCCCAACTTATGGCCAAGATGGCAATCTGGTAGGAGCGAGACTCGCGTCCTCTCCACAGAGCAACAAGGAATTAATCTATTTTGCAGAAACAAACACCGAGGAAAAGCAGGCACATAGGCTATAGACACAGCAGTAATCCTAACTACAAAGGGTAGGCGAAAACATGTAGGTTTCAGAGCTACACTGCAGACTCGGACTCAGGATTATGGCTGCAGTGGAGGCAGGGGAACTGTGGGAAGAAACCACCTTCCCAGGAATCAAGCAGCCGAGAGCCCACCCAGTGGGACAGGGCCATGGAGCCAGGAGACAGCGTCTAGGTGCGGGGCAGAAGAGGCGCCAGTGCCCCAGTGGAGTGAATAGGAGGCCTGGCAAGAAAATTACAGTGGGTGCCACCATAACCAGAAGGCAGCTAGGGGAATTGTTCACCCCTACCCACCCTCTTCCACAATATTGCTTTGTAGCTGCAGTACCCACCCACCAGAAATCCCATACTCAGTCTTAAAGGGAGAAGAGTCTCCCCAAGGAGGAAACCATCAATGCTACCTACTATCGCTGCCTTGTGGATGTAGATGAAACTGCAACCTGATTGCCAATTGTTTGTCAACAGCAGATTGACGATTGTGCTTGGGAGCTGGGATGCTGGGGAAAGGGTCTACATCCTCTACACAAACTCCAACTCCATACTGAACTTTTGGGTAGCAACAGAGTACCCACATAAGAACATCTACAAATCCAACCACTGGTGATGCCACATAATTCAAGAAATCCTAGTGTCCAAACCAAGATCCAGGCTTACTCAGCGCAAGTCAATACCCTGCACAAGGCCATCACTGCATGGAAACCTAATCCACAGAAACATAAACAAAATGCCATCAGGGCAAAGACACAGAAAAATATACGTGAAATTATCGATCCAATCAAAAACCCAGGGGAAAATCTGAATGTAACAGATGTCTACAAACTACATGAGGTTGAATTTAGGGCAAGAGTGATAAACATACTCATGGAAATCAAGAAAACAATATAGGAAGAAAAAGAGAACAAGGCAATAGAAGAAATGAAGTAACTCAAAACAGATGTCAAAGAAATAAAGAACACAATGGCTAACCTAAATTATTCAATAGAGGGACTCAAGAATAGGATGGATGAAATTCAACAATGCAGTCAATGAGCTAGAAGATAGGGCAAAGGAATTCACTCAAGCAAACCAGCAAACAGATGAAAGAATGCAAAATAATTAAGACAGCGTTCAAGACCTATGGGATAACATCAAAAGAAACAACATTCACATTATAGGGGTCTCAGAAGGAGAAGAGACAGAAAAGGGGGCAGAAACTGTATATGAAGAAATAAGAGCTGAGAACTTCCCCAGCTGAAGAATGAAACAAGCCTCCAGATCCAGGAAGCTCAAAGAGTCCCTAATAAAAGAAACGCAAGCAGACCTACACCAAGACACATTGTCATTAAAATGTCAAAAATATAAGATAAAAAAAATCTTAAAAGCGTCCAGAGAAAAAAGAGTCACAGTCACCATAAAATTGTCAAGGATTTCTCAACTGAAACTCCAAAGGCCAGGAGGGAATGGCATAATATGTTCAAAAGGCTGAAAGAAAACGACTGTCAACCTAGGATACTATATCCTGTGAGAATATAATTCAGAACTGAAGGAATGAAAAAAGCTATTCCATTAAGCAAAAGTTAAAGGAATTTATCACCACAAAACCAGTTCTACAAAAATTACTCTAAGATGCTATATAAACTATAAAGACAACCCACTTACAACAGGCCTATGAGACCTATTCATCTATGTTCATTGAAGATATTGGTCTCCATTTTTTTTTCTTGATGATGTCTGTGTCAGCTTTTGGCATCAGCGTGATGTTAGTCTTACAGAGAGTGCTTGGGAGTGTTCCCTGTTCTTCAATATTTTAGAAAAGTTTGAGTAGAAGAGGTATTGATTCTCCTGTGAAAGTTTGGTGAAACTCATTGGAAAGATCATCTGGTTCTGGGATTTTATTTTTAAGGAAACTTTTGATTGCCTCTTCAGTTTCCTTGCTTGTGATTGTTCTGTGTGCCTATTCAAGAACTTGACACATATTATCTTATTTAAGATAAGCCTATGATGTAGATTCTTTTATCCCCATTTTATACATGAGAAAACTGAAGCTAAGAAATCTGCCTAAAGTTATATATTACACAAGTGTCAGAGTTAAGGTTCAAATGTATCTTTTATGCCCAAATCCTGTGTGCTTAATATTACATCTTGTTTAGTTTTATTATTATTGATATTGCTTGATTTTGAAAGATACTGCTACATACAATTTTTGAATTTTACTTCCATCATGCTGATTTTTTCTGTTTAGTTACCTTAGTCTTCTTGATAACTCCATATTTTAACTTTTCTAAGGAATTGTGACTCAAGCTTACATTGTGAATTTTTCATACTATACTATATTCATTTTAAAGTTTAATTGTTTTGACAATATCCAATATATCATACTCTCCTGATTTTCTTGTAAAATAGGTATTCAATGTATAAATTATGTTCTTTCCTTGGCCTGAAAAAAATTGAAACAAAAAAATAAGGAGTGGTAAAGGAAACAGAACTCTGGTGAAAGGGGTGGTGTGAAATGCACACAAAGATATGTATTCAATATTATAAAAAGCATAGAGTGATGTGAAATAATAAAACAAATACATATAGTATATATATATGCATAATGATAATATAATGAAAATACATATATCTACCATATTGTTCAATTTTACCTCTTTTGAAATGCATGTAAATTTTAAGAAAGCATACAAATAAATAATTTTGAAAAAGCAAGTACAGGATATGAAGAAGACACTCAGTATTAACTCTCAGAGATCCTTGGTACCAACAAGTAGAAATCTTTTAATTGTCTTTGTAGTCTTTATTAATATTGTTTTCTAAGTATCAACCTTGATTTGAGGAAGGATGAAGAAAATGAGGATAAAAACTTAAGTGAAGAATTTTTGGTTCTTTTTATTTTGCTGTTGTTTATTTGATACCAACCTCAACTCCACATTTGTCAGTTCTTTCACTGATAGAATGCTATAATTACTGTGCAGAGCATCTCAGAGACCAGTGTCACACTTAATATTCCCATTAATTTTAAATGGTAGTCCTTGGTACATATGTGTGGCAATTGGTGTCATATTTTAATTAGGCTTGCCCTACACCATCTGAAATTAATAATAGCTCGAATTACCAGTGTAATTTATAAATTAACAGTGCCGTAGCATTAGGATATAAATTAGCTCTGGACAGCTGTTTCTGTATTGAACTCCCAGTGTCAGAACAGGAACTGGTATGCCCTCCGATCTCCTGGGAGATGTATAGTCCACCATCAAGGCAGGGAAACAAAGATACTCAGGATTCTCTGGTTCTTTTGTTCTTCTCTCCTCTAGGGATGATACATCCATTTTAAATCTACCATCTGGATATGCTCTTGTGTGACCATAGTGCAAAATGCATAAAGACCAAGCTTTGATGAGCTTGTTACATGGACAGCCAATGAAGAAGAATTTTGGGGGATTAGGGATAGACTGAAATGTAAGTTCACCAATATTAAGGTCGTCATGATGAAGAGATTATCAAATATTCTGGAGGATATGGAGGATATATGTACTGGTGTAAGTATAGTTTTATATATTAATATTGAACAATATTATGTGAAGAAGAAAGTTAAATGAGCTGAGTTTTGGAGAAGACATGTTTTCTATTGGTCCAGATTTTCATTACAGAGAGGCATAATTAGACTTTCATATTTTACCGAGACACAATGTAGAATTATAGAGAAACTATAATGGCTACTCCAATGTGCACAATTATGGCATGTACATATTCTGATTAAATTAGGTAACACACATAAAAGTTCATTTGTGTATAGTTAAATAGTTTACTAATTTTAGATTTCACTGTCATTTTTTAAAATCTGTTATTTTCTACATGGCAAGATCAGAAAGAATGATCATGAATATTTGTATAACCAATTCAACTTTGGGAAATTAGAAACGAGGTTCCATAGGTACAGCTTAAAACAAACAAAAGCTCCTGAAAGGAAATATGAATTTATAGTTTATAACTCAAGAAAAGTTGTCCTTTAACATCACTTGTCCTCACTATACAATGATTGATCCTGTCTCACTAATATGAAGATCTTATGAGGATCATTGAGAACAGGTTATAAAAAGAGATGACCAGAATAATTTTAAAGGGCTAAAAGAAAATTTTGGTTAAAAGATACCAGTTGGGAAGAGGCAACTCACTTGATAAAATATTCTGAAAAGAAACTCTTCATGGTCAAAAGCTTTTCATGTATGAGTCTGCTTTTGCCTTTTCTAAAGAAATCACATCTTGAGGTGGAAATGATACTCATCTTCCTAAAACATCTCCTTCATCATGTCACACCTTTTCAGACACTAAAAATGGATTCCTATTTTCTGTAACATCAAACACAAACTCCACTGCTTTATCAAAGCTTGTTATAAAAGCCTAGATCTACTCATCCAAGTTTCTCTGCCGTTAGTGCCATGCAGAAGGCAATAGCTCATCACGGGAAGGAGAAAAAGTTTGGGGTCAGAAAAAACCAATCCTGAATCTTGAAGTTTCATGATGTGTTAAATTACTTAACTACTCTGTAGCACCATTTTTTCATCTGTGTATCTCACAAAAATGCTATCTACTTCTACGGTTTCTACCAGAATGAAATACACTCAATATTGCTGGTAGATGGAGAGACACATGATCAGACACTGTACTGGTATTGCTGCTGTGTAATCATCACTGCCATGATCATTACCAAAATTGAGACCTGGAGAACTATTTTTCATCTTGGATAATTATAATGATTTCTTATTTACAGATTGTTTCTATCATTTTGAAATCTATGTAATTTTTTTCTGTGTACCTAAGCAAATGCCATCTAGCTTTCAAATTCAGTTCTTCTATGAAAATTTCCTGTTATAGGCTGAATCATGCTCCCTCCCCCCACCCCCCAAAAAAAAACAAAAACACAAATAGATATGTTGAGACCCTATCAGTAATTCTGAATGTGACCTTATTTAGGAATAAGATCTTTAAAAAGTTAGTAAAGTTAATGTGAAGCATTAGGATGGACCCTAATGCAATATGACTGACATCCTATATAAAAAGGACAGTTTGAACACAGATAGACATGTATGGAGGAAAGACAATGTGAGGACACACAGGGGGAAGATGGTCAACTGACTGTGCTGTCTGTTCATCTACAAACCAATGAAAGCCCATGATTGCTGACAAACACTACAAGCTGAACAGGCAAAGAAAGATTCTCTCCTGTAGTTGTCAGCGAGGACACTGGCTAGCTGAATTTCAGACTTTCAGAACACTGAGATAATACATTTATGTTCGATTAATCCATCTAGTTTTTATTATGTTCTTTGTCATGGTAGCCCTAAGAAACAAGCACACTCCCCTTTATCTTTAGCATTCATTGTCTATTGCTGTCCTATACTCTTATTGCACACAGAGTTCACTGAATCTTTAAATCATAACATAATTAAACTGAAGAGCATAAAGAGACATCGATGGTTATATAATTCCAAAACTGCTACACTAGGACATAGTTTGACTTCTGGGGAGTTCCCCATAACATTCCTTTAAATATAGACTTCTAAATCCCACCATTACCTACTAAAGAAGAAACTTCTGGGATGAGAAGTTTTAATAGTCCTACCAGGAAGTTCTACCGTGCAGCCAAGTTTGAGAATCAGTGATTTAGTTCAAGCTTTTTCTTTTTCAGTAGGAAAGTGAAGCTTAGAGAAGTTCATGATCATACATATATTTAGTAGCAGAGTCAGCAGGTCTCTTAGTGACTAATCCACAGCTCTGGTAACTACAATACCATTGTCTAATGGTTGGTTGACGCAATATGCATCATTGATCCATTGAGGTTGGAACGCTCATCATAGGGGTGAAGTCTTGCACATGTCTGTTTCTCAATGCACCTTGGGAGGTCATTTGCATCATTGAAATTTGTCAATTTTTAAAATAAACTGATGGGTAGACTCAGAACAATAGGCTAAATTCAATTAAAAAATAGAAGGACCCTCTGCTGCTCACCTAATCCTCATGTTGCTCTAGTCTCAAGACAATGCCTCTTCTGGTAATTGTTCTTAACATAATATTTCTATTTCCCTACTTTAAAAAATATTATCGTTATTTGTGTTCTAACAGAAAAGGTTTTCTTTAAATATGTAATTTTAAAAGGTTTATTGAATGTTTGGTATAATTTATATATAGTCTTGGGGTCAATTATTTTCTCAGGGGAAATGCATCCTTAATTTAAAACTGCAGATCAATGAGAAGTATGATTTATCTAACATAATTTGTTTTACAGCCAACTTTTGAGGAACACAGCTATTTCATTAAGTGGAATCTGACAACCCAAGCAGTGAAATGAGCAACTTGGAAACTTGATCACACCTGCCCCCAAATCCCTCAAGGAGCGTCACGTTGTCCAGTGGGTTGAGATCAGCAGTTTATAACCCACCGAAGGACAAAAATTGCCCTGTGGAAGCAATCCCCTCTGGAAAAGAAAGCCCCATGTTTCTGAGTTCTCAACCTGGGTGTTTAAAACCTTCCATAACTGAAAATAATAATAGCCACAATTATCATATTTATCGCACCCAAGAATAAGCTTGTCAGGAGAACAGCTGTAGCTATTGGAGAGGAGAGGACACAGCTGTCTCCTTGCTTAATATTTTTATGGCATATATACCAGCTGAGATAAAAATCATTGGACCTCAGAAACTGAAAAAAGCAACACAGAACTCCAGAATTTGAGAGAATCATTTTTAAAACTCAGTTAAGTAATGTGACCAGCTGAGAACTAGACTAGTATGCTTGCCATTGCTCCCTCTTCCCTCTGAGTTTGCATCATGATATTGTTGTTAAGCCTAAATTGAGTTTCAGAGACAACAGTTTATAGCACAGATCAGTTGGTGTCCATCCAAGGTGGCTTTGTTATGAGTTGACTAGTGTGGGTGGTTTTGTGTTTTGATGGAGGAAGATGTAGTTCTTGTTCAGATGCTGGGAGATTGGGTGGACAAGAACAAAAAGACAAACATATGTCTACTGTTTTTCAATATCACCCTCCGCAGCCAGAGGGATTGGCTGATGAAAATGGCCTGAAGAAGAAAGTGATTAGATCCAGGTGTGTTCATGGAGGACATTAGAGGTGGGTCAGGCTATGTGAGATATATGTCAACACCTGCCAATGAACTAGGAAGATCTTCTTCACCGCTCACCTGAGAATTCCATACAGCCTGCAACCCTGAACCACAACCAGCAACAATTAAGAACAGAGCATCATTCTTACCACTAGCAGAGCCAATGGTGAGGGGGTAGGTAATGAACCTAAGAAGACTTGTATATGAGCACATGGTAGGATCCCAAGAACTACATAGAGGAAACAGATAAATCTAAGGGTCTCCAGGCATGCAGATGAACCTATGAGACCAATTAAATGATATAAATGTAATTCTATATGTGTGGTCAGATTGCAGACACAAAAATTCCAGACAGAAATATCTTCTGTAACATGACATGTCCAAACATGATAGTGAAACTGATTATCTATGGAGAGTAGATTCTGAGGGTTTGGTATTTGGTTGGAGGTAAATGTTTGCAGAGTTGGTTGTGGGTATTGGCACCCCTGATCTCACTGTACATTACTCTCTCAAGCTCACTAGCTAATAGTTCATTTCTCCATGACTCAGATTCCTCTTCTTAAAATGGGAAAAAATAATACTATGTTATAGAGTTACTCTGAGCATCAAATAACTAGATATGTGTACAGTACTTAGAACATAGAAAGCTCTCAATAAACGGATGCTATCATGACCATTATTCTTCCTGACATCACAACTCAATCTGAACATTTTTAGTATATAGGATCCTTGAATCAAGAAAATCGCAACTCAGAAATGATGGAAAATCAGATTTCTGCTTTTATAGCAGGGACTAAATAAGAGTAAACTTTACAAAAGATTCACCACAGATCCTTTAACTAGCAAGTTCACCTATAATTTAGTTTGTAAGGGATTTAGTTTACAAGGGATGCAATTTCTCAGTAAAATTTCTTCTAAGAAAGCAGGTCTAGCTGCATAGCCCATTTGAGATCTGTTGAAGGCTTGAAAAGTGTCTCCAATTTCACAACTAGGAATGAAAGGATATGACTAAATATCTTTTTGTCTCCTTCACATTTCCTTTGAATATAGGTAGCATGACTAGCAGAAAGAAGAGTCTAATGATCTCTTTAAGAAGGGGTAAATTTAAGATTCTTTCCAGAAAATAAAAGGTTCTAGAGGACTGTAGCTTGCTTTGACTTATGCAGGCACTGAGCTACAGCTTCAAATAGTCAAAGAGAAAGTGACTTTTGGTAGCAAACACTGGGACTATCTTTAGGGAGAGGGACAGATAGAATTGTTCTAAATGAACACGTAGTGTTGGTTACTGGTGACCCAGGGGCTCGACGTGGTAGAGTGCAGAGCAGGTACCAGTGACCCCATGGCCATACCGACCTGCCAGTCTCAGACCGATCTATTTCACATGGAGTCTTCTCATAACTGTCACTTATTGCATCATTTCCCTCAGCTCTCTGTCAGACATTTAAAACATTCTTTCAAGCTCTTCCAGTTTGTCACAGCTTCTCCTACATCACATACTACACAGAAAAGATAGCCCTCCCCAAATAGCTTCAGTGCTCACGATGCCTTTGCTTAAGAAGTATGAACTGACTGTATAAAAATTAATTTGATTCTATCATTAAGTCAGAAACAGAGATCCAACAAAATATTAAACAAACTGATGACAACTATAAATTATATGTATCCAACTATCTATGTTTCATCTTACTATTATCTACCTACCTAACCTACTACATACATTCAGCTTTCCATCCATGTATACATATATGCATAATGCATAAATATATGTGTATATGTGCTTAGGAACATATCTATCTACTATTTGCCTACCTACCAATCAAAATAACAGCAAAACACTTAGAATAGATCTGATTTTTGAAACTGAATTTATGTGTTTACTTGGATATATGTGAATATGCACATGTGAAATATATTACCTTATGAGTATATAAAAGATAAAAATTCCCTTAATTTTTTATTGGGTCATTTTCTGGGAATAATCATTAACTGTGTATTAAGGGAGAGCAGCACCTAAAAGCTATTCTACAAAAATGCACCCTTTGTACTTTATAGAGCCAAGCACTGAGCATCTCTGAGGACTCTCCCTTCCTTAACGACAGACACTGGTTTCCTGTGCAGATGCGGCCTCAGCAGCCGGCTGCTGCCTGGAAGCTAGTGTGCTCTTCTGCTGTGTGCCTTCCTGAGAGGTTCGTCAGCTTGGTTTTGCATGCAGACTCTCTATCATGGGTGATGATATCAAAGTCAGAATGCACACAGCTGGATGTTTGGAGTTCACAGCTTGATGTCTGGAATCTGAGTGTTTGCAGTCATGCAGCTGATGACTGCTAAAAAAATTAAAAATGAAGAAATCATTTTTGATTTGTAAACTCAGCCAATTTGATCTGAAAGACATTGATAGAGGATAAATATAGAATGCCACAGTGTCATATTACCTCAGCATCTTGGCTGCTTGCTTTCTCTTTTCCTGCATTTCCAGAGTGATATGCCAGGACTGAGTGCTGAGAAATGAGAAGAATTTAATTGCTTTGAAAATCCTTACCCAGATTAATTAAAAAATATTTTTACTTGAGAGATTCTTCATGGGTTAAGACTCACATGATACCATCATGCACATCCTCAAGTTAGAAGGACATGTGCTGGAAAGCACTTATTTACCTGTTCTGAACCACCTTGGAAAAGCAGGGCAGTTCATACAGTCTATAATTTAGCCACAGAAATGTTTTCTGGAGCCAAAGCTCTTAATCTGAGAATTGCAGAACTCTAACCCCAGGGTTGTTGACTTCCAGGAAATGACATTATGTGTGCATGTGTGTATGTGTGTGTGTATGTCTATGTATGTGTTCCCTAAGGAGAGATTAATAGACCTTTCTGATAAGAAATGTAGGATACAAAAAAGTTAATGTCCCTTCTATGGGCTTTTGTTTCATCCCCCAGTGTTGGTACAGAGCCAATCTCTATCAATCCCCAATATCACAAAGAGAAAAAAAAAATCTCTTCAAAATATATAACTAATGATAGGAACTCTAGGAGTAAAGCAGTCTTGTGTCTTTTTCATTAGATATTTTGTGAAGGATAGATAGTGAAGTCACTTATAAATAATCTCTTTGAAGACTAGCTATGCAGATCTGGGGAGTTTTTTCCACTGGAAGAAGGGAGCTATTTTCCCACCAAGACTAAAGATGAAAGGAATCATGTGTGCCTGGTGCTGCCTATTGCCATGGAGACCATGATCACATGGTGAACAGTCAGAGGCCTGTGTCCAGAGAGGTGAGGCTTTCCTTGCCCAGGCAGCATCCTCAGATGCAGAGCAGAGTGAAAGAAGAACCTCATTTACTGGTGACTGTTCTGAATAAGTACTCAGTGACAAAATGAACACATAGGGAAAGGAGGAGTAGAAAAGAAGGGTGGAGCCAAACAAGCAGTTAAGATATTCTGATGAATACATTAATTTACATCTTGAAAAGAAACCATTCCATGCCATCAGTAGTTGAGATGGAAATAACATGCATGCGTTTTCAATGGCATAGGTAAGGTGAGAGTATGAGTTTAAGAGGATGACAAGAAAAACACATGGATATATGCATAAAATAGCGGGCAAGCTTGTTGGTGTTAGAGTCATTTGGAATTAGAGAGAAAAAGAGGAATGACTAAGTCTTTGCATTTATCATCTTTGATTATGACATATATCCAAAATTAAAAAAGAATCTTTGCAAATATTACTCCAAATCAACCCACTACTAAAGCTAATTGCTTCCCAAAACACATGCATATCCCTTGTGCACTTGTCTGTAAATGTGAATGCCTCACTCCTCTCTCCTAGTGTTCCACTGGACACAGGTAGAATTGTCACACATGAAATCTATAAAAATAGAGTCTATAGAAAGGAGGAGTTGATTTACCCTTTCCTTAGTTACACTACTAATGTGCCCTATCTATCATCATTTCACAGTCAACTGAAACATAGGTTTACATACCCGGATGCTGATGGAATGATTGTAGGAGAAGAAGACAAATGTGAGTTATCTGAATGAGCGTCATGTTTCTAAATCCTTTGTGGCGTTTTCTCTTAGGTATCAAGTAAGTTTGAATAAATGACTGTGCTTCATTTCTCTCATTAGTAACATGTTGAGGCTTTTTGTTACTCATAGGTTGGGTCTAAGAATTAGATGAGAGTATGTGTAAATGCATAGGCAAGGCTTTTGATATATGGGAGATGGTCAATGAATGCTGGAAATAACAAGTTATAGGAGGAATTTGGATATTCATGCCTTGAATAAGGGTCAGTCCTCTACTCCTATTTTCTCTCTCTGGTTGAGGTATACTTTGAAATCGCATTGCAACATTTTAAATGACCAGTTATGCTCATGATTTCCACGTTAATGTCACCATTCCTGAAGAATCTTCTGAACTCTAAGTCTATGTTTGCCAACAGAATGCCTTGTATGTAAGCCTCCCAGAAATGTGAAATCATCATCTTGTCCTTCAAGCCTACACGCACCCTTCTGCTCTCTAGTCTCTGTTGGTGGGTGACATGACCAACTGCTTCTTCTCCTGAGATTAAAGACAGTTACACTTGACACATGCCTTTCTCTCATCCTTCATTTTCAATGAACATATTCTGCTGTTTGCATCTCCTCAAAAGTTTTGTAATTCATTCTCTACTTTTCCTCATCATTACTAACTACTTCAGTTTACTCTGGATAATTTTTAAGTTCCTCTTACTGCTCTTCCTACCTCCAGTTCATTATTTTTATTCTTGTCAAAATAATTACCAAAAAATTAATCTCATCACTGCTTAAATCCTTTGTTCCACATCCTCCTTGACATGTATACAAAGGTTCCTCAAGGCAGCTCTCTATATCTCGAGATACTTCTATTACCAACTCCTTCCTCCCTACCCCTCTAGACACACCAGCAACCTTCCTACAACATAAGCCTATATTTCTGTATATTCTCCTCTGTCTGGGATGGACTCCCCACTTTGCCCAAAAGTCTAAGCACCCTCTAAAGTCATCTTCCATATCACCCTGTCCCCCTCCCCAGGGGGTGCTTTCCTGACACTCGAACATCCTTACCTCCTCTCTGTCCACTTCAAATTTTGTTGCGTTGCTGTTCTAATCACCCCGTATTCTTATGTACTTTCATATGTTTAGCCCACTGGACTCAAATATTTTGAATGGAGTCATGCTCATTTATTTCTCTGTCTCAAGATCTAAACTAGTATTTCACACATAGATGGCTCAAAAGGATCATAAAGTCAAAGACTGAATGGATGATTTGAGTGCCTATAATCTTGGTGGCTAATCTAGCTGCCATAACAAACTATTTAAAACATAAGAAGACTTTTTTTAAAAAAGGAAACGAGCAGGTGGGAATGAAGTTAAGTAGGTGAGCAGGCAGAATGAAAGAGGAGGAAGAAGAATTTTTAAAATTTTTTGGAAACAACATCTTGGTTGTCCTCAGGCCCAGGATGTGAACTCAGGTCCTTGGGATGTTTGTGGACTGCACTCAGCCAGAGATGGCAGACATAATCACTACTCAACCAGGTCATGCCATTTGGTGGTTTTTAAGAAAATAACATGTATCAATGATTTCTGGCCTTTGAGGTTATTTTTAATATTTATCATTTTATTTCTTTTAATAAAGAGTTACACACATAAAGAGACATGTAAATCATCTATGGTTGAATAATTTTATCCCATATTTTCTAAAAGGGACTAAAAATGCCTTCATCACATGAGGAATGGAGTAAGAAAAGAGCCAGGTTTGGCCATCTCCACAGATATCCTTAGTTAAAAGTTCTTGTAGATAATGTCTCTGTTCCTCTGGATGAGTTAGGAGACAGCATGTCCTAATCAGAAGTGTCTCAGAGAGCTTTCTTATGTCTTCATCAATTCGGTTGAATTTTTTCCAAGTGGAATCAGCTTGGTGATTCAGCTCTGTCTATATGTAATTAGTAGTGGAATGATTGCAGGGAATGTGATTAGGCTATTTACCTTCCTGGGACAGGCAGGAAAAAAAGTGCTGCCATCAACAAAAAACAGGCCTTGACAGAAGGGGTGGCTCCGCAACAGACACACAAACATCAAGCACTGCAAGAAGTACTATGCAAGCAATGGAAACCGGCAAAAGGGTTATGGTTTTAAGCAACAGCTGCTTCCCGTAAGAAAATATCAAACAGTCCAATAGGGTAATACCATTCTGGAGCATCAGAACCACCCAGAACTTTCCCTTGTCCTGCTTCAAAAGGGTTTGAAATCTGAAATGCACACACAGAAAGGGCAAAAAAAGACTTCCTCAACCTTCTTCCTTCATAGGATCCAGGGACTGTGACTGTCATCTTCAGTGCTATCCATGTTCTTTCTGCCTCCACCTGTCCTCAACTTTTCTACTTAAATTGCAACAATTTTTACTCCTCTAGCTGTCTTCAAACTTACTAATGCGCTTCCTTTTCCACAGTTCCAAGACATGAATAAAGAGATATTTTACTTGATCATCAGCCAAAATATCATTGGTCCTTGAATCCACACAAACTAACAACCTTAATTAACAGCCCTTGAGTTATTCTTTATTTTTTGTCTAATTCTCAACTTCAGGAGAATATTTTCACTTTTGACTGGCGCCTTCCATGGTGCTATGGACAAGTAGAAAGGAGTTCAAGAATCAATCACTAGTGTCAGCAGTTTGTGAAAGCAGGAGAGAAGGGAAAAGAGAGAAAGGATCTAAGAGACCTGTAAATTAAGCAGATCATAAAATTACACTCAAACAAAGAAAGCAAATCAGTACAAGCATTTGCTAAAGGTCATTACCCAGTTGCTAGGTAAATCAGTACCTTGCCCCCATGGCATAACTCATGTTCTCATTAAAGCTCAAAGCCATGGACAGTTTCTCAAAATAGCCATAAACATTCCTTTATATAATGCCTGTAGTAGCAGTTGGCCTTGACACCACTATAATGCCTCGATGACTCCAGCTTGAGTTACCACTTTTTTCCAAGAAACCAGCATGGTGCACATTGCTTACCCAGAATAGGGTCAGAGCACTTTTTCTGTAAAAGACCAAATAGCAACTATTTTAAACCTTGCAGGTTTAAACCTTACAGCCTCTAACAACTATGAACACTGCCACTGTCCTGCAAAAGCAGTCACTGGGAATATGTAAATGATGCTTCAGAGAATACAAAATGAATGATTTTGGCTGCATTCCAATAAAGCTTTATTTATGGATGATAAAATTTCAATTTTGTATGTGTTACAAAATATTATTATTTTGATTGATATTCAGCTATTTAAAAATGTAAAAACATTCTTAGTTGCAGGACATAAAAATAAAACATGTGTGAGCTGCATTTAGCCTATGGGCTATAGTTTGCTGATCCCTGATGTATAAATCTAAATCAGTCTCGTGGCCTATTTCCCATAATCTCACAGCAGTCCAACTATTTACCTTTCATCTGCCTCAACTTCACACTCTACTTCTTTCAAATTATCCCATTATTCACCCTGGAACCTCTACTGTATGATCACCCCCTTATTCTAGCACCCATTCTTCTTGGAGAGATACATCCCCCTCACTGTCAACTGAGTCTTGGAATATGGATTCCAGTGTAGACCACTGTCAAAAGGGTCTAGTGACTTCTTTTATTGTTGGTTGGTATCTTCCTCACAATTCTGTTCTCTACTGATCTTCTGGTTATTGCTTCTTGCTCACTGAACACTTTTGCTTATGTCTAAGAGTTTTCATCTCTATCCCAACTCCTCTCATCATTCTCAGTGACTTCATTGTTCAGAAACATAATCTATCAAAACCTGATTCTTACATTCTTGATATCTTTAACTGTGGGGAGTTTTTCCTCTGCTAACTTGAGTAAACTACTCCACATTCACATTTGTCAGAAAATGTACACCTCTGAAGTTATGAATGCAAGCATCTCATTCTATCTACAACTTCCTATCTTTGCAAGACAATTTTCAGTGACTTTATGGAAACAGTTACTTCACTAAAGTGATAAAACTTGTATATTTAGGACGTACCATTGTAATCTCTTCACTGGAAAATGTCCACAACTACTGCACCTCTATCTGTATGTTCTCTTAGCCTGAAGAGAGTTTACCCTAGGCAGCTCCAAACATCTGTCATGCATATGTCTGCTCTGGGGATATCACAGAAATAAGTATGTTGGCTTCACTATCCATTCATGGTCACCTATCTTGAACAAGCACTCATTGCTGCCCTGAAATTTTATAATGCTTCTCTGATAACCACACTGTCTCACTCTTAAGATTTATTTTTTCCCTTCTTCATTCTCTTCAAACATCTGTCTTGCCATCATCTTTCTCCATCCATATTATCCTCTGATAATTATCTTATGTCATGGTTTATTGGAGAAGGAGGCAGCCATTAGATAGGCATCACTCATTTTCTCATGATCAAATCTACAAACTCTGAACATATACTTGTCATCTCACTGTCTCCTAAAAATCTTAGCTTCTGTAAACCACTATTGTAATCTCTTGCTAGAATATATCAAAGCTCCTTTACCTCTATCCCTGTGTCTCACAGCCTAAATGACTTCTTTCTGTCTCTCTTTCTATGAAAAAGGCAATACTCATTTACATTTATGGATTTTGACCTTTCTCACTTTTTCAAGATGTTCACTTTATCTGTCACCTCATTTTCTATTACATCTTTAACTTGTATTTCAATGGATGTTCTGAGCTCAACTTTAATTCCTTTATTTATTTAGATCTCAGTGATTCATTATCATTATTAGTTATAATATTATTAGTATCATTACTTTTAAATATATAATTACAGGCAGTCACATCAATTGATTCTGCTCAACTGATAAAAATCAGCTTTCTATCTCAGACTGAGTTCATCATTATAGTCTACCTAGATATTTTCCCCTTAATATGACTTATCTCCACTGACCCCATATTTCACAGCTCCTTTTCATAGCCAAGCGTCTTCAAACATTGTTCATATTCATTATCTAAAATCTTCACTTCATATTCACACTCAGTAACTCTGATATAGCTTCTGTCCACATCTCTCCACTGAAACTACTCATACCAAGGTCACCAAATGACTGCCAAATGGCCAAAATCATTGCACATATTTTAGTGATGTCTTAAGAGAATTCTTGGCACTAATACATACGATCGAAAAATAATTCCTTTAAATAGTCTTCACTTGACTTCCATAATCTAATATTCTTCTAACGGTCCAAATCCCTCTCTGGATACTCCTTCAAATACTTCTTTACTTATTTCTCTTATTTTATCCATCCTCTATGTACTGAGATTTATCAGAGCCAAGGCATAGGTATTCCTTTCTTTCCTCACTGTAGAACTTTTTCCTATGTAATGTCATTTATTCCATCACTTTGAACATCCAGTTCCATGGTGATAAGTCACAAAATTATATCCCCACCTATTTCTCTTTCATGAGCTCCAGATTTATATATGCTATAACCTACCTAAAATAGAATTGGATGTCTCATAGACTGAGCAAATTTGATGTATCCTTTGAAATTCTTGACTTTCTCCTTCAAACTTTCCTTCAGTTTTTCTCTTATTAACAAATAACATCTATATTTATTCCATTGTTGAAACAAAAATCCTGAGAGTCATTCTCACATTCATCTCTCCATGACCACAATAGTGAATTTAACACCAAGTCTTATTGATTCCACCTCTGAAATACATAATGAATTTATCCCCTTCACCCTGATTTTATCTCTGTCACCTTATACTTTGTGGACTACTGAAAAAGCTTTTAGTCTTCCTAATTTTCAAAATTTGTTTTCAGATATTATCTACTATTTTTTTCAATACTATTAGGTAGACATGGGCATCTCATTAAATTAACCCATACTCAACATAAATTCCTAGAAGGCCCTCCATGACCCAACCTTTTGTTTTTCTTTTTCTATTTCAATACTTGACTCAAGTTTCACTGAAAAAATATCAGAACAAAACAAAAATAAAACAAAACAAGAAACAACTTATACTCCCTGAGAATGTTATATTGTGTCCTGTTCTGATTTTTGTCATTTTTCCCAGACTGTCTATTCTTTAAAGACATATCTTATATTTCTTCTACTATTAGAATTATTTTCTTTGTTAATTTTTGTTATCCCCATGATAATGTCTCCTTACCTCCCTTCTTCACATATATTGTAGGTATCCAGTGCTTTTTGTCTATAATACCATTTATTATATCATAATAAAATGGCCTGTTATTTCTTCCTTAAGACCAAAAATTCACTAAAGGCAAAAAATATTTCTATGTCTATAGTATACAGTTATTCACAATATATACTCATTGAACAAATGAATGAATACATACATACATAAATTATTTAAAGTATTAATTTGATCATTGCTTTCAATGAAGGTATGGTTTACCTGGTCAATACTAATTTTCTGATTATACTTGTACACGTAGGATCTATGAACGTGTCCACTCTGGATCCAAATGAATATTGAAGGCGCTCAAATGAAGGGACCCACATATATAAAGGTTTTTGATAACCTAACACTCTGTAGTCCCATTTTTTCTTACTCCTAACTTCCATTGTTTCCTGTATCAGGTGTGCAAGGTACAGGCATTGGAGGAAATTTGTTCACTGATACTATTTAAATTAAATATGCCTAGCGATAATGAAAAAAATAGACTTACTTTTAGTTAGTATCACTAGCTTTAGTTATTCTCTGAAGGATTTGAAATTTTAGTTAAGATGCAATAAGAAAAACTTAGCTAATCTCTCCATATCATTAGAAAAAGACATAATACATTTCAAAAAATGGATGTGTCCTCATGACTCAGCCATTAGGCTGGTGTCTGGAGCTTATTTCATGTAAAACCTAAAGATAGGGTTTGAGACAAGGAAGAGGGGTTTCTGGGCCGAGAAATAACTAAAATAAGCAAATAAATAAACAAAATGCTGCAAAAAATCTGAGATTTCTGAAAAAATGAACAACAGTAAGCAGATTGTGGAGGAAATTTTAAAAAATAAATAAACTATATATGGATATAGTGTCTTACATTATTTTTCTGTATCTTTCTAGAGCTTAGACTCAGAGAAGATAGCTAGAATCCTGAAACTGTGTAGTAGACATATAATGAAAAAGTTTCAATATATGTTCTCATTTTTGGTCTGAGTATGGGAAAGGTGGAAACTTGCAAGCCGGGAACGGTGAGCAACAATCTGTTTTTGTTTGTCTGTTTCTCATTTTCCTCTCTTAGTTCTACCGTGAGGTAAACCTCAGTTTTAAATCAAAAATCTTACTAGCAGTGGCTATATAAATAAATAATTTAAGAGTCAGAAAATATATCTTTATTTGTGACCAGATGAATTGGAAAATAGGTTTCTGTGGTTTAAAATATGTGGCAAACTCACTGTTATTTTTTCTCTTCTTTTTTACTCCTTTGCCCTGGGTTTGACATAGTTACAGGAAATAAGAAACATTAAGATGGGACTAGTATTTTTACTTTCTAGGCAGAATGCAAAGAAAGGAGGTTCATAAGAGAGAGTGGGTAGGAGGATCACAGGGAGAAGCAAACTCAAGAAAGGGATCACATAAAACAACAAAGTGTCACCTCCACTGGACATGTGCTCAACTTAGCCAAAACAGTATACTCATAGTCTATTTGGTCATGGAGGGTATGGAACAAAAATACAAAACCTTCAAACACAGAACTGGCACTGGAACTCCAGTCAGTAAAAGGTGGGTTAGGACTCGGTGGGATGGATATGTTGAACAACCACTTTTTATTTCTAGATACATTTTCAAAGGAGTCTAACAAGATCTGAAGTATACCAACATGATATTAAAAATGTGTAGGATATATTCCAAAACTATTTATCATAAAAAGGATAAGAAAAATCAAACAAATCGCAAGAGAAAAGGAACATACACGAACTCCAAGAAAACCTACATGTTGCCTTTATCACAGAGTTTAGTACAGCGAGTGTAACTATCCGCCACTAAGTTAAGGTGAGCAATCTTGAAATAAACATGAAGATAGATCATTTCAACAGAAAAACAGAATCCACAAACAGAAAACACATTTAAATATCTACAACTTTGTTTTAGACATTCACTGGATGGGCACAATAACAGAACGGAAATTACAGAGTGAAGGGTCAGTGAATGTGAAGAGAGATGAATAGCCATCATCTGATATAAACAGCAGAGAGGGTCACAAAAGTTTTAAGAGCTTGATTGCAAAAGGGTAGCACACTCACGTCTTGGGTTGATGAAACTATTGTGTAGTCTCTTCAGCTTCAGTAGTGATGAGTACATGAATCTTTACAAGGATTGAAACTTGAAGTATACACTTAAAAATAGCTAACTATAATTGTACAATCTATAGGTGCCAAACAAATCACTCCATACACCATAATCTTGTACACATCCACATTTTACAATGTCTTAAAAAGTGTTTAGTTGTCCTTTAAGTTTAAGTAAACCTATATCTTTTAGGGACCGGGGAAACCAGTGTTCCTTCAAATGGTTTGTATGAGATTCTTAGGAACCTCATAACCATCTTGCTTGTCATGACTCTTCATTCTGGATTCTACTGGAAATCATTCTTCTCTATTTTTTATGTCTTTCCAGATTCCTCCCACTGAACTGCTTTGTAGAATTATCAATTCTTAAAGAAACATAGATGCTAAGCAATGTATAAAGAACACAAAGCTAAATTCTTTTGACAAAGGAATGGTGTATATTTCACAAAGCATCTAAAGTAACCAAAATTTTACTTTCAGCATTCTTGCATGCAAATATACCTTGTCTCCATCAATCATATAAATATTAATTCAATAAATAGCTTTAATAATTCCTCAATATGCTTCAAAATAGGTATGCATATTCCAAACACATCTCCAGAACATTGTGTTTTACCTTTTATTCATGTGCACCCATGTACTCTCTTTGAACATGAACATAAATCCAAATTTTAAGCTTATTTGAGACACTCACATGCTTGTTCACACTTGTACCTATGTTAGCACAATCTACTATTCTTTTTCCTACTTAGCATAATGCTCATATTTTCCATTATGTCATTTTAAATCTTTTTTTTTCTGATGTTCTGTATTAGAAAACATGGGATCACAAGTCTCTGTTTCATTTACACTTACCATCTTATAAACATATTCTCTAGGGATTATTCAGTCTCCCAGATGTCTTGCTCAAGTATTATAAATATTTTATTTTTTTCTTAGAAATCAGATGTTTTTTCCTAAGAATTCACAGAACTTCACTCTCATACACATTCACTGCTTGACACATACAGAGCTCAAGGGCTCATTGCTAAGTCACATGCATAGCCAGCCTGACACATAGGCCCAGTGATGGATATAATAAGGTTTCATTGAAATTATCAGGAGTAAATGTACCCAAACAGAATATCTGAATGATAAGCTCCATGCTTTTTCCATTATGCATCCTACAGATTATGAAAAATAAACATTTGGAAAGCATAGTATATTCCACTTAGTGAAGTCATGATTCTGATTATGATCATTACTTCACCATTATTTGTGAAAATGAGAGAAATATTCAGCTCTGCATCTAACAGAATTGAAACTGCCCTTGCCCACAGGGCATAAAAACTGATTAGATAGACAGATCTGACAAGGAAGAATGATTGATAAGCATTAGACAGCATATTCTCTGTCATCCACAGCCTGAGGGTAATTAACTGGTCTAGAGACTATTTCAAAGAATAAATATACACTAAGGAGGAACTTAAAGGGGGAAGTCCATGTTGACATCTCATGTAAAGAAGTTTCCATGACCGAGTCACTTTAAAAGTAGGAAGGACATATCACCAAAGAAGAAAATCACCTTAAAAGATCAACTGATAGAAGTACAAGGGAGAGCAGAGCAGGGCATCCATTCTGGGTTCTCAGGGAGTCATGACAAATGACAGTGCTTCCTAAGTTTGATGCATACATCTTAGAGCAGTTTCTCAATGGTGACAGTATAGCTTTGTTATCAGGTGACTTCAAAACTATGTGGACTCCACAGCTGGGGTTTAGCATTTATGGTGTCCATTCCAAGGAATGCCGGTATAGCCCTCCACTCATTTTACTGACCAAAATGCCCTCGTAAATACTCAAGTATCCCTTAGCAAGAGTGTCCAGTTGAGAATCACTCACTGAGTATCACATTTCTTCAGACATAGAGATGGAGTACAGAAAGTTCTAGCAGCAGCCACATAGTGGAGAGACAAGAACAAATAGATCAAAGTTGTTCATTGTGATGGTGTAAAATACATGTAACTTTGTGTCTTTCTCTCTACCTTTTTCCTTAGTGGCAACTGTGTGTTACTTAAAGTCTCCTTTCTTCAAATCTTCTTCTAATCCTTTGAGCAAGATCTTCTTCCAAGAAAGAACCAGAAACACAAGCCCATTTGAAAAGGATAATAAATATTCTAAAACACTTCTGCTCTCACTAACTAGAGTGGCAGCCTCTGTCACTGACAGAGCTGCATGATAGTGTCACAAAACTGGCAGTTTGTTGTTGCGTTATCTTGATAAAGTAGTTTATCTTATGTTACCTTTCAAATGAGAAGGTATTAATATCTACCCTATGGTTTATAGATCAACTTAAATATCTTACATATGTGTAAACATTCTATAAATTGTAAAATACCACATATATATTAGAAGGTATACTTCACAGAAGCCAGAGATTCACACTGATGGTACCAGCAGTTGAATTTCCATGAGTAGTCAGGCCTCTTAGGATAGTACTTGGAGCAATGGGTTTTCCTTGCAGCAGACAACTCTTAGTTTTTAAGTATTTCCCAACTCTACCTACCTGAGAAATCGGTTCTTGTTTTAGTTGGTGCAGAAAGATAAAGTAGGATACATTAACAAGATTAACACCTACAAGAGGGCAGACTTTACCTAGAATTGTAAATATCTGCTAGAGTCAAACTCATCTGTCAAGGCTAGGACAGAGGTGGACAGCTTGGGGGTACTGGCTGAAAACAGAGAAGACGGAGAAATGGGTAAGTTTCATTCCTTCCCTGAGAAGGTGGGGTGGGGGGGCTGTTGTTAAGAATAAATAATCTCCTATGTTTCATTTGGATTCAAGAGCTGTACTTGCTTGTAAATTTGTAAACACTGGAAATATGACTCCAGGAGAAACTATGTAAGCAGGTGGGTAGTTTCTTGTCATAGACAAGCCCAGGTGCATGCCATGGATACACTAGGTACCCCTTTTCAGTAATATGTGTGGTCCGATCCTGGAGTTTGGATGGAGGAAGAGACAGTGGGAGAGGAGGGATTCCTTGGCCATGGTTGATGAGGTAGGACTTTTAGGAAAACAAGTAGCCTAAACCCTGGAAACTTAATCCTCTTTGTTTAAGACATGTGTAGCGATTGGGTACAGCAATTGGGTACAGCGGCGGGTAAGAAGAGGGAGGAACAAAGAATGCTCAGGGTAGTAACTTCTGACAACCCGTGACCACAGTGTGGAAGGGAAGGTAGGTGGGGATGTAAACAGTTGGTGTAGCTCTTAATTAATACCAAAAAAAGAAAAAATAAAAAAAATAAAAAAGGGAGGGCAAGAGTCAAGGTCCAGTTCCTTGCCGGGCAGCAAGTGGGAAGAAGTGGGAGGAGAGCCAGTGGGAGGGTATGAGCAGGAGCCTGATAGAAGCCAGACAAATAAGCACAAAGGGAAGCCACCCTTACCTTAATCATAGCCAATGTCCTTTTGTTCCTCTCCTTCTACCTCTTACTATCTACAACAACCCAAATAGAATCTCCTTCCTCCCCTCATGGCCTTCCCAGGTGGGCAAGAAACACCTCATCTAGCTAAGTTCTGCTTTCATCACCTTGCTGCTGTGGCAAAATCATGAGCTCAAATTCCCAAGGTACCTATGCACCTGTATCTCTGAGCTGATTCTCTGTGGCAATTGGGATCTGGAGCATTGGAGACATTGGAGATATTGTGGAAATCCCTGCCCTCCACAGCATGAGAGGACGTGAGCTTTGATCTCAGGGTAGGACTCAAGTGGGAGGGGAGAAGGGTAGACAATGACTGCTGTTATGATGTTAGTGCATTATGCACTGATGTATGGACTCAGACCTTCCAAATTTAAATTCCTCTTTTGAAGCCCTGACCTCCAGGATGGCAGGGTGTGGCTGCACTTGTAGATGGGTTTTTAGAGAAAACATAAAGTTGGAGCTTTGGGGTGAACTCTTACCCAATACGATCAGTGACCTTTTAGGTAGAGGATGTCAGGACACAGACACAGAGGGAAAGCACAGTGAGGACGTAGGGAGAAGACGACTGTCTTACAGCTGTGGTAAGAGGCCTTAAAAATGACCCCTGTGAACACATTGATCTTGTACATCTTTCCTCTAGGACTGTGAGAAAATTAACATCTGTTGTTTAAATGCACAGATTATGCACTTTGTTATGGCAGTCTGAGCAAATTAAGGCTCTCTGAGTCCCTCTACAACTTCAGGGTTCAAAGAAAGGAGAGAGAGGGAGAGGGGAGAGGGGAGAGGGGAGAGGGAGGGAGGGAGAGAGAGATTGGAATAATCTCATTTATTGAAGGCCTCCTATGGTCAAATATTCTACATATCTCATTCATGTATTTCTTATAGCTACACTTTTCACAGAGCCAGGGATTGAAGTCTGGGAGGTGAGGTTGAACCTTTGAAGTCATTGGACAGATCCACCTGGCTGGCTAAGAGACTAGCACTTCCTACTTGCACTGTGCAGGTCCCCCAAACTGGGAGGAAAGAGGAGCCCAGAGGAGAGAGGAGTCAAAATAGGGGTGGGAGGGGCAGATGGACATGCAGTCTCTGGGGTGATGGCATAACGGGGACTTGCATGATCTGGAAAGGTTGAGTGCTTCATTTGTAGCCACCATTATTGGCAGGAAAATTTCCACTTTTCCTGAGAAACCCCTTATTTAACAAGAAAGGCCCATTTTGGTATTGTCCATCATGCCTCCCATTCCAGCCCTCTTAGCTAAAAGCACTGTCAGTCCTCAGACTAACTTGAAGAGAGTGCTATGATGAACAGCCCAGAGAAGAAAGTTAAGCGACTGCAGGGCAGTATTTGAGATTTTGATTTTTTTCACTAAGAAATATTGTTTTTAATTGCCACAATTTCCTTCCGTATTCATGCTTAAACATTAATGGACATCATATTTTGTCCATCTTCCTAAGCTCTTTGATCTCTGTCATAATTGCCTCTCTTTATAAAGATAATAACCAATAATAGCCATCAAACACTGTCCTCCAGCATTCTGCCTATGTTTTTCCAAAGGGTGGGACTCAGTAACTTGAGTTACTCACCTAGTGTTACTGGGGTGGTCAAAGTAAATTAAAACTTTACCATCTTGTCAATAATTACCAATTAAGAATTAGCTGAAAGCTTAGCTTATGTATTATATAATAGAAATCTCCCTTATTGAAATAAGTATATGCAGTATAGGAACATGAACAGTATGCAAATCACAAATCCATTCAAACGCTTAGTTAAAAATCATATTTACATTTACTACATAGACACAGAAATATACCATTTCTATTTAAGAATCTGCAAGTGAACATATAAACATTGATAGCAGTTAGAGGATTTTGTGTCGAATTCACTCTGGAATTGAATGGTTTATTTATCGTTTATTTTACCTTTCCTAATTTGTTTTAAACCTTCTTTCCACTGTAAACACAAAGGACATTTGTTCCACCTATGTCTAAATTAGTCTGGTTGGAATTACTATTTCTTATGTATTGGGGGTCATTTTTTCAGAAAACGTGACAATTTTAAGAAATAGGTGATCATGGAAAATACATCTGCCCAGGAAACTGTTTTACACAAAAATGATGTCTTTGGGGTTAGAGTTTGGGGTTGTCATCTGAAAGCTCCTAATAATCATGATTATTCATCACCATAAATGTGTCTTTGTGCAAACTTGGAAACCAGAACAATTTATAGCTATTTCGAGTTAGCCACTCACTTCCTGATACATGCTATTCCCCAAGCAGCTCTCTCTCAGCCACTCTGATGACAAAAAATTTCTAAAGAATATTTCAGGGAGTTTTTTTAAATGTTCACAACAATGCAAATATTGATGTCTCAGTTCAATCAATAACACAATTTATTGTCCTTCAATATAAACACAGACTCAGCCTCCCTATTGGTCAATATTTGCACTCAGATAAATAAATCTTTATACTGACTTCAACAGATGTCAATAGCTGCTTATTCCAGATAAGTAAAAGTAAAACCAGGAAGCATTATTTATTTTTTGAGGTAAAATAACAACTAGTTACATAAAGACCCTGCAGCATTTCTAAAATATCAATACGTAGCTGCTTTTGGCAATAAAACATAACAGTATTATAAGGTGTGGGCTTAAAGCACACTGCTTTATATTTTAGAAGCAGGAGTTCATAAAAATAAATTTCATCTTTGTTATTAATATCACAGTATTGTTTTTAAGACTTGAAAACATTCTCGGCTGTCTTGTTCTTTTCATCAAGCATGAGGTTAATTTTTGATATTACCAGTAACTCAGAATTCACAAGACTTGAATGCTTCCTAGATTATGTGATTAACCCTTATTCTGAAATGGAAAGAAAAACACCTCCATGCTTGACCTACCTGTGAATGAATACTTACTGTCAAGGTGTACTTTGGAATTCATGTTTTATGCTTTGGAAGCAGACTTGCTGACTGTTTCTGGGCAGCAGAATAGCTTCTTTAGTTCCAGGTGTCTAATTGCAACACTGCTTCTGATCAAGAAAGAGGGTGTTGCAACAATGCCCACTGGGTAGGCAAGGAACTCAATCAACTTGTGGGCACATAAAATAGCCCAAATAGAAGCAAATCACATAATATGTAGTTTTAAAATTATTTTTCTTAGGGAGGATACATTGTGCTTATGTATGCATGAATTTATTTTCCTGGACACTGAGATACTGACTTAAGAAAAATTGTATACTAAGTAAAGTAGCAATGAGAGAAGTTCCTGCATTACTCAGATTTGCGATTATGCTTCAGTAACTGAGGTGTGGACCAACAGGACAAGCAGAACATTTAGCCAACCAAACCGTGGCTATGCTCTAACACCACCACTGCTCACACCCAGGCCCTTCTCTCCTGTTAGCAGAATTCAGTTACTAATCTGGAAGTACCAGTGTCAGTGTTGCACTTTAAAGCATCATATGTCAAATAAAATTAAATGAGGATTTATGCCCAATATAAAAAATCTAAAGTGAGATAGAGACCAAAATAAAAGATAAAAGCTGCTAAAAATGAAATACTGTTGTTTGCCTCCAGCAGGATTTTTTTTCTCCAGTCCTCATAGCCCTGTGGACCATGGTAAATAGGCACTAGACAGTGGTGAAGGACTCTTAATTATTGATTTGAAATCTGGTATGCAAACATAACCAAAAGTAAATGTGGCACATCCCAAGAGGAGCCACAAACGGGGATAACAGGGATAGTCCGAGAGATGGAAGATCCTCCAGGACTGCTCTAGGGGAGCCCAGGCTAGAAGAGCAAAAGGACTGAGCTCAGCATGGGCAGCGATGTCTGCTGAAGAGGCCTGGACTTTCCTGTTGCTGCACCACTGAGCTGTGTTTGGAATGTGGATGTCAATGGCCTTGCAGAAAGTCAAGGAAACTTTAATAGCAAACCTCATATCTACTTTCTTAATTCTGAAAACTGGTAAACCATAATACTTGCTCTATATACACATAATTCTCTAAGGATCCTAGCTGAGACCCATGGAGGCATATTTTTTTCTCAACAGTCATTTAACAACACTTACTGAATAACTATACTAACCCGTTGCTTATGGATAAACTTAGCAGGCAATTCTGAATACCTACAGTATGTTAGAGACAGACAATAAATGAGTAAAATCCTGTTCCCCATAGCATCCTGTTCTGACTGGCATGTAGCAGGCCATATCAGTCACTGTTTTATCAACAGAATTAATGACAGAGTGGATGTTGAGACAAATCATTCACATTAAGAGATTTTCAGACAACAGAGTTATACAATACAACACTGAGATTTTACACTGAAGGCATGCAGAGGAAACAATACAATAAGAATATTAAAACCACAAGTCTACAGTGTTCTTGCAGTTGTTAATTTTCTTGACTATGTATATGAGCGGACAAAGGTAATTGCTTATAAGGGAACATTCATGAAAAAGATAATACTTAAATTTAAAGGCCAGCAAAAGAAAAAAAAAAAACATAAATGATAAAGGGAAGAAAGGATTCCAGGCAAGTAAAATAGCACTTATAAAGACTCAGAGCATAAAATGTTATGCTGTTTAAGAGATGTTTATGAGTAGTTTGTTATCTTGAGATTTATGGTGCAAAGCAAAAAAATAATGAAAAGTTACCATGGATATATGAGAAAGTATCAAAATATTACAAGCAAAAGAGTTTGAAGATATTCCTGAGAAACATGGGAAACCACTGGCAAAATCAGAGGTGATATTTGATATACAGTGAAGTCTAACAGCAGAATGAAGAATGAAGTAGACAAGTTTAAGCCTAAAAACAAAAAGGATTTAAGAGGAATAGGGATCCTGGTCAGAGATAACATGACAGCAACCATGGAAATGGGTAAAAATTAAGATATTGAGAGAATATTTAGAATTGGCAATAATTCTGAAGGACTTGAACTTGGGAATTGATTGAACGATGCATGGAACAAGACAAGGAATCTGAAATAACAGTTTTCTCTCTGGGGCAACAGAACAGAGATGCAATTCCTTAAAATAAATTGTCTAATGAACACAAGAAGAATTCCATTTGGATGGTATGAGTGGCTGTAGGACAGTGAAATGGTGCGGGGGAGCAGGTCTCTCCTAAAGAGGTGGATAGTTGAATTTAGAGATCAGGAGTGAGGTTTGAGCTATACAGATCTGTGTGTTATGCTGTTTGTTGCATAACAAAGCTGGAGCTGTGTTAATTCTAGGAGGAGAAAAGGACCCATGTCAGAACCAACCTGGAGATTAGTTTTATTTAAACATTATAACTAGAGAAAGTGTCAAACGATGGTTAAGAAGGGAATTTTAGGGGGAGAACCATGAAAGAGTGTTATGAGGCCAAGGCAGACTGTATTTTCCAAATATCTCCAGACTATATCTCCCTTGCCTATTGACTTTGAAAGTCTTCTCACTGGGATTGGAATCTAAGACTTTTCTCCTGGTATCTGGGTGAGATGGTTGGTAGGTATCATGGCTTTGCATGTTCTCTTGGAATCAAGTTACCTCACTCTGAAGAACCACACAAGGCCAGGCAGAGAGACAACTCAGAAAAACTACATGTAAATATCTTGCTGACAACCCAGCAAAGGTCTCAGTCAGCAGTCCTATGATCATTTAGGTAGGTGATGATGCATTCAGATGATTCCATCCCCCAAACTGTCAGTCACCCCAGGCTTCAGTGTTCCCAGCCGAGGTTCTATACACCATGGAACAGAGATGAACAGTCCGCTCTATGCTCCATCCAAATTCCTAAACCAAAGTATCTCTAAATATCATAGAATGGTTAGCTTACACCACTGAGCTTGGAGATGGTTTCTAATACTGTATTAACTAAGTGGAAAAGGATCCAAACAAAGGAAGGAAACACAGAAGAAATAGTGAGCAATCTGCAAGGGGTAGACAGTTGCAGGAAGACGAAGCATCTGCTGGATTTGTTAACCACAAGGTCAGTAATGGTCTGAGTATCTCAAGAGTGGTGACTTTAGAAAAGTTAGTCAATGAATGTGGCCCAAGACACTGAAAATAGACAGCTCTTTGTACATACATTTCTCTTAATCTTTCAATGACTGATGATTTGTCAATAGCAATAATGCTTATGTATCTTAGTAACTGGTTATGAATAATTGTCAAATAGGTTTTTAATTTCCTGGAACTCAAAAAATAAAAGACCTTAGTCTTTTGAATTTTACCTGTTTGTGTGTCTCAGAATTGTCCTATTTGCCTCAAAATTCTAGCACAGAGGATTGACATTTTAAAAATATTTTTAGTATGATATACACAGCACCCAACTTTTACAATCATCAACATTCTAACAATCTGATTTTACTTACTATTGTTGTTTGCTGGAATATTACAACGTAAATTCTAGACATTAAAAATTTTTCTCTGGAGACCGTTCATAAGATATCCCTAAAAGTAATGCTTTTGCTATTATATTATCAAATATAATTATGACATCTGATGAAATTAATAACCACTTATAGTGATAGACTTTTGATTTAAGTATTCATTCATTGACTTATTTATTTGAAATCCTACTGTGCTAAAAATCAGGAGACAAATATGTGAGAAGAAAAATGGTAGTTTGAGGAAATTACTGCAAAGAAATGTTAGGTAGTTCTTTAGGACCATAATGTCGCCTTTAAATTACTTTTATCCTCATCAACACAAGCTTTTTTCTTCAGTCTATGGCCAGACATCTGGTGCCACATGAAATGTGTTATGGTCTTATCTCCTATATTATGGAAATACACTCATAGACAAATATTAAGCAATGGTCAAGTCATTAAGTCATAAGTCAGTTAAAACAGTGACTTAATAATGAGAAAATGGATGTCTTCCTCCTTCAATAAGAAATAAGACAAGTATTTACTCTTATCTCTTCACTCAATAAGAGACCTAATCAGGGAAATAAGATAGGAAACAGCAATAAAATGAATTACAGATCAGAAAAGCAGTAAAGTAGTCTTCCTTCACAGATGTTATAATTAACCATATAGAAAATATGAGAAATTTTCAAAAACCTGCTAGAAATAATAAGTGAATTCATTAAGGTCACATAATACAAGGTTAATATAGGAAAATCAATTGCTTTTCCATATACTAGTAACAATAACATATTCAAATAGAATAATGTGTCCAGGATTCCTAAGACCACTTTCATACATAGAGATTCTCTAGAAGAACTCATGGGATTCAACATGTAGTTGTGCTCAAGGCTAAAATTTATTACAAAGACATAACAAGGATATACAGCTGAATCATAAAAGACACAGGCAGAGTCTGAAGGGATCTATGCGACGCTTTCTGGTGCCATCTCTCTCTCTTGAGGGGTCCTAGAAGGCACAGTCTTCCCCTGTATTGAATATGCAACAACATGATTGCAATGTTTCTGCTTAATGTTCAAGGTTCTCTCTGGAGAATGGTCATTTTGGTATTCCATGTCTCATGCAACAAAATTCCAGACTTCTAGAGGTATGCATGTGTGCAGTATACAGCGTAGTCAATCTCCCTTATTTAGTGCAAGTTTCATGTATGTTGTAAGCTCAGGAAACTTACCATGTTTCCAGACTCTACCTAAGAGCAAAATTGTAAGCATTTCTCTTTAAAGATAGCAGTCTTATCTCAGTCCTACTACATTAACTATTTCAGACTAAATACCAATGAAAACCAAGGTAGTTTCTTTTTTGTGAAATCAATAAATTTACTCTAAAATATATGTGAAAAAACAAAGTACTTGGAATAGTCCAAAATATAGAAAGAGGAATAAACTTGGAGGATTTTATCTGACTAATATTATCAGGATTACTGTAACATAACAATAACCCACTGTGGTATAATCATAAAAATAGATAAAGATTGATGGATAAGAAAAATGACCCCCCAAATACCCACACATATATGGTCAATTGATTTTTGATAATATCACTGATGCAATTCAGTGACATTAAATTCAATAAATATTCTGGACTATCTGGGTATCTGAATCAGAAAAATGAAACATAATCCCAATCCTTTCAAATTATATAAAAATATACATTTAAACTCTATATTTTAAGACAATACATAATATAAAAATATATTCATTACCCTGTGGTAGGACAGAGTCTTAGATTTCTTACTAAAGATATACAGAAGAAAAAAAATGACTATCGATAAATGTTGATAATTTGTGTTTTATTATAAAACCATTAGCTCTTCAAAAAATCTCTAGAAAATAAATATATAAGTAAAATAAGGGAGAATTATATGTGATACATGTAAATAAAGTATGTTTATTTTGAAATTCTTGTATCCAAATATGTAATATTGCCATAATTCAATAATAACAACATATATTTTACTTATAAATGAGCAAGCAATATGAAAAATATTTATAAAAAGATACAATGGCCGATTAAAACATGAAAACATATTCACATAATTATTTGCTAAAAATTATAAAATGAAACCACAAAGAAATTTCACCTATCATTCATTAGACTGGCACTATTTTTTTAAAAGACTGGCAAATAATACTCAACCCAACTATCGATCCAAAAAATACTTCACCCAGCATACATTGTTGGCACATAGAATATTTTCCAATATAGACCATATGCCAGTCCATAAAACAAGTTTCAATAAATTCAGCAAGTTTGAAATAATGCAAAGTTCATTCCTTAATCACAGTGGGTTTAAAATGGCAATCAATTACAAGAAGAAACTTGGGAAATTTATGTGAATATTGAAAGGAAAATCACTTCTATATAGCCAGTGGGTCAAAGAAAATTAGGAAAGGCTTTGAGTTAACTAAAAGGAAGATTTAATGTATCAAAACTATGGGATATATCTAAAGCAGTACTAGAGAGACATTATAGCTGTAAATATTTATATTAAAATAAAGAAGAAAAATTCCAAATCAACAGCATATATTATCACATTAAGACACCAGAGAAAGAACAAGCAGAAGAAAATAATAACAAATCTAGAAAACACTAATGACATAGAGAAGAGAAAGGAAATGGAGAAAAATCCAGAAAGAAAAAGTTAGTTCTTTCTCAAGCATTCAGAAAGAGTCATTCAGAGAAAAAAAATAAAGAAATATTTTAAATGATTAAAATCAGAATAAAAAGGAAGACATTATTGCAAAACTTACAGAAAAATGATTATAAATTCATATTAAAAATAATTTTATGTAAATAAATTGCATAACTTAAGCGAAAGGAAAAGATCATAGAAAGATAAAAACTGAAACTGATCACAAAGAATAAAAAAAATACAGAATAAATCTACAATGAATAAAAATGTTGATTACTAACCAAAATTCACTCAAAGTCCAGCATCTGATAATTTTACTGGCAAATTCTACCTAATATTTATGAAATAATTAATATATATGCTTTATACTTTCTTCAAAAAGAACAAATAGAAGAGAATGTTTTCCAATTCATTGTATAAGACCAGTGGTACCTTGATTCAAAATTCGGATAAAGACATCACGAGGAAACTACAGGCCAATGATCTCTTGTGAATATTGATGTGGAAATTCTCACCCAATGCTACAGCCAAAACGCAAGAACATGTGAAAATAGTTATACACTGTAACATAATGGGCTTCATATCAGTAAAAATTAATTTTAACATGTGAAAGCAAATTAATGCAATGTGCCATATCAACAAACTAAGAAAACAAAAAGCGTATGATCATCTCAGTAGATCAGAAAAAAAGAAAAAATCCAGTGCTTCCTCCTGGTAACAAATATTCAACAAACCAGGAATAGAAAGACCTTTCCTAAAACAGATAAAGTGAGTATATAAAAAAAGTCATAGCTAGCATCAAACTTTATAATGAAAAATGAATGATTTTCTCCTAAAATCAGAAATAAGAAAAGAATGTCTACTATCAACCAATTTTATTCAACATTGCACTGTAGGTCAGGGTTATTAAGCAAGAAAATGAAATAAAAAGCATTAAGATTGGGAAAGGAAAAGGAAAAGTATCTCTGTTCACAGTTGACAAATCTTATATGTAGAAAGGCCTAAAAAATCCATTAAAAAACTATTAGAGCTAATACATGAGCTCAGCAATTTTATATATCACAAGATCTATTGATAAAAATATAACTATATCTCTATACTTTCAATGAACAATTTGAAAATTAAATTACAAAAAAGTCAATTCACACTAGCATCGGAGGGAATAAAATATCAATACTCTGAAAATGACATAACATTGCTGAAATGCATTAATGAAAAGCTTAATAATTGGAAAGATGCCCCATATTGGTGAATTCAAAGGCTTAATGTTGCTAAGATGGTAGCATTCCAAAAATTGATCTAGATTCAATGCAACTGGTATGAGAATGAGATCATTTTGTTGTTAATACTGACAAGCTGATACCAACTGTTATGTCAATTAAGAGATTCCAGTGTAGTCAAAATAATCTTGAAAAAGAATGAAAATGATTGAGGATTCATATTACAAGGTTAAAAATTTTGCTATAAAATAATAGTAATCAAAGCAGTGTGGTACTTGCATAAGGGGAGATATACAGATTAATGAATAAAATTGAGTTCAAAAGCAAACACCCATATTTATGATCAATTACTTTTTGACAAGGTGCTCCAAACAAGTCAGAGGAAATAATAGCCAGGGATACTGAATATTCACATGCAAAAGAAATAAATTGTACTCAAGGACATATCAAACACAAAAATTAATCAAAATGGACAATGTAAGAACTAAAACCCTAATGAGATAAAATATGTATATATCCGGACAACTGATAGAAGGAAAATGTACATAAATTGGACTTCATCTAAATTTAAAATTTTAAGAAACTATCTCAAAGAACATCATCAAGAAAGTAAGAATAGAATGCACGGAATAGGAAAAATATTTGCAAATCATTAATATAAGGTACTCATATGTAAAATAGTTCACTAAAAGAAAAATAATACAGTAATTTAAATGAAAGACATAACAAAAAATTTAAAAATGGACAGAGATTCTAAATAGATATTTAATCAGAGAATATAGGCAAATGGCCAAGAAATACATCAAAAGATCTATTATTAGTTAAATCATTAGTCATGAGGGAAGTTCAAATTACAACCACAATGAGATAACAAGTCATATCCACTATTATGTTTTAATGCATTATGTAAACAAAAATATGGACAATAATGTGTGTTGGTGTGGATAAATTGGAAGCCTCATACACGTCACTGAGACTATAAAATGGTGCAGTGACATTAGAAAATGACATGGTAGTTTCTTAAAAGATGACCAAGCAATTCCACTCCTAGATACATACCCAAGAGAAATGAATAGATCACACAAAAGGTTGAACATAGTCATAGTAGTTTTATTTATAATAGCCAAAAAGTGAAAGCAACATAAAAATCCATAAGCTATAATAAACAAAATGTGGTATATTCATAAAATGTCATGTTGATTTGATCATAAAGAAGAATAAAACACTGGTAAATGTTACAACATGGATAAACCTTGAAAATATCATAGTAAGTCAAAAAGGCCAGTGACCAAAGTTCACGTCATGTCAATTATATGAAATATACCAAATAGGCAAACTAGATAGATAGAAAATAGAGCACTCATTGCCTAGGATTGTGGGCTTGAATGGGTAACAGAGGAGTGATTTCTAAAAGGTACATGTTTCTTTTTGAGGTTGATAATTTTTCTAACATTAATGCATTGTATAAGAAAAAATACTTGTACAACTCTGAATATATAAAAATATATTGAATTATACATATTTAAATGGGTAAGCTATGCTAATTATATTTCAATAATGCTGAGAGCTGTATTTATTTTATTATGTTAAAATTAACTGATTGATTATAACACTAAAAAATATATCAATATACTTCCAAATAGCCAGGATTGACCTAATGGAAGGCACCTATATATTTAGAAGCAAAGTGATTCAACAATTTTTGAAAACTGACTTGACAGATGTTATAAAATTTAATATGTACTTAACACATGATGCAGTTATTCTGATTCTTAGTATTTATCGAAGGGAAATAAAAATATTTACCACCATAATATATGGATGTAATTGCTCATAATAGTTTAATTCAAAATAATCTGAAACTAGAAATAGCCTAAATGTCCTTCGCCAAATTAAAGGTTAAACATATGGTATAATACTGCATCATAATACTGTATACAACAGCATGGATAAATCTCACGCACATTATGCTAAGTGAAAGAAACCTCATCCAGAAGAATACATATAGCAGATTCTGCATACATGAAATTCTCTCTACAATTACAGTGATCACAACAGTGGTTGTTTGGGCCTGGTTGCTGAGCAGAGAATGACTACACAGGGATAAACAGGAACCTTCTCTGTAGAAAGAAAGGCTTTATATCTTGATGGAGGTGGTGGTTACATGACTGTATAAAAGATGTCAAAAGCCATCAACCTTAAAATGTTTGAATTTCTTTGTATGTAAATTATAGCTCAATAAAGCTGATTTCAAAAAAAAATCACTTCATGAAGTAAATCACACACCTCTCAAATGTGTTTGCAGAGTTTGTTCCAGAATGACGGAGTTTCAGGAACATTTTTAAACTGCTGGCTTGCCAGGACTTCCAAATCACACAGTGACTATGGTGTTTCACCTACCTTGCTCAGCAGCGGTATCACGGTAATCTCAGTACAGAGTTGTGCAATTCAGACCCCACTAAATTGAAAGTCAGAATCTTGATTCCAATCCTGGCTATATCATTTATGAGCTGTGCAATTTCAGGTATAAATCCTGGCCTGTAAAATACTTGTTCTGCAGGGCTGTTGCACAGATTGAACTGCATATGACCTATACCTTATTTCTGCCGTATTAGATGGGATTATTATTGCTAAGGGTTTTATTAACACAAGTCTACACAGAGAAGTGCCACAGTCTCTGAAATATTTGCAGTTGTTTTCAGCGGGAAAGTTGCTACAAGAGCCTTCCTAGCTCAGGAAGCATGCCATCGTGGTGGTTAGAGCTTCTCTCCTTGAAACACAATGGGAAGATAAAATCACCTCTACTATAGTCACTAATTTAAGATAAATAAAATCAGCATCAATCCCCTCTCTCTTATTCTCTCTGAGTTCTAGATCTGCAACAGAATGTAAGACTAAATTGAAGACAAATTCTCAAGCACATGAAATAATTGGTAGCTTTTCCTTGTTTTCTTTCTTACTCCATTGCAAGTCCTCACCTTCCTCACTTCAAAACAATATCACATCCTTTCCCTTGAGTTTTCTCCCTTTGCCTCACAGAGCCACTCTTACATTTAATTAAACTGGACATGTGGAGTCTGCCTTCAGATTCAATTTTATTTTTCACCCTCCTTTGTACTGCCTTTGCTCTGGAATACAGGAGATAAAGGCTTTCAGAGGAACAGAGATTTTGATGATCCTTGGATTTGGTTGAAGGCTGAGCCATCATGGCTGACCACACCTGAACCATCAGTTCAGGTCACTCAGGGGTATAACCAGTTTTCTCTGACCTTTACCAGTCTCTCAGCTCAGATTCATCTTTCTTTCTTTGTTTTTTCCCTATTTGCTAGTGTTGCCATGATCATTATTGATATCCTCTCAGCAAACTGCACTTTTAATGAAAGAAATTAGCATTAGTCCAGCCTACCTTTTAAAATAGTACAAGTTTACCTCACATTAATCTTTCCATCCAAAGGTACACAGCATGTAGTCACACACACACACACACACACACACTCACACACACACACACACACACTCACCTGAATTAGTAATCACAACCATGAGACAATCCTCAACATTTGAGTGACCTCTTCTTTAACCAAACCTCCTAAAGCAAAAATAAACATGGGGTAGGAAGTGTTTGATCAATATATGTGGACTACTAAATTTGTATTGAAATATTTATGGACCCTGAAAAGGTGACTGGAAAAATTCAGATGCATCAGCTTTGCACAGTCATGGCATAGATTAGGATAAAATAATAATTCAGAGTTTATTTGCAGAGTGCCTGACACGCATGTCTATTCAATGAACGATTTTCTTTTTAGTCACATATAGTTTAAAGTTGTTATTATTAGGAAAAATACAGAATTCCAAATGTTTACTTGATGACACATTAATCCCAGTGACCAATATCTAGTTCCCAGACAATGGTCTAGGCCTTCCACATTGACACAGAGTTCTGCACACCATAAGTGCTCAATACATGTTTACTAAATTCATGGTCTGATAATAGTTTACATGTGAACAATGTTTAAGAGTCTAAGATCCAGTAGCTGATTTTTCAGAACCCTCAGCCTAATGGAGACAAGAGGGACTGAGAGTCTTCTTGATGATGGATTTGATGACATTTTCTTCATATTAGTTTCTTTCCTGAATATTGACAAAACAGCCACTTGGATTCCATGAAGGAAGCTTCATAGATGAGGAATGATTTCCTGTGTGTTTTTAGGTAAAGAAAAAAAAAGCATCCAAGTAAAATTTATGAGAGATTGTATCAAGAAAATTAAAAAAAAAAAGATGAGAGTTTAGATATGGATTTGAAACCTGTTTATTTTTCTTTATCCTACATGAATAAAGAAATTGTGAGTGAGCAAGATTATGTAAATTCTTTGTAGATTTAAGGAGAGTGGTGTAGCCAAAGAAATGTATATTATTTAAATGATAACATGTCTTTCAATATCTTTACCATATTTTAGCAGCAAGATCTAAGTAACCAGCTACAATACATAACACTATGTTTGTAAAATTAATTGATTTTGTACTTCAGGACTGCACATTTTGTCTTTCATCTACTGAATCTTTGCTATGACACTAAATGAGCTTTCACGAGAACTACTTTGATCCAGCTACTCCAGGGAAAAGAAACAGAGGATACGCACATGAAACACTGCTTGTCCTTATTACAAGGTGCTAGCACGTGAAAAGCATGGTAAGTGGTGGGTACCCCATCTTTCCTCTTCTGTTACCTGAGCATCAGTGTTAGAGGCTTTCATCACGATTTGATATGCCAACCTTCCCTGATGAGGACTAACAGTCTCTAATGTTTGTACTCTCTAAAAAGTTCATTTGGTTTCAAATGAAACATTTACAGTCAAAAATCTATTAATGGACTTGTCTGATTCAAATGTTAAGTAAGTCACTCAACCATTACATGTGCTTATTCCATAACAGGGAGCTATAATCCACCTCAAACACATTCACAGTTTTCATCTCTGTAGCTCTTCCCACCCGACCTCAAACTGTGATGAGCATATTCGACTTGTATTGCAAACAGAGATCAGAAATTCACAGGTTTTCCATCAAGAAGATCTTGGGCACCTGGATTCTTCTGCCACCTCCATGTCTAAATAGCTATAAAACCTCTTCAAACCACATAATCCTTTTAGCCTTCAAGTTCTCTAGCTTTAAAACTTAGATCATGCTGCCATCGCTGAGGAAGAGATTAAAGACTTCTCTCCTCACTATGCGAGGCTTTGGTCTGGCTCACTCAAGTGAGCCTTATGAGAAACTGTGGCTGATGGTGGGAGAACTCAGTTTCCACGTCTCCCCAAGCTGTCCCCCCTGCTTGCTGTGCTTCTAGGAGAAGTGGCCGTAGCCTGATGCACACTGCTCTATGGCTGCACTGAGGAGGACACAGCCACCACAAAACCACAAAAATCACAGATGACAACAGGGGCGATCCTGCAGTCTCTGGCTTCCCAGAAGACTGGGTAACACAGCCAGAAGTGTAAGTTAATGCCCCTTGAGATGGCCTTCGTGCAGTGAAGACTGGAGATGGGAAGGAGCCCATCTATAAATCCTTGTCCCATTGCAATCCCATCACAGGATTCCATTGAGCTATCCCTGAGATAGGCCACTGGGTACTTAATGAGGAGTACAAACCCTTGCATCTGCTTCACACTCTTTCTCTGTCTCTTTCATGTCTGTCATAGCTCTTCCTTCATTGGCATTGCACAGCTGAGTCAGGAATGAGCAGGTAAGATTTTATCTAGAGCTCTTTTTTCCAGGATCTCTGAATCAGAAAAGGTGGAGAAACCTTGTGGTGAGGGTGGGACCCTGGGACCCTCGGCCTTGATTTGAGCTCCAGCTCTGCCATTTCCTGGTCTTTCTACTTAACCTCAATAAGTTTCCTCCTCCATAAAAGGGTGGAAAATAACAGAAAGCACTTCATTTAGGTACAATTAGAATTGAATGATTTACTACATGTAAAATATTTAGTGCCCAGTACATTGCTAGACTATGTCATTGATCATCATCATCACTATGATTAGTTTTGTGCTTCATTCTATCTTCCTTGGCTACTATGTTTCCTTCATTTTATAAAACTTTCTATAATTTTAATGGTCCCAAATTTTTGATACTGTATTTCCTGTATTTTAATTTAAAATTGGTACAGGCTTCTTTGCAAAGAATCCTAACTGGTACAACCTTTACTTTTATGGTGTTCAAGGGAGAACAGAGAGTTTGGGTGATTTTTGGAGCCAGGTCAGAGCAGATTTGATGTTCCTTTTGAGTTCAGCAGTAGCTTTAGTGATTGAAAGAGGTTAGGTAATTGATCCAAAGTCACAGAACTGGGAAAAGGTGGAGTCAGCAGTGAAACTTAAACTTGCATTCAAAGCAGAGGCCTTTTAACCACACCAGAGGTTTTTGAAAAGTATAACATTTTAATTAGATTATCTGACTTTTCTCAATTATTAACTATTTTTAAAATGCTTCAGATGTGTGGTTTTATTTAATTCTCAAAACAATATGAGAACGAAGAGTAGATTCTAATGTCGTGGAAATGAAAAGAAAATCATGATGAGAGCAGTTGAAATTGCAAGTACCCTCCTCAGTCTAGATGGTGATGGCCTTAGCTTAAAATATGAGTCTTTGAACTTCCATGTCTGGTTGGCTTCTTTACTGATACTGGAGGCCTCATTGTAGCAATATGTCCTTGCACTATCAGTATGTATGCAGGTAGATGGGGCTGCTTGCCCTGAAATGGGAGAAGTAGCTCCTCTTCCCTGCCACTCTCCCTCACCATCTGCTTCTCCACCACCCAGTCACAGCCGCATTCACAAGCCTCCCATCATCTTAAGGGTGAAACAGCTGGGAATTGTAGGTGCCATGGTACATGATGACGACAAGGGCTTTGGCCACTCCTCAATGAACAGAGCTCACTGAAACACCCACAGGCGACTGCACCTCACACCTATATCTACTTACTGATGACCTTCCAGGGCCTCTGAAAGCAGTCTGGAAGTGAGGGGTAAGGCTATAGCCCTCAAGTTAAAAACCAAAGAGGATTTCAGATCCATCCAGGCGCCACAGCAGAAGGAATGGAGGTAAATACAATGAGCATCTGCTTGAGGGAGTTTTTGGCAGTTGTGTCTGCTGGATACATTGTGGACCTGAGCAATGATTTAATAAAGTGGAAAGCACTAGGGAAGTAAAAGTGTTTTGTAAATATAAGATACCTCTGTCTTCCATATGATGTGCCTGGGAGGAAATCTTCTTATTTTAATTCATGCATTTCTTTATGCCTTGCCTTATTTTTTTTAAAGGATTTAAGACAGTTTACAAAAATGCACCGTACAATATGTGAAAGCCTGCCTAAGCAAAACATGAGATGATGAAGCCATAAAGGAAAAGATTGACAGATTTTATTACATACAAATCTAAAGCTGTTGTTAAGACAAATGACACCATAAAATAAAGTAAGAGACAAGAGACAGACCAGGAGGGCTTTCTACTACATTTGTACGAAAGGGTTAACATCTATAATATATACAGCGTTTCCACAAATCAATTTTTAAAATGATAAACAACCCAATAGAAAAAATGAAGAACATGAGCAAGCAATTCACAGAAGAAATACAAATCCCAATAAACACATGAAATATGAAAAAATATGCACTGTGACTTCCCTAGTAACAGGGATATGCAAATCAAAATGAGGTGCAATTTCCTGCCTATCACATTGGCAGAAATGTACAGGATTGAGAGTATATACTGCGAACCCAGGGTGAGGAAATGGGCATGTCTGCATGTTAGAGGGATTGCTAATTGACACAACCCTTTGCAGGGCAACTTAGCTGGCAATATAAAACATTTAAATAAACATGTCCTTTGACCAAGTAATTCCATTGTTGGAGTTCAGCTTATAGAAACATTCACATGTGTCCAAACATCTGAATATCTGAGGCTCTTTGGGTAAGTACTCTCGGAGAGAGAAAAAAATAAATTAGAAATTAGGTGTCACCGCATTTAATAAATTCTAGTTTGGTCACATGTCAGACTATGTGGTACTCAACTGAATAGCATTTAGCTCTGTAGATGTATGTGAAAAAATCATATGGCACATTTTTATTTAAAAATAAGTAGCAAGAGAACTTTAAATATAGTAGAGTCCCGTTTAGATGTGACTGGCATGTTATGTACACACATACATATGTCCAGAAAAAATTATAGAATAATTACAATTAAATTCTAAATAGGAGTGAAAAATGTTTTTCATTAATTAAATATTGAGCACTTATTACATGTCAAACACTGTGTCAGGTATAGAGGACACAGTCTTGAATAAAACAGACTAGTCTTGTCCTCAGGGAGCTTAAACATCAAGTGGGGAGATAGACAAATAAAATAAAATACACATAGTGAATACAAGTGGAAATGGAAGAAAGCAAGACAGTGGGGGCAGAGTTTCTTTGATAGGAGAAGGAATTGGTATAGAAAACTCAGAGAAACTCCAGTGAAGTGACATTTATGACAAAATCTAAAAAAATATTCAAGTAAGTACACCATGTAGATAAGAGAGGAAGGCTTGCTCCATGAAGTAAGAGTAAGTGCAAAGGCCTGGAGGCAAGGTCTGTCTGGCAACAAACAGGAAGGCAGTGTGGCTGGAGCAGTGTTGAAAGGGAAGGGTGGTAGGGGAAATGCAGGGAGAGAAATCATGTGGGATTGTTCTCTCAATGAGAGAATTCTTGAGTTTTCCCACTGTAACTAGTCAAACATAACCACTCTGCTTTTTCCCTTCCTCCACTCACAATATTTAGACTATTTTCTTTTATTGAAATCTATCTGCTTCTGTTTTATTAAAACTGCTAAACTGGCAGCAACTATTCTATTGAAGCCAATAATGCTTCTGTCCTTCGGTCAGTGATGTTGACACCTTCTGTCTCCTGCATGTAGTCTTCCAAGCTGAGGTCTTCAATATTAAGAAGCATGTCTGAGATACCTCTTTATAAACTAGGTCCCTGGACATGGACAGTCCAAACTAGTAGTTCTGTACTTAACCAGCTCTGAGCAAACACAAAGAGATTCCAGATCTTTTCACTTTCTCAATACTTAACTCTGCTAACTACCCCCTCTTTAAAGTGTTAGGAAGGGGAAGGGGAAAAAGGGGAAGGAAAACTGGAAGGGTGATGGTACATTTAATATATTGTATACTGATGCTCATTTAGAATAATGAAAACCATTAACTTATGTAGTGGAATGATGCAATGCTTCTTCAATAAAATGAGCTAAAATATCACAGTGATGAAAAGCAGAAGGGAGTGGTTTTATGCACTCAGGGACTCACAGGGCTGTGCATGGTTCACCTGTGTTTCAACCATATCATGGTACATCACATTCAATCCTTTTGCAACCCTCCCCAGGCACTGGGACATCATCACCAACTTCAGTAAACTGAAGCTCAGATAATCGAGGCAGTGTTGAAGACTCTTGAGAGCCTATATGGAAGGTTTGGAAGGTAAATGAAGTTACAGTGCACTCCCATGGTTAGAGAAGGCTTCTTATCTCTATGGAATCTACAACTTTTCTACAGGTAAGGTAAGGGACAATGGCTTAATTCACCAAACCAACTAGTAACCAACATACTTAAGATCATGCGGCTACATAAGGAAAGTGAGCCATTGAACCCACCAGGTCCTCAGATTGCTGCTCCTTCATGGTAGCATCCCATATGAGTTGCAATAGCTCTTGCTTTCTTCTCCTAAAGAATGTGGGCCTACTAGAGGTACTCAGAAGAAAATCACGACAAGGCTCCTATAAGCCACTTTCCAAGCCACACTAAGAATTAAGACTTGATGGGTCTGGGGCACATTGGAGCAGAAGGTTCCCTGATGTTCCACTGCCAACACCTCAAAATTCATCCGTGCTCCCTGTCAAACTCAAGAAACAGAGAACTTTCTCATCTGCTGATCAACTTTTACCACAGGTCTTCAGCCCAAACAAGCCACTTTGGCCATGTTGTGAATAAAAGCATTTTTGAATACTTATAATCTAGCTGTGCAAAATACTGAGAAGTAAAATCTAATGATGCATTTGTACCAATTTTGGCTCCATACTATTGAGTGCCATGTTAAAGATTTGTGTGGTCCTCTTTTATTCATCTTCTAGTTTCTCTAGCTTTTAATCAAATCATAAACATGTTGATCCCCTTAATTCAAGTTAAAACTGTATAATTTCCTTAAAAATCAATACAGAAAATAAAACACCCCCATAATGATAAAAAGATTCATGTTATAAGAAGAGTATTACAATAAAAGTCAAAATAGCTGGATTCTAGTCTTGTTTCTACTACTAAGTACCTGGTTGGCTTTGAGAAATTCATTTAACTTCTCTGAACTTAGGCTCTTTTGTCTTGAAATATTAGGTTGTGTAACTATAATTTTTTCAGAAAGATTGTTTAAGCCCAATGTCAAATTTGAGTGAGGACCAAAGTGAGTTCAATACTAGACACAGACTTACCAAATACTCAAATGATGGTCCTCCCACTCTTCCAGTCTCATAGTCACAAACACCCCAGATGTATTCTTAGGGTACATCGCACATATTGCCCCTGGAAAAGACTTTCATCAACTGATTCTACTCAAAACTTTCTAAGCTGTGCTAGTGGACTTATTAGTTGTGAACCAAAGGACAGGTTTATGGCTGACTCTCAAACAGTGACATCATTATCTAATCTCTAGTTTCCATGTTTTTTAAAAAAAATTATCAGAACTTTCATGGGGTACTGATCTTGCTATCTGGTCTTCTTCTCTTTAACTGCGTGCAATGGAATTTAATTCTCTTTACAAGACTTTTATCCTCAAAATGCAATGTTCATATTTAAGACAATGAATATTATGAAGGTATAATAATATTAGAAAGTTTTTAATCAGGGGCAGATATTATAAATATAATATTCTTACATATCAACTGCCCTGTTTCTCACCAGCCCCTCTATAAAACAGCAACTCTCAAAGGGATAGGAGGCAAGGGGAGTTATCACTACAAACATTAAATTCACAAGGAGAGAGTTAACAGTCCTAGTAGTTAAAAAAAAAGGGGCAGTTTACAAATAGGAGACTTATGGAATTAGGCATAAAATATGCTTCAAAGCAGAATTGTTGACTTTTTACTGAACTGGACTATTTTGACTGAATCCAATCAAACATTCAGTTAGACTGTCACATGCATGAGTGTATCTGTCATTGTATTATGGATGAACACTTGTTTGCCATAATAATGTGCTTATGGAGTTTTGATAAAGCCATTGCATTATTCTCCCCCCAAGTGGTGACCTTGTTTGCTTGTAGAGTGGAAAAGACAGGTCAGATAAAAGATTCATTTTAGGTTGGTGGTCTATTTACACTATAAACCTAGGTCTAGCATTCTTTGTTTTTTTCTACTCTGGCCAATGATCTTTTAAAGATGATCAAAGGTATATAAACCGAAACATTTAGGACATGTGTCGACAGAGTCCAAGACTAGCAAAGTATACTGACATACAAGAATGGGCATGGATGGTACCCAATTTTGAAAGAGTACAAAAACCAGAGACACTACTTGGAACGGAACATTCTTTTTGAAATGTACCACCAATTCAAGAACTGCCCAAACATTTGGTCACATTCAACAGTCCTCCAGAAGAAATCAGAAAACTTACCAGTTATTTAAGTCAAAACCCAATATAGTTCACCCATGCCCAATTATGTATTTGAGGAAATGCACCGAGAGTAATAACCCATGGATGGATGCACAGGGACAGTTGGTTAAGAATGGTAGGAGTGACTATCATGCAAAAGAATGGAAACAACAAGTACAGAAGAAGATGTGGAAAAAGGGAACTCATATACTGCTGGTGGGAGTACAAAATGGTGCAACAATTTTGGAAAGCAGTGTGGCGATTCCTCAAAGAATGGAGAAAAGATATCCCATATGATAGTTACCCTAAAAAAACGGGACAACAACACTTATTCTCAGAGATATATGCTTCCCCATGTTAATTGCAGTGTTGTTTACAATAGCCAAGAGCTGGAAACAACCTAAGTGGACATCAGCGGATGCGTAGATAAAGATGTGGTATACATACACAGTAAAATACTACACAGATACCAGAAAAAAGGAGAAATCCTTCTATTCTCAGAAACATGGATGGACCTGGGGGTAATTATGCTTAGTGAGATAAGCCAGAAGGAGAAAGGCAGACATTGTTTGATATCACTCATATGTGGTGTATAGAGATAGCAAGTAAACAAATGAACTAAATTACGTAACAATCAACTTTAAAAATGAGCTAAATCAAAGAACAGTAGACTTCCTTTTAGGAAAAAATGCAAAGCAAATCAGTTGGTGCAAGAAGAGATGGGAGCGGGGTGGGAGTAAAGAGGATAGAGGGGTTAAATTGTATAATGAAGGGAAAAAAGGAAATATGGTAAACTTACTGTATTATATACAGATGTAAATTTGCTCTCATGTATACCTTGAGCCTAGTTAATGTTAAATGCAGTATTACTTCAATAAAATCAATTTTTACAAAAAGAACTGTGATGAGTACAGAACACAGGAATTACAGCCTTCCATCCTATAACCTCTGTGTTCTTTCTGCTGGGCCACTAATACCTTGATGCGCATTTCCATCTCCCTGCACATAGGCTGAGCTGTCTAGCCTGGGATCTAATTAGAGATGGTCTGTTGGCTTCTCCTCTCCTGGAAGTTGGAATCATGCTGTCCATAGTCAAGATCTTTGCCTATAAAGAGTTGTATTAAAATGCTCGAAAGGCTGTCCACATGTTCCATGCTGTCATAAAGTACAAATGTGTCTGGTGGGTAAGACTCTGCAGCTAAACCCACAGTGAATGCCAGCTCTATTAGTATGGCAGGTGAGAAATCTATTAGGAAATCCAGGCCCCTCCCTTGATATAGGAAAATAAATGAGCTGTGTCTCACAGGGAGCTGAAAGATGGAGGAGAAATTCTTGTACAAGAGGGAAGCAATGGGTTTTGAAATCAGACAGATGTAGATTTGAATCCTGGCCCTACCACACACAAATTGGATGGCTCTAAGCAATTGCTTTAAACTTGCAAAGGTTCCTCATCTGTAAAATGGGTAAAAATAATTCCTATCTCATGAAAATGTAAGGATCAAAAGAGATCAAGTATAAAATGGAGTCAGTCCAGCAAGTGATCAGTAATGAGGTTTTAGAAACTCATAACCAGTTTCTCCAGGAGTCCAGGGTCCGAATTCATCTGCAGGTTGAGGAGCAGACCTGGGTGTCTTCCCTCTATCCTGTCCATTGCTCTAGTCCCCACCCCGCCACATGGCATAACTCAAGGAGTTACACCGGCTGAAGGAGAGCTCCGCTCCGAAGCACATGCCGTCTCCCCCACGCTCAGTGCCTCCTGACACTAGCAGTATCTAAGGATACAGTCAAACCTCAGAGAGACTTAGACCCACCACAAGTTCTTCTTTTATTATTTCCTTCTTGCAAGGTGAGAGAGGACAACGTCTCAGAATGAAAGATTCTCCTCCATGCCCTCTCTCAGCAGAGGCCCTAATTCATTTTTCATGGCCCCTTGCAGTGACAAAAGCCGCTGCTTTCTCTCTTGTAAGCGTGCTCTACGCAATAAGTCAAAGCTGATGTGCATTTTCCCCCTGGGTGCCAGTGCGCGCTTTGATTTAATTTGCCCTGTTGTTTGGCACAGAGCCTTTGCCGGCAAGTTTCTTCACAGACCCGGGGAGGCAGGGCCCTGACAGCGGCGGGGCGCAGCGACAGATGGGGTTCAGTGGGTAGTGTTTAAATACTTTGCTGCAATGATAGAGGAAATGTTGGAGAGTGGCAGATGCTCTTGCAAAAAGTCAGTTAGACAAACACACATCTTTTTTTGGGGAACGGGAGCCCCGATGACAACCCAGGTCCATTGGGGGGCCTGCCTATTTTCATGTGGTGGGAACCATAGGTGAGCCATGGGGCTGATGATGAGCACAGGAGGCTTCTCCTGTAGTCCCTGAAGACTGTGTGAATGGCTTTGTGTAGACAAATATGCTTCATTTGCACCACTGTGACAGTTCCCATCCAAGGACAGGTGTGCCTATTTTACATGCTAAGGGAGTCGGACTGGAGTCACAAAGCACCCTAAGAATGACCAGGTGTAGAAACAACTTGGTGAGTCTCACATTTGTAGAAAAGCTGAGAGTCTGAACATATAACAGTTGTGTCACTCAAGAGAGCAGCTCCTTGATTCAGTCAGGTAAACACACACACCTGTTATAGAGGCCCAGCATTGCAGGGGCCCGGCCAGCTTTCCCTGCATGCAGCCTCTGTGACCACCAGCAGACCACAGGGAATCACTAAACCATCATGCCCACCTATTCTGATGCTGTAGCAGTAACGACTGTGGGGTCAGGAGCACTGCCTTCCCATATGAATGGCCATGAAAGGGGGACCACAGGGTGAATTGGAAAAAAAAAATGAAAGGGCTGTTTAGCAAGCAGTTCAATAATTGTGCTGTAACTGGAGTGTATGTGCAGGGAAACATCCGGAGGAGATACTTATTGGGAACCCAACATACACAAGGCCTTACCATATATTCCCTGCTTATTTTCTGTGATAAAGTATGATTGTGCATAACTGTGCATCAGGAAGAGAAAGGAGAATACAGGGGTATTTTACTTTTCGTAGGGGAAGCCTTGTTGATTATGTCTTGTTTCTTTCATCCTTCAGTTTTATTTATTGTTTAGCAGGTTAGGGAGTGAGATGCATTTCCTAAAGAAGTGCCATGAAGACATGTAGGCAGCTCTGCTTGTTGTTGCGGAGAAGTGTTTGGAACAAAAGTAACAAAACGGCATGAGAATGAGGGAGAGTGGAGCTTCTTGGCATGAAGGGGGAAACCCAGATGGGAAAGCAGAGAGTAACAGAGCAGGCAGCAAAGAGCACCGAGCTGCCTTCCAGCTAAGACTCAGCAGCCGGAAGCGGTGGGTCACTCAGGTGCATGGTCCAGGAGAGGAGCCACATGGGAACCACACTATTGCTGGCTTATGTGGGGCAAACTCTGCGCCTGTGAAGCTCACCATCCTTCCACGCCCCCTTTCCCTGACTGGGCAGTGAGCTTCACTCTGAAAGGTGAATTGAGATTTGCCTCTTGGCATTTTCTGGATTTTGTTTTACAGCTAATCAAACAGACATTAACCACCTGGGAGCCAAGAAGCTGCGCTCCCTGGAGCAGCTGAGTGACACCTTGACCTTCAGTTGGTACAAATGGAACACAGTGGAGCCTCTCCTATGAGAACCCTTGAAACGGTTTAATCGGGGCTGTTTTTAGCAAACTAGGACTCAAGAGTGTCATGAAGTCATGTGAAAGAGACATTTGGATTAGAGTAAAAGAAGGCTATCAAGAACGTGGATAAAAAGATAAAAGGAAGAAGTGAATAAAGGTCATAGCAGAGCCAAAGGAATCAGAAAAACAACAACAAAAGGCTCGATGCATCCTGAAAAACATCTTCTGTGTCCTCATCTCAGCCTCAGGCTCCAGAAGTGAATGATCAGATGTAGGGTAGAGTGGTGTTTCTCAACTGGGGGTGATCTTGACCCACAGAGGACACCTGACAATATCTGCAGACATTTGGCTGTCACATTAGGAGGTTTGGATGCTGTTGGCATTAAGGGACTAGGAATCAGGGCTGATGCCCAACACCCCACAAAACACAGAGTGGCCCTCATAAAAAAGGACTATTCAGTCTAAAATGTCCTCAGTGCTGAGAAACCCCAGAAGAGAGAGACTTCAAGCAAGGCCAGAGGATGTGACCTAATTGGGAACCTCTCCAGAGTAACCTGAGGAGTCCTGTTTTAAAAAAACAAGTGACGCATGCTGAGTGATAAGAGGCTCCCACTAGATGGCAGACCTATTGGAACAGTATGTTGGATTACAACATGAACGCTCCTTAAGAAAGAAATAAAAAGGGGAATGAGGAAAGGATGTGTCAAGGAAGGGAGCTGATTGAAGGCCTTCAGGAGAAAGCCAGGGGCTGGAGTGTGAAGACACACGCATAAGAGGTATGATGAGCTTAGGAGATGAAGCACCATAGGTTTACAGGGAGAGATGAAGCACCATAGGTTTACAGGGAATGTGTCAGTTTGGAACAGGAAAGAATATCTTTGGCGATCTAAGAAACATGGAGAAAAGTGAGGAGAAAACAAAGCAACAGTCCTTGGCAACTGTGAAAGGAGGAGAGAATTCATAGACATAGACATAGATTTCTAGAAATAGTAAAGCAAGTCAGATACAAGTGACCAAGAAGGAGAATTTACAAAGCAGAAGGTTAAATGAGGTAGGAAAGCAGCTTCCAGGGAAAGGGAAGGGGCAGATGGTGACCTCGGTCGACAGCCTTGAGCTGGGCTGAGCACTGCCTGTCAGCTTTAGTTAGCAGCTCGGATCAGGACGAGGTTGGGGAACTGATTGCAAGGGAATGGAATGAGGAGGACACACCAGGAGAATGAAGTCTGGGGCAGAGTGCTATAGCTGCAGCTCCTCTTTGGCTTGAATTTGTAGCAAAACTTGCAAAGATGGCCTCACTGCTCTAAATGCCACATTTGATGAAAATTCAGGAGAATCCTGGACATTAGCTAATTCATCCACTATTCTCTGCTACAGGTACCGCCCTGGGCACTCAGCAGGCAGGGATGACTATGGGTCCTGTTCTTGACGTCTTCTCCTATCAGGAAGAGCTGTGCTGTTGGTGATGGTGGTAGTGATGTCTTCATCTTAACTTTGCAAGTTGAACACTTTGGTGAATCATAACCTGACATCAAGTTTCTGCTTGTCTCAATGCAAGAGAGAGAAATGAATTGCCAGGGGCTAGAAAGAACTGTGGGCTTGGAGACCAAAGCGGAATTGAGATAATCACTCTGGCTCTGAATCAGCAGGCTCCGTGAGCACAGGTAACCCACGTCACTTCTTCCAGATCTGTTTCTTGGTTGTTAAAAGAAAACCAGGCTGAGATAAGTTTCAGGACTTTTTTTTGTACATTTCTAAAGCTAACAATAAATGGTGCTTGTATGTAACTTTAGTAAGGTCCTTAAATACTTTCACTGTTTAAAGAGTTTTATAAATGTTTCTCCTTTTCATAATTGGTATAGTGTGGTAGTAAAACTATATTAAAGTCAACCTGATCTTAGATCAAATCCTGCCCTAGCTTTCAACAGATTACTTCTCAAGATTCACTCTCAGTTTTTTCAACTATGAAATGGAGATCATGCTAGTTTTCCTGTAGGCTTGGAGATAATGAGTGAAAAAAAAAACATACTGGTCACATAGCAGACCCTCAATAAATTAGAATTGTTATCATCACCAGACTAACCTCCTAAGACACAGAGCTGGGCTCCAGAAATGGAGCTCTGTTCATGGGGATTCTGGAAACATGGGTTTGAAAGAAAATCTCTGAACTGCAGAAGTAAACAGTGATAGCTATTGCTTTAGGATTAATATTTTCCTGAAATTCCAAGCTTCCGCAAAGATTTGCCTATAATTATTATTCTACAAAGAAAGACTTCTTTATGGAACAAGTTTGGCAAAACTTTGAGTTTAATAGATTAAGAGTAGGGCTTTTCAGAATCTCAACAGGTTCTTATACACCATGGATCTCCAAATGGGAATAAAGTTCACATAGTTTCTTAAACTGCTTTGGCCTAAGTATATTTGTCCTCTCTGTAGAAAAATCTATTAACATCTCAGAGACCATCTGCATTACTCTAAACACAACTTCATAAAGTGGGGTGTACAAGATGTATCTCTGGCTTATTTAGCCTTTGTCAGTCATGAATAGACACAAATTTCCACATATCTAAGCCCATGTTTTCATTCATCATTATCGAAGTTACTCAGAAGCTAAAAATAGTCTTTCTTTGTTTCACCCACAATGGACTCACTGTTCACGGCAAACACACAAATCTCTGGGTCTCATCCTCATGTGTGTTTATACAGCAGCCTCCTTCCAGACTGCCTTGCAGACACTGATGATCTCTGTAGAGGCTTGACTTTCCTGCTTCCCAGTTCCTCTCACCCAGTTCCACTGCTTGCCAGAACTCTGACCTTGGGATCTTGGTGAATAGTCGGGACATCTAGGTCACATGCTAGACCCTGCAGTGAGCCCGGACTTGAGCTCACTGCTGCTCTATCTAGCTCATCAAATTAAGAATTTGTTACATGATTCCTGTCAGAAATAAAAGAACAGAGCAGGAGAGCTGATAGAGAGGCGAGTGGAAGGGCTGATTGTAGATAAATTTCCAATTTTTCATAAGACGGGAGCCAATGTTAAAATAAAGATGAAAAGAAGGTCTGCCAAGTCAAGCTGCCACTGAGTGACAGGGCTGGCTAAGAGGGGGACAGTGCAGGCAAGAAGAGGGAGGCCAAGAGACTTGCAGAGATTCGTGAAGGCTCCATGAAGAAACCTGCCTTCAGGATGGTGTACTACAAAGGTCAGGGCCTCCTCAGTCCTCAGAGTCTCCATCTGCTAAAGCAGAAGAGCAGGGTGAGACAGGGTCCTCAGGTTCAGGGGACGTTCCATGCTTTGGGATGCCATGCTTTCACATTAGCCTAAAGTCTTTCTGCTCTTAGGTTACGCTACAGGCAGCAGGAGACTCTACCCGTCCTCCTTAACCTACGTTTGGCATTCGGCTCACCCACTTTGAGAAGCGGGCAAATTCCGAGCCCAGTAAATATGCAGTAGTCATGTCATACCACTAAGCACTTCCAGATTCACCATCAAATAGATCAGTACACAGGTATCTGTGGTCTTCTTTCAGCTTTGCAATAGTCCTGTGAGGTAGGCATTACGGGTTATGCATCTCTCCATTTCACATCTGAGCAAACTGAAATTCAAGAATATAAAATTCCTTATCAGTCAAACTTTCAGTGAGTATTGGAGTGAACTCCGCATGCCATGCTCTTTCCTTGTGAGAACACATATCTTCACTTACGGGAGTTTCAGCATATGGACAGGAAGGTGATATGGGCTGTGGGTTAAGAAAATACCCATCTTCTTATTTCTAAAAAAAGTCAGATGAGGTTATTCAACTAGCTCTCCTACTGAAAACAACCAAAGTAACTGAAGAAAAAAGATATATTTTATATCTATTTTAAAAGCATCAAAGCATTTTCTTCCTGTTATGGAATTCCCAGAACTTTAATTTAAGGAAAAACAAGAATCAAGAGACAGCTGGCCCCTGACCTGAAGATATTGACTGAGTTAGGCAAATTTGAGCTTTTGTTTGCTACCATAGAAATCAGAGGAACATAAATAAAAGTCCAAAACCCTTTTGAAGGGGGAGTTCCCCCTTTTGGAATTCCCCCCAAAGAGATTGAACTTAATTTAATTGGTTATCCCTTCCAAGAAATGGCATTATTGTTTGAATTAGCTGGGCTATCTGGAAACCAGAAGACCTTAATTTATTAAAAGTCATTCTGAACAGAGAGAGCTCCAGGTATCTCTAGACACAAACCAAAATCTTCTCTGAAGAAAGGTACTTTAAGCCTAGGATCAAATTAATTCGCGTGCGTGTGTATGTGTATGCACTGAAATAATCCACAAAACATAACCAGGCACACAAGAAAACGAATACCAAGAGTGAAAACAGAATCAAATAGACTACAAAAGCAAACTCACAAATAAATTAATTAACGGAGCTACCAAATGTTCAGGCCTGCTTTATATAAAGGGATCCAGGTCAAACTTCAAAGTCTTCATGGAGAATAACACTATAAGGAAAAAATAGCATGTTTGAGGAAAATCATCAAAATAGGAATTTTTGAAAAAAGAAAAAGATAATAACAGATGAAGAATACTTATGTAAAGGTTTAGAGATGGGATGGAGCTAAAGAAAGTTAATTAACTGTAAGATAAGTAAGGAAACAATAAGTAAAGGGAAGCGATGCAAAAAGAACTTAGAATGAAGATGAAGACATTGATGGAAGGAGATGGCCTAGCACAATCAGGAAGGACTCTCAAAAGGAGAGAAGAAAGGGGAATGTGACAGGAGACAGTATTTGAAGAAATAATGGCTGAGACTTTTTGATAACGAATGCTAGTATCAATGCACAAGTGAAAAATTTTAAAAATATAGAAAAACAGAAATCTACACCTCAACACAACTCAGTGAAAATGCAAATGAATACAAAAACAAAACACAGAAAGATCCTGAAAGCAAGAAGGATCCTTGGAAACGGAGGAGGAAGAGAGGTAACTTTCACAGAGATGAAAGTAAGATTGACAACTGACTTCTCAACAGTAAAATTAGAAATCAAAAGATTCTTACTGAATATAAAGAAAATCACTTTCAACTCAAAGTTCTACACTAAAAAAATAAATACCTTTTGGGAACCAGGAAAAATAATTCATTTAAAATATGCCACAAGCAGACCTATACTAGGTGAAACCTTATAGAACTTATTTTAAACAAAAGGGAAAAAAAATCCAAGGTGGGGATACGGGGAGTAATATAGAGCAAAAGACATGATAAATACGCGATAAATAAAAATTATATAATGAAGCAGTACTTTTAAAATGTGTTCTTAATTAAACTGTAGTCCAGCAGTGGCAATGAAGTTGGGGTGGGAGAAGATAAATGTAAAATAGACTGACATCATTGAGCTGTCAGAGAAAAGGGAAATAAATTGATTGACATTATCCTTAGAAAAGTTATAGACAAGAGAGAGGGCAGGCACATGGCTGTGGGCCTCAGCTTCCATCCCTCCTCAGGGCCGGTACCATATTCAGGAGTTAACCTGGGCTCCTGATTTCTTAGCCTCTTTCTCATCTTAATAACTACATGGTTTTAAAGATCATTTCCAGTGTTTGAGAGAAGGAAGAGTCTCAAAAGAGAAGGAATGACTTTAGCACAGACACACAGAGACACACATAGAAACAGAAAAACACAAACAGACACAGACAAATACATGGACATAGACAAGCAGACATATACAGACAGATACACAGACACAGACACACGTGGAAACACACATGGACACATAGTAACAGACACACACACAAATACACACAGAGCTACAAACACAGACAGAAACACAGACACACTTAGACACACACACAGGCACATAAAGAAATGATAGCAACCTACACACAGACAGAACACAGACATATAATCACATGCACAATGCACATAAAAACATACAGACACACACAAAAAAGACACATACTCATGTAAAGACACACAGACACAGACACAATCACATACACACAGAAACCCCTGCACGTTTCCACATGTAAACACACACACACACACACACACACACACACAGTGCCCGAGCACACATGCTATTTTCTAGCTCTCAGCCTTGTTCTGTCCCTGTGTTCTGTGGATTGCACCCTACTTCCTGAGGATCATTTACAATGCTTTGCCAAACTCAGCTCAGGGGGGCTCTGGAGGGAGCTGAAGAGAAGAGACAAGTCCAAGATCACTTTGGGAGCCACATGTGCTGAGATGGGACAGAGACAGGCAGTGTGGAGAACTCTCCAGCGTGGTGATGAGTTGCCAGTGGTCCGAACCAGAAGCAGGAGCGCCCGGCAGTGGTTCAAGAACCTTGGGTTGGAGCCCTCCTTCCTGATCCTAAAATAGATGACATTCTCCTGGGAAAGCGCTCCTGGCCACTGCTATGTGCACAGGGACCACAGCTGAGCAGAGTTGCCTGAGAAGGGTGTGATTGGCAGAGCAGCGGGGGGAAGCTTGCTTAGCAACAGCTGAAAGTCTCTGCACTTGGAGGCTGACAGATGTCCTCTCCTGGCATCTCTGGGCACACTGAGCTTCCTATATTCAGTTGGAACTGCCTGGCAGACCACAGGGGGTCACCAACTTGATAGGATGGCTTTGGGGTATGGGGGCATTTCTTGGACCTTGACTTCTGATGTCTTGTTTGAAATGCCCTGGGAGTAAAATAAGGATGCACGCCAACAACGCTTCTGATTTTCATGGCAGAGCAGAAGGAAACCAGGTCCTGGGTTGGCTCAGGGCAGATGGCCCCACTCTCCCTCTAGAAGGCAGGAGGCAGCTTCCAGCTCAGATGAAAGGCCATTTTAAATAACAGTCATATATTAAAAGCAAGGGGAGAAGAAAGAGGAAAAAAAAAAGAGAAACTCAAGGGCTATAGCACTGCCACAGTTTTAAATTATAGTGTAGGAGGATAAAAATAAAAGAGAGAGAGAGGAAGACAGAGCAAGGGAAAAAAATTGCCATTGTTTTATAAAGCAGATGGGAAAGTTCAGGGGATCAGAAAAAGACTATTATCATCTCAACTCTACAGTGACAAGCCAGAGAAGGATGTATAGTTTTTCCCCTTGTCTCTCCCCGAGAATGGGCCATTGGTGAAATTTATTTTGAATGCAGTTTAAGGGCAGGAGTTCTCAGCAACAAGGGTAAGTTAAAGATTCAGCAGGCACACATATTTGGAAAGCACTTTCTTTTAATTTCTCCACTTTCTCCCATGTGTAGATGCTTTGGGCTGTGACCATTTAATGGCATTTCAAATCCCTCTCTTCAGGGCCTGTGGAGAGGAGGTGAAATGCTTGGAAGACCCCAGGATTTTAGAGCTGTAAGAAAGCTTTCTTAGAGGTTAATTATTTAAATTTAAGGTAAAAGAAACACATTGGGTAAAGTTCCATAAGGCTGTCAGCTAAATGTTCAGCTCCAAAAAGGACAAGAATCAGAGGTGGGGGTTACCTACACATGATGGAAGGTGAGCCTCTTCCATTGGGAGGAGAAGGGCACAGCTCTAAGACAACTATCTCATTTCCAGGTCCAACTTCCCCTGGAAGACCTTGGCCACTTTTTCTCTTATCCTTTCCTTCAGAGTCCCTAGTATAATTTGAATCTGTACTAGTAATTAACTTTGCCAAGAATTATAGACAGTCCCCAATGCATGATGTTCTCCTTACAATTCTCAGATTTTTTGACTTGACAGTGGTACAGAAGGGGTGTGCATTAAGTAGAAATTGTACTTCCAATTCTGAATTTTGGTCTTTTCCTGGCCAGTGATACATGGCATGAGCAACCTCATGATCGATCACAGGGTAATGATGGATACACTACAGTATATGGTTTTGCCAGCATTTTGGGATATTGTACTTTGTGCTTTTGTTTCCCATCATGTCTACAAGCAGTGTCTCCTGTTTCTGTGAGAGGAAGAGGAGGAAGGCTATTTTTCTGGAGATGAAGCTAAAGATAAGTATCCAACTGTAAGTTGGTGTGAGTGTTCTTAGCATGCTTAAGGCAGGTTATGCTAAGCTATGAAGTTGGTAGTGTTGGTGTATTAAATTCATTTTCAACTTTAAATACTTTCAACTTATGCTGGTTTTATTTGCCAGTCAATCCTATTTTAAGTTGAGCAGTATCCATCTATTTATCTATCTACCTATCTATATGTTATTTATTAACTCAACAAACATTCACTGGAATGAGAGATTACTGAAAAAAAAAAAAAAGGAACCAAAGCTTATTGATGTTAAGTATCCAAGTCTTCTAATACATAGGCTCACAAACTTCTTATAACCTGCCCTCTAAGGAAGCAAATTACCCCCATTTTAGAGATGAAAATGTTGAGGCACATGTGGGCTATACAGCACATAAGAACTGGGCAGCACTAGGGACTAGGAAGTCTCTTGTATGCCACCTCAGTCAGTATGGGCTTTTTCTCCAGTCCCGGGTAGCTCTTAAGGTGACAGGTCTGATCAGTGTGAGGAAGGAAGGACTGAATGTAAACACCTTCTGTCCGTGGGCTCCACCTGGACACGTGGAGGATGTCGTTGGCATATTATTCATCGTGACTCCTTCCCTGCCTGTGCTCAGCTTATTTCAACTTCTTCCCCCCACTTACTCCTCCTAGTAGGTGTGTTTAAGAAACACAGAATTATTTTAATATTTTCCAAAAAGAAACAACTAGAAACTGCAGAGTGAGCCAAACATAAATAACTGAGTGGGGAGAGACGCCTGGCTTCAAATCAGAAAAACAGCAGCAACGACAAAAGCGGAGCCTACCTTGATTTCCAGGTCGGGGTTTTGTGCAACCCTTCCCCCAGCACCCTGCTTCACTACCAGAGAGGGAATTAGCCATGGCTGGGCTCTCGTGAATTTTCCCTGGACACTGTCAAGGGCTACTTAGCTGCAGGGCTCTGGAGGTATGACTTTTGGGGCTGCATGTGCGCATGCGTATAGACCTGTGTGCACTGCGCACGCGTGCCTTCGCTCGCTGGGCCAGCTGGCCTGACTTGGAGTCTCCACTACGTGGGAGGTTTGAGGTTGGGCCAGGATCAGCACTTTATGCAGCCCAGGGAAAGGAAGTGGGTCTTCCGGGATTCTCCTGCAGGGCACAGCCAGCTCTTACCTCACGCACTGAGGCCCCACTTGCTCTCCGGCTCTGCCTGCCTTCCTCTGTGCATCTCACTCATGAGCCTGGGGAAGGATCACATCAAACCCTTCAAGGTTGCCACCTGGAAGGAGGAAGAGCGTGGCTGGGAGCTGTAATGGCTCAGCGGACTCCCTCCTAGTAATCTTGTTCTCAAGCAACCTTCCACTTGCCCACTCTGGCTCCCCGGGGGGCTCCCTGCCTTCTTGGAAGGGGCCTCATCCTGAAATTCTGCAACAACTAGGAGGAAAGAGGGATTTGTAAGCTAAAACTAGTTGTAATGGCTGAGCACACAAGTAGAGGTGCAAAAGGGAAAGATGATAAGTTAGTGCTGGAGGAAAATCACTCCCATCGGGGCCAGTGGACAGCGAGAAACGTTTTGTTCTGAGGCTCAAGGGCTCATGCCTGGCTTACCTGCTCAGGTCAGCAGGCCATGCTGCAGTCTTCGTAATTGCCAGCCCCTCGGCCTGCCTGTCCCTGTACCTCCTCCCAGTCACTGTGTTGGTATGCTTAAAGTCACAGTGTGTCCAGTGCTGCCTGGACACGCCAACACTTCCCGGTTTTGCTCTCTCCCCTGCAGACCCCGCCCTCTTCCCTGGCACCTGCCCCCTCACGCCTGCCCAGGCATTGCCACACCCCAACCTCTCCTCTCTGTGACCCATTTTCATTGTCCCCGGGGCACATTCCCCTAATTTATGACCCATAGCACATTTCCGCTCAGGTCAAGGTAGTCTCCAAACCAGCTTCAAGCCATCAGCTTCCCAGTAAAAGTCATACCCAAGGCCCCAGCCGCAATCCTCTGCCATGTCTGGGAGGGGCCAGAACCTCTTTGCCTAATCCAGCAGCCATTGCTCCAGTGCGCTTAATATTCACGACAGATAGAACATTTCACGGCGAATTGGACGCACATTCAACTGGAAATGAAAATTTTATGACTGTTCTCAGTCGGAGCTGCAGATTACACCAGCTGAGAAAACACGGGTGCAGACGTACAGCCTGTGAACTGTAAAGTATATTAATAATGAAACCACAGCCTGGGAAATGAAGGCTTCTCTGTTTATATTCTGCTCCATTAATAGAAGGCACTTCAACTAGCTCCACCCCATTAGACAGCAATCTGTGCCCCAAAGGGCTGGGCTGGGCGGCGCTGAACCAGGGTGCTGGGGACCCCCCTCCCAGCCCACCTCAGGGCTCTAAGAGGTCGTGGGCTTTCTGGAAACAGCAGCAACTGGGCTGTGCCTGTAACTCCAGTGTATAGACAGGCTGAGTGTGGCTTGTATCAGAAGGAATCTGTGTCCTTATTAGGAGAGCAAGGTTGAAAAGAGAAAGACACCATTTCATTCCAAACAGGAGGTCAAAGAGCCTACAGCCAGAGTGGGACAGTGTACTTCAACATTCAGTGGTTCTTCAAAGGGGGTGGGTAGATCACCCTTCAAGAAGCAACTGAGTGAATGTTCAGAATGCAGATTTCGAGAGCACCTTCCAGTACAATGAATCAATGGAGTGCATTATTTAACAGTGTGTGAGAAGTGTTCTTCCAACTTCATAAAACTCCACATAAAATAATAACATGACCTTTCCCCTCTGCTGCCTTTCATATACAGACAACAATCAAAACTTCTGGTCAGAGACACAGAGCCTCAAATCTTCTATTCAGATCACATTGCCTGAGACAGACTCCAGGAAGAGGACACATACCCAGGGACACCCAGAACACAGAGGTATCAGAACAGGGCTGAATGAGGGGCCTCCCTCCTGGTGCTATCTTGTGGGCATCTGTGCAAGTGTGGCAGGGAACCCCGCTGTGTGGACAGGGGACCTGTCCTCTCACTGTCAGCTGCAGCCTGCCATGATTTACTGATCTGCAGTGTAATTCGTGACAACTGGAAAGAAATCAAGAATCTGATGAACCCATCATGGGAGCTCTTGAGATGGGATGGCAGATGGCAGAGACGAAAATGAACCTGGGACCCTTTGGTGAGGGAGGGTCCAGATGCTGGCAGCCTCCTGTTCTGCATCCCAGCCTCTGCTCTGGGTCTGGGAGGGCTTGGGCTGTGCTGTGAGCAGTAAGGTCTCCCTCCTCATGGGTCAGCCTCCAAACTCTCCACCACCTCCTGGGCAAGAGCCTCGCCTCCCCTCATCCTCCCGGCTCCGTGGCTGCACTAGCAGCCCATGGTTGGTCAGAAAGTTAGGCAGATGGTCAGCAGTCAAAACACTGTCCTCAGGTGCCTGGATACTTCCGAAGGTCATTTAGCTCAGTATTCTGATTTCAACTGGATGAAATGAAGCCAGTGAAGTAAATACAGACCATGTATTCTCCTGAACCTTATATATATATTGTACACCAGTGAAACTTTAGTGAAAGAAGGAAGGAAAAAGGAAGTTAGGACCAGCTCCCCTTCCTGAGCCCTGTGTGCCGAGAACAGGCTGAGGATGAGAGGAGACTGGGCCCCTCCTGTCGCCTTTGGTTAGGATTGATTCATGGTACTTGGGCATGAGGAAAGGCACATCTGCTACAGAGTAATTCTCTGTTTACTAAGGTCAGCCATGCAGAGAATTATTAGGAAGTACAAGGATAGGGAGGGGTCCTCTGGGGTACACAGACACAAGGGGTGTAAGTACCTTGAATAATGCCACCTTTCCAAGTGTTTTAATAGACACTAGTTGACTGAAAAATCCACTTTATGAACCTGATAGGGTTTGAACATTTATTATTTGCAAACCTAAATTCTCAGAGACAAATCAGGGTCTACTGGCATCTCTAATCAAGACCTGGCCAAGGATTTGAGCAGTGACACATGGGGAAGTACTGCTCTTGCATAGAAAGAAATGGAAGCATTGAAAAGAGATGTGACTTGCACCCCCCTTCCCCAAGTTAGAAGCTGTTTTCACACAGATGTTGAGTGAGTGCCTATACATCTTGAGCTGAAAATCCTACAGCATCTACTTAAAATTTGGAGGCAAAACCAGATTTTCTTTGGAATTCATCTCCTGCATCTGAAGTCTAACTACTGGAAAGAAACCCCGTGTGTGTTCAAACACAGCTGCCCTCCCTCCTCTACCTTTCAGCCACACCAAGTACAAACGCCAAGTTTATGCAAAGCACATCATGGACGCAACAACGAGCCAGAGCTCAATTCCTGCAGCTGAAACATCCCGATGTTGACAGAATGGGGACGCATTTCCAAGCTCAAAATTTTATAATAATACCTCGGGGGAGTCATTGGCAAAGTTTGGTCAAAATATAATTAGTTTGCACAGCTATTAGAGGCTGATAAAAGGTTTTAATTTGTGGAATGATCTCTGGATCTTAGATAATCTGTTGCTGCTCTTGCTCTCCTTTCAAACAGGGTGACTGCCTGAGCCAAGTGCAAGCCGCCCCAGTAAAGTGAGGATTTCTTTGCTCTCTGGTTAGCCAAGGTGCAGCAGAGCAAGTGAGATGCCCAAATGATTTCCTTCTTCTTTGCTATTCATTATTTTTCATGCTCCCCCTTCCTATTTTAAACTAAGCCGGACCTTATACATTTTAGCATTTGTCTTTACAAATTGAGAAACTTCAGGAATTTATTCATGATACTCCCCATAGCTGAGGAAGCCAAAGGATTTTTTCCATCTTATTTTCTCCTATGTACTTTAATTATTATGATGGTGCTGCCCTTTTGGGTGGAGAAATGAAAAATGATAATAAAAATAAAGACCACTTGATCCCTTCTGTAATACGATGGGGCTGGGTGCAGGGAGGGACCTCTGGTTTGGGTGGTTTTATCTTTAATAAAAAAAAAAAGTCCTCCTCTAATGTGTGCCCAGAGACATTTAGGAGAGCCTGAGCCATGGATGATGAAAGTGATGAAAATTTATTGGAGAGTCGGATGGGAGAGAGGTGATGAACTGCTTTTGATGGAGATAACGGGATTATAATAAAAATGGAGGGTTGAAATGTAGAATATACAGCACACAATTCCTGTTCTTACATGTGTTTGTAAGGAAAACTACAGTGTCTTTAAATAATTCTTCTGTAAATAGATTACCATTTGTAGTGTTTTGAAAAAACAAATAAAAGGCAACTTGATTTTCAGAGGGTCTCCTAGGATAGGGAAGTCTCAACAGGATGATTTAGGGGCTAAGGACAGAGAGCTCTGATGAGTGCTTCTGAGTTCTGCTGTTAGATTGGCAGAGAGACAAGCAAATATGATGAAAGAAACCGAGGAGATAGTATCGAGCTACCACAATCTATTGTGTCTCCACAAAGTGCACTCAAACGAAGGCTGGGATGCCATCTGATAGCATAATGCATGTTTTACCCAGAGCAATTTCCCTCTAAGAGAGAGAGAACACAGCACACACACATGGAGAACATCACAACAAAGGCTAGTTTACATGTTTTCTCCAAAATATTGCTTTTTGACAGAACATTTTTACTGTGTATGGGCATTTGGGCTTGATGGATGTACTGGAAATCAGGGAACCACACACGAGTGTACACTGATGCATAAAAGGCTTATATAAAAATACAAAGTTTTCATTTCAGGAAAGTTGTAAGGGAATCCCCTCCATTTAAAAAAAAACTATATCATGGATATCTGAGGCATCTAGAGTAGGGACCATCTCATATTAGCTTCAGTTTATAGAGACACGATAAGTCATGGTCAGAGGTGAGGAAGTTTCCTGGACAGAACCAATTACAAGGCTACTACACTGCTTCTATTTGCAACTTTGAATTATTCTGACTGTATGTTCCTGCTCAGTAGTCAAAACATACCCTTTGCTATTTTGCCTCATGTAAATAGACACCAATGAATTGTACTGCTAGGAGGGGATGAGATAAAATAACACTGAATTTAATCTCACAGTATCATATGCAAACATGGTAAGTGTTCAATAAGTATCACTAGTCACATGATCTAGATTTTATCTATCATCGAAAGATGATAGATAACCTACCTATCATCTATCTGTCTACATCTGTCTGTATCTATGTATGTTATGTATGCATCTATCTATACATACATATATTTTATTGACTTATTGGCAAAAGCAAGTACTTTTAACGGATGATAGTAATTTTTATGAGATTTCTCTATGCATTTCTTCCTTCACACAATAGGTTTTAAGCAGTCCAAGTACTGCAAATTTGAACAAATGAGTCAATTCTTCTGTTCCTTAGTTACATCTGAAATGTGGAGGGCATATATGTGCAAATATAAATATACGCTATTATTAATATGGAAAATATATACATTTGACAAAGGATTAAGTTTGTTTTCTACAGGGCAAATACCTTAATAGCTCTAAGAGAAATATTTAGAATGCTTTTATCCCAGTATTCCTGATTACCTGCTTCAGTTCACCACCTTGGGTTTCCAATGTAACTTTTATTGATGCTGTGTCTCTCAGGATTTGACTCTTCCACTTTAATTTTGCCCCATGATCTCTCAAGTCCTTTAAAGCATACGTTTGAGTAGAGTCTCCCACTTTTTGGCTAATTTCATAAGGACAGTGGGAAATGGTTACGACAAGGTGGGTTTTTCTCCTGACATGTAGTCTTCATGTCCAATAGGTGTTCAGGAGTCAGCTAAGGGCTCTACTCAGACATGGACAAGACAGTCTTTCATTGGACTATATAAACACATTCTTGAGATGGAATTATCTTTATAAACCAGATTGAAAATTGGGAATTCAAAACAAAAGCTAGCACATCAGTTCTACTGGTAATGTTTCCAGAAGAATGCTGTCATCAGTGCATCTGTATTATACCCAAATTTACACTTTGTTTTCTGCTTGATTCTATGCTCATTTTCCATGAAGTTTAGTAAAAGTAACTACAGATAATCTTAATAAAGTAAACTGTTGAAGGTTGGAAAGAGGAGAAAAAAATTGGAATGTATCAAGGATAGTCATAATAAAGAATGTGTTTCCTCTTCTGTTAAAGTGTGGTGTCCTTTAAGGCAGTAACAACACGTCCTACATTTTAATTTTTTTTTCTCATCTGCTTTTCCAGCTTTAGTATATGCTAAATAAATGTTTATAGATGAATGAATGGGTGAGCGGGTGGATGAATGGATAGATGGTTGCATGTATGTTGCATGTATGTATGCATGTCTATGTATGGATGGGTAATGAGAGCATGCATGTTGGATGTAGGGGCAGATGAAAAAATGGAAGCGGGAAGGTATAATTCTCCCAAATGTTATCCAACCACTAGTGGAATAGTTTGGTAGATAGGAGATTAACTTGGTACTTGTCTATTTCTTTAATTATCATATTATTTAAAAAGGAAATTGTAAGGGAAACTGAAACAAAACATTTCCACCAAATCTTTATCTGGAGTCCTAGATCAATGAAAGATCACCATGCTATAAACAAGACATCGCAGAAATAACCCCAGCCAGCTAGAACCCATATTCCAGATGTGAGATCCAAACTGTCTGAGAAAGAGGATATAAGACCTAAAGCTCTCTGAAAAGATGGAAAGCTCTGGTTTCCAGAGGTTGCAAGACCCTCTCCAAGCTGCCTAGAGTGTTTCTCGACAATGGACGCTATGTGAGAGACTGTAAGGGCATCCTTTCTCCCCAGCCCCATACTTTCAATCTTCTGGGAAACAGAAGGGTACCCTGTCACACAGTTATGTGATATGCTCAGATGTTCCACTCAGCTGCCACCATCACTCACCCTTATATAAACCAAAATCTTAACTATCAAATACCGATTCCCCTCGAGTCTGGCCCCTCCTCCCACACAGAATGAATAAATCTTTCTATTGCTTGGTCACAAAGCTTTATATTGCTGGCTTATTTGTGAATTCTTTCACACCTGTGCTCCAGCCCATCTCCACCTTAAATATACCTTACAGAAATTATTATTATTATTCAAGTATTATAAAGTATGAAACACATACACATACACAGACATACTTTAAATGTGTGCCCTGAAGTAAAAATAATAATGAATTATCAAGTTGGTCACAACACAAAGCTTTGAAAGGGAAGATACAAACTAAAAGACATTTCCATTTTATACTGCCCACCAGTTCTGGTTGCCCCTGAGATAGTAAATCACCATCTCCTCTCCCTTTCCTTCTCAGTCTGTCACTCCTTTGCTCTCAGTAAAATTCTGAGTACTCAGGAAGATAGACAGGAAGGTAAACTGAGTTAGGGTTTTGAGTCAGTTCCATCTTTAAAGAGAGAACTCTAGAACATTTTAGGGAAATTTTTAAAATTAACTTTAACCCTAATTACCTGGACTATTATGGAATAATTATTGGGAGTATATGGGATTGATGGAATAATTGCTGAAGTTGCAAGTTTATTTTGGTTTCATGGATGGGTTTTCGAGATGAAGAAAATAAGTGATTTTGAAACTCACAAGTGATATAACAGAAAATGTATTTCACTTTGGAGAAAAGGATTAGATTGGGGCTTCAGGCATCCGAAGCGCTACTTAAGCCCTTTTGGCTCTTACTCAATGTGTAATATAAAAGTAATTTCTTAAGCCATTTCAGGAATACAATGCTCTCCATCCTCAAAACCGAAGGCTACAATTTTGGCAGTGTTCCTGCTCTCTATTGTTCTTCGAACATTGTTTCTGATTTTCTCTGCCTTGCTCACCTTAGGACCTGTGTAGAAGTCATGAGCATTGGATAGAACACAAGCAAACATTTCTATTTGCCCACCTCTGAAATGGGGTCCAGGTGCTGTTTTATCAGACCACTGTGAGTGTGCTCGGAAACAAGCCAGGGCTTGTGTCCACAAACTAAGCTCCTGCTGCTGGAGGAGGACCTGCTCTGGTCAGTGGGTTCTCACACTTCAGAGTGTGATGGTGGGTGGGCTTGTCGCACCAGGTCCCTGGGAGTTGGTTAGACATCTGAGTTTCCAGCCCCACCTGGACTTGTTGAGTCCTAAAATGCATTTTAACAAGCTCCCCAGATGATTTATTTGTACTTTAACTTTGAGAAGCAGTAATGTAGGTGACAGGGAGGCCTGATACAGAAGCCTCTCTCTGTAGCTGCTCCCTCCCCGGATGCTTCGGCAACCTTTCATTCAGATGATGAACTCTGTGCTCCAGGCAGGCTCCTGTGTGCTCCCTGACTGGGGATAAACAGGGAGCACGCCCCCGCTCATGTCACAAGGCAACCTCTTTGTCTAGTTCTGTCTTCTCTTTCTCCTAACCTGTCCATTGTCAGTTGCTGCGGTCACACTAAGGATGCCAGTAGATGAAGCTAACACGATCAAGAAGTGGTTTCCATGAGTCCATTGCTCCTGAGATCTGATAGAGAAGGTATATGAATCATGTTGAAATGTCTTTACGTCTTCTAGGAGTTTTGCCTATCTTCTTGTCCTACTTCCTGGGACTCAGCCCCGCCTCCAACGTACCCCTCATCACACTGCCATCTTTCCACTCCTGCCCTCCAGCCCTCTTCCCCTTCTCACATAATGTCTCCCCTCCTTGCTGATTAAGTGCGCATCAAAACCCGTGGCAGATTTACAGGTTAAGAGTGATTTAGTGGAGTGCACTACAGCCACATTAATGCTGGCTGTAATGGAGTTTACCTCATTAAACAATGCATACCAATATCTTGTCTGCTGTAAGACAATTGGTCTCTGAAGCCCAGTATTCATCTTCCAGGGTTGCTGGGAGGTAATAAATGGGTAATATTCCGGTGATAATGGTAATGGAGTCACGGCTCAGAGCTAATATTATGGCAAAGTAGTAATTATTTCAACAGTAAACAAGGGATGGTTGAGCTGCCGACAGAATCCAACTCTGTTGAAATGGTTCAGTTAATTCACTTGGAGTCCAGGCCTGGGACTGGCTGAGAGGGTAGGATGAGCTATTTCTCCTCACTCAAGTGTTCCAAGTCTCTTCCTGTGTGCAGATTCCTCTGGCTGTGGAGAGAGGAAGTCCCCTAGCTTCTTCCGGCCCTGTTTCTGATTTATAGGGTGTGACAGGTACAACGGCCTCAGACCTCTGCTTATGGATTCCCGAAAGAGGGCCTGGCCTTGAATCCCCAAAGGAACCCTGGCCTGAAATCTGAGACGACGTGGGATGTACAAGGAGAACGTTAACTTACGCATCGGGAAGACCAGTGACTTTTATGTGACAAACGTCTTCAATTTTTTCCCATTTCCATGAGTGCCACAGTCTAAAGCAGAGGAAGCAGAGGACTAATTCTCAGGACACTGCACCTGACTTAGCCTTCTAAGATTCTTATAGTGTCTGACAGAAACTAACTGAATTCAGAAAAGGAAAATTCTGAGATCACATTATAAACGGAGAAAGTCACTATGGGACAAGATCTTAAGGTCTTTATTGTCTTTTGACCAGACATAATAGTGCAGAGGAAGGAGAAACCAAGGTGAAGAACAAAAATCAAGATGATACCTGTGAACAATTTATGAGTTCCTTCATATTCACATGTTCTAGGAATTTATCCTTAAGAAACAAACTGCCCCCAAAGTGGTTACAGCAGGAATAGATAGTCGTATCTTCCATAGGAAGCCAGAGTTGACAGGCTCGCTGGAGTTTGGACTATGGTTTTGCTTGAGGTTGAGACAGATGGAGATTGGGGTCCTCTCCAAGGTTAGTTGATGTGGGAACAGCATAGCTTGGAATTTGTAGGGCAGTTTGCAGATGTATGAAGAGTAAACTAACTGGCGAAACCTGAAACAGACCCCAGAGGGGATCTCAGCTTAGCAACCTGCATCTAAGACACATCCCTAGATACTGGCTCATATTTTCTCCAGGTCACCTGGACAGGCCCAAACCCCCTAACCCTCATATATACAGAATCCGTCTTGCCTGTATGAGAGGCAGGCAGCTTAGGTCCTGCACATGCACACGTGTGTATTCTCTTGGTGCAACCTTGCCAGACCCTTAGAGTACCTAGACTAGTTATTACTGTTTTTAATAAACTGGCTGTGTGTTCCTGGCCAACAACTCTCTCCACGAGTTCTTTCTGGACAAACCCAGTGTCTCATTAGTGTGTCTCAGCTTCACTCTCCCCGACCCCCACATCGCAGTTTCTTCAGACTTCAGCAGCTGAGCCTGGGCTAGAGGCTTAGACTCTTCCGATGGGATCTCAGAGAAGGCAAGGGCATGTTTGAACACCAGCATGGCCCACTGGGACAGTTCGACTGGTTCTGGTCCTTTCCATAGCAGTATCCTATTTTACCCTCTCTGATTTTGATGCCAAATGTTTTCATTGCTCTGTCCATTCCTCCTTTGATCTAATGTAGATGCCTTTATCCATTATGTCTTCTTACTAACCCCAGTAATCATGACATCTGTGGATTAAGTCTTCTTTATGCCTGTAACTGACAAAGACAGTTGTGCAGTCCCACTGTTAGAGATATATACATAACTCCTAACTTATAAAAGACTGAAAAAAAGTTGAAAATAATCTTAAGATTTAAATACAGATCTGTTTGATTCCAAGACTATGTTCTTTCTATGTAAAGTTAATTTCTATAGATATTATAAGAGCTAATAAAAATAATTATAGCAGTTATTACTGTGTGACTTTGGAAAAGTTAGCTAACCTCTCTTAGCTTCAGAAGTCTGATTGCACATGGAAATTATAATGGTACCTGTCTCATTGGATTGTTATGAATAATAAATGTGATCATAGATATAAACCACTTTGTACAAGGCTTGGCAAAATATGTTATCAAGAAAAATCAATTATCAATTAATAATCTAATAATTCAATAAAATCAAGATAAGTCTTCAATTATAACTACAAAGAACTATTTGGATTCAAAATATCACGAAAAGGATGAGTGATTATATATGTATATGCAATTGTATATATAAACATATATATCAAATTTTTTACTAAGGGAATATATATTTATATTTATATATGTATCAAAGCATGTATACACACACATATGCACACACACCTTTCATCAAAAAGTAAGGTGGTAGATTTTTGGCACTTCCACAGAGGTATTTTGAAAAGATTCTCAAGATTACTAATGATGGAGGTTATCACTAGTGCTAAATCCTAGTATTTGTCAACAACACCATATAGTTCAGATAGACTATCTATGTAAAGATGAATATTAATTAGTTGCAAATTTTCCCAGGGGATTTGCCTTTAAAAACCCTGATGATGAAATAATAATAAAATAAATACAGTATTTTATATAACTATTTTTGAAAAGTCACCCAACACTCAACTCTCTCAGCTGTTTAACCATCACCTCTCATGGGGACAGTGTCTGGTCCCATGTGCCTCAGTGCAAATTACCTCAGTTCACTGGTAAAAATCCCATGGGGCGTTAGCAGGAAACAGAGTTTGTTAGTGATACATAAGGAGAGGAGAAAAATAGTGAAAATGTGAAGAATTTCATTTATCATTTTTCTTTCCATTTCAGTGCTATCCTATCCAGTACTGAATTCTAGACGTCTAAAAATAAAACAACATCAATTCAGTTGAACCACCATAATACAAATAGGAAGAATAACTGGAGGATAGATGAGTATAGACACTGAAAACACATCCACAGCACACAAACATATGTACATGCATGTGTGCACACATGTGTACATGAAAACACACATATGTATATATATATATATATATGGACCTATACAAAACAGTTATAGACTGATAGTTTCTTTTCCAAAGGAAATTTGCAGACAGGAATGAAGAAGAGTAGGCAAGCAGGCAGAAAGAGAGAAAGAAGAAGCATTTGATTTATTTTCATTTAACTATACCTTCTGGTTTTTCCTCCCAACCCAGACCTCGAACCCAAGGGTGTACGTGGACTGCACTTAGGTTGGAGGCAGCTGACAAAACTCTTGCTCCAGTGATGCATCATAGGCGGTCTCCAGTGTTCTTCATCTACCTAGAGTGTCTGAGATGTTTCTTATGGTGTTTAATGATGACAAAGCTGCAATGACTACCTTTGATAAAGAAACCCATCTGAGTTGACTTTAGGATCTGGAATTTTCTCCAGAATTTATCTCATTGATGACAACTAGGGAATGTCATGACTCTAAATTCTGGTAAGCCATGTTTAAGATAATATGGAACTCTATGAATCACAGGAAAGAGAAATCAACCAATAAAACCCAACTTTGTCCTAAGGTGAGAATTAGTTTGAAATATGGCACATTTCCTGTCAGTTCACCAAATTCAATGTCTTGTTTCTTCCAAGAAAATCTTATGAGAATTTATAATTAAAAGTCTATTTCTGAAGGTTAAATTTACAATGATAAAATAGTTGCAAGAACATAATAAACATTGTGAAAAGAAGAAAAGTTATGAAGAACAGAAATGACACCTGTACTCCAACAGTTAGCAATAACCACTAATTGACTTTTTGATGTTAAAATTGGGTTCATTTTTGAAAGTGAAGGGTAAGATTTCAAAATCCATCTCAATAGAAAATAAGTCTCTCTGACAGAATGATCATTTTTCTCTCATTGGCCCAATTATTATTGTTATAATGTGTGAAGTATTTTTGAAACAATGAGATCATAGTGATGGGATTCCTAAAGACTGCTCATCTATGAGATGCCTGAAAAATTCACAAAGAATGTAACTTAGTTGAATGCCTCTGACTGTGATCATCCCTCAGAGGTAAGGCCTGTCACCGCTAATTCACAAATAAACTTAGTGCTATAGACATTTTTCAGACATAAATAGGGTGGAGGGGATAGTGCTAATGATGGTCAAATATGGATATGCAGCCAGTTGTGTTAAGAGGCTGAAATTACATGAGATGGTTGAAAGATACTGACTTAAGGTACATATGCTCCTCTCAAAAAGTAGTGGCCACCATCAAGACTACTACTGATGAAGGCTCAGGTGCTACTACAAAACACTACAGAGAAAAGAAAAATAGCAACATCTGAATAAGCTTCCCCTAGGATAAAACCAAAATCAGCAACAGGACATTGAACATGTTTTCAACTGGTAAGACTGAAGACCTAGAGTTAGACGTATATTTCCATGACCTCCCAGACAAAAGTGCCTCCTAATAAGGCAAAGCGGGAAGAGTACAGAATCATTGGCAGATAGGAAAAATTCTCTTTGGGGTCAGGCAAATATTGCTTTATGGTAGCAGAGGTCAAACCAAGCAAGACTTAGCTGTCTTATGGACCATGACATACATGAGCCAGAGAGGAGCCCCAAGGAATGATATGGGGATACACTTAAATATATCTAATTATTTATTTTGTTTAAAAGACCATAGTCATTTCAAGATGTTGAACTGTCTTCTCAGTTCATGGATATTAGACACCATTCTCACCACCAGAGTTTCATTCCACCCCTGCCACACAACCCCACCAGCGCCACAATGTGTCCTGTGAGTTTTTGCTAGGGTTTATCTGTTTATTTGCTTTGCTTCATTATATTCCACATATGAATGAAACCATCTGTACCTCTTCTTTTCTTTTTGACTTATTTTGCTTGACATGATCCCCGCTAGTTCCATCCATATTGTGGCAAAGGGCACAATTTTGTTTTTGTTTGCTTGCTTGTTTGTTTGTTTGCAGTCGTGGCATAGAACTCCACTGAGTGAACCACAGCTCCTTTATACAGTCAACTGTTGATGGGCATTAGGTTGTTTCCATGTCTTGGTATTGATCCAGCAATCCCACTCCTAGACATATTCCCAGAGAATACAGAACCTCTAATCAGGAAAATATCTGCACCCCTATGTTCACAGCAGCACAGTTCACAATAGAGATACACTTGCAAGAACAGAGAAGAGAGGATCATTTTGTATGCATCTGAAAACTTCCATAATTGAAAATTCACAGAATGAGTAGTAAGAGAACCAAGAAAGGGAATAAGGATAAAAATAAGAATTGTAATAATAGCAACCCAAACTATCAGTGTCAGTCTTCACGTCGTACAAATATTGGAAACATCTTTTCTAAAGGACAGAACTGCATATGTTAGCCTTTTCAGGCCATGCAGTCTCATTGCAGTTACTCAACAATGAGACTGTAAGACAAAAACAACCATAAGCAAGTGTGTGATTGTATTCTCATAAAGTTTTATGGATTATTCTCATAAAATATTTCAACTTCAAATAATCTGCACAAGTCCTGAAATAATCATCTTATTTTTTCTCAAGTTTTTAAAAATGTGAAATTCTCTCTGAACTCAGAGGTTGTTTAAAAGCAGCTAGCAGATTGGACTTAGTTGGATGACCATAATTTGCAGATCAAATCCCTTGTGTCATGAAATACAGCAATGAGAATCACCTCTGGCTTTGAGATCCTGAATCCTTCGGAAGCCAAAGGTCCTGGCTTGAGTCTAAAACTAGTACCAATCAAATCTTCCTTCTTCCTGTGATGCCCTAGTGATTTATTTTCTGCACTGTTATGTCCAGCTGTTCTGTCCTTTTAAAACAATTTTAGAAACAATTCTACCACTCAGTTGGACTTCATTCTATGCAGTATTTGTGAAATGCTTAGGTGAACTTTCAAATTAATTATGCTGCATAAATAAATGTTAAGACTTTACAAAGATAATGGGGACAAATGACAATTACTGTGGTTATTACAATGGTCATAAACAACAGTTAGATCATTTACTGTTGAGTTTGTGCTGCCAAACTGTAAAAACTGCTTCATCTTAGAAGATTGCTCTCTCCTGGGCTCCACATCTCTCCTCTCTGCCTTCTTGTCTTTTTTGATATTGCCCTGGAAAGCACATGTGACTGATTCAGAACTTTTAGCACAGGGCAATGTGCATAACATTTTCATGCTTATAAAACACCTGTGATGTAGGATCACTAATTTTCATATTCTGATCCTATTTTGCAGATGAGGTAGCAGAGGTTTGGTAAGGTTAATTGGTTTTTTGAGGGTCGTCTGTGTAGCAATTGGCAGGGCAAAGAGTAGAAGCAAATGTTCTTACAAAAAGGCTCTTCACTTTCCAGTGCAGTGTGTCCTTACTCGGTGTCATCAATGGGCTCCTGAAAACTGTGACTTTAAGAGAAGCAAGGGATAACAAAAGCACTTTCTTAAATAATGCTGTTTCATTTAACAGGTATTGCGATCTATTTTTTGTCATCAACATTATGTCTGAGGACATGCTGTATTCCCTGCTCCCTCCTCTCACTGTGTGTGACCCTGAGCTGTCAGATGGGCACCTGCGTGTTGAGAGTTTTCCATTCTCAGGTGGGACCAGAGACAAACATGCTTCATGAGAGAAGACAAATGGATGGAGTCGGTTCCATTTTACGAACGGGCCTCAGTCCAGTTTTATCAGTGAATACTCGGTGATCAGTCACCAGCTTCCCAAAGTGCTCCCCACGCTTCTTGTCTCCTTTTCTTTTTCCCCCTTCATGTTTCCCAACATGGTTTATATCATCAGATGGTGAATAACTTACATTCATCCCTCGGAGCACTTGGCAAGCACCTCTGCTCCTTTATTTGCACAGTGGGAAGTTTATAGTCAATATGAATTGTAATCGCTCCAAAGGGCTGGATTCTCAGCACTCTCCAGCTGTGGACTCTCCCAGGCGAGACATGGGTAGAGTGACAACAACTCAACATGAAGTTTTTAATTCCCTTTTGTGTCTAGCTTGTATCTTGAAAGAGACACCGCTGTGACCCTCCTGGCTGTCTCTCATGTTGCCTCCACTGGCTCAGCATCCATGTGGCCCAGGGAGGCAGCAAACAGGCCTTCTCCCACTAGGCTGCCCTATTGATTAGTGAGGCAGAGAATGGTTTCCTTTTTTTAAAAGGCACATGGAAGCTGATGTCTGACTGCTTCTATGAGGATGACAGCAAAGCTTCTTGGTAATTTCAAGTCCTGAGGTCAGAACTGTATCCATTTCCCAGACATATTGTTTTGGGAAGAAGAAGGGGCAGGCTCCTTGTCAGGCCTCACACCCTGTGGACTGGTTTGCCTGCTTAGAGCAATGTGCACTTCTTTTAACATATCAAGAATATTGCTTACAGCAAAAAGATAAGTGGCATTCCAGTTCAAGACTGGGCTATTACCAGATAGGTGACTTTTATAACACAATAAAAACTTTCTGTTTGTGTTTTTCTTCATGAAAATATAGAACAAAGTATGACTTTTGGTCAAATTTCAATCGGTTTATGCTATCTTAATAAAACTCTGTTTCTATCTAAATCAGATGTTGCAATTGTGGACTTCAAAAGACAGATTGTAAGGAGACGTGGTACGGATGCCATACACTGATTCTAGCCAATGGAGCTCCCTGGTGGTCCCTGGGAAACTTAGAAGAGACTGAATGTGAATGCTTCATTCATTGGGGACCTAGAGGTCTGAGAAATGCTGTCACATTGACCTCTTGGTGCTTTACAAAGAGATCATTTAAACTATTAGATGCCAAGCTCTTTGTCAGATGTTGGAGTTTTTGGAAAGGCATGTTGGTTGAATCTCCATATCTTGCTTGTCACATATGACCTGGTATACTTAACTCAAGTGTTAGAAGTTTTAAATTAAGTTTTAAACTTAGATAGAATGCACTTGTCCAGGGTAGGGAGATCGCATACTCTAAAGCTCAGAGTTCGCATTACTGTTGATGTAACCACAACTATAACTAACATTTTGGAACATTCTTTACTATTAACACATGCATTTGCATGTGCTATCTTATGTAATACTTACAATAAGAAAAAACTATGCATCATATCACGATTATCACTTATAGATGACATGACCAAGCAATGTAGTCAAGGTGACACTTGTAAAAACATAGTATGATCAGAACCAAATCTTGAAAGTTTACCATGTTATTCCTTTCATTCAGTGCAGCCCTATTTCCTGAAGCCCATTCCATACCCAAGAGACAGCAATATCTATAACATGCCAAATCTGCAGACTGTTTCAGAAGGGGAGGCTCTAGTTCCAGCTCCACCTCTCACTAACTATTTGACTTTCAGCAAGTTATTTAACATTTCTGTGCCTCAGTTTCTAAATTCGTTAAAGATGATAACAATAGTGTCTAAATCCATAGCGTAGTTCTGAAGATGAAATGAGTTGTTATAGGTAAGATGCTGACACATAGGAGACTACCATAAGTCTTTGTTGCTATAGTTTTCATCATCTTTATTAATCCTTTGTGGTCCCCTACTGCGTATATCTCCCTCCAATCCTCTTGTATAAGAATGAGAAGATGAATCAACTCTTAGATCAGGCCTATCCTATCACTTTGGAAACCTTACTTTTTTAGAATTCAGCTCTAAGTAGCTTATTTGTGTTTGTTATTTTCTAAATTTCAGTGTATAATAAAACAGCAATTAACTTTCATTGAGAATCTCCAAAAAAGGTTAAATGACTTGTTGCCACTCTCTTGCCTATGTTGTGACAGATGAAAGTAACTACACTAATAGAAGTAATATTAGCCATAGAGTAAGATGGACAAAATAGGAAAAAATTTATTTTAATAACATACCAATATCTGACATACATTCCTTCTATTACCAATTACATTGACTGCTGGTAACTAGTCATCTTACATTATTTGGTAACTTTTCTCTCCAAAGCTGAAATTTTGACTGTGTAGAGGGATGTGATATGGAGGAGGGCATACAAAACACTAGATTCTGAATCAAGACACTTCATTGTGTTCAGACATAGTCTGATACTCAACTTAGCAGCCAATTTTCCTGGAAAGTCAAAGTCTGATTTTCTCATCTTAAAGTAGAATGAATTAACCTCTCATGGTTGCTAGAGAATTAAATTAAAGTATTTTAAAACTTAAATGTGTTATAAATATATATACCATTTGAAATCTATCAACAGAAAGATCATCTAAAGTAGAAAGACCTTTGGTAGCTGGGATGATTCATCTTGATTTTCACTGTTAATAGCAAAATGAACAGAGATTGAATGTTAGAGTAATGGTTTCAGAATGGGCCTCTGCACCAAACGGCCCAGCTAAGTCTTGGCCAATTGATATGTGACAGTATATCTGAGCAAGTTACCTAAGTGAGCTCTCTGTATCTCAGTTGCTCATCTCAGAGAATAATGCACTTTCATCATAAAGTTGTTAAGTAAAAAATTCATACATGTAAACACTGAAGAGTGACTGGAGCACAGGCAAACTGCAATAAAGATATCAACTATGCTATAACTACAATGACAATGACAACAATGAAGTAGTAGTAGTAGCAGCAGGAGGAGGAGGAGGAGACAATATGATAATGAAGATCATCTGAATTAGCAATACCTTTGGTATCTGGCATGATGATGATGTACATGATGATGATGATGGTCCCTCTTTCAGTCTTCTCATATAGATATAAACTAACCATTTTAGATTTGTTGTTTCTCTACTTGCTGCAACTTGCATTTGAAGGCTCAGAACTACTAGGTCCTAGCTTAAGAATTCAGTCTTTCCAAGAGATCCTAGGGTTCCTTATAGTTATCTGCCTGAGGGCAATGAAGAAGGGCTCTCATCAAGAGGTCCTTACAACCATGACAACAGGAGAAGCACCACTCTTTTGAAGATGTCATTGCTATGACAACTGCCAAGTGACCAAAATCAAGAGAACTCAAAGAGTGCTGTGATAATGAGAGAAAACATATCAACATACAGAGGAATATGACTGTTCAAAAGTAGAGCTGGTCAGTGTGGATGCCTAACAGCAAAGGCAAAGGAAGAAAATAATATTGAAGAAAACACTGTAGTAACACTCTTTAAGTTGTCCTGAATTCTCAAGGGTCATAGCTCTGGGAAGAAACAGTTCAGAGAGGGATAAAACCAATCCTTCTATCTTACACAATGTACTTCATCAATAAACAACTTTACTCTCAAAGGAAATGAGTAACTTCAGGGTAATGGAGTTGAGGAGAATGAGTTTTTCAGTACTATAAGAAAAATATTGTAGATGTATAGATGGAGACTTACTTACAAACTGGTATTTATTAGAGAAGAGGTACTTTCTTTCAGGTTAGTGAGTTCTCCTCATCTCAAATACTATTCTCAACTAAACACCAAGGCCGTCTGCTTCCTCTGTCTTGCTTCTCCTTATCTTGGCAACACTGAATCATCAAGGATGTTTGAACAAATTCTTGGGCTTATATCTGTATAGAGTGCAAGCATTTCTCCAGACAAGTATCTCCTGCTGGACTACAGGGCTCTTTACTGAGCTTTTCCCTTTCATTCCTTTGGCACTTACTTTGGGTATGGAAGATGCTTAACTTGGATGATCATCTGTGGCCAGAACAGATGTGACTGTCAAAGATTAGTTTAGTTCTTCCTCAGGTTTCAAGGGAAAAATGAATTCAGATATGCCTTCTCAGGATGACTATCTGGTCATGGAAGGTCAAAGGTTGAGGATTTTTGTCCTTGTCACTAGTGGGTTTGGGATAAGATACCCATTTCCCTTCTCATGGGCTGTCTTATAGTCCATGTGATGTTTCTGAAAAGTTCTCCAACTACCCATTCCCAGTGGAATTCTCACTAGACTTAGTAGCAGAGTCTCACCTTGGGACAACGTTCCCCAGGTCAGAGACAGTCGTTAGCTTTAGAAATATGAAAGTGTTCTCTTTGACTGAATTTCTGATTTTATTCCCAGGTTATTGTATACGTTCCCAAAATTGTTTTTGCTGGATCATCTTCTTCTTGACATAAAAATATTGGAATGTCCCAAATATAAGTTCAGAGGAGTCTCCTCTGTCTTCACAGTATTAATAGTGATAGCCAGTCTTATGACTTTAATACTGTCTTGGTGTTGATGATTCCTGCCTTTATTTTTCAAGCCCACAGGGCAAAGACTTTGAATCCTGTGTTCACTACACAATCTAACGTTGAGTTTGAGGTACTCAGTAATAGCTGTTGAATAAGAGATCATTAATTAGGTCTATTTATCATATCTCTGCTACATTCTATCATTTCTGTTCAATCTGATAAATCTGAGTTTATTAAAATATAAATAAGACTGGGTTGCTAGGATCATGTCCGAAGAATAGGGAGCTAATCCACATGGATCAATAGGCAGAAATAAATCAGACACCAGCTAGCTCTTAATATGCTACCAATTGCCACATGGGCAAAAAGTCAGACAGAAGATCCCTAGTCCCTCAAAAGAGGTAATAAACGATGTCAACCAGAAAGCAGGTAGCAGGGATTTTTTTGTCTTCTCAGCTTTGCCCCCACCTCATCTGCGTTCCACATTAAACACATCACCAAGTTTTATAATTTAGTCCACTACATATCTCTAAAATTCATACTTCTATTATCTACTCCTCTGTCTCATCATCTCTGGCTTTCAGTTTGTGATGCTTCTCAAAGTTCGGTTCTGATGCAGAGGCAGTGTAACACAAAATCTTTAAAGCAGGTATGCATGTGAATACTACAGGCGAGAATGATGAAGATCGACTTACAAAGACCCTTCTTTAGCAGCCCAGGTCTGAAGATACACCTCCTAGTTACTCTAAAGAGAACTCCAGGCAGCCCTACCAGCTCTTGCAAGAATTCCAGGTGACCTTAGCAGTGAGAGCTATGAGAGCTGCATGCCCCTGGCTAAGCCCACAAAGGGAGAGCCACCAGTTGGATGGTGAGCTCTCTTCTCCTGCAGCCTTCAAACAACACGGATCTTAGTTTTGCTGAGCTGTTTCTAATAAACTAGCCACATGTTGTTGGAATAGGAGTCTCTCTTTGAATTCTTTTTTGAGTTGAACTTTGCACTCACCAGTGTCAGGCACCTGCATCAAATCCCATTGCTCTGGATCAAAAGAAGGTTTGACTTTGCCCCTCGTTTCCATCTTACCACCCCACCTTCTATGTTCAGTAAGAAAAGATATTTCTATCCAAATCCAAAGGGATGTCTAACCCTGTATCCAGGACACAGTTGCAGCAGAAATCTGTCAGGAGTGGTTTCGCTATCTTCCACTGGAAACTACTGGGAATAAATTAACATGCTTCACATTTCTCACTGCTGGAATGATGAAAAATTTTAGCCCCCCTCTCTCTATTGTCAGTGCTCTGCAGTCTTCATTTCTCTCACTTCTCCCCCACTTCCACGTTCATTCACTGTGCTCTGTAGAACACTAAGCAAAATGTTCCCCTAAATCTGTAGCCTCTAGGCTGAGTATCATCTTAACTGGCTTTATTAATGAAAACACAACTCTCTTTTCTGAGAGCAGTGCTTCCTCTGTAGCTCTTTAAAGAAATCTCTGGGCTGTTTGGTTTGGCAACTGAGATTAGGGAAATGGTCCTCTTCACGCTTCAAGATCATCTGGAGAAGAATCCTCTTTCGGACTTTTAGTAGAAACCCCTGCTGCTTCAAAGATTTTGCCCTCTGGCAAGAGAATTTGCCTGTGTACCTCCTCTTCATTGTTGCCAGTAACTGGTGTCCATAATTCACACTTGGATCACAGCCCCACTTGTCACTAATCTTGACTATTATCTAGGATGGCTTCAATGTTTCCTTTAACATTGGTCAGACACCTACACTGTCAGCTACCTGAGCCTCTCTTCTGCAAAATCTTCCCCTCTGTGTCTGTCACCTTCTCCTGCAGCCATTAGCCTGAACTTGTCATTCTTCAGAACCTAAAATCAAGAATTCGGAGACTACAATTTCTGATTTGACTTTTGCATCTTTCCAGCGTGATTGCTTAACTATCTGCCCTAAGCACAGATGTACATATGGCAAGGAAGGAAAAGCAAATTCTTTGTCTGCATGAGCTTATTGTCTGTGGGGAAGAACAGAGGTATTTAGATAAATCTTCTGTAGTCACATGACTTACTGATGCTTCTTGTTCCTGCCAAAGTTGTACGAATCTCTCCTCCCCTAACTTTTATGGAGTATCTTATCAATGCATCTACTCCTATTATTTTCCACCTAAGATTAAATTCCACAAACACATGTCAGATCATCTCTTTGATATATACTGAATTTTTTCACATTTTATAATACACTAAATGTTAACTGGTCCATGGATGTTTTTTGTCTCCCCTACTAGAATTTAAGCTCTATGAGATCAGGGATTTTGTCTTCTTTGTTCATGCTTATATGTCTAGGACAGTTGTCCTTATGTGTCCTAATGCCTAGGACATTTGTCTAGCACACAATAATGATCAATATGCAATTATTGAATAATAAATAAATTGACCAATAAACAATCAAAATTGTTTTCCTGGGGGTGGGGAGCAAAATCTCTCTTACCTTCTCTGCTTATATCCTTTTCTGCAATGATGTATAGTGGAATAAACAAATCAATAGAAGGAGAAAGTAATTTCTCTTTCTCTATTGTGCAGATGACTAGCCAAATATCTTTAACCAGAGTGACCCCAGTGAACCATTCCATGAGGGGCAAAGAACAAGGGCAAGGAATTAAGGAAGGAACACAAGGTCTTCTGGGCTGAAGAGCAGTTAAACAGAGAAGTTCTGAAATTATGGAGGAATCATAAAGTCAAAAGTCATTCTGTTTAATTCTCTGCTAGAAAAAAAGAGAGATTTGTTTATCCAGGTTAGGGGAAAGGGAATAAGCAGAGAGGAATCTGTCACTGCTGGAGAGAAGTAACTGGCTGAGATGATCCTTCCTGACCCCAATTCCAAGGCGATGAGGGCTGACTGTGCAGGAGCACCTGGATGGCACAGCCTGGAGAAAGTCTGGAGCCCTGAGCTTAGGATAAGCAAATCAGTATTCTGTTCATTCCCTTCCTACTGTCGTGGCTCCAGTAGGGAAAGCATTTTACACCACTACGAAGATGAAGTATGCCAGCTACCACATAGGGGAACTGAATGGAATCAGATAATGAAAAACATACCTTCAAATCCAGCAATTTCTTTTCATATCTGAAGCTGTTAAAGTGTAAAAAACCTAATAATAACAATCAAAGCAGGAGACATACCGTTGTGTGAGTGAATGATAGTATTTAACATGAGGAAAAAAATAAATCAAGTCAGAGAGCAGCTGCACCACTGCCATGAGCCACTGTCCAAGTGGAGGCAGAGGGGAGTGAGAGTAGAAAATCCAGGAGGGCCAACTCAGTAGGAAGAAGATAACCCACCTGAGCACGAAAGAGGGGCAATCATGCATGCTGGGGCAATGTTCTTTACTCAGAAGTAGTCATGCAAAAGTCCATTGAGAGGAGCCTGAGATTACTGGGGAAGAGAGGCTGAACAGTTCAAACACTGTGCCTTCTGAGAGTCCAGTGGTGGGGGCAGGGTGTGGAAGACTTTGAAAAAATGTGGTGGAAAGTGTACACACCAAGGGCCTTAGACTCTGGGCTCTCAGGAGATTTGAAGCCAGAGAACAGAACCAGAGTATTAGAAGAGCAATGGGTCAGTAATCAGGCAGGAAGTCTACATACTTTAAAGATATGATTCTTGGAGTCATCAAAACTTGAAAACAAATTTTGTTTTGGCTATCTAATATTGGTGAGAAAACTGTCCCCTCAAATTTCCACTTTTTTATTGCTTAAAAGAAAATAATACTGAAGTATTAGGGAATGATTTAAAATTGAATGGTAGGATGCATGCAAAGCATCATGCCCAGACAAGAGCTAATACTGTGGCTCTCAAACTTGAGTGTGCATTGGGAATTTGTGAAAATTCAGGCTTCTGGTTTCCACGCTAAGTCTAGGAAGTCAATCAGGTGGTGCAGCGCTGCCAGCTGGTTCAGGGACCACCCTCTGAGAGCAGCACTATGCAGCACAGTGGTTACGCACACGTATTGTGGAGACAGTGCTGGGGTTGGATTCCGGCTCCAAGGCTGTGGCCTTTACCCATTTACCTGACACATCTCCTCTTTCATTGGTGGAGCGGGAAAATCATGGGGCTTGTTGTCATGAAAAACACATGCTGCTTACTACGTGTAGATGCCTAGAAGAGTAGCTGGCACATTTTTAAGTATCAAAAACTGTTAGTCAATGTAATTACTATATGATAGAGACTTACTGTAACTTAGACTCCAGGGGAAAATCAGTCGTCATGGATCAGGGCAAGATTTAATGTCTTAAAGTAGGTGCAAAGGCATATCTACACATTGAAGTCCTAGTGACAAGGGCTTTTGTCTGGAAAATTTCTCCAACTGTGCATGGCAATGCTAGGTGAACCCTAGACCTGGAACTACAAAAGACTCTTCTGGTCTAGAGGGGTGTGAATTCTCCAGTAGACCTGCCTGTTATAGGTGCTCCTTAGTGACGGGGTCTCCTGACCTAGAGGAGATGCCATTTTAATGAACCTTTCAATCTTATAGAGCCAAGCATGGTTAGCATCTGAGGGAAAGATAATACAATTTCCTTGCTTTTATGGTTTTTTTTATTTTTATTTTTGTTGTTGTTTCATCAAAGCAGTTCTGCATGGTAACAGTCACCAAGTACTGGCATAAATAGCCTAAGATTCAGGAGAGTGTGGGGGAGGATGCTGTTAGCAATGTCTGAATTCCGCAGACGTCTGATTCTACAACATTTTTCAAGGGTTTTAAAATAATTGGGTAAAACCACAAACAGTGTCTGTGGTATGCACTTCTGCCCTCGGTTTCTAGACAGAAGCTTGATTTCATATGTTCTCAATTCAGGCACATTGAACTCATTAATTTCTCCACTAGTCTTTTTATGATTTTTCTCTTCTTTGAAGTAGGAAGCTGCACAGCTACAATATAGTTTTAAACCAGATCATAAATATTAAACTCACAAAAGCCCTTATTGACATTGGCAAATTTTACCCTAACTGCCTCTATCTCACTGCAATTTTGCAGTTAAAGAGAATTAGAGTTAAGGCGTAATTTACAAATGTCTTCCTTGGCCTTCTTCTTTCCCACCCTGGTCTGTGTTTAAGCTTTACGAGTCTCTGGATCACTTTGCCCTAAACTTGAGGTCACACTGCTGGCTTCTCATTTTCATAATAAATTGTTCTCTGTATGGGTTGGCTCTGATACCGTATGCTTGGCTGCTGCTCTGGACAGCAGACCTGCCACTTTCCATTATGATGCAATTATTTTTTTTCCTCCCACCATCAATGACCACTGTAATATCTTTTGCAATAGCAATTACTTGGCCCTCCTGGGAAAGCTACTTGGGGTACTCTGGGAATTTTAATCAAGCACCTACGTTAATTAGAAAATGGTTGGGGTGAGAGAGGTGCTGATTAAGCACCTTCACATAGCAATTTTCTGGTAATCCAGGGAGCCAAGAGCTTTTATAAAAATTCAGCATTTTCAGAGAAAATAATTTTAATTTCCTCCCCTTTTGTTTTGGTGTCATGAGTGGGAGTGAAGAGAAAGGGGCTGGTAGAGTGACGGGAGCAGATATTGTGGGGCACCTACTAAGTTTCTGATGCAGCATTTTGCCTTGGTGAGCTCATCTGATTCTCCCACATCCACATTAGGATGGTGTGTTATCTCTAATTTACAGATGAAGAGTCTAAGGCTCAGTCTTGGGGCAGACAGTGGCAGGGTGGAGACTTTTGCTGCAAATTCCTTTGATTGGTTTTGGAAACATGAGATGACAGACAGCTGAAAATGATGAAAGGAGATGAAGCTCCTGCATCTTACCTTTTATTCACTAAAATTGATTTTGTTTTAAATTATGTGCCAGAAAGACTTAATTTTAAAGGGGAAAAAAATCACTGCATCTGCAGTATTGGATAGTTCAGTGACCAATACTCACAGAGCCTACAAACATCTGCTATAGCAGTGGTAAGATAAAACTAAGCAGGCTCTTCATGTCTTCCCTTGTCCTGTGGACAACTCGGGGCCCTCACAAGTCCATGGGCAGCTGCAAGAAAGGCCCAGCTGAGAAGTAAATGGCCTTCAAGGTGCTGCTCCTCTTCAAGAAGCTTACTTCCTCTGCCTGGAGAAAGTCATCAGAGGCCTTCGCACTGTACCGTTTCTTAGCACAAGAGTAAAACAGTTCAAAAGTTGTGGAACAGTGGTCTACGACGACAAAGAGTGAGACACGGAGGGTCCATGTATGTGATGAGTATTCAGCTGTTAGTGTTACCGCAGTATGTGGGGGTGATTGTGGTCCAGGAATAAGTCATGAAAACTCTAAGCACCAGACCAGGAAGCAAGAACAAAATTAATGGAGAAGAAAAATCAAATCAAATCAACAAGCCTTCAGAGAGGTTTCTCACTAGCCAGTGTGTTGCACCTGTATGGAGTGAAAGGGGACTCAAATCTAGTGTGACCTGCCTGCAAAATCCATTTCTTTCCCAACTGCACCCTCACAAGGTGGCTTCCATCACTGAAACAGAGCCACTGCGGGTAGCTCAATCTTCACAAAAGGGCCCAACACGCTGTAAGTCAAGGCTGCCCAGCCTTGAGTCTGAAGCAGAAGAAGGGATGGATGAAGTGAAAATCCACACTTTTCTGCAGGAAGCTGATACACAGAGCAGGCACACTGGCCATTTCCCATGCCCAACACTGAATGAGTCCCAGAGGGAAAGGCACTCACTCTTCATAGCCTCTCCTGAATTCTAACACTCCACCTAAAAGTGGGGAGGCACTGGCAGCGAGGCAGATACCCTGGGCAGGGAACCCACTGGGAACAGTTGAAAGAAAAAGACACAGTTCAAAACCTCCCTTTCCAGTCAGTCTCCTGTTTCTTGGGAACTCCTGCTTTCCTAGTGCAGTCATTGTGTTCCCCCTTGGCTGGATGCAAAGATTTATAGCCTATATCAGTCAATTACAGAGTAACCAAACCAAAATGAGAATCCAAGAGTTGTCCAGGGTTGGCATAGAGTTAGATTATAAATATCATTTTATTTCCTTTTTTTTTTACTTACTTTGGTCCTGCTGGGTGGTTGCCATCTATGGATGAAGTGATATCTTCAGTTCCATTTTGTCCTCTTCCCTCTCCTCCCCAGCTTCCCAGCTCCCCTTTGCTGGAGAAGTTTTTCTGTTCTGCCATCTTAATGATCTCTGTGCCACATGGGGTCCCTGATGCTGGTACTGACAGGTTGCTCATTAGTGCCAGGGTGTTGCAGTCAGCCGATGGCATGCCAGAGCTCTGCTCCTGACACTTTTTCACAGAGCTGTCACTGGAGTCATGGCGCCTGCCAGCTCTGGTTGAACTCAAGCTGTGATACCTCCAGTGCCAATTAGTGCTTCAGTGTCCTGCTTGGCTGGGGAGGAAGGTCTGTCAGTGCTAACAAATGGGAGCATATCTGGGCATGTGACAGGGGAGGGGAACATTTGGGGTTTGAAGGAGAAGAGCTTCCACCCAAGGGTCACTTTGTCATCACCAGCTGGTGCCTTGTGAGACTCTAAGAAACATGGGTTAGACAACCAACCGCCTACTGAATGTCTCCAAGTATAGCATGGGCAGTTGAGGAAGGTGGCTCGGTCCGGCAGCATAAGTCTGAATCCACACAGACATGGAAGGAGAAGGTTTCCAAGCAAAAGTTAAGTTTGGAACCCAATGGACACATGGACGTTTCTAACTTTGTTTTGTGGTCTGTATGTCCCCAGGAAAAAGCAATCAGCCAATATCTATCTTATCTGGACTTACACAATTGTGGCAAATCATATTTATCTTTTTTGTACTGATTTGTAGGAATAGCAAATTTTCATATACAGCTGAATTTTTCTTCTGACAACATCAGGATTGCTTTATAGTTATTGAGGGTTTAGGTGCAGGAAGGGTTGGGAACACTAAGGCACCAATAGGGTCAGGTATCTCAGAAAGACTGGATAAATAGCCTGTCAGAGAAACCTACATGTCAAGATAGTGATGAGGGCAGAAAGGAGTTCATAGAAGATACACCTTCAAAGTCATTTGTGAATCTTTTCAACCTTTGCGAAAGAGAACTTGAAAAGGAGTCTGTCCTTCGAGTCTTCTCCTACAAGGAGAAGTCACATCTTGCCACCACAGGTTCCCCACTAGGGAAATTTCAGGGAAGACTTGCAGATCCTGTGAAGACCAGAGAAAATGCCCTGCAGACTTGTCAGCAGTTTCAACGGGAGACATGTTAGGTCTCAATTGCAACATCAAAGTGGAGGGGAATTCCTCACAGATCAGGATGTCATCTTTGAACTGGGAGAACAGGCATGCCCAACTGGGCACTGGCAAATATGAATGCTCCTTTATCAAAAACAAAAATATTTCTTGAATGTTTTCTAGGTGCTAGACTATTGTGCTAGGAGGTAAAGAACCTAAGATAAGTAAGACACAGCCCTGGTCCCAAAGAATGTATTGATCCAAAATGAGGAACTCGCTATGAACTGTTTACTGGATGTTCTGCAATCCCAACAAGTCACTGAGTACGAGATGTTCTTTTAGTAGCCTTGGTGAAGCTTTTAATTTCAGTTCTATGTTTGATAGGAGAAAGGTGAAACTCAAGCTGCCCAACAGTGGTCCCTAATTCCAATGAAAAGTGGAGCCCATACATAGTGATTGGATTTGTACCTTCACCTGAGTATTATGTGGAACTCCCAGAAACTGGCAGCATAGGAATCATAACCCTTTACCTAAATCTCTTACAATGCAACAGAAACAGGAAATATAAAAATTGGGCTTGATAATACATTCCTATGAAGAGTAAGATTCTAAAAAGCATCTTTCAGGACACATTGAGAGAGAAGATATTTTTGCTTACTTCAGGACAACTCAGAGGACAGAGAGAAATAAAGGTATCCTCTTGGAGACAGAAAGACAAGAGTTTAATGGCTACCCTAAAATCAATTTCAGCATGCCCAGACTCGGTTGAAAGATAAGTCACAGAGCCATGAGTGTGACACTGCCGGCCCACTCCCAGCACCTTGGCATCTAAGTAGAAAGTGAAGGCTAGACATATTAGGTGAGAAACCAATGAAACACTCATGTACTTCGAGGTGGCATGTCCAGAGAACAGTGAGATGAAAAGAACAAGTCCTGTGCAGTTGATCCCAAACTAGTGTGCAAAGAGAGGGCAGATGTTTTTACCAAGTTATTGTACTTTCTCCTTGATCTCTAATGAGTGATAATTTTATTAGGAAATTAAGACATACTATAAGTAATGGTAAATGAAGAACAACTCACAATTAACAACAGCGCTGAGAGATATAGCTTAGCTCCCTTTAGGGTAAGGACCACTGAGATTTTCTTAATCTGATGTAAGATGCTGAGCAGATAATCCTAAAAGAAAGGTCCCTCACCAGCCTTCTACTAGATGATCACTCCTTAGAGTCAGTATATCAAAATGCAGGAGCCACTGTTAAAATGTTGGTTTACAGTTCTGAATTCCTTTTCCACACAGGTGACCAATGCTAGACACACACATTGGTAAGAGTTTATAGAAACTTACCACAAGCAGCACCAAATGAGTTATGATGGAAAACACCAGGAATTTCAGAATTGCACAGAAAGCTTATCAGTCCAGAGAGGCAGAAAATGCAATGAAGTCCTCAAGGTTGCCAAAAGTGCTTAGCCTCCATCAGCTACCCATTCGGGGATTAATGGGTATGTGTGTAAGAAAGATCCTGATTGAAACATGACCTACCCTTCACAGAAATGGATAAAAACCGACAATGATTACCTGCCTTTGTTCCTTTGCTCACTTGCAGTATATCTTGTTCTTGAAGGAACTCAAAACCTGTCCCAACTTATTTAAAATAAGAACCATTTTGGAAATATTTACTGGGGAAAGATGACTGTCTGACTATTAAGGGTCTCCAGCTTCCGTTCAGATTTGGCAGCTGTCCAATGACACATCTGATCTCCCAGTAATCCGTCACTGGGAAAACAGCACCCTGTTGAGTCCCAAGGTGATTCTTTACAGCTTGGCATGTCTCATCAGTTTGAATCTGGGAGAGCTCATCTGAACTAGAGATCTGGAAAAAGCTGTTCTTCTAAATTAATCTGATCCACAGGTAGATTCTGATTATCCCGCTCTGCTCCCCTTGATGCATCTTGTTTCCATAGCAGTTAAACCTCAGTAATACGGAAGCATCTGGCCCAGTGTCTGATGAAGAGTCCTGGGAAACAACTATGTCCTCTCCAGGACCATGAAAAAGAGAAAGAGACTCTAAGACACAGAAGGATGAACTTGAGCAAGGTGAAAGGAAGAGGACTCCAACTGCAGAGGGGAGATGAAAGGAGGGGGACAAGGAGAAGGAGGGAAGAAGGGAAGGAGGAGAAGAAGGCAGGGGTGGGGACTGTAAGTAAGGGAAGGAGGAGGGAGAAATGAAGAAGAAGGGAGAGAGGAAAATGTGGAAAGAAATCAAAGTAAAATCAAATGTTGAGGAGGCTGTGAGAGAAAGGGAGAGTGAAAAACAAGAAGAAAAAGTATGAAAGGGCAAGACAGAGAGAGAATATGTACTGAGCAAAAGGGAAAAACAAAAGCACCCAGAAAAGGACAAAGAGGGCACACAAACATGGAAAGAGCCAGGAGGGATTGAGAAAAGACATCAAACAGGAGACAGAGGGTGTCCTGCACAGGGGAGAGACACAGTGACTCTTAACACGAGACAAGTCAATCTACCTGGGATGATGAATCTCTGCAGATTCCAAAGGCACAGATCACCCTGCCGTCCATCAGCAGGGCACTCAGCATTAAGCAGTGATGAATGTTATGCACCTTGGACTTAAAAAGTCTGTCCATTTGGATGGCCCCTCCTTCGAATGTGCCCAGGGCCAAGTTCCATCACTAATGAGCTCAAGCACAACTGAAGCCTCCTCCCGGATTTGGGGCCTGTCCACATGTAAGGTCATTTCAAATTAAGAGATTGGCAGAGACACGAGTAGTTTTCTCTGAGTCTTTGTTCACAGTGGTAACTTCAGAAATGGTGACATGGGAAAGCTCCCAGAAATTCAGGCCAGATGCGTTGAAATTTTCACACATTCTCTGACTACTTATATCAGGGCAAATTTTCACTATCTGAGAAAGGGAATTTGGTATTTAGGCTCTATTTATAATTCTTAGCATACATAAGTCTTAATGTCTTCATGTACAATGTTATGTATTGTCACCTTCAGAAATGGGGGAGTCTTCCCCGTGGGTGAACTGATGCTGGTGGGGAGCTCTCAGGTGAGACCCTTATGGGGATGGTCTCAGATGAGGAGAGATACCTGGTCCAATGTCACAGCCCATCTGGGGGCAGTCTGATTCAGTGACTGAGTATTGTCCTGGTGCAAAAGGCCAGAGTCTCAGCTAAATAGAGCACATTTCTAAAGGGTCGTCTTAGCTTTAGAACTCCCCAGAGGATTAGCTGCAATATTCCACTGGATTGCGTTGTAACTCACTTATCCCTCTCCCTACAATTGCTTCCTGTCCTTTCCTTCCACAGGAGTCAATCTTAAAAACACCTTGAATGAACTTGTCTGCAACTCACCTTCTTGAGGTCAGTTTTTGTAGGACCCATATTCAACACTAAGGAAAGGACCACCACTATGTTTCCACTGGCATTCTTACACAGGCACTACTCTGCGACACACACACCTTCATATGCACAAGCATGTTCATGAGCGTATGGACTTAAATGTATTTCACATTAACTAGTAAAAGGCCATGACATTAAGACTCTTTATTTATGTCTCTTCTCAAACATTGCTTTTTCTAAAGTCTTCCTGACCAAACCTCTTGTTCTGATGTTAATGTATATGGCTCTATTTTCTATACTCATCAGCACATATAATAGTGTGTATGCATGCCATATATGTGCATATATATGTACACACACACAAACACACACATATTGTCATGAATCTTATGAGAATTGAACTCACAAGAGAAGCTTTTCTTCTTTGGTTTATTGTTATATCCCAAGTGTTTAGAAGAATTCCTGGACTATAGCAAAGCACTCAGCAGGTATTTAAGAACAAATGAAATAATTTAACGTACCTTACATAAAAGCTAGCTTTATGATAAATGGCATCTTGCCTTAAATTCTAAAGGTTTAATGTTCAATCCATGAAAGCACAAAACACTTAGCTTGATCTGAAAAACATTTAGACATTTAAACAAAGTAAAGTTTTCAATTTAGCCCTACATTAAGTTATGTTTGTTATCTAGGATTAATCAGTGTCAAACAACAACAAAACTTCATAACAACTAGTGGATTAGCTACCAGATACTTGGCAAAGCTGAAGAAGCACAGGCATGGACATTCTCATTTTAGGAAAAAAGCCATTCAAATCTTTCTTTCCTCTTATGTGTCTGTGTTTTCTATCCCTTAAAGCCACCAGCCACACATGCCACCAGAGTTGATTGTCTCTTATCTAACATGACCAGTACAACTCTCCTAGAATATCTTACCATATTGTCACTCAAAGGCACCTGGGGTTAATTTCATAGGAATTAGAGATAAAATCAAATATTATTTCTGAAATCTTAGAGGATATATCTGACTTGAAGGAAACACCAAATTCTCTGTAGAACCAACAAAATATTATTACCAGACTGCCAAAAACAGAGGACCCTTTGGACTAAGTCCCTGGGAACCCATAGACTCCTTGCCATGGCCAACCAATCTCCCACTTTCTTTCAGGACACAACATGCCAAACCGTTTCTCTTACCTTTGGGGGAGATGTGTCTCCAGGTAACCGTAGGCTCTGGTCTACCCGTTGCTATGCAGGTGAGGCTGATATTATTCCCTTCATTAATGGATATATCTGAAGAAATCTCTACAATTTTGGGAGATACTGTGGAGACAAAACAGGTAGAGGAAAATAAAAATCCTGCTGAAACATTATTTAATTGTCTTAAAAATGGCAGTCAGCAGAATAGTCCAGAGACAGAAATCTAGATACTCTCAGAGTAAATGATCATCTGTTAAAGGGGTTACCTTAAATCTGAAACAAAACTCTTACCTTGAATTTAGATTCTGTTTCTTTCTATTGAAACACAAGGTCAGGGTGTTAAAATGGGAATGGTTTCTACTGCAATACAGCAATCACTATTCTCCTAGCCTCTACCCTCTCTTTCTGTCTCCATGTCACCCCCACCCATATCCACCACATATCCTTGAGTCATTCTCCACACTGCATGCAGAGTTGTCTCTATTTAATACAGTTCTGATCATATCACATCTCAGTCTAAACACTTCCAATTGCTCCCTGTTGCCTACCTGATAATATCCAAGCTCCTTATCCTTGCTCACTAGGCTGTGCGCATAATCAAGCACCCCACACTTTATTGACATTCCAGTGACTCCCCACACACCATGTCCTTCCGGGTTACCATGAACTCACATCTGCATTATTCCTTATGTCCTTCCTGGACAACTCCCTGTATTCCTGTAAGGTCCACACCTAATTTCACTTAGTGTGACTTTCCCTTCCCTCCTGCACAACTCCATTTACTTTGCTTCTCATCTGTGTTCTAGAGTAACTCATACTCCCCCCGTTATGGGGTATCAAAAGGAACATAAGCTAGCCAGACACACATGTTCTTCTTACCTCTTTCCATTCTCCCAAAGGCCATTAGGGGCTCATTTGAAATGGCATATATGGCTCAGAATCCATCCCGCCACCACTTCCTTCATGGGAGGAATCTCTAGGGACAGGGTCCTCTCACAGCACAGACAGCAGTCACCCATGGGCACCTGTCTCAGTCCACTTCAGAATTAGAAGCTCATTGTCACTGCAGATCAAAACCTAATACTTGATGATTACCTTTAGCAACAGTGAATGTGCTTTTTAGTGGGAAAATAACTATCAATTTGTCTTTTTTTCCAATTAATATATAAAGAAAGGATGTTGTTTGAGGATTCCCCAAGCTGTAATCTTGGCACATATCCTGTTATGTTATGGTTATTTGCTTACCCTCAATTTTTTGACAGAGGGACCATGACTTACTTATATTTATGTCCATAGTAAAATCTCCACAAAAATTTATGGGATGAAATTATAACGGTTACTTAAAGAAAACACCTTTCCAACCTGCTACATATTTGTAACAACCTCACAGTTTTACATTAACAAATAACATTTCAGTCTCACTGAAATTGGTTTCTGCACATTAATTCTTCACAGATTAAGTGTCCCTTCATCCAGCTGTCTTAAGTTTCTTCATGGTAGGTCCTGTCCTTGACTGAAAGCATTCCTCAGAGACACCACAGTGTGCAGTTCTGGTAATATCATTCATCCAGTAAAGAATGGCTTCTGATCTGCTGAGATGCCAGAGACGTTGAACATTCACCTCATCCCTTTTTTTAAGGCCAGAATGTAAGAATCAGATTGACTGTGCATTTCAGTTCTTCTCTTTCCTCTACTTAAACCATCAATCACTCACTGCTGAATATGTTGGATTTTCTCCTCCACAAAAAGGGAATATCTTCTCTGAGTCCCCACTTTCAGCAATCCCCCATTTTCTTTAACCTTTCATCTTGGAGGCCAGGTTTCCCTTAGAAAACCAATATTCTATTTTCTTCCCCAAGCATATATCACAGGACAGCAGCATCCTGTAGCTCTCAGATGACCTGTGTGCTCCTCTCTCATTCTAGAGTTCAGAATTGGAATCCAATTGTTGCAATTCCTCCCTCTCTTAATATTGTCTTCCACTCCTTATCACCCAACTGGAAACACTCATCAGTAAATATGTGGTGCAATTTTGTTGCTCTTTGTGCTGATTTATACTCTTCTCTCCAAATATATGTTTATATGTGTGTATAATAAATAATGTGCATATATAGAGAATTAAAATTATATATATTAGAATTATTCAAGATATGGTTGAGTTTCCATCTTTTTCATAAGGTTTTTCAGATGATGCCTGATTGGATGTGACCTTTCCTTCCTTGGATAGTCTCCCTCAAGGGAAATGAAATAAAATATTTTGTGTTGCAATTTTTTAATTTATTAAACAGCTATTTACTACATATTTTTAAACATAAACTCTTATGGTACATACATCTCTTTCTTCCTTGCAATACGTTATCTGATTATAATTTAATTAGCAAGAGTCTTACTCATCTTTTTTTATTTTCTGCTGCCCTGAATAGAATGTCTCATATAAAGTAATCAACAATTAATCATTTTAGATTTAAATTCACATTGAACTTCAGATAGCTAGTCAATGTGTGTGTGCGTGTCTGTGTGTGTGTGTCTGTGTGTCTGAGTGTATGATGTGTGTGCATGTCTGTGTGTGTCTGTCTGCGTTTCTGAGTGTGTGATGCACGTGTGCATATGTGTAATGTATGTGATGTGTGTGATGTGTCTGTGTGTGTGATGTGTCTGTATGCATATACACTTGCCTCTACACTTACCTGTAGTCACACAGGTATTTGGCAGAATAGGAACAATGGAAAGTTAATGTAGTAAAGGTTGGGACGTGACCATTGGCTCTCTGAACTGGGAATGCTAAGACATAACATTGCAATTTACGGTTGCAGCATATTTAAACTGGACTGAATTTCGAAGACAGAAAGACAATAATGAGTTAATGACTAAAGATTTGATTTTCTGACTGTCTGAAGGATCCATATTTTTAACTTCTCTTAGTTCTTGAATCATTTAAACTTTATGTGTCTGTTTCCAGTTTTAACAGAAACATTCACTTATTACGTGGCTGCTCCCCCAGCTGCACACTTGCCGGGACCTTGCTCCTCCCATTCTTGGCACCCGCACAGCCATGCTGGCTCCCTGGAGGACAGACCACTGCAGAATGACTGTGCTGGCCTTGCAGATGCTGCTTTGACTGTGCAGGTAAGTAATTTATTGATCGGTAAAGCACTCCGAGATGCTCTGCAAGGGATTATGTCACGCCAACGCCAGGCAATAAAATAAAAAATGATGGACTTTGCGAACACAGGGTGATTTAGGGTTTATAGTTGGAAGTGTGCTTAAAGTACATTTTAAGTGGAAATCAGGCTGGGTAATGAATTACTCTTGCTTTGGAAGGGCTTACTGGGAGTTCATTTTCCTGGCTTCTTACATGATAGCTAATCTGCTAATCATACACTAGAGAACAATGGACAGTCCCAAGTGGAAGAGAAGATGGTTTGGGCCAGAGCTGTCAGCACAGTAAGTATATTAAATGAGACAATCGCACCTTCTACTTGGAAGAATCATCTAGAATTGTCTCCCTCCACTAACAATTGGGAAGTATCCAACTCCTGAAGTAGAAGAAATGCTTGCTCTCCTCTCAATTCTGCCTAAAAGTACAGCAAACTGGCCTTGGATGAGCTGCAAAAGCAGACCACTCATAACATAGGGCAGAAGTGCAGTCCCAGTGGTCACAGGTAAGCTGGCAGTGATGACTTGCTAGAGGATTAGAAGTATCATTTTCTCAGTGGCAACTTCTAATGCATTGTCAGTATTTTAAATTAAATTGACTTGATAAGGATACGTTGCAGACTTAGCTAACTAATCCATGCTCATAAGGAGCCATCTGAGATGCAGTTACTTACATTTTTATATTCTGCCTATATCATCTTTTCATCATGCATACCAGGATTGCTTCATTTGAATTAATTAATTCACTCTTTCCACATATATTCTATATGTCAGCATTGTGAGACAGCCATTGTCCTCAAGAATTCGCGATAGAGGGATGTAAAAAGAGATACTAAAGCATGTCCCTTTAATGTCCTGTGACACAGAAGAATAATAAATACAATGTTAAGGGAATATGGAGACTAGCCACCTAAGCCAGGTTGATAATGTGGCACCTAAACTAAGTTCTCAAAGACAAGTGCAAGTTAACCAGTTCTGTGGAAGGAAAGAGAGAAGACAATCAAATAGAAGAGACAACAGCAGGCAAGTACTATTATTAAGACATTTTGTGGTCAGGCACAACTGTGAATGGAAGAATAGCTGCTAAGAGAGACATGCCAAAAGTCATTCACGATTAGTGAACACTTGCTAGATATATACCTCTGTGTTAGGTGTATGAATGACAGGAAGAAATATTCAAATTTTGCTAGCCCTCCATGAAATTACAATGTGTTGTGGGGAAAAGGGTACCTATAAACATCCCAGGGAGTTGAATAATAAGGCAGAACTTGTCACAAAATCAGATGGCTGAATGTTAAGTGAATGATACAAATGTAAGATTATGCAAGTTAGTAAGAATGATCACAATTACTAGAAAGGTCAGACTGACTTCAGTTTGGATACAGAGATGGTTTTGGATATCCACAAATGAGAAAGCTGTAAAGGCACAAAAAAGTGAAGCTGCTTCATGTGGGGCAGATCACATAGACACAGGCAGGAAGGCAGAAATCTACAACGCATATAACATACGCTTCCACTTACTATAAGAGACAATGTACAGTCATGACTGAGAACCTGGCTCATCTGTGTTCAAAGTGGGCAACCTTGCCCAAGTTACTCACCTCCCTGGTGTCTGGATCTCACAAGGTTCTTTTGAGAATTTAAGGATTTCATTGACAAAATGCACTTAGAGAAGTTACCAGCCAAGTGAAATGTTCCATAAGTCTGTTTCAATACTGTGTGTGCTTGATAAAACTACACATAGAACAACAACACAGAATAAATGGTCAATCAATGTTAACTAACTCGAAAAATGGGATACGAGACCAATGAAGTAAGCTAGTCAGATTATTCAATAATTTGAGTGGCTAGGTCCTAGAAGTTAACTCTATCCTATAGAAATGACAACCATTTGAATTTTTTAAGGGAATGCCATATTTTTAATACATTTTAATCAAAATTATCTGGTAACAATGTTTCAGAGAAAGTGGAACAGAAATAAATTAGAGTCAAAGAAATCAAACTTTATGAGTGATGCTCCAGACCTGGACTCAACTGTGGAATCAATAAGTTGAAATAAAAAGGATGAATTTGACAGCAATGCTAAGGACAGCATGTAGTATGGATGGGGGAACTAAACATAGGGAATCAAAAATTAACACTATTTAACAGTATCTGCATAACTGAGTTACCTGATCCCTGAAGGTTCTTTGGAGAACTACTTTTGGGGAGTAGATTAGCTTGATTAGTTAGACTCTGTCTTGGATATGAGATGATAAGGAATACACAAGCAGAAAGATCCTGTTAGCAGTTAGAGTCAGACAAACAGGTCTGGGGAGAGGTCCCAGCACACAATTGGAAAGTTAACAGCAGAGGGCTGAGAACTGAAGTCACGGAAGTAAATGAGATCTTCTAAGAACCCAAGGGTTCCTTTAAGAAGGCCATCAGCTTGTTTCAACAGAGATGCATACGATGTCATTACTGTCTTTTGAGGTTTGAGTCTAGAAGACACACAAATAAGGAAGCAAGAAGACCAAAAAATGATTAGTTTGTTTGGGAAGAGAGACAGAAACACCACAAGCCACACTCTTTGGACACAGTTCCACATTTAATACATTATTTTAAGGTTTAATCTGGCTCTTATTGAAATTTAAATTCTAATGTGTAAATAATTAAATAAGATAATTATTAAAGCAGTCTTCTTGGGAACTTCCGCACTCTTAGTTTAGTTTCCACTGCCCAGGTGCTACGTTTTAATAATTATGTCATTAATAAATAGCAATTTGCTGTTTTTAGCACACAGAAGATATCCGATTAAATTCAAATTAAGATGCTCTATTAAGCACTGCACAGCCCTGTGGGGCTGAGAATGCACATTAGCTCCTTGGACCAGGTCTCTCTGTGGGACACATGCAGATCTATGTATCCCAGACGGCTGCCCTTGCTGCCATTAGCACTTCTCCTCCTGCCTCCTCTCTGGAGTGAAGATTTAAGATGTCCACAGAGACTCTAGATGGTTTTCACAGCAAGGGCTGCTTCACTATTAAGACCCTGAGATCTCATCGTTATAGAATTCAAAGGGACAATCAGGAATACTTGCAACTTTCCTGGTGTCCAGACTCCACACAGGGAGTGTCAGTCCTACGTCAGCAAACAGGTGCATGAATGTCCAGTCTAAATTCAAAAGCTGTAACAATGAAACCAAGCAGATGTTGTTCTGTGGACTAATGCCTCTTTTCACACTGACCACTGTGGACCAAGGCCATGTCTAGTGCAAGTTGAGTTGTTACAGAAATGATGAAAGATATAGCAATTTTGTACTTGATGTAGGACCTTCCTTCTCTCATCCAGACTAACGAAAGAGATGAGTCTCTCAAGGAGAATGAAGAAAAATGTCTTCCTTGGCCTCAAAGGTCTTTAATGAACTAGATCCTGCCTTCTCTCCACACTCATCCCAAGTCATTCTCTTCTCACTCCACTGGTCTCTTGATTTCTAAAACCACTCAAGTTGCTTTTGGGACAGATCATATACGCTTACCTTTCTCTCTCCTTTAACGTGGTTGGTTGTGTCTTATTCTTTAAATCTTAGCTCCTCCATAGCTTTTTACAAAGTAAAACCCCATACTAGATTGTAATATAATTGTCTATTCTCCTAAATAATATGCAACATCTCTTGGCTGGATTGTTTGATCAGCACATACCATAATAGATAATATCTGGCACAGTTTCTTTTCAACAAATATTTTTTGAGTGGCCAAGGTAGAGTGTTTTTACAAGGTTGTATAGAAATGCAAATAAATGAAAATGAGTGAATTTCCTCAAGATCCTTAAAGAACACCCAAAGACTCTCAGAATCTCTAACAATGTTGATGGTTAATATTTATTAAATACCTGCTTCTACAAATGCTTCACGCATATTACATTATATGTACCCTCATATTAACTTTACAAGTACATATGATGTTTTATTAATTCATTGAAGGAACCTTGAATCATAACATTATATAAATTTAAGGTGTGGATCATCTAAATCAAGATCTGTATATGCCGCATTAAATTTATCACTGCCAGTCAAGATAGGTATTCTTTATAAGGCAATTAACTGTCTGAGTTTACCTGGAATTAATGATTTCCTGGGGATATGGATTTTTCAGTGTTGAAACAAGCAAACAAGCAAAAAAAACACTAGGAGAAAGGAGCTGCTGAGGTCACTCTGATTATTCACTTCCCACATCTTACAAATGAGATACTTAAAGTTAGAAGAGAGAAGGAACTTGCTCAAGAACATACAACTGGACATTTTAGAGCTGGGCAATATATCTTGTTTAATACGAGACCAGGACCATTAACACAATGACAACATGTAAAAACATGAACGCATATAGAAGCCAATGACATATATATTTATGGACACTGACACCTTATAACTCTCAGCTGTGCACTGGACACACTTTGTAGGGGGCTTTACTCTATCGCTTAATTTAATGTCACAAGAATCCCATGAGGCAGCCATATTCACATTCTTATTTCAGATGGAGAAACTAAGACTTAGGAAGAGTTTAGCAATCTGTTTAAGGTAACCCAGATGACAAGTGACAAAGGTGGAACATGCATGTAATCATGTATAACTTCCAAATTTATTTTCTTCACACAGGGAGAAGTTTAATAGAAGACAGACTCCCAACATAGTGATCCTTTAGCCTTGTGAATTCATCCAACCACAGGACTATGTTCTCCACGTCCAGAATCCCTGTTCCCTTCACATTTGTATGTCCTTACTACACTTAGAAAAGGAGCCTTCTCATGTGATTCTTTATGGGTTATTCTGTATCAGAAGAATGGATGGGAGGTTCTAGCAATGAATTGGTTTTGAACCATCCCACATTTGCATAAATATCTTGTCCTATTCCTATCCCATCACCAGCATCTCCTACTCATCTATCACCTTCCTGTCTCGTGCTGAGCTAGAGAGCCTGCTCTTCCAGGAGCTGCTGCCTCTTGCAGGCTGCTTTTCCTAGCTATCTCTGCACAATGACAGAAACGCAATCAAGCCCCATGCTGAACCAACTGAGAGGGGTATTTATTTGGCTTGTTTTGACTGAAAAGACTAGTCAGTAAATCCTTTTCTTCTTTCTTTCTTTCAAATAGAATTATCTGTATGACAGAATGCATCTTCCAGTAGGCTCTCTTTCGATAGGAAGACCCTTAAGCTTTGCACCAAAAGATTGGGTATTGTGCCTGGATGAAACAATTACTAGCTATACTGCTAGTGATATGTAGAAAGTTTATACAAATCCATGTAAATTGTTTACTCTGATTATATTAATTGTATTAACACCTATCTTGCCTCTTCAAAACAGATGCTCTTTGAGTCAGACAAAACTGAGAAATCACATGATAAGCATAAAGTACACTTCAAATACCATGTTATTTGTGCCTCTAGAGGCTAGTATGAAGAGACAATGTAGACATTAAGTGAGTGTGGGATGGATGCTTAGGTTTAGAGGTTAGATGGACACATTCCTTCTCCCGTAAGCAGAGGCTGTCAAGTCCTTCAGATGGACTCAGGGTTCTGAGATAGAAGCCATCCTCAAGCGAGGACACAGGATTCAGCCTGGGATGTGTGTGTGTACAATGAAGACCCTGCCTACCTGCTCTCTGCCTCTGCACAGAGAAGGGAGAGCTAAGATTACAGATACTCAGAATTCCAAATTAGAGTTGCAAGTGCAGAGAGCTCCTTAATGATACAGCCTCCAGCAGATTTTCCCTTTGCCAGAGCCCTTTTGTCAGGTCTTACATCTCATTCTTTCTCTAGCTTCATATTAAAGCCATTCGTGTTTCCTGGAAAATCATGAAGCCCTGGGAGAAAAGCAAGTGATTTATTCGGGATTAGTCTTAAACCACTGGTTCTGAAGTTTGGCATTTATTCCTTTCAGGATTAGCTGAAATGTGGAAGGAAGTTTTTCTGAGCTCCACTCCCTGAACCAGTTGTGTCATTCTTGATAGAGACATAGGAGAAGACGATAAATAACATGCACGCCTCAGCCTCTTCTCCTGATTCTGGATGTATCAGTGGAAGTCCAACGTCACAGCAAACTACCTGCTACCACACATGCTCCATTCCATTTGGCAACATCCAAGAAATTGTTAAAAAGTATCCCTCCATCCATTCTTTACTGTGGGTAGGTGGTCATGATTGTTAATCATGATAGGAACCAGTTTTCCCAGGAGGATACTGTTTCTAGATTCTAGTATACTCCCACGTGATTTGAGTTGAATAGACATGACTGGTTTTATGGACCAACAACCAGTTCATGAAGGAAGGTCAGGGATGGGACAGAATGGGAAGGACCACCGAATTTCTATGCTTCGTTCTGCTGGGACTTTATGTGTGCTGCTTCCTTTTAAAGCCTGCCTAGTCACAGAGCTGATCCCCACTACACAGCAAGCGCAGAGAGTCAGAGAGGTCAAACCAAAACTAAGAGCGCCAAGTCAGGTAGTACAGATTCTCTAATAAAGAATAAAGCCGCCCTACAAACTCAGCTAAATTTAAACAGATGTGATCCTTAAAAAAATAAAATGATGCTACCAAAACTAGAATCAATTAAGAATCTGATTCACATAATTTTGTAGTGAAAGAGCAAGAAACCCAGAAGTGCATTACTTTTAATTAATTTATCCCTACGGAAGAGAATTAATACTATTTGTTGAACATCTAATAAACACTAGGTACTTCTCAAACATTTTCCATTTAATTCAGAACACTTGATGCTTTACATAGCTAATAATGCCTTCAAAGGCAGTTAGTTAGAAAGTGGCAGGCCAAAGCTCTTTCTTTAGGATTTTGGGGATCAAAGGAAATATGTAGATATAACTGAAGGCACTTACTTGGCAAACTACTAATCACTCTGCAAGTGAATACTATTGTGATTGAGATAATGCAGGGTTCAATCAATTAGTGATGAACAGTTTAATTGGCTACTGTAAAAACCAACCCAGAACATCTTTACAGGGAAATTGTAACATCTTTCCACCTGCAGGGTTCTTCGCATCCATCTCAGAGGGAGGGGCTCCCAGGAAGTGACTGATCCTTCCTCTTTCTCTTTTTGTTTCTAATTGCTCCTCACAAGGGGTTGTCCCACCCTGTTGTTCCCAGCAATCAGAATTCTCCCTTTGAGCTCTCTCTTATGGTTTCTTTATGCTGTTTCCTGGATTCCCTTGGTGTCTGGTATCTTACAGGCCCTTTCGTCCCAAAGTAAGAATGCAGACGATGGCCATTAAATCCAGTGACTGGCTAAGGTAAAGATTCATTTGTGCCTGCCACAACCATTGTACCTTAGACCCGCATTGTACCTCAGACCCCACTAGCCATCCCTCTCCTCCAGACATATTTTGTATAAGTTCCAAAAGATAAATGAGACACAGACCCTATCTGGCTCAGTACAGGGTATCCCTGGCAGTCTCGTGACTTAGCTGGAGGAAACCTTTAGATACCTTAGCTAGAGAAAACCTTAAGCTGCAATTCTTGTGGGGCCACCTATTATTATTAATAGGGGCAATATTTCTAAAAATCCAGGAAGAGGTTAGCTAACTCTATCACTTGTATGTCCTTGCCTTGATAAAAGCCCAGCTTGTGCCGTCACTGGCTCCCAGAGTGAAGTTTATGCTTCTCCATCCTGATATGGATCACTGTAAAATATGCAAACACCCAAAATGACCGAAAGTGGATATATAGGTGACTAAACAGCACATGGAAAAAAAATGTTCTCCATCACTTATTAATAATGAGAAATATAAAAATGTGCAACATCATAATCAGATATCACCTTATACCAGTGAGAATAACCTGTATCGAAAAAGACAAGAAATAAGTACTGGCATTGGTGTGGAGAAAAAGGGACCCTCCTACACTGTTGGTGGTGTTGTAAATTAGTGCAGCCTCTTTGGAAAGCAGTATGGAGTTTCCTCGTAAAAATGAAAAAATAGAACTTCTATAAAATGCAGCAATCTCACTTCTGGGTATTTATCTAAAAAGTATGAAAATGTTAACTCAAAAAGATGTATATACCCCTAAGTTATTGCAGCTTCTGTTATAATAGTAAAAATATAGACACAGCCAAAATGTTCATTGATAGATAAATGGATAGAGAAAATATTATTCATATATATACATACACACGCACATCATCTGTATCTATACATACACACTTACACACACAGGAACATATAGGTGAATTTTATATTGCCATTTGCAACAACATGGGGTGAACTCGAGGGCATTTTTTTGAGTGAAATAAGTGAAAAGGAGAAAGACAAGCATTGGTTGATTTCATCTACATCCGAAACCTGTAGAAATAACATAAATTAACTGATATAGTATAACCGACAGGTTAAACTTATAATAAGCCATTGGACCTTGACAGAAGAACTGAGTTTAAAACCAGAGGGAAAAGAGGGTGGGGCTGGGATCAAGTGATATGGGGAGCTTATTTTATTATGTTCCCTCCTTTCCTTTATTTGTTTAACATAAACAAATTTCAAAATTTATTTTGCTGAGTTTGTATATGTCACTATCATCCCTTGGACCTGTGACAATGGTTACCTGGCTCATATGCTCCTCCTGCCCTGAAGACCTGTCCTGGCCATCAGGTACCAATCATACCACACTCCCAGGCTGCCCCACCCAGGTCTTATAGAGACAACAGAGCAGAGCTGAGCCCCAGACCCTGGTGGTCCTGCCTCAGCTCTGGGGAAACTTCTCTTCAAGCCGTCAATCTGCTGAGGGCCAACTGCCCCAAACTCACATTCTCAGCTGCCTTGATGACATCATTAGCACTTAATCCCTGATTGTCTGAAAGCACTGGTAATTATGCATTCCAATGCGGGCTATCACTACCAGCAGTGGGGGACTGTGCTGACTAGCAGAGGGAAGGTCGTGTGAAGTCCTCACCTCCTCACCGCCCTCATGACTGCGGTATGCAAATTTTGCACTGATGTTTCTCTTGCCCCCAATATGCCTGTAAGCTTGTATTCAGAGGAGGTGGGTAACCCTGAGGGAGGGTCTCTGCCTCTTCTTTCCTCAGAGTAGTGATGTTGCTTATACCAAAACGGAAATTTTGAGTTATGCCCACACTCCCTGTGACCGTCACCTTTGGGACTCACTTAGGCAAGTGGAAGACACAACTCATTATCTGGTCTCCAATCCTGGCACTCTGGAGGTGGCCCAACTGTTTTCCAAAGTAGCATGTTTATTTCTTTACATTGATTTTTTTGTGTTGCAGCCTTATTGCCACTAAATCCCTCATAAAGTTTACTGTCGAAGGACAGATCAAGGCCAAGCTTTGGCCTCTTTTAGCCTGAGGGGTGGAAAAATGCAGGCTGGTGTGTTCTCAGCTACAAGTTGTCATTGAAAGCGGCCGCTCTGTTAATCCTCCTGTGAAATGTCATGGTACTGGAGCAAGCCCGGGAATGCAGCTGGGGAGAGACAAAAGTTTCAACATGACTTCTTGTTAATACAAAGCTTGTCAAACACATCACCTAGAAATGCCGAATGTCTTTATTAGATTCTATCTCCCCCTGAGATTGGAGGGACGCAACCAGTTGCTTCTCGGTGGAGATGTCATCATCCAGAAACTAATTAAAAGCAACGAAGGAAGCTGGGTCTCTCGCACTCTGGAGAACAAAATGCATTAGCAACCAAGGTAAAAAAAAAAAAAAATAAAAAAAAAAAAAATATATATATATATATACACATACATACTTATATATAAATATAGTGAACTTTATATGACAAGGGCAAGTAGGGAATATCACACTAACACTCCTCCCTCATCAGCTCAAAACAGGCAAAGCAGGCACATCAGGATGGGGATGGCTCTTGACACAAGGCCATATTCTAGCATCACTCAGATCATCACTTTCCTAGCACACGGGGTGAAACACCTGATCACTTACTCTGGGAAACACACCTGTGCAATCTCCATGCCAGCATTTGCACTGTGCAGAGGAGCTGCATGAGGGGGTGTCCCTGAGCAGCATTCACTTATCCATACACATCAAAGGGCCAGGTCACTCTGTCCAATATTTCAATCACAGAAAAGTATACAGAAGCAGATATTTTTGCCTCACTTCTGACAAATACTCACAACCTAAGTCCCTTGAAACCTTCAACTATGGCATAAACCTCCTTCATACAAAGTAGGTGAGCAACTCTATTCCACTTTGATTTGCAGCTACTCAGATTCCCTATCCCTGGCACTATTTTCTTTGGTGGATTAATCCCAGCGGTGGCTTATGGTATTTTATACAGCATTACTTTTAGTTGTTCACAGACTGTAATTTCAAACCCAAGCTTGCCATTTAAGGCTCTCTATCAGTAGAAGACGGCAGCCACTCGGATGGTGGCTGTGGCAGCATGACATTCTCCAAGACTTGGCTTATGGGTGCTGCTTCTGCTAGCTATAGACTTGTAGGTCAACACAACTCCTCTGAAACATTGTCATCATTTTGGTCTTAAAGAAACTGACCGACCTGTCCTCTTATGACCATTGACTCTTGGTACCCAGTTGGAATTGTCTCTCTCTCCATTGTGCTCAGTGGATGTCTTAGCACAGGATCACATATGATGTAGAGATGTGATCTTCTCTTCCCCAGTAGTTCGTGAGGCTCTGAGGTCTGCCATAATGGCTTCACCTTCATGTCTCCCACAGTCCCCAGTCCTGTCCCACCTGGAGCAGAACTTTGATGCATATTGGCCACATAGCTGCGTGAGAGAGTGAATTAATTCAAAATCTCTCAAGAGTTTGCTGACTCTCTTCATCCTGGGAATAAACTTGAAAGTCCTTGGTTTAAGACATTTGATCACTTGTCCTTCATGACTTAAGTTTTTACTCTTTTTCCTAATTAAACTTAACCAAATACACATTTCTTTTTATTTGAATGAATATGCACTGAATTCCATTTGAAATCTCAAAAATATCTTGCAGGCATGGATTCAGGCTCTGGAGCACATTCAGCTCTGATAACAATGCTGTGTCTATTATCTGTTAGCCAGGTATGCTTGAAAGAGTCAGCTTTTAAATGCCCTCTTTTGTAAAGTGCATTTGATAATAACACTTAACGGGATAGTAATGATGAGTGATTGAGATAATTCATGTAAAATACTTAACACCTGTTAAGTGGTCAAAATAGAAATAAACACAAAAAACAAATTTATAGGCTCACCACTTCAACTAGAATGTCTTTCATCATTCTTATAATCAAATCTAAGGTGCTACATCTTCCCAAATCGAATGGCCAATTCTTTGACTTTGTTTTACTAATCTCTCAGCAACATCTGACTCAGATCTAGCCTGTCTTTTTTAGTTTGGAAATAGCTGTCCTTTTCTTTTACCTTACTAACCACTCACTCCCAAGCGCTAGACTGTTTAAGTACTTTATTGATGGATTGTTGGCCCTCTTCTCTGCCAAACTGCTCTCCCGTATGGCTTTGGCTCAAACTACCATCAGATGCTCATCATTTGCAAATCCATGCATCCAGTGCTAAATTCTTCTCTGGATTTTACTCTCCTAGCTCACATTCTAGATCCAACATCTTCAGTCAATGAGTTCATAAACATAAAGGACTTAGAATATTTAACACCTAGTGTGTGCTGCATCAAGGATGCGATTTGATGCATTTTTCATTTTTATGTCATTGTTCAGTATGCCAATGCACTTACCATGTTCCATGCAGTTCTACATTCCTCACTTTCCCCTCCTAACTGCCCCGCCTAGGAAATAACACCATCATTTACCTAATGACTCAGGACAAAAACATGGGAATCATCTGCGATTTCTCATTCTATTGATTTCAATAGTTATTAATTTATGTTGTTTTTATCTCAAGAATAATTCACATGCTTTGTTGATATCATTCTCTTCCTTTTCATACACGTGTCCATCATCTCTCTTCAGTTTTTCCTATTTTTGCTAATTACATGGACATTGCATATTCTGTATCATAGCTGGAGTGACTAAAGACATGGCTCAGATCAGAGCATTCTCTTCCAAAGATTCACATATCTTAGATTTGGCACATCTGAACTCCTAAGAAACTCTACTCTTATGGTGAACTACATGCTCAGGATTCATTCAATTCAGCCTGATTTGCTTTCTGGTCCTTGAAGCTACCATATTGACTCCTCCCACTGTTACCTCTTCTAAAATGACCTGGCCCCAGATCTTCATATGGTTTAATTGTTTACACATAATTCTCATTTTAGCAGTCATCTGACATGCAATCTAAAATAGGACACTTCCCATCTTTTTACATTGTTGTATGTCACAAGTTCATCCTCTGATATTCTCAAACAGTTGTTTAGTGCTTATTGTCGATATCATCTCATAAAAATTTAAATTCAAGTAGAACAGAACCCTACCCATGCTTTCCCCCTCTATCCCCATCACCTAGAACAGTACCTGGAACACAGTAGGGACTCAATAAATACGGGCTAAATACATGAACTACTCTGCTCAGTACTGCTCGCTTTTGCCTTTCTTTTTCTCTGTAGTCCTTGGTTCAATCCACTTTCATCCAGCATGTCATGTTCTATTGGTATAGGTACCTAGACCTTGCTAGAATATGAGACTTGCAAAGGTGAGATGTATAATATTTATATCTCTGCCCTATGCTTCTTCTGCAAGTTCTAGCATGGAGCAGTGTCCCTTGCAAACAAGAGAGACACAGAAAATGATTATTCATTTGTATGATTATTCTCTTTTCTTTTTTATTGAGGTAAATTTGATTTATAAAATAACTTAAGTTTAGATGTGCAGGTTCACTACTCATCAAATATATGACAACACACTACAGTAGCCATCCTTTGCTACCATCCCATGTGCCTCTCCTCAGATAACCTCAGTTCTGCTGCTGGTGTCCAAAGGCTCTTTAGTTTTCTTTGTTGTTTACTTTGTTTTTTTATATTTCATATATCAATTTTAGCATTCAGTATTTGTCTTTCTCCTTATCTTTTATTTCACTTAGCATAATACTCTTTAGTTCCATCCATGCTATGCAAATGGCAGGATTTTGTCTTTTTTATAGAGCTGTGTAGTATTCTATTGAGCATATATATCATGTCTGATTTCTCCATTCATCTGTTGATGGGCACTTAGTTTGTTTCCATTTCTTGTCCTTTGTAAATAATTCTGCAATCAATATAGGGGTTCATTTATCTCTGCAAGTTAGTCATTTTGTCTAAATACCCAGAAGTGGGATAACGGGATCCTATGGAATTTCCATTCTCAAATTTTTGAGGAATGTCCACATTGTCTTCCATAATGTTTTCACCAACTTTTGCAAGCATGTTCCCTTTACTCCTCATCCTTGCCAACGTTTGTTATTTCATTTTTATGTTTGAACAAAATTACATATGTTATCTTTCTTTGGCTCCATGGTGTTAAAACACATTTCTGTAAAGGTATCATGGCCTAATTACTGGAACCAGAAAAATTACACTATTGCTGACACACACTTCTCAGAGGCTCACACTGATCTGTACACACACACCTACGTATTTATTGTGAATCAGAGGACAAGACAGTCATATTTCCCATTGCCAAATTTGCTGCTTGTCATGAAGCCAGAAAAAGTGTCAACATGCTTTTGAGAAGTCCAAGTTGGGTTTCACCTTCTAAAGTACTAGGATGTCAAAGGAAACAATGGCCTGGAGGCTGCTCTTCTTTTACTGGGAAGGTTGTGTTGAATAACACAGAAAAAAAAACTAAACAAAAAACCTGTCACTGGGCAATAAATTAAAATAGATCTGTGCTACTGAAGATAAATCAGTAACTTTAATACTCCTCCCCAGAGCTGGCCATCTTCAAGGAACACAGGACAGGTGTCTACAAGCTGAAGTATTGGTTAAAAAGCTGTCCTTTAAATTACATCTGGGCTATTTATTTTCTGGCTGACTGTAATTTTTATGATCTATCTAGAGACTTAAAAAGACACACAGAAAAATAAATCTCAGTTCCATTAAGCACACACTATGGTCTTGCATATTTGTTCTTATCTTGGGTCTCGCTTCCCTTCTGTCACCCCCGCTCCCTGTCCCTTCCCAGTGCCATCAAACATAGGCACCAGAAAATGTTTACAATTACTCTGCACGGTGATACTAATCTAATTCCCTGTAATTGCTATTCACCATCATGTAGGTTCCTTTTTTTTAAGCTCTAGAGCACACATCCCACATATCCTGTATCTCCAGATATAAACTCACATATGATTATTCTGGAGTTGAAATGGTTGGCAAAGGAGTTGGCTCCCATCTGCACTGTCAATCAGAGAGTGAGGGTCAGCAGGGACAGCCAAGGGTGCGGAGCTCTGGGTCTAGATTAGATTAGCACGAGTTAATGCACTTGCCTTCATTTGAAATCTGACACAGGCCCCTGCTGAGAGGAATCAATATTTAATAATTGTGAGATACAGTTATGTGTATATGTCTCCTTTCCACCCTCATGGGGGACTGTTGGCAACAGCACTGCACACGCAGCATCTCATGACGTCTGGTGCTGGCTCCTGGGGCAATTCCTGTTTTGATCAGCAGTACCATCCTTTTCTAAAATGCATAACAAAAATAATAAGCTAACCCCCAGAAGAGGAACCAGCATGAGTTCATAAAAGCAGACCGTGGAATTCTCCTGACTCGAGATGCAGGCTGAGAAGGGTGCTCTGGAGTCCGAGAGAAGGAGCAACTTCATTGCTAAAAGTTGTCTCAATGCAGGACTTGGAAGGAACTCTACCACTTCTGAGGGTGTGGAATGGAGATGGAAAATAAAATAGACTTCGGCCCCTCTTGGCTACTCTGCGCTCCCTCCGTGCAATTCACTTACCCTGTGTTCATAGGTGGGGTTTGGGTTAGCTAGGGCTTCTCAGCTTTTGCACTACTGACTCTGGGAGGCATGATTCTTTGTGCACATGGCAGGGTGCTCAGCAGGATTCCTGGTCCTTACCTGGTAGACTCCAGTAGTGTCTTAGTCCCACCACCCCGACCTCCCACCTCGGAAGGCTAGACCATCAACAATGTCTCTAGACATTGCCAAATGACCTCTGGAGAGTAAAAGTGCCATCCCCTGCCCCCTCCCACTCTATAGAACCCCTGGGCTAGCCAATTCTTAGGATGTGTTTGGACTTACTGTGACTCTGTGTCTTTTTCCCTTTTGGAAATATCCAAGAAGAGATGTTAGTCAGAGGCACAGATTACAGTTGTTGGAGGTTTCTACCACTTTGATTCCTGTCGCCACCCGGTTTCACTTGGAAGGCAGAGATCTGACTTGTCTGCCATGAACTTCACTCGCCACTTTGAAGGTGCAGCGGTGATACTTTACTCAGCATATCCCCAGCAGGTGCTTCTCAGTAGCTGCTCCAGAGGTGGAGGTCCTGTCCAAAGCACCTTGCTCTTAACCCCACTCTCCAGTGCCTGAGATCCAGAAGCTCCCTGCTCTTCGCACTTGACCTCCCTCTATGTCATCTTTCTGCACCCTTTTGCAGGTTACTGGCAATGCAGGGTAGCAGTTGCTGAATGGCTCATTACCCAGGGCAAATCCATCAGAGAGGAGCCTCAGCCTAAGCACTGTAATGAATCTGTCAATTGGCTAGGAATGAATGCATTAATCTGGGGCCATTAGAGTCTTTTATCAAGCTGCCTAAAATATACTGCCTTCCTGAAGCAGACTGAGCAGGCATTTCACCCTAAAGGGATGTGTGGGAGGGAGCACTATATTGGCACTAACTAAAACAGAAATGCTAAGAAAGAAAACGAAGGGTGTGTGTGTGTGTGTGTGTGTGTGTGTGTGTGTGTGTGTGTGCGCACGCACACACAGAAGCCAGCTATGGTGTTGCTGAGCACACTTCCTGACTTTTCATCTTGTTTTATTCAGGGCACCCAAGCCTAAAAAAAAAATAAAATCACACCATCTGAGCAACTTCCTTCCCAGTAAAGATGAAGAAAAGAGAAACAAGATTCTGAAAGGGTCCTCAAAGTGGCACATTGACTTGTGGAATTTGCATGGCAATTTTGAAAGGCCACAGACCCAGCCAGCAAGGTTTCCATCATGCACAGAGGAGACTGAGACGGAATGTGTGTGGATATTGGCATTCTGAGACACGCAATGTTCTCTTAGACACATTCCAACAGCTGTCACCAGCACTCACTTCTCTTTTGATATATGACCACATTCCACTTTCCATGTCCAGGCATCCAAGCACTCCAACCCTGTGAGCGAGGCCATAGGGAGCCCCAGCAATGGGCACTGAAACCAGAGTGAAGCCACAGGATTCCTGAGCCCTTTCGCACCAGGGTTAAATGTGGATGCTTCTTGACTTATTGCACTATTTATAAAATGGAAATAATTACAACTGTTTTCCTTACAGAGTTTTCAAGAGAATCAAAACAGGCAACTTATGAGAAAGCATTTTCCATGGATAAAGAAAAACATGAAAGTGTGTCCTGAAGGCCAGATTTGACAGGGAGGTGGAGACGGCAAGCTGCCCAATGCCAAACGACCCTAAGATGGTGTCTCTCACTGCTGCAATTATCATGAATCCCAAGTGGTTGCTCAGGGACTGAAGTCACCTGAGCCAAAGTGCAAAGAGAGGCTGCATCAGCCACCTGGAATTTGCTGGGATTTCCACCAGGCAGGGTTGGGCTGCTACAAATGGACAATCTCAGTTTTCCACGGTTCTGCTGGTCATTCACGGATCCCTTTAACATGGCTGCTCTCTCAATTAACTTGACCGTGCCCTCACTAAGCTTTCGTCTTTCCATGAGCAGAACATTGTGATGAGGTGGAATCAAGTAAAACTTTAGGGGCCCCTAGTAGTTCCCAGTGACGAGAGCCCCTGCGGCAGCTCAGTGGTCAGCTCCTGTGGACAGTGGACAGCTCACCACAGTCTCCTGCTGCATGCCTTTCTTTCAGGCTTTCCTAAATTTAGAATCAAGTGGGCCTCCCTAAAGCCAGAGATTTACTGGTTTCAATCATCATCTTAACCATCGAAGGCAGAACAACATGGGTTTGACTTTATTCTTCCCTTAATCTCTCATTTCTAGAGTGGCAATGAGATGAACAGGCAGTGTAGCCATTAGTTTTCAGTAGGATGATTCAATCCAGAGCAGCTGTCTGCTTTTAAGTGCCTTGACCCATTATTTGCTTGAGCACAAAGCAAGGTCAACATTAGAAAGTCCAAACCCCCAAATAAAATGAAAGTAATTGATGCAACCTCACCCTAAAACCCCTCTACATGAACCTGGACTCTCCTGGTTCCCAGGAAAAAAAAATAAAGCTTCCTGGAGAACTAACTCCCAACTTTCTTTCATGCCACAGAGCTGAGCCTACTTCTGATGATTGTGAGCAGCAACACTAAACAGATAGTATTTTTAATAATGGATGGATTTTACTCTACACAGCAAAATTATCAATGCCTGACCATTTGATTTGGAGTGGATTACCATGGCCCATTTATGGAGCTATTAGAGAAGGAAGAAAATAACTATTTGTGGTATAACAAAATCATAGGCAATAGGATAATTGGAAGGCATCAAGCTCTAATTTTGGGTATAGTTTCTCATTACACAAGCACTGGAAAATCTCCTTATGTGCCTTATAAATGCAGATCTTATTTCAGATTGATGCACTGATGGAAGAAAAACCCCCTTTCTTGAGAAAGAGTTATGAGAAAAGAACATTAAAAAGAGCTACATAGGGTTTGACAGCTCTTGCAAAAAAGATGTATACACACATGTCTGTTTATATATGTCTGTCTTCATAGAGAATTCTATGTGCACAGATATGCCTGAATGCACATGCACACATGCTGAGGAGGAGTGAAAATAAGAGCAATAGAGAAGACACAGAAGGAATTTGATGTTATATATAAGCTCACAATGTCACCCAACACCAAGGACTCTGAGTTTTGTTTTATTTTCTGATTTTGTGGAGTAGTTCCATTTCTATAGCACTGAACACAGACAGGAAACTTGCTGAGAGGAACTGGGAGTATAACAGATCAGATACCACCATGAAGCTGTCACAGTGTATAAAATCTCAGTACAAGAATCTAGTGTCTGAGACAGAGAGCAATGATAATATGAATCAACAGAAATCTGAACAACAAAAAGATGAGCTGAAAATAGAAGTCCCGGCCATGCAGTTGCCTCCTGAATTGCAAAGTCCGTCCAGAGGACGTGTAGGCAGGGTTCACAGTGATGAACGACATTAATAACGCCGTTAGCCGGACTGAAGGTCGACTACCTGTCACTGAATATTCGTTTTCCCAGGAAACGAATTCATCATCAAATTCATATGGTCAGATGATAAACACCCAAAATTCAAACAATGCAGCATGGGACTTTTAGGGGGTTGATGCTTCTCTGCTCCCTGCTTCTTGCCATTTTCCACTGAGGGAAAGAGACAAGCTTCCAAGGGGGTCAATGTGCTTCAACAGCTCCCCTGTGAGCAGGGAGGACATTGGGGAGGGTCTGTCCTAGCAAGGAAACAGATCTTTTGGTAGAATTTCCACTTCTGTGAGAAAACACAAGACGTGGATCAAAAAGAGCCATAAATAGTCCTAACCCAAGTTTTTCAAGTCTTTCAAAGCCTAAATTAATGTATCCATCTCTTAGTTTCGTTCAGTTGTGCCTACAGTAAATGCTGAGATAAAATTATTCCCGATCATAACATAAGTAACATTCTCAAAAGTAACTCAGATGTAAGGGTTGTTGACATGCAGGAGGTTTCAGGGTTCAGGTATCAGATTCTAAAACAGTGTGGGTTGCCATTTAGCAATAGAGAACTTGATTGGGTTTGCCCTGACCCTGGGTGTAGACATTTACATTAGTGAAATAAAGGTGCTGTGCTTTTACTGTTGTACATTTATCTATTTATCATAATGCTTTATGATTCCCAAGTACCCACTTACCTTCTTTATTTTTGAATCAGAGCACATGACTGATAAGGAATCATTTACACCAGGCTTTTCACAACCCGTCTCCTCCACATGGAAATTCATTCTGGATAGCATGGCGAATTCCACAAGTGGAAAGAGGTTCATGTGCTTTTATTAATTTTTTTTAATAATTAAAATGTGTGAGGATCATATTTTTTAATTCACTTCATCTCTTCTTCTCGCTCTTAATTAGATCATCTAATTTCATCCAATAGCAGCTTTATATGTTTTCAAATACAATAAAGCAGCAGTTTGTCTGATTAAGAGTACTATTTTATTTTATTTTGTTTTATGATGAGGGGGTATAAAGTGTCTACAGCTTCTTAGATCTATAGAAAATATACTTGCCCTGTTTTTCTCAAAGAACAAGCAGCATTTTCAAATAGCACCTATGTTTGTAAAGGTAGTAATTTCCATTTCAGAACATTGTGCTAGGACATACACAGTCCATTGGCTCCTTCCCTTAATGATGATTGCAAATTTGGCTCCAGAGTCCCATAAGTATAATGCCCGCTAATCTACAGTTTCTACTGGAATGAAAATTTCTTCAAAAAGAAAAACGGAATGTGTCTTCCTGGTATTCTGCTAAAGTTCCTAGCCAGGTGTCTGGTGCCAAGCACAAAGGGGAAATGAAAGCAGAACTGCAGGAGTCAAGGGCCTCAAATGCCCAGCCTGCTCATGCCTCTGCCAAATGTAGCCAGTGAGACATGGCACACTCATCTGGAGCAAGTTGGTACACCTCTCTTTGGAGTTCTCTAAGTCTTCACAGAATCATTACAGATGTGTTCATCAATGAAGTAGTTGAATACCCGTTTCTGAGTATCTACTGTGTGTCAGTCCTGCATCACAGAGGTGGCAGTGAGTAGCACAGGATCATTCACACCCAGGTGCAGAAGCAGATACGATGTCAGCAATGATTGCACAGAACTGCAGTGAGATGCATGGACTGAGTTTGTTGAGAACCTAGGGAGAGGCTCAGGGGGAAGATGATGCCATGTCTTTGGGTTTTAGAGGAAATGTGGGAGTGTCAAGGCTGCAAAAAAGAGTGTTACCAAAAGCAAAAATAGAATGTATGAAAGCTAGGAGAAGTAAAATCTCCAAAATGCTGAGAGATGAGTTGGTCCATGTTCCCCTCCTGTATCATGGGTGGTGGCAAGTGATAAAAGATGATGGTGGTAGAAGAAAGATAATTGCAGTTCTATTTTGTAGAAGTTAATGTTTTCTTAAAGACTTTAGATTTTATCTCCCAGGAAGTAGGAGCTTTACAAGATTCTAAACAAGAGAGTAAAAAAAAACAAGTCAAATGTATGATTTGGAAAGATAATGTTGACAGAAAAATATAGACTTCATATTCCAGAATGTACTGACTACAGGTAGCTACTAGTTCTACCACCATTATTATCATCTTCACTGCCCCACTCTTCCCCACTTCTTTCCCTTTTAGTGTTATCTTATTAACATATTAAATGTTTATTGATTATGAAGATTAAAAATGCTTTAAGCAGACTGCTTCAAATAATCCTTTGTAGCAACCCTATATTGCAGGTATTATTAGTACTACCAGAATTTTACATATATCATAGAGTAAGGAAAAATGCCTAAGTTCACCAAGCTAGTAAATGATAAGAACAGTATTTGAACATAGGTTCTGAACCTGAGTACATACCCTGAAAAGCCCTAACATCATCATCACTTGAAAGTATCAAACGTCTTCCTTAGAAATGACATAGGGATCTAAAAAGGGAAAAAAAATAAAGTAAAAAAAAAAAAGAGTTAAAAAATAGGTGGTACATGGAATTAAAATATTTAGTGACGTTAATGACTTAAATAAATAATGCTAGCAAAATAGATGTGTACCACAAAGAGAGAAATTTACAGGTAATTCTGAGATTTCTAGCTTGGTCGACCAAATATACAGTGTTGTCATTTGTTGAGATGAGACATGCCTCGAAAGAGAAGACTTACCTTGTGGATGATGCAGTGTATGTGTGCTATTTTTCTATTTATTTATTTTAATCAATTTTATTGAAGGAATATTTCATTTTATCATTAATTAGGTTCAAGGTATACATGATAGCAAATTTATATCTGTATATAACACAAAAAGTTTATCAATATTTCCTTTTATTCTTCACTATACAATGAACCCCCTGTACCCTGCTTACCCCTATCCCTTCTCCATCTCTTCCTGCACCTAATGATTTGTCTTTTTTTCCACTATTGTTGCTTGATTTAATTCATTAATACTATTATTATTTAATTTAATTCATTTGTTTGCTTGCTATTTCTATATGCTCTTTAGACCACTTTCCAGAATATGAACTTTCTTCCTGTACCTAAGAAACTCTATTACGCATCCATTCTGAAATCTGGTAATGTCAAAGATTTTCTGAAATCTCATAAGATCAAAGAATTACACTCCTACACTCTAGTAACTGGAGAACAGGCACACCAGCTGGTCTTTGTCTACTGGATGCTTTTGCCAAGACTCTGTCTCTATGAGTGACTAAAAAGAAGTAAGAAAAATTTCTAATTTATTCTGTAGGGACTTCTAGATTCCAGAGGCATCAGAAGAGACACATGGTGCCAATAATGGCCCCTATGTTATCTGGGGTGACCACGATGCCCTAGAAAAAAGCTCTTCTTACAATGTGCCTTTTTCTGTATATTGACTGCTTTCCTATTTTTAATCAACCATCTGTCAATTTCATGAGTTCTACCATTTATTTGCAATCAATCCACCCTCCCTTTTTTTCAGTTAGTATACCTGAATCAATCCCTGCTGGTTATAAACAAGAAAATCCAGTTAGACAAAGAAGATAATAAGATCATTTTGAAATATGTTGAGTCCAAATTTTCCATAGGACAAAGAATTTAAGATCCTCAGTTGATGATTTACTCATTCACAGATTTAGAAAAGAGATAAAGAACAAACCCTGATGACTGGTCAAATCAATATCTTTATGATAAAATGCCAAGACTATTAGTACTACCTGGGGAGACATGAAGGAAAGAAGCTAACATAGAATCAATTTCTGAGAAGGATATGGATTCTTAACCGAAGTAAATGGATAGAATGAGATGGGTAAAAGTCAGGAAAGAGGGGTTTCACGAAAATTTGGAAAAAGAGAACATCAAGGAGGGGAATAGTAGCAAAAGGCTTTCAGTAGAAAAAATACTGATAAGATGCCATGGGATTTGGTAATAAGAAATTTGCAATGTCCCTAAAAATATGGCTTATCTTATTTTTGTAACACTCCAATATCTTCTAGTAAAATATCTCATTTATGGTATCAAATTATTGACCATATCCACATAGTGATGATTGATTTGTATCACTTCTTTCTTCTTTGTTTGTTCTTATTTTATTTTGCTCTGTTTTCCTTCCTCTGACACTCTGTCCAGGAAGTATCTTGTGTTTCACAGAGGCTAATGGTAACAGAAAATAATGGAAAGAAACTTGATTACAGTCTCACCAGATTTTATTTTTTTATCCACAAAGGCTAAGTAAAGTGGAGGTGGTAATCCAAACTACAAATTATGGTGACTATAAAGGAATCAGATTTTTAGAGATTAATAATTCAAGTTTTTATGCTTTTGTCCAGCTTTCAAGGACACAGATTATAGAAGTATGAGAATATTGATTTGTTTTGCTTTGTTTTTCTCTCCTGGGCTTGGGAACCTATGGATTTGCAATTCTGGAATCACAGATCAACTAGAACTACTTGTTTAGGGTAAATAGTATAAAAATTCAATCATCTGTCTTTTTCATTTAAGTACTTAGACACTATTTTTCCAGAATCTCATTGTTCCTTTGAAGTTGAATTTTTTATTTCTTGGCTAAATTCTGCCTTTAATGATAATCCACCACTGTCTAGTAGATTCTTTAAAAGTCATGTTTGACTTAACATGACTGTCAAACTTCATTCTGTCTTCTGAATGCCCCTGCTAATCATCTCCAGCATCTCTCTTCTGGATTATTTCATCCTCTTTAAGGATGTCCCCATTCTCTTTCATCGTCACACATTATGTAATAATTTATTAGACTGTGAATGCGTGATACAAAGTGAATGTGAAGTTTAATATTGAATGAATGACCTTTCTCCCCAAACTCAATCACTCCCTTGTTTGTATTCTAACTGGTGTCCAGGAGATTTTCAGAGGGTTCAAGGAAGAGTATCACATCTCCAGTAACATTCTGAAAGTTTATGCAAAGTAACATTACTAGAGTTATAACTGTTTTCCATTTTGGGGTGAAGAAACTGAAACACAGATTGGTTAAAGAACATGTCATGGCCAAAGGGTCATATTCAAAAGAGACAGATTACTGTCAGTGGTCATATGTTAACCTACTATGCGCAACACACCTTTATCAAAGGATCAGACTCTCGTTCTTCATAGCGCTAATACCTCTTACTCCCTTACAGCATTAACTCAGATTCAGATCTGCAAGACTTCTCTAACTCTATTCCAAAATCAACCAGTTCTGTGTTGACCTTCCTTTGCTTTCTCTAGTATCTTGCAACAGTTTATTTTATTAGATATTAACAGAGAGCAGAACTCCCTAAAATCTCTTAAAAATATAATTCTCCATTACCTGAATATCCATATAGTACAGATTGCCTGGAACATAACAAGCATTCAACTAATGAATAGTGAGATAAATAAATTCAAGAATAAAAAATGAATTCAGCTTACTTAATTAATGTAATTGTTTGAATTGAATAACTGAATTGCCCAAGATTTTCTTTGCTTTGAATTTATTAATTCAATTGACAAGTTAAATGATAAATTCTCATAACTTACATTTTCCCATAATATTAAAAAATTGTTCTGAGCAATTTTTTCTCTCTTAGATGACCTATATCTACACCAATTAAGTTCTTATTATTTTAATTTAATGTTTAATCCCCTTCTCTTTGTCGCCTTTTCCTTATGAAAAAACGATGAGTGTTTCTCTCCCAACCCCGTTTTTAAATGGACGAGTGAGCAATCATCATAAAAAATAAAAAAGAATATCATATGTGGCAGTCAATATAATGTCAGTGTAAACTTTGATGGAGAATTATAAATTTCTTTTTGAGCTTCCTGAATTAAAGGGCAAAAAAGGAATCATTATTTTGATGATTTGTTTGATGCTTCGTTCAATTAGTTTCAGAGCTTTTGAAAAACAAAGGTGAATAAAAACTTCCAATAATTAAAGTTTATTTCCATATTCTTTTTTAAAACAAGTAAACACAAGAACACATATGTCTATTTATCCCTGAGTCCTCAGTCCATCGTTGTGACCCTCATGAGACTGAATTTCCCAGTATATAACACATACCACATGTTATCTAAGACTTATCACACAGAATTCAGGCATCAAAATGGATATGTTTTCTATATTTCAGTTTAATGGAGTTATTCAACAAAGTATCTGAATGCTGAATTGGTTTCCATTCTTTTGTCACATGTATGAGGCAGAATAAAGTTACTTTAGAACATTTTTATAATCAATAAACACTGAATAAAGAATGAAAGAATATTATATATTAAAACTGTGTCTCTATTTAAAACATTTTTGAACAGCTGCCTGAAGCATTTGGGAATTAACTAGAGGTTTACCTTGTCAGGATAAGTATATTAGTTCACAGCCATTAAGGCAGAGGTTGTAATCTTCCCAGTATTTTACCCCATGATCCACTGGGGCTTCATTGCTTTCAACAACAAGATTTTCATTAGCTTTAGGCATTTTGTTAGCCTGTTTGGTTCATTGCTCAGGTGTGGAACCAATGAACTCAATTACGGTTATTTACGAAGAGTCTTGAAGTGCAGCATTACTAAGAAGTTGCTTATTAGGAAAAATCAGATGTCTCCTGAAATATTCTGTATTTTATCTGACATTGTGAGGTATTTTTATTTTTAGCAACAATGGGAGTAATGATGATGATGCATTATAAATTCATCTGATTCTGCCCCTTGTTCTATGTTGTGGCAACATAAGTAGAAAACAATGCATTAATATTCTGCTATTCATCAGATGGATTGTTAAAGCAATTACATTGGATCATACTGTGGTCACTGGGTTGGAGTGATACTGTTGAGCTGTAATATTTACTTGTATAAGGCCAACTGAATCTGAATGAAAAAGAGTGTCTGTCCATGGTGCTGAAAGCAAATAGTTTCCCAGAGGATTTGATACTGAGCAAGTTCAAAGGAACCTCTTATGTTGAATCATGCATGTATTGTAATGTCTCTAATAAATCAATTACTTTTTGGCAGCAAAATGTCACAGTATTTCAAATTCTGATAATCACCTCCATGTTGTGGAGCTTTAGGCTGTTACAATCCACACACTCCAGCAAAGAATGCATGGAGAAGAAGGTCGAGTAACAAAGAAAAATGAAAACTCTAGGCTCTTACACTTGACTATAGGCTAAATTTCTTACCAGGTCCCAGAATACTTAAGGCTATACATATAATATGCCATGCATAATCCAGGAAAAAATTCACCCCCTTGTCCTATGTGGAAAGTTTTTTGGAATATAAAGATAATAGTAGTCTTTCAAATATTTATTATTTGTTAAACACATTTTTGCATGGTATCTTTTGTAACTTGTATAACCCAGTTTCATATCCTTCAAGTGACAAGACATGACAATATTTTCTATTTGTCATATTGCAAAAGAGAAAAAGAATGCCTCCAACTTAAAATGTTTCATTTCCTAGAAAGATGAAAACTTTCTGAAACTGATTTTTTCTATGTAATTTTTTTCTTTGAAGGCTTACTGACCGAAATGCCAAAAAACTCATCTTTTTACAAATGCTTATCTTTTATCACCTAGTCGTGTGCAAATAGTCCCACCTGAGGCACTGCAGCTGACTACCTCTCCCTCTGGAATGAGAAGATACGTGAATTTCTCAAGGACAGATGAAGAAGCAAACCTCTGTACACTACACAGTAACACTTAACTGGAGAAGAAATCTGAATATGCTTTGATCAAGTAAAATTATTCTATGGATTTATTCAATGAAACTTTCTTTATTGTAAAGCATATGTCAAGACCACACTGGATGGTGATGGCACCAAAAAATACAGTGAAAAAGCCTGAATATTGTCCTCAAGAGAAGCAATAATGGCAAAGGGAACATTTATGGGATGGACAATTACAAAACAGTGTAAGTAATTTTCTGTTACGATACAAATAAGATTTGAAACTTCAAGGAGATAAGAAGCAACTTCCTTGAGATAGGATATGATGGAGGTTGGTGATACTGAAGGTGGCTTCTCAAATACAGGAGCTAATTTCAGCCTTAAAGAATGTGGCTGAATTTGTTGTCATTGTTTTGTTGTTTGCTGTTTAGGATGAGAAGGAATAATACATAGAGAATCCCAATAAACAGTTCTCAGTAGTATCTTCCACAACCACTCCAGACATTCAATTTCTATGTCTCCACCTCTGGGAAAGGAGAATTATTTTCCATTTTCCATGAAGACTATGGCCTTGTCTCCTTTATATTTATACAAACTTGGTTGATTCTACCAAATTTGGAGTTGTAGTTATGATGGAGCTGGTGTAAGGGGGTGAGCAGGTGATAGGGTGTGGACCTGTTTGCTGATCCTCACAATGCAGGGAAGAGACCACAGACTCCAGTGAAGAGGACATGTGCCCTCCACCCCCACTCATTGAGAACTAAGTATACCCCACACCTTTAATTAAAATTTTTCCATGTATATGTTCTGCACTGAATCATTCTCTAGTACCAACGCTGGGCAGTTTTATTACCCACTTTATTTGCAAGGCAGTGGCCGCCCACGTTTCAGAAATGAATGTTGCTGAACTTCCTCCAGCATGCTGCAGGGGAAAGTGAAGTCTTTGGTCCCCTGGTTCAGAAGAGCCATATCAGATAAATGTGAAGTCTTGTTACCTAGAAATATTCATCTAAGGCGAAGAGAGAATTTGATTATCGTGAATTCTGTCCATACTCCTCTTCCTGCTGCACAATAAGTTCCCTCTCCAGAGCAACAATAATCTGAACACAAACAGACGTGAAGCTTTTCAAAAAGTAATGAACTCTGCGGCGTTGGAGCCAAGGCAAACGTGGTTTAAGTGCACAGCTCCAGCAACCCAGAGAGGCTATCAATTATATGGCCCTGCTGTCGAGGAAGCAAAATAATATTTCAAAGACTCGTTGCCAGAAAGAGAAAGAAAAGAAAGTAAATTCCACTGGAATCACATCATCCAAAGCAAGCAGTTCCAAGGCAAGTAGAGTGGTTACATTCTGCAAAGGCATTCACAAGGAGAAAAACTGGGCAGAGAAACTGCTCTTTTCTCTGTCCCTCATCTTGAGTCCCTGATGTCAATTTTTCAGTATTGTTTTCTTTCACCTCTGGAGCATGCAGAAAACTACATTCTTAATTTGACAATCCAGTACTGAACATTTTTGAGAGTTTAAAACAATACATCACATAATTGCAAGGGTTCATTAGTTTATATAACAGGCTCACATTCACAATGAATTTTTCTGAAGAAGGGTACAGGCTGGAAAAAAAGCAGGTGAGCAAATATGCACAAAGTGAGAAAAAGAAGAAACGTGTTTATTTAGCGTCAATTCATTTTGGTTGTTACCTCCAGCCTGGGATGCTAACCTAGGTCCTTGGAATGCATGTGGACTATGATTAATAGGAGGCAACAGACCTAACCACTGCTTCACCAGGGCACAACTAATTTTTTTTGTGGCAACTATTTGAAGTCAGTAAAGGAGCATTACTTACATATTTTCCAGATGAAAGAATAGAGATATGAAAGAGACAAGTGACTTGTACAAGGTCAGTGTGTCATTAAGTACCTTGCATGCAGGAAGCAATCCAGAAGCATGTTTTTTTTTTTGAAAATAATGTTGAGATTTAGTCATTATCTTTAACTCATGAATTTGATCTTCTAGCAGCCAGTTAAGTCTTTTTTAAAAAAAACAATTCTCTACTGAAGACAAACTATTAAGGACTAAATAGGATCAAACTAGCTCATATGACATAGTCTAACCCAAATAACAGAAGACATACCTTTTAGCTAAAACATGCTGAAATGTTTGTGATAGTTGTCATGTATTTTTGAAGGTGCTGGGATGAAGGAAGTCCAATATTTAAGATAAAAATTTATACCATTTATGCTGCGCCTTCATAAAAAAAGTAAATGCTGTATTTATAAGGGCATGACAGTGGAAAGACTAGCAGCTCTGCAACCGGGAGGCACCACTCTTCACAAATTTGTGTATTATCCCCATTCTGAATCATACTTTCTTCACGAAGAAGATGGAATGGAAAATACTCACCCTACATATCTCATTAGTGGGTTGTGATCATGAATAGGGAAGTTCCTATACAAAGTCAGTTGCATATGACTATCACAGATTTAGTAAGAGTTTGAGTAACTGTCCCAGAGGATTCCAGTGTCCCTATTGGAGAAGAGGAAATGCCTCAATGTCTTGGAATTAGTAAAACAACAAAGAGAGCAGCAGCAATTACAAAGCTTCTTCAGATTGGTGTATAGCTTTGTGCTTTGAAAATAGAAATCAACACATGGAGATAATTAAAAATATGGAATTTGAGTAATCATAACACAAGTCTCACTACCTACCTTCTGCACATTCACAATCACAAACCTTTACAGATTTTATGTGATAAAGATATAGACAATTTACTTCTAAGTTTCTTTTGAAGTTTAAATTAGAAATTTGCTTAGAGGATATATCACAGTACCTGGAAAATATGTGGAGCAATTATAATAATTATTTGCATTAGTATGCATGGGATCACTTTTTGCAAATTTCTCTATAAGGACAGGTGGATTGGTATTGAGTTATTTCCCTCTTACATTAAACAATAACTTACCTCATGGGATATATAACATTGTACTAATGAATTGTGGCAGAGAACCTGGGAGGTGTTTAGATACCTAAAGTTACAAGATGACATGAGTTGCATGACTTTTTATACTAGTCCTTTGGTATTACAATTGATCTTGCTCGGTTTCCTCCTACATTGATCTGCTCAGAATACTCTTGACACAAATGCAATTTTCTGTGGCCAGCAGTCAAATTCACCAATCAAACATAGCAAAAGTGATCGAAACAAAGGGCAGAAGCAGTCCTATTTTCAGCACAAATGAACAGTTCCCGAGTTTCTGACAGCCTCAAATGAAAAAATCAAAATAACTTGAGACAGAAATAGCCCAAAGATTCTGGGTTCTCAATCCACTTACAATATTCCTATGCGACCTGGAGCCCTCCGTTATGTACAAATGGGAAATTATACATTTTGTAAGGCCACATACTGGGGAGAACTGAGGGTTGGCATGGAACATGGCTGGCCCTTCCAATAATTACTCTTGTTTTTAATTATTGACATTTCAGTCGATTTTAATAGTCTTCCTCCAATGTCAAAGTATTTCAAGTTACGGTAATTTCTAGTCACTGAATGCAATCTACCCAAATCATGTATTTCGAAGTGAAGAAATGAGAAGAATATCCTGGATTTTCTGATTGTGTTTCAGGCAGAAATATTACTATAGGTGCTCAGAAAGAGAGTAAGGCAGATGAGGGGGAAAATAAACAGAGAGAAGCAGAGAAGGCATGAGCTTACCATGCTTGTTCTTCAACCTCACAGATAGTATAAACTAGCTCTGTATTAGCGCTCTCAGCAGTTATTTGCCCAGATCATGTAGAATGATCTCAACCCTAAATCTAACCATAATTGAGTAGAATTAGGATGTGTAACTGACTCAAGCAAAGATTGTTTGATGCAGTTTTCTGCTAATATAGATTTGATGCACCAAAACCAAGTCACTGACCATGATCTCTGACGTCTGAAAGGCACAGTAAGGTGATCAGAGTTTGCTTGTTCTTCCTACACTTGTCTGCAATGTCTAGCAAATCTTTACAATAAATATTCTTCAACTATTCAAGCGAATTTGTGTAATTCAAATGTACCTTTTTAGCCATGACACAGATGAGGGTGGTAGAAATCAACAACAAAGAAAGCAGAGGGGAAATAAGGGCAGTCAACATGCAAGAAAGAGCATTAAAAGATGTACATGCAGGGACCCCCATGCACTGCATCTCTGAGTGCTTGTTTGTGTTGCCTGGGAGAAAGTTAGCTAACATTTGAAGACAAAGACAAAATGACTCTAGCACAAAAGGAGTGAAGAATTAGAAATTCATTCAACAACCCACAGTCACTGAGAAAAAAGTCTATGGCATTCAGTGAATGGTTCTTGAGTTCAGAAGAGTTACATCTTCAGGGTGAAGAGATAATTACAATGTAACGAGGTGAGTACAGTGGAGGACATATGCAATGCTTGAACTATTTAGTCAGGAGAAGAGAAAATTTACAGAGCCTAACAGGCATCTTCAAATACTGTATTCCCATTGTGAGGTCAGAGAGCATTTATAACTCATTTTCTCATTCCCAGTATTTACCATAGTGCCTGACACACAGTAGGTGTTTAACAAACATTTGTCAAATTATTTTTTTAAATAGCAAATGCTTCTTTATAGTAAGTGTTTCACCTAATTTAAATACCCCTTCAAAAAAATACTGATGAGTGGTTTTACTCGAACTGTTATAAATGAGAGAGCTGAAACTTAAGAGATTAATATCAGATTAAAACCCATACAATATTAAGTCATTATTTTAACCTACATAATACAGACATTGGTAGTAAGTACTACACAGAGTAGTAAGAATCAAAACTAACATCCCTTAATTAAAACTCAATGTTTATTACCACAAATAATTTGACCTATCAATGCGATTCAAGAAGAATGACCATGAAATAGACATGAATGAGACAAATTTTGGCTAGCATTTTCTTAAAGGAGGTCTGACCTATATAATGAGGTAGTAAGCTGCTTAACACAGACTGTGTTCAAATATGAGGTGGTAGTTACCTACCTACTTATTGTGAAGAGATTCTGGTTAGGAAAAAAGAATTATGGGAAGATGCAAGTCCTGGATTCCTGTGGCCGTCAAGAGCATGTCCCTGTTCTTTGAAGGTTGAAGGATGTTGGTAATATGAGGTGTGCAGAAGAAAATAAATAGAAAATCTCTACTATCTTGATTTTTACATTTTTTTCTGCAAAATATTTCCCAGGGACCCTTTTTCACTCTCATATAATGTAGCCACACAGACTCAGTCAGTCCTTATCCTAACATCTGAAGGTTCCGATTGAGCAGGTGTCTGTCCATCCTGAGTTACTTGTGCTATCTTTATATTATAGGGTATTATTCTTTATTATTCTACTAAACTTTGGCCAAAGGATCTTCCTGGAATAATCTCCTAACACTGGATTTCTGGAGATGCAGGGACTATTAGCACAGAGAGACAAAGACAAGATGAACTGAATTTCATGTAGAGAGGAAATCACAGCTCTCTGTAAACCTTCGATGTGTCTTGCCCTGTCAGCAAAACTACAGAGTTACTTCCATTATTTCTGTGTCTCTGTCAGTTTTGAGGGCAAAGGCACAGTGACCCTCACAGCTTGTCTTCAAACTTAGGTTAGGTCAGGGCAGTGTCAGCTTATGAACATAATTTCAAGGGAGTGGGGAATCAGACTTTGAGATTACTCTAGCTATCACAGTTGGTTGGAGATACCTGAATCTCCAAGAAAGAGTTTTGTAAAATATTAGACAGCCCCATCCTACAATGGATTGAGATAGTTGACCAGTCAATCATTAGCCCATAGTAATAAAAAAGAAGAAATAAGAATGAAACAGAAGCCCAAAGGGAAAAGTTTAAGGCCTGTGTGATTAGAACTGATAACCCAAATTCTCGGAGTAATATAGAGCAAAAGAAAAGAGAATGAATCGACAATGGGTTGGATAAAGTCTGAAGAATTCTGCGGTCTAAATCCAAAATCAATTCAGCATATCATTTGCCTGCTCAAGAGTTTTGTTGGTGTGAATCCAAAATACCTTTTTGGTATAACCACTTGAATCCCTATAGGGCTAGACTTCCATATCTAGAAAACAATGTAAAGGGAAGATCTGCTTTAAATAAGTTCAGCTGTATTTGTAGTATGCTGGGAACTACTTCTCAACTCTGGGCTCTGCCCCTTCCTGCAGGCAGGTTTCTCTCAGCCCTTGAGTTGCCTGAAAGATTCCCCAAGAGAGCTGGCCTGAAAATCAGTTCTAAAAGCCAAAAAAAAAAAAAAAATGAGGAGAGTCAGATTAAAGTATCAGCCCAGAATTTATGCTCTGGACTTAAGGTTTAATAATGCAACAGAAAATCAATATTTAATAAAGCAAATGATGGAGAAAAACACTGCCTGGGAGATGAGCCTGCTGCTCTGTTTTCAAACGTCTCAGTCCCAGAGGAGGGTGAGTTGGCAGAATGGATTGGAGACTAGGCTGACAAGAGAATTTGGAATTCAGACAATCGCAGGTCCCATTGATTCCTATTCTGTTATCTCTAGGCTTGCTGGACATTTTTAGTAAAAGACTAACAGAGAATTACAATGAGAGTGATATGAGATACCCAACAGAGTGGAGATAAATGGACCCACCCAGCCTTCAATCAGAAATCTGAGACTGACCTGTAGAAGCGGGTCTCCAAAGTTCTTTCTCTATTAGGAGAAATGGGAGGAGGAGAATTGTCCTAGTATCATTTTTCTTCAGGTGTGTTCCAGAGGGGTGAAAAGCAATGAATTGTTGTGGTCTAACTCCTATGAAAAGAGGAACTGCAGTGGAATGTACCCACTCAGCAAGATGGCATTCTGATTAGTATTTTGCACTTAGTAGGGATGCAAAGTGCCTCTGAATGATTATTGTAACTGGAAAATACTGGTCCCAGAATTAAAAGTTTCTTGGGCTCCCTTTGATAAGGATGTGGATTGCAAAGCATTTGTGAATTGCAGAAAAACTGAATTGAATTAGACAATTCTCTATGCAGCATCCTTTACAGAAATTTGAATATTTCTGGTTAGTCATTTTTCTTATTGGAAGTTATTCTTCCCTTTGGGGGCAAAACAGACTTCATCTTGTCTATTTTTTGCTGACCTCGACATATGGGTGATAGCTCATTTCATAGTCTTATATGGCTAGAGGGAAATATAGTTGTTAGATAGCCAACAATCTCTATTGAGTCAGGAGAGAGGGTTATACATATCAACCTTGAACAAATTCATTGTGTTTCCTTACAGAAACCATGCATGGCCACTGTGTGTAATACAATAAATCCTTTCAAATTATTATGTCTTCCATTCATCTAGGGCTCCCAGTGTAGCCAGGAAGAAGTACAGAGAACTGAAGCCAGTATGTTGCTCCTAACCTAAGAACCCTCAGGCAAGGTATGTGACAGTCACAGCTTGAATAGGAATGAACTCATTTGTAATGGATAGATTGGCTACTTCCATTTGTTTTCTAAAATATATATCTATGTACAGACTAGAAATAGCATAGTGTCTTGATGCTGGGTAATTAGGAATTTTTTTTCAAAATCTTTAATACCACCGTGAATTGTGCAGAGGAGACATGCTTGAGAGGGAGATAAGTCAATGTGAAAGGAGAAGGAAGGACTAAAGAACTGTTTTGGTCTTGGTCTTGAACATGTTCCAACAACATATAGTTGGAGCTTGTAGATGCCTAATTAATTTTTATTGAATGAATGAATGAAATGTGTTGAAAATAATAGAAAATGAGGATATTATGTGGAGAATTTGGAGAGGGAAGGTCAAGTCCAACAGCATAATTTGGGAAATATCCAGAAGAAATCCCAATGTGGCCAGTGGTTTGTCTGGAGAATTCCTCAACATGCTGCTAAAATTCTTTACATAGGAAGTAATGATCATCTTATGCTCTTGCTAGTAAAATGCTATAAAGTGTTGAAGAATAGGAGTATTCCAGAAAACAGACTTGATGATAGAAATGTTTGTCAGTACCACAGTGTCGTTTACCCTATTCTTGTGGGGACTTTACTTCCTTTCAAGTCATTCACATTTTTCCCCCTGAACAAATCTCAGAGTTTAGAATCCTGAAATCCAGGATATCAAATAAGTGTTGTGATCAATTCATATCCAGAGCTCAAGTCTATTGGAAGATATTTCTGCAGCAGATTTATAATAATGAGGTTTTACGCAGTGTTAGGTGAGAACAAGAGTCGATTCGTTGCAATCTTGGCATTAAAAGTATAGGAGCACAGTTCACAGTAACTAAGACATGGAAACAATCTAAATTCTCATCAACAGATGATTAGATTAAAAGCTGTGGTATACATATTCAATGAAATTCTGTGCAGTTACTAAAAAAATGAAAGTTTGTCCTTTGCAAGAACCTGGATGGAATTGGATTGGATCATGTTAAGTAAAATAAGAAGAAAAAGAGAAATACAGGGTGGCTCTACTCATGCTTGGAATATAATGAAATAAAACAATTAAATAGATAAAATCCAGCAAAAACTCTGAGGATATGGAATGATGACTGCCGGGGAGGGGGCAGGATACGCAATGGAAAGAAAAGTGGGGGAAAGATGGTGATAAAATACACTGGAATTGTGGTGGGAGGTGTGGGTTGAAATTTTGATTGAGATACAATGTCAATATTAAAAATTGAGTGCATTATTGTGAACAAAAGAAAATACATATCAATAATTAAAATTAAATAAATTAAAGCATAACAAAAAGGATGTGGAACTGTGGTGACTCAAAAGGGTCACATAAACTAGGTGATGTCCTCCAGAACATGTCACATGGAAATTTGACTGAATGCTCTCTGTGCAGTTCAGATGGAGATAGAAAGGAGAGATGCTGCAGATGGTCTCCATGTTACAAAAAGGAGCTAGAGTAGAAAAATAAGGAAAACTTGGGCCATAAATTGCTTTGGGTGAACACTTTTAGCACTGAGAGTAATTCATATACCCACTCAATAGCTCAGGGGTTTCTATCAGAGCAGCTGTAATAATAATTTTATTTATAAAGTTCTTGTTTCTCATGGATGCTCAGGGCACTGTACAATAGCACTAAATAAATTAAATTAAAGCATGAAATATTATGAAAATTCAACAAAATAACCCTTGCTGAGGAAACATTGAAATCTCCCCCAAATCAAAGAAAATGGAATATTTTGTACAAAAGGCAGCATTTAGAGAGAGAATTATTTTGAAAAAAACACCAAGAAAACTTGGCCTTCGGAAAGTGTGGACCCACCCTTGGGCATTCTTCAATAACAGCTAAGAGTTTAAACCCTGCCTTCCACTGTGTGGAAGCTGTGTGATGTCTTATAAGACTTTAACCCTTCTCAAGATGTGTGATGTCTTATCAGACTTTAACCCTTCTTAAGCTGCAGATTGCTCATCACAAAGTATAGATATCAAATTCCTATCTACTGCCTAGGGTTACTGTGAGATTTAAGTGAGATTTTGTTAGTACTAAGCCTTAAATCCATCATCTAATAAGAACCCAATATCTGTCGTGGTTATCACTATGACCCCACTGGAGAGAGAACACATAGCAGAGAATAGAGATTGTATATGAGGCAATTGGTTAGGTAAATTGGATAAAAGCCTGAGCTCAGGCAGTCACAGTAAAGATGGAGAGATATGAATAAGGATATCTATCCATAGGATCAGGTAACTGACTAGATGAGGAGGCATAAAATGAAAAAAAAAATTAAAGATAACCTCTACTTCCCCATACTAGCAAAGAGGATCTAGTTTTTCCATTCTCCAATACTGATAATACAGAAAGAGAAGACATCTGGGATTTCAAGGGCAGTGGAACAAGATGATTTTTTAAAATTAACATATTGTGCCACTTTAAAGAGGGGAATTTGATGCTTTTTTACAGATATAACTTTGGTTATATTGGATAAAAGGAAGTGGTTGTCATTTGTAAAACCACAGAAATAGAATCATAGTGGGTTGGGGATTTTTTTTGGGGGGTGGGGTTTGGAGTACCAGGTGTCATTAGATATCATGTAGGATACATAAGAAAAGAGAAAGGTAAGAAGTGGAGACCAATAAGTGATGAGAAAGTAAGGCTAAAACAGTCACATGAAAAGGTAGTGACTAAAGAGAGAACTTTAGAAGAGAAGCATTACATCAGTGAAGGGACAAATCTTTAGAATGGAGTTCATTCTGTCATCTTTAATTGAAAAACAAGAAAACAAAACAAAACAAAAGTTTCCTAACAGTAATAATTCCATAACGAAAAGTCCCAGTTAGTCTACATGGTATGTCCTAATACTATCCCCATCATCAGCATCAAAAATGTTTTATTTCTGCTCCAGTGATGAGACTGAAGTAAACTTGGGGAAGCAGAGGTGTACCCCCATTTATAATACTATGATAGAGAGGTAATATGACAACACTAGATTTGAATTCTGCACCCACTGTTGGTGAGTGAGTAAACATTCAGTTCAGTTAATACCAACCTGCTTACCATACGTTTTAAGAACAAAGGCCATTTTAATAAATTTTAGTTTAATGAATATTCTTTACTTATATGCTACTTAAAAATCAAAGTTGACATAATTTGTGACCTTCATGAGAATGGCTGGCAAGATTCATGCTTAATAAATGGTCTTTCTATACAATACAATAAATACCATACAATGGGCAAGATTCTAAAACCTTTATGTGGTATCGCTTCACAATGTCACCTCAGAACGGGCTTATTATTACGTTCCATTTGCAGGTGAAACAACCTCAGAGCACAGAAAAATGAAGTTCCAAATTGATCAACTATTGCTTCCAGTGACATCTCAGTTTAAATACTTATCCACAAGTTCCAATGTGTTCCTCAAACACAAAAGAAAGGATTTGTTATTTTTATCAGGGCAAATGGAAGAACCCTGGATTGAGAAACAGGAGAACAGAGACTTGGTCTCACAACCACCTGTTACCCTTAATGTGATCATGGGAGAGTCAGTTAACCTCTTAAGCTCTATGTTTTTCCCCTATTAGAACAGTGCTTCTCAACATGAGTGAAAAGAAATAAGCATTAAGTACCCAGGAGTTAAATAAATATATGAGGCTTTCAGTCAAATGGGGAATATAAACAAAATGAATGAATAAACAAAGCACAACAAAATTCTATTAGATTCTGAAATCAAATACTGCGCTTACTAGAATGGGGGAAAGAAGGGAAGTGCAGGGAAGGAACCTGAATATAAGGGGTAAAAATGAACATGGTAACAGGCACTAGAACTCTGGTTATGTGTGTGCTGTGCTATACACAGTGACTGAATGTGAATCCATTCTCCTGAAACATACGTAGTATTATAAATGAATACAAATTAAATGTTAATTAAATTACCAAGATATTTTTTACAGATATTGAACAAAATAGCACAAAACTTATTTGGAACTACAAGTAACCCAGCACAGCGAGAAAAAAAATTTGGAAAAACAAACAACGGGAGTCATGCTTTCTGACTTCAAATTCTATTACAAAGCAATAACGATTAAAATTACATGGTATTAGAATTAAAAAAAATAAATGCAGGTCAATGGAACAGAGTTTAAAGCCCAGAAACAAACCCGAACATATATGGTCATTTCATTTTCAACAAAGAAGACAGAAACTTACCTTGGGGCAAGGATAATCTCTTCAATAAATGGTGCTAGGAGAACTGGGCAGACATATGCAAAAAGTTAGAACTAGACACCTAACATGATACACAAAAATCAACTCAAAATTGATGAAAGATTTAATTAACTGTAAGGCCAGAAACCACAAAATACAAAGAAGAAAATGTGAGCAAAACATGACTGGACATTGACCTAAGAGATATTTTGTGAAACTCAACTCCACTAGCAAGTGAAATAAAATCCAAAATAAACAAATGGGATTGAATCAAACTAAAATGCTTCTGCACAACAACAGAAAGTTGCATCAAAATAAAAAAAGTATCCAATGGGATGGGAGAAGATTACTCCACTGACAACGGACTAATATGCAAAATATATAAAGAACTCAGAAAATTGGACAACAAAAAACAATAAAAAATGGGTTGATGACCTTAATAGACACTCCTCTAAAGAGAATATACAAATGGCCAACCTACATGAAAAGATGCTCTATTTCTCTTCCTATTAAAGAAATGCAAATCAAAATAACAATGAGATATTGGCTTGCTCCCATGTAAAAAAAAAGGCAAATAAAAGGAAACAAGTGCTGGAGAGGATGGAGTAAAGGAAACTCATGTTCACTGTTGGTGGAAGTACAAAATAGTACAATCATTTTGGAAAGCGATATAGAGATTTTTCGAAGCATTGAGAATGGAAATTCCATATAATCTAATTATTATTCTACTGGATATTTACCCTAAAAACACAACAACACTTTTTCTCAGAGCTATATGTACCCCCATGTTTATCACAGCGTTATTTACAATAGTCAAGAGTTGGAAACTACCTAAATTTGTTTCAGTAGATAAGTGGATAAAGAAGATGTGGTATATATACACAGTTGAATACTATACAGTCATCAAAAGGGAGAGATCCTGCCATGTGTGGTGACATGGACAACCTTGGAGAGAATTATGCTTCTTGAGATAAGCCAGATAAAGAGATAAGGAGAAAGACAGTCATAATATGATACCACTCATATGATGTGTATAAAGCAAATGAATGATGTCAACTAAACAATAATAGACTTCAAAAAAAAAAAAAAAAAAAAGAGAGAACTAATCCAAATAACCATAGGCTTTTAGTGGGGAAATAAAAGGCAAATCAGAGGGTGCAGGAAAAGATGGGGAATCAATGGGGGAAATGGGGTAAAGGAGGTTAATTGTAATGTGAAGGATAAAAGGAAAAAGTGATAAAATTACTGTACTGTATACAGATGTAAATTTGCTATCATGTATACCTCAAAGCAAGCTAATGTCAAAATTCAATGTTCCTTAGAAAACTCAATTTTAAAAAGGAGACAATCTTAGAAAACTTATACTGTGCCAGGGCCTTATCCTGAGTAAACTGAACCAGAAACTCTGTGTGATAGCACAACATTGCTGTGATTTAACCACCCTTCCTGCCACCCCCACCACCCCCAAGTAAGTGTAGTGTGCACAGAGTCGAGAGTCCCTGGCCAGGTGTTCTCCAAGGTGGCTTTCAGCACTAATTGATTTGAGCCCATAGTCCATGCTTGTAGCCCTCGTTTGTGGGCCATAGAGACCTTAGTGGTTGCTCATAAAGGGAAACATATTGTCTGAAGGTGGTGGCTAGAATTGAAATGCCTGGGTTCAGGTTTTGCCTCAGTCATCCACCGATGTGTGACTTTACCAGGTTAATAGCTTTGTTTCCTCAACTCCAAAAAAAAAAACCAAACCAAAAACAAAAGCAATGAAACAAGACAATAATAGCTTTCATTGCATAGGTTTTTTTTTTAACATTTACTGAGATAATATGCATAAAGTTCATACAGTTCCTGACTGCTATACAGTAAGTTTTCAATGATACATAGTGATATATATTATCATCACTGCTCATTGAAATGTGCTTCTGATGTTGTCTAACAGTTGTCTCTAACAGTGCTGTGAAACGAGAATCTATGTTTACAACTTCTGTGTTAAGAATACTGAGACGCAATAAAACATCCCAGCTTGCAGCAGAGGAGGCCTTTGGGGAAAGTGGAGGCCAAGGAGGTGCCCTGGAACTAAGCCATGTATTAGCTGTGGTTGCTGTATCACCCAGAAAATCTCTTTTGGAGTGGTCACACTTCCAAAGTCATGAAGACTGGTCTAGGGGTGAGCCCCTTTTACCTCTATAGCCTTCACATCCTGGGTAAATATCTTATGCCCATTACATTCAACACCCAGTGTCAGTTCTTCTGGTTCACGAATGGATAGAACATTCCCTGTGCAACACACACACACACACACACACACACACACACACACACACACAGAGGCATGCACATACACAATACCTTACTGACACAGTACGCAGACACATACCATCTGCCTCCTTGTTCTAAAAAGGTAAAATTTTTCAAATGGGGTTGTTTTCAGACTCCCCAGGGAAAATGATACAGCATGAGTGAAATTGCTGCTCAATTTCAAGATTTGATTATTAAATGAAAAAAATAAGTTTGTATGATCAACTTATATTCTCCACAAAGGCAAGGTGAGTTCTCAGTGTTGGAACAAAACCTGAGATGCCATCTAGAGATGAAACTGCCCTGACAGAGAGGTCAGAGGTGAAGACAGAGACTGCAGGGCAGGGAGGGGATAGATAGCAGGCTGGGAGGACAGAGCTGTAAAGGGGTAAGGTGGGGTGTGGTGGGGGTGGGGACTGAAGGATGCCAAGGAAAGAGAAGGCAGGAGGACAGAAAGAAAAGGTAAGAGGGAAAAGAAGATTCTGGAAAATATCTGAACAAAACGCACATGCACAATGAAGGCACAGTGCTGAGAACAGAAGGTCAGAGTGGAGAAGTGTAAAAGGGAAGAACAATGGATCAGACAAAAGAAGACAGAAGAGTAAACTAGAGCAAGATGTAAAAGAAAAAATGATGACAAACTCATAGGCAAAAGATGGCAAAAAGTTCAAGCAGTAATGAAAGAAAAGTTTCTGGTTAGAACAAATGAAAAATAGAAACGGGTGAAAAATGGCAAAGATGGGGAGAACTGTCCATCATGGGAAGGGTGGATTGACTCTCTCTATGACATTTACTTACTGATCTGAACAGGCGCTCACCAAGATCAACCTGCATTATCAGTCAACAACCTAAGACTTGCTTGAGACTAAAATATAGGCTATGAACTCAGCTTCACTGGTGCTTCCTTTTAGTTCCAGGCTGCTCTGGGCAGTCAAGCCTAAAGAATAATGACATGGAGGGAATTTTTGTCTTTTCTTTGCTTTTCTTTCCACAAATGAAACCCTGTGAGAAACTGACTTTTTCCTACTTGAGACCCTAGTTGTCCCTGTGAAGAAAATTCTAAAAGCTGTAGCATGACTACATGGCCTCTTGTGATTCACATTCAGTTCCTCTCTAATCTTAGCTCTCACCTCTCTCTCTTCCTTCTAGGGCCTGCCTGTGGGATGCCTTTCCCTTCTAGGAATGTGCCCAGTTCCTCTTCATCTTCCAGTCTTGGTATCTGCTGTAAGTTGTCTAGAACAACTGACCTCCATTCTTCTAGTTAATCCTATTCAGCTACCAACTAAGGCCACACTTCTTCTGGGAAGATTCATGGGTTCTCAAGGTACAGCCTGGTGGGCAAAGGGCCACGTTGTTCCCTCTGGTATCTTCCTATGTTATAAGGACCTTCTCTTGTAATTCATGGGCATATTATTTCTTTGGAGCTATTGTCTACAACTTTTGTTTTACCCCCAGAATCTACCATGAAACATGGCTCATAGTGGGAACTCAACAAATTTTTTGAATAGCAAACAAATAGAGGAAGACAATGTTTATGCTATAAGTGATGCTTTCTTCAACCATGAAGAAGGTGAAGTTGAGGCTGGAGTTTCTGTGTTGTTGTAGGGAGAGATGGTAAGGACCTTATTTCCCCTGGCTGATATTCACGATCAGTTCCTGCTCTTCTAAGTGCTATGGGTGATCCTTGCTCACTTTCCCATTATCAATACTAACACCTATAGGGATAGCTCACTCTAGGTCTAAGGAAGGTTTCACTATGAAAAACTCGATGTCGTCTGTACTCGGGTTCTCCATAAAACAGAAATATCAGTTTATGTGTGTGTGCATTTAAGATCGGAAAAGGAGAAGAGATGAAAGGAGAGGTGAGGGGAGATGAGAAGAAGAGATTGATTATACCAATTGCTTTACACAATTATGTAGGCTGAGGAGTCCTAAGATCTACTGTCTCTAAGCTAGAGAAACAACTGGTGATAAAATTCAGTCCTAGTCCAATGGCCTGAGAATCAGGAGTGTCCAAATGCCCAAGAACCAGGAGTGGCAATGTCTGAGGACAAGAGAAGATGGATGATCCAGTTCAAGGGAAAAGTACATTTGTTTTTCATCTATTTTTTGTTCTAGTCAAACCTCCCAAGATGGGATGACATCCGTCATCACTGGAACCTTAATCTTCTTCATTCAGGCCACCAATTCAAATGTTGATCCTTATGGAAACACTCTCAAAGACATATTGAAAAATAAGGTTTCCCCAGTCCAAATTAACAATGACAACTCCACTACCTTTTCAACTTGCCACCCATCACCACCTATGACACCATACTTAATAGGCCATAATTCTATTCAGCATGAGACAACTGCCTTGGATACAAATGAAAGTACACAAACTCCTTCCCCAGCAAAAAAATAATGTCTTTGGGTGACATGTGCTCTTCAATTTATATCTTATAACTGAAATACTATGATGTAAAGTTAACAAAACATAAATACTGATATAAAGTCAATAATATATCATGTTACATAGCAAGGGGATAAGAAAGGAAAAAAGATCTGCTTAATATATGTGTATACACACGAATGCATTCATGAAAAATAGGGAAATAACATTAAAATACACATGACAATGACAATACTCATTTGTATAACAAGTCACATGGGTATAACTGGCATTTACAACCATCTTTTTACATTAAACTGTATTCTTTTTGCCTTCAGAAAGTTCCTCAGCTAGTCATGGCTTTTCACCTGATGGGAAGACATAAAATTCGTACGTAAAGGTTCTGGGCTATTAATAGTACTGCCCAAATTGGGGTATTGTTTTTCATTGTCCTAAATTATTCCCCTTTCTTCCATACATGCTCCTCTTTACCTCTTTTTTGGAGTAGTGGTTCTAGTTCCCCTTGGTCATCAGAACCAATCAGCTTAATTATATAGTCATGTCCTCCACCCCCCTTGCCTGTTGATTCAGAGGAATGAGGATTCCAAATGTTCAAGTGATATTTTTCACTTCCAATATAGTGGAATCATTGTGGTGTCTCCTGGCAAGGTGTTCATTCCACTGAAACTCAGGTCTCTATACCAGCAGGGCATGATGCTGAAGGATCAGGAAGCAAGGATTCTTCTCGTCGGCCACCGGGGTGATGGTAAGTGGTGCCACTCCCATTTCTACCTTCTTCATTCCTGATCCCATGAAACCTGCCTATAGATGAAAAATTATTTGAGCTCTAAAAGAGTCTTGAGTATTCCTTTGCTGAGTATTAAACAAGATGAGTGCTGCATTGCCTAAAGAGAGAAATGTAGCTATCTCAGTAGACACCAAAGAAGAACAGCTCTGTAATTATTCATTAGAGACTTTGGTTTTTAGGTAGGGGAATCCAGGGTAAGACAGTAATGACCCACTTTAGAAAACGGCTTTTCTTTATCTCTCTTTTCTGTTTTTCATTTGAACAATAATACAGCAATGGTCTCAGACAGATGAAAGCCACAGCGTAATTAGAAACATGAAACAAGTCTGTTCACCTGATTTGACATAATTCCTGCTAATGAGCATACACATAACTTAGGATTTGATATTAACACAAGTTCTCAAGTTGACTTTTAGTTGTCTCTGACCCTTCTCTCTGCTGGACCCCAGGCCCATGATTCCCAAATCCACCTATTCAAGATCCTCTACTAGACCTCCACTTGGGCTATTCAAGTTTAGTTGGTCTTGGAGGCAGTGAGTAGTCTCTTTTATTTCTAGAAAGTTCCTCATGAGCTTCTGAGGCAGGCAGCAAGAATGGATGTTCTCACAAGCAATGTTTGGTATAAACTGCCTTGTTATTCTCTGAACCTTTTAGTCTCCTTCCTATTTCAAATCTCATTTACTGTTTAAAAGGGCCTCTATCATATCTTACTCTGTCTTATTTTCAGCTTTACTCTTTGTTCATGGTCTAGTATAAACCTTTCTCTTCTTGGTGATCTAGTTTCATTTCTACAATCCAAAAGCTGTATACTCAGAAATGAGGCAAAATCTGGCAGTCTTTTCCCTTTACTCAAAAATACATAAACCTAAAATGTTTACAATGCTGTAAACATGAACTTGCATTTACTTCCAACCTTAACAAACTGCACATTGAGAAGAATACATATCTCTTTGGAACAGGACGTTCTGGGGAAACTGGACCCTACCCACTGTTTGCGCACACCTTCTGGCTTCAATAAGTGTCTCTAAAGGATTCTTTTTCTAGCCCCTCAGGAATAGAGAGGATCACTCCCAGTCAGGAACAAAAAAATGACATGATAGAAGCCATGTTCTCATTCTCTCTGCATCCTTATCTCAAACTTTCCTTCAATCCATCCTTCATTCCGATGCCAAAGATCTTTGTAAATCAAACTTATGTAATTTCCTTGTTTAAAACACTTCTGTTATCCCTTATCCCCTCCAAGATAAAATTTGAATTTATCTGGTTGACAGAAATTTGGTTTTCTCTCCCTGTATACAGGGAGTGGTCCTTAATCTGAACTCTTGTTTCCATTCAGCCCACTGTATACATGTCTCGCACTTGATCCATTAGTTTCTTCCAGCAATATGCTCTTCCTCCAGCCCTGAGCACTAACTCTCTTCTTTACCTTGTGAAGAAAATCCACTCAGTGAAAATTAGCTTGATGTTACCTGATCTGAGATAGAGTAACCAGACCATTTTGATAGCGATAACTGAAAAGTTCACTCTCACATTCAAGCAAAGAAACATGATATACACTGAAAAAAAAAAAGAAATATCAAATTCATGTACTATCAGACCATAGTTTTCATTCATTTTTTTAGTTACAGATATTTATTGAGAACCTTCTGTGTGCCAGACACTGTTCTGGGCACTTGGATGAAACAGTCAACAAAGGTCAAGTACCTATCCTCATGGATCATGCTCTTCTGAGGAAAAAACAGACTACATACAGCTTGTAAGCAAGTAAATAATCACTATGCCAATGGGTGATCTATGTTATAAGAAAAACCAGACAAGAAAGATGTGAAGGAGTGATAGAGTAGGATGGAAAAGTTCTATTTCATTGAGATGGTCAGAGAGCTCTCTCCTATAAAGTGAGTTTGGGAAAAGAGCTAAAGAAGGAAATGAGGATAGAGAAATACCTGGCATGGAGTATCAGTGGAAGAGCTACACTGCTCTGAAATAGGGGCCCCCTAGGCATGTTTCAAGAATATCAAGGAGCAGCAGAGAGAGGGTAAATCCAAAAGAGTGTGTTAAGAGAGGAAATCAGAGAGATGCCAGTTATCAGACGGTATAGTAATATTTAGGCTATGACCAGGTCTTTGGGTTCTATCCCAAGTGAGCTGACAAGTGACTGGGAGGATTCAGAAGATGAATGACAAAGTCTTTAAAGGAATATTCCTTCTGAGTGTGAATAACAGATGATAGGGAGCATGAGTGAAAAATGGAGACCACTTAGGAAACTAGCGATAATGGTGGCAGTGACTCTGGATAGGGCAGTTGAATTGGAATTAGGGAAGAACAATTGGGATTCTAGATAAATTTCAAAATTAAGAAAACCTAGCAGGGAATTTTTAGGACTGAGGAAGTGTATGGAAGAAAGAAAACAGTGAAGACGATGGGCATGGTCACTCTTCAGTCTGCTATTGTCAGTTAAAAAACACAAGAGATTATTTTGCTTAGTGGTTCAAAAAAAATAAGCAGCAGCATCTTTTCATGTGCCTGTTGATCATCTGTGTATCCTCTTTTGAGAAGAGTCTAGTAAGATCTTCTGCCCATTTTTAAATTGGATCGTTTTGCTTTTTTTGTTTTATGTGTTCACCACTGTTGTTATGAGGGAAAGAGTAATCAAAGCAATAATATATCACCTCACACCTAAGAGAATGGCTATTATTAAAAATATGGAAACAGTAAGTGCTAGAGAAGTTATATAGAGAAGGGAGCATTGCTGGTGGGAATGTAAACTGGTACAATCATTATGGAAAGCAGTATGGAGATGCTTCAAAAAACTGAAAATAAAAATTCCATGTGACCCAGTTATCCCATTTCTGTATGTTTAGTGAAAAAAACACAAAAGCACTAAGAGATTGAAAGAGATATATGAAAGTCCATGTTCATTGTACCATTATTTACAATAGTCAAGAGGTGAGAAAACCTAAGTGCCCATTGAGAATTGTGTGGATAAAGAAGATGTAATATATATATCACATATATATGAATATTACCATCATAAAAGATGAAATACTGCTATTTGCAATATAGAGGGAATTATGTTTAGTGAGATTAGCCATTATGAAATGTCATAACAGACATTGTTACGATATCAATCATATTTAGTATATAGAGAAAACAAGCAAGCAAATAAACCAAATCAAACAAAAAGAGACTTTCTATTTAATCAAATCAGTGGTTACATGAAGTGAAAGGGGATGAATTGGGCAAAGTGAGTAAGAGGGATACATGCTATGGTGAAGGACAGAATGGAACTACTGGTGGGCCAATCTATGTATTATATATAGATGCTAATTTACAGTGATGTTGACCTTACACTTATATAATAGTATGATGCAATGTTATTTCTATGAAATTTATTATAAAAAGTGAAAAACAGAAGCTTTACAGGTCAACTGGTTATCCAGTAAGTAGCCACTGAACCCCTAAGTTCCAAGCACTGGGGACAGAACATAAAAGCAGACTGGCTCCCAGCTCCCAGGAGACTCAGTCTCCAGGGAAAGCAGACATAATCCACCAATCACACAAACAGATGCCAAATTCTAACTATGACAAGAAACATGCATGACTCGAAGTGGTGGGTGTTAACCTAAGAAGGCAGATCTGAGAATGCATCCTTAAGAAGTAGCGTTCTTTAATATTTGAAGAATAAATAGAGTTAACTGAGCAAAAGGATGCAAGGTGGAAGGGAGAAGACATGGAAAAGGTAGATGTTCAAACAAGACACAGAAAAGCAAATGCAATGAGAAGGTGAAACAGGAGCATGGGGGAAGCAGGAGTGGGAGGGGCTGCAGCTTTGATGAAGAATCCGCTCTCAGGGGAAGCCCTTGAGGTAACATCAAATTTAGGTTTGATAAAATGATTCTGGCTGTGAGTGGAGAGTGTGAATGATGGAGACAAAGTGGGTGTGAGCAGACTAGCTATTTTATTTTCATTTTAACAGTGGAGAGCTAAAACATCAGACCACTCATTTCTAATGGCTCTATCCTTTGACTCTCCCAGGCACCCAGGCTTGGGGAGCCACCCTGCTCCTCTTCCAGGATTCTAGTACATGACTGTCACAGCAGCTCCCTGTTCAAAGTTTCATGGTCTCCTCACTGAGTCACATTCATTTTTGCATCTATTCCAATCCTCCAAACCATATAACAATAACTGGCATGAGGAAATCTGTGCCTGAATGAAAGGAAAAAGGAAAATCAAATTTTCTGACCTCCCTGCTCAAGTTGTGAAGAAAGGGTGTGGCCAGCTTGGGCACTTAGGACAAGGGGCAGCATTAAGAGTCTCTCTCTAAAGTGCAGGTGGTTCACAGCAGTTTAAGTTCACCGGAGAACATGTATGTCCAAATGGAACTGAGAAAACAAAGGAGATGGTGGTAGGAGAGATGAGGAACATCATGAGGTTAGAACACCAGAAACACTGAAGTTCAAAGCAGGTAACAGTATGCAAACAAGGTGTGATCTGACAGATTCTTGGGAATAGGGACCCATATCAACAGAACATGAGTGCATTCCTTGTAAGAGGACTGGGTCAGCTTAAAGGAGTCAAAAGAAGACCAAAAGAAATAAGAACCCAGAAAGCTTTTACTGCCTGTGAGCGATTGCAAATATAAAGGAGTTAGTATAGTGGTGTTCAGCTGTCTTGTGTCTTTTGATACCATTCTCCAAATTAGATTTTGTGATACATAAAAACAGTTCAATACAATGTGTCTCATCTGAAATAGGTTAAAGAAGTAGGTCACTTTTCTAGGTACTTATTGTCAAAATTCAGACTGGAATCCAGGACTCCAAAATCCTGAATTTTACTTCTTTCTAATAAGCAATTTAATCCCCAAGGGAGCCAACACCGTGTTTTTTGTGCAGACTCCCAATTAATCACAATAGAAAGGCCTATTTGCCAAGTGAAAATCCTCTATTTTGAATTCTTAATCCCCCTACCAGCTGAGCTTACCACAAAGGCATGAATATATAATTGAGACATAAAGAAAACATGGCACCAAATTAAACCGTCCTAATTTTAAATCAATAAATTCTTTCTCAAATAACATGCAATGAAGATCTCTCAAAAGAAAAATATTGTGCTTCGACAACTCAGGAACATTTCACTTCTAGCAGAAGTTGATTAGTTATCATACCAACATTGACACTAATTTACCACAGATGATGTTCAATAGGACTATGTTTTAAGATATACTCCAAGTGGTGACACCTTGACACTTAAATTATCCTAGTGACACCCGAAACATGCCTTTTTCTGCCTGCACAGGGCTTGCCAGTACCAGTGACAGAAGGTTGCCGGGGATGGCCAGTCTTGGGTTCCCAAAGGCTGAGCCCCATCCTGCAGCTCTCACTGAACCTTAGCAGATCTTGCCTTTCCCCAGTACAAACTTCACGTGGCAGAGCAAAAAGTCCCAGGGCCACAGACTCTATTCGCTAGTGAAGGGACAAAGAAATGCACTTTAACTATACTGTGGGAAAGAATTATTGTTGTGACTACAATGATAAAACACATATATTTATTGCTTTTAAAACTTGTCCTGGTGATCGGAGAGCCTTTGGCAATGTTTCCCTTTTGTACAGTTTCCTTGCAAGGGAGGTAGAACCAGGTGGGTTTAAATATTTTCTGTCCTTCCAATATTTCTACCTTCCTCTTAAAAACCTATTGAGCCTGGTACTTGACATTTTCTATTTCACTGATAATCTTCTGGATTAGTGTCCTTTGCCAAAAACGTCTGATGTGACTTCTTGAGGAAGAGCGTCAATGTCCCTGCAGCACATCAAGGAGAGTCAAGCCTGTGTTGACGGTCTCCAGGGCTCCATGTCCTTCTCATTGTGCGCTGCCCTCTGCACCAGCACCACCATCTGGATGCAGCCTCTCAGGCCAGACGTGCAGTGACTTCTTGACCTGTCTTGTCCATTACAGAGTTCTCACACTTCTTCAAAATGTCATATATTTGCAGACTCTCAAGCTTTATGTATGTCCTTGCACATGCCCTTGATGCCACCTCTCCAGACCCCATGAAAAATCCTACTTGCCATTGAAGACCCTAGTGAAATGGAGTCCTATAATTTGGCTGAATCTTAAAATAAATTCAATATATTCAAACATTGCCTGTCAATCAATGTATTGTTAGAAGATATATGTAATACACATATGTATATTATGTTACATATACATATATATGAATAAATATAACTTCTAATAACACATATATATGCATTTATAGACTAACCTTGTTGCCTTATAGGACAACTATTTATTATAATACAGTGATCTCCTCTTAGGACAAGAATTCTACTGAACCAGTTAGTCCCCAGAACCTGATTTTAAAATACTACGAAATGGAATTGAAAGGTGCACATGACAATCCTCATCTAGCAGTTAGTCACCAACTTTCCCCCATGCCCTAAGGAACCAGACATTTCAATGTTAGCAAGAAGAGAAGAACCATCAGAGGTTTTGAGTTTTTGAGTGACTGAGAGTCCTTTTGCAATAGCCCTGTAATTCAAATCAATGATGTTGGCTTTGCTATCAGTCTACACACACTCTGTAGGTATGGCCCAAGGTGGTTTTCAGGATAATAATAAGGAGGGATTTGCCAGCTCTGTGTCAGTGGGTCATGCTATCATAAGGACACCTCATGCATCTTTCATTTACAGTATTTGTTTAAAGTTCAGGTTGGATTAACTACAGGGAGCCTCTGCAATAGGGATGGGAGTTTAGAGGAGTGCAGCTAGGGGGTGCTGCTTAATCAGGATATGATGTCTGTCCTCCAAATAAATGACAATAAGTCTCATATAGAGGCTGTCGGGATATGTAAGACTTAGTAAAAATCAGAGGAATATGAGGCAGCTCAGACTCCCTGGCAAAAGAATCCTAAGGGGGTAAGAATTCTGTGATGGCATGAAAACCTTCCCTGGGGAGCCCTAACAGCATACCTGGAGAATGCTGCCTGATGCCTGCATTTGCTGGGACAAGATTGCGTCACCTGAGCCTTCTGCTTCCTGAAAGTCATGTGTGGTATAAAGGGCTTGGACAGGGGACACTACTCTCATTTATTGTTCTGATCTGGAAGCACCAGGAGGCAGATGTCAAATTTTCCGCACTGCTTACAAAACATGAGGACCTTCAGTCCTAGAGGAGGGCAGATAAAATGCCATTATCAAACCAATATGACTTTTATTCTAGCAGTTTTCTCAGTCTTTAGTCTGATAGACTCTACCCTACTCTGCTAAGCAGACGGATGATGTTCCAGAAGGTTTACTAACATTTTAGTAAACGCTACTAACGCTTTATAGTAAATGTACCGACACACTTGGCTGCTCTATCATCAGAAACTGCATCAAGAAATTTCAAAACTCACCAGGTAGAACTGAGCTGCCTCATTTGCATGCAGTCTAAATTCTTTAAATCAATTTCAGGTAAAAATGTCCTACTTCTTTGTCATTCTCCAGGGTGCTTTGAGGAACACTCTAATTTTGTAGCGGAATTTAATTTCCTGACTTTTTGAAAGTTCTGTGGAATTCAGCCTCACAGTCTTATGACCAGACCCACTGTCCATTTTCATCTATTTCTTGAACCAGCCAGGAAGAGGAAGTATAATTTGGAAAGCAGTTTAGGATGACAAATGTGACCTACTGTCATGTAGGGCATTTGAAACCTGAAGAACACAGATGTGCTCAGAAGGTGACTTCTGTTGGTTCAGAACTGGATGCTTCTTACATCATGGACGCAGTAGGATGTAGCCTGAATGGAAATCACTTGGTGCAAAGACCTCAGCTCTATGGAAGCCTTACCATGCCAGGAGGGTAGATTGCATTCTGGGCTAGAGAGCTGGAGAGACACAAATCTTTGCTTACAGTATAAGGATTAGAGCATATTATTCCTTTTCATATGTGTTTTTTCCAATTTTCTTTTGTTCAGGTCCAAGACAGGGGGTCTGTGAGGAGTGGGTGTCTAGAAATTAAAAAGTTATTGTTCCTGTTCTCTTAATCATAATAATGAGTTTGACTTGACAAGGTCAATTAATTATTCAGGATTAGAAAGCAACACAATTATACACATCACGTGGGTAAGAGTAGAGAGGTTCAGAGCAGGATGACAATGAAAGGTGAGTGAAAAGCTGGTGCCCTAAAATCTCTATTGTTGGCAAGTCACCTGACTGTGCTGGGTCTCTCCATGCCGGAGTCCTTTTTCTCTCTGAAATTCTACTAACATAGAAAGGGACAGTAATGTATAGGCTTCTCTTGATTTTTCCTGTCCTTTTCCATAGGCATTGGCCTGCCTCCCTTTCATGTAAGTTTCAGATTGTTTGACTCCAAAGGCAGGTAATTAACTATCAAACAATAGCAGGGATTTTCAGATTAATTCTGCCTACGAAGAAATAAAACTCATTTACACCAAACAAAAGGAAGGAGTGATTTGAAATGCCAGTAACAGAAGGGAGATCAAAAAAGGACCTGGAAAAGTGATAAAGGTTCTAACCTTTGTAGTAGTAACAGTACTAGTAGACTAATATTCCTAATTTTATAAACACTTCATTTTATTTAAGTTCTTTATAATGCAAGCATGCCTCTTCTGAGACTAACGTCAGCCTAGTACAGAGTCTAGGTCTCTGAAGTCCCTTCCGTGTTCTGATAAGAATATTTCCTGATGCTCTGCAGGCTATCAGGGCAGATATAGCACTACATGTGGATTTTTAGAAATATTATTCAGGCTTTTAAGATGTCTTCATGTTATCCTTAATCTGGCAAATAATTCAGTCCCCTGGAACATTTTATTCACTCTGTGAGTTCTAAGTTGTGCGGAATCTTCCAAGGGAACAATGGAGACCAGAATATGGCCATTTTTTATATTCAGAGAAGCATGATTTGACAGCAGGATTAAAAAGGAGAGAGGGATGAAAGATGCAGCCTGACTCCAGAAGCAACCACTTGTTAATTACATTCATCAAGCAGAACACCCTAAGGTCAAAGGGTGGGAAGTCATTACACCCAGAGTTGAACACACATCTGATGACTCTTCCTCACTCTAGCCTACAAGATTATATTCAAGTAGACATATATACCATATCTGGTACTTCCTATTTTTCACAAATTCAATTTGAGCAGAATATTCAGGACAACTGAAACTCAAGAAGTCCCAGTGTCTGGACTTCACCACCTCTGCCACCACATGACATTGTAGATGAGTTCGTTTATACCTCTCCTAGGGCTGCTTGCTAGAAAGCTCAGCGTTCTGATGGCCTGGGTTCTCCATTTTCATATTTATCCAAATTCTGTCCATTTTCTTACAGATTCACCTTCAGTCTCTGTACTTTGCTCTCTTTCCCAGCTCACAGATAAAGCCAATCCTCCACCTTTTTGAACAATTTACTCTTGTCTCTAAAGGACCATCATCTTGTCTTATTTACATCTTCCTGGCAAAAGCTCATTCTCCTTTACACCCCACACAAGCGCAACAAGTCTTGAAACCCACTGTTGCTTAACATGAGCTAGTTCCTGTAGTAACACATAGAATACCAGTCAACAGAACACTCCACAATGATGGGAATATTCTGTCAGTATTGCTCAGTGTGATAGCTGCTGGTCTCGTGACTACTAAAACACTTGAAATGTGGCCATTGTGATGGAAGAAGTAAGTTTAAATTATGTATTTTTTAATTTAAATTTAACTTTAGTCACTGTGCTGACAGCTACTTCGCTGAATGTTTCTGTCCTCTCCCTGCCCTGCTGCCAGCCCCTGCTGCCTTCCTCCGCACCTCCCTCCCACACTTGCTCCAGGTCATGCTCCTCCCCAAGGAGCCCCTTGTTGCTGGCATGCCCAGGAAACTTGCCCTATGTGATCACTTGGGCTTTGTTTGCAGCCCTGAGCCTCCCTGCACACTGGCCCTGGATGGTACAGATCAGAGCACCATCACCTTCCTCTTAGGAATGTTATCACAGCCCAGCCTCTCAGCTGATACTCTCCCACACTCTGTTGACACTCTCCATGGTGCCACTAATAGCTGCTCTTTCAAAGGTCCTGCACACTAGAGACTCTCCTCTGCAGTCTAGGCCAGACCAGGCTGGCTCCTGACCCAGCCATACTCCAGTCCATTGAAAACTGCTGGGAACTTGGGAAACTTCACCAGTTGCTATAAAGTATGGACAAGCTCAATGAGGTAATCCCTGAGCTATAGTTTTTAAAAAATAAAAAGGAAGAATACTAGCCAACAAGAGGTAGTGAGAATAAATGCACCCCCGAATAAAAAAGAGAAGGCATTGAGTAAACGAGTACTTCCCTTTTTGCTTTATTTCAAGGACATGACATGTTACCAACAAATTCAAAACTATTGAGGAAAGAACACAAATCAAGGTTACCCCCAGTGAAAGGCTGTCCTGAAGGTGGAAGGACTGCAGGTGATGCGTACAGTCAAGCTCTGGAAACACAGCCAAGCGCTTTGCTCCTGTGTTTGCACTGAGCAACAGGCCAGCACTGAGCAGCTCTGGGCCATTTGGCTGCCCCATAATGGACTGGCCTGATTTCTGTACAGGTCCCTCAGAATGCCATCCAAACATCTAACCACATAACTTGGGGGTGAATGCATCCACAGTGCAGTGTTTCCAGGTTTTTGGAGCAGGAATGATTGGAGCAACAGCTGCTATGTTCCCAGAAGCTAAATTACTAGAGAAGATATGGGCAAACGTTGTACAAGTCCACTTTCTGGAGATGAGTGGGAACTCACCTTCAAGGGCACCTTTAATTCATTTTCACATGCTAAGTGTTTGCTGGGGTGATAATAACCAGGGTTGTTTCTTAGTGGTTTCTGACTAAATGAGTAAAGGCAGGGATTGGTCATGCCAAGTTTGGAGGGTCTGGAGCTTCAGCAGATGCAGAGATGGCAGCATGGCTCCCAGCAAGAACTCACATACTGACCGTAGAGCAGACCTTGTGAAAAGGACTCGTGGCGGAGAAGGGGTATTGGGTAGTAAGGGGAACAGCATCATCTCAGCCATTAAGCAGCTTGCATGATACTATGAAAATGCCATTGTCTTCCTTCTGTGTGGGTTTATTTACATAGGAAGATGACAGAATACATAAATATACAGACTCATGGGCAGAACACAAGTTTACTTCTACTTTTGCTGCTGCTATTGTGTGTGCGTGTGCATGCGTGTGCATGTTTAATGATCATAATTCCATTTTGAAAACTTCCTATTCTTTCATTCCAGCAGTGTTCTGCTCAGGGTTGAATAGCAACTTCAACACAATCCAGACAGTCAGCTTCTGCTAGGGGAATTAGGGTGTATGTTCAGTACAATAACTGATCCCAAGATAAATATATTTCTTTTTTGTTTAATCCTGGATGGTGATGTATCCTCTTTCCAATACAGAAACAGAGGAGCCTGGCTCCGCTTAGTTTGATTGCTTTTCAGAGAGGGGACAGGTTAGCTCTGAAAAAATACGGCCCTCTATTCATTAAAGTGTCAATAATGCTCAGTCCAGACATATCGACAGCGGATTAGCTTAGGATGAGTCTGTGTACAAGACCAGTGCCTTTTTTAACCCAGCTTGTTTCCAGATCAATATACCCATCAGCATCTGAAAATTAGCCCAAGATGAGATTCCAATACTTGAGGTGGTGTGTCAAGCTAAGAGGGCACCTGGCCAAGATGTAAACACCTGGCTAGGGATTAGACATTTTCCATCAGCTTAGGAAAGAACAAAGATTGATATAGACCCCATCCACTCACCCCTCTCATCTCTCCACCCCCACAATATCCCACCTTCTTCCTTTGAACCTATATAAGATCTCCATGCACTAATGCCAGCCATTTGCTTCAGTGAGCATTTACTGAATTTTCACTTTGTATACAGCACTCTCCCAGGTGTATAGGGCAGGAGTATGAGGGCGTTATGTATAGGAGGAGAAGGTGGCTTAAGAAAGAAGGTGACAAAACACAGGTCTTTGTTTTCAAGGAGAATTCAGCATTTTTTGACTATTCCTTTGATTTCCTGCTTCCACAAAGGTCCTGCTTTCTAAAGCAAATGTCTAGGATTGTGCAGTTTCTCATGGCTCTTTGTCATTGAGATATACTCTCAACAGTCAGGGCATGTCTGGAAGGGAAGTGTGGGCCCTGAGTGGCCACTGGAATGATTTAAAAATGGCAGCCCCTAGCAGCAATTAAAGATAGTGCTTCTGGAACATTGGCCATCTCCTCATGTAACAGTGATTCTCAGACATTTTTAGTCAACTACCCATGTTTAAAATGTATTTTATATTAGTTATGCATGCTAACACACAAAAACCCTACTTTGCTAATTGTAACATAGCTCTTAAACCATTTTTATAATTTTAAAAAATGCTCTTTGTATCAAGCAGTTTGAAAACAACATTCCTGTAGAACAAGGAAAAACCATCATAATTTACTTTTAGAGAAATAAAGCTGAACAAATTTGTTATGAAGAAGCTTTGCCACAGTGTAAGGCTTCCACATGTCCCACTGACATCATCTCTGACCAGAGCTGGGGCCACACTCATTTTTCAGACTGCGTTCATTTCTCAGACTTCCCCATCCTGATGTCCAAAGTCCATATCCATGAGCTAAGCTGGCATTTTCCTGACACCCCACACCTATATTTCCCTTCATTCTTCCAACTCCCTTGAGTTCTTCCTTCTTAAGCTGCCATCCTGCCCTTGGCTGCTCTAGGCAGTCATCCAACACAGAGACGACTACAAAGAGAAACCGACCTCCCTCCCTTGGGAGACACCTCTTCCAGGGTAGCCTATCGCCCTGGACCTGCCATTTGGATGAACACAGAGGCCCAGGATCCAGAGTGAGAAAGAAATACCAACAGAGCAGTTTCTCATGCTTGGGACCTTAGCTTCCCAGAGAATAAAACAAGGTTCTGGTTCACTGTGAAGATGCTTAAAATATTTAAAATAACAACATTAATTAAAAATCATAATGATAGCTATAACTTAAGTAGCACTTTTATGAGCCAGGCCCTCTCCTCAGTGTTTTGTACATGAGCACATGGGAAATTCAGTCCACACCTCAGCATCTCACAAGGTCGATGCCATTTTATAAGGAAACCCTGAGGCACAGTCAATAATGTGTGTGATCGAGGTCTCACAGTCAGAGAATAACCAAGTCTTATTCTGAGCTTTTACTCCCTAATTAGGAATCCGACTACCATGAGTAAGAGTTTTCTGCTTATTTCACATCTATGTATCTGTTGGAAATATATGAAAATGCTAATTCTAAAAGATATCTGTAGCCCTATGTTAACTACAGCACCATTGGCAATAGCCAAGAAATGGAAACAAATTAAGTGTTCATCAATAACAATGATTGGTGAAGAAAATATGATATAAATATATGTGTGTGTGAAATCCTGACAATTATGACAACGTGGATAAAACTTGAGGGAATGCTGCTAAGTGAAATAAGGCAGAAGGAGAAAGATAAATACTAGATTATCTGAATTAAGTGGATTATAAAGAAACAAAACAAACAACATACACAATAAAATGAAGCTAACCCATGATCTCTGACAATACAGGGGTTATCAGAGGGGAAAGACGGGGTGGGAGCAGACAGCAGCGGTGTCTAATGGAGAGTCGGGGAGGACACTTGGAAATGTGGTGGTAGGTGTGGTGCATTATCAGATAAAGAATGAACTGTGTTTCAAAGCTTATATTATATTATAAAAATAAGTTAAATAAAATTAAATAAAAAAAATGTGTCTGCTTTCCCAAGGACAAGTTCTACTTCACAGGGAACATGCACATACTAACATACTAGAGTTGAGACTAAGAAACACAGAGAAGGAAGAATCAGAAAAGATTCAAACCAAAACAGATACACAGGCCTCACAAACTGCGGGTAGAAGGCACAGAAGAGAAAAGCTGGGGTCTACCAAAGAACAGAGAATCCAATACCAGAATAAATGGGAGGTGCGATGGTAAACACAGAACTGGGAGATGAGAGAAGGTGAATGAAGCCAGTAACAGAAGTGGGAAGGGGTGAAGGCTGTGTCCAGGTGGGTGTCGCACACATCTGTGCTGGCTCTTTCCTTTGAGGGCCCTGCCAAGCTATGGCATATGGACAGCAACAGAAAAGCATTCAAGTGCTGGTCTTAAAATAGAGTAAGCTTAGACTTGGATGGAACCAAAAAAACAACAACAAAAAAAACCACCCTTAGAGGAGAAAAAAGCCAAGGAATGCAATAATTAGAAGATCATTTTCTGAGAAAATATATAATTGGAACAAAAGCAAAAATAAAAAATCTGAGTCCTATTCAATTCAGTTTCTGAAGGCAAAATGACAATTATGAGGTTGTCCTGGCTCAGTGGAAGAAACAGAACCATGTTTTGAGGATCACAGAAAATGTGCTCAATGTGCTTGATACAGCCTTCTAGACCCCCGGCCAGCGCTCCCACCTACCTTGCACTATGAGGTGGACCCGCGAGGTCTTGGGGTGGTTGTCGGTCTGCACAGAGCAAGTGTACGGGCCCTCGTCGTACACATCCACATTCTGGATCTCGATGCTATACTGGGTCTGCGTGTTGCTCAGGAGGACCACGCGAGGGTCCAGGCACCACTTGTCGTTTCCAGCATAGAGGATGGTGCTGCGGTTTAGCCAGGCCACCCGGGTGACTCGGTTGTCAATCGTGCATCTGAAGGGAAGACCAGAGGGAGCAGTCAGGAGACCACAGCAATGCTGGCAGCCATCAGAGGGCCTTCTTTGTGGCATGGCCAGATGACCTGCAATCGGTCCTTGTTTCACACATACATTTTCTTCTTTTTTTCATTTGTCATGGGAGGCACCTCTAGAGCTCAGAAGTAGAAGTCTTATGGGAATAGAGCCTAAACATTGGCTATTGACGACTTCTGGGGCTCAAGCAGTTCATTGCTTCTGAAATTACCTGAGAATAAGACCATTTCCAATAGCATCCCAGGTACAGCCTGGAAGCATCTTCCATACCCAGGATGGCTGGGCCCTTCCAGTATGACCAGCACTCCCTTTATTCAAGGATATAGACAACCATAAGTCCTCAGACAGCTTTGCAGGTGTTTGGGTGTCTAAGACATTAAACACAACAGCCGTACAAAGAAGTTTCTATTTATAGAAGAGATTGAAGAACAGGACACCAAATAATTCTCCCAAGTCACACTGATAACATGTGCTAGTTGAGAAACTCAGATTTTAACTACTAAACACTCTTCCTCTCATCCCAGAATAGTGAATTGTGACAGACGGCTCTGAAGTCAAGACTAAATGTGGACCGCCACCATTGCTATTTATCGTCATTATACCCACGGGCAGAAATGTTCAATTACTGCTAGACTAAAGACATTTTCCCAAATCTCAAAATTGTTTGCACATGTAAAAATAGATTTTCCTTCTTTATATTTTGCATCTGGAGTCCCTAAATTATGGAAGCTCCCTTCTCTTTTCTTTTACTTTCAAATTCCCTAGCATCTCTCAGCAAGTTCTCAGCACGTCTCTCTGTCTGTGTTCATTCCCTTCTCTCACTATACCAAGTATGTTCTATGGCCTCAGGCTAAATTCACAAACACTGTGTCCTAATCTTAACCATAATGCTGGAAATAGCAATGTAGCATGGTATGTATAATGATGCCTCAAATTTATACATTATCTTGCAGGGTACAAATTTCTTTCATATCACACTGTCTCATTTGATTCTTGCAACAAATCTGTGAAATAGATGATCTTACCCTTTCTCCACTTTAAAAATCAAGACTCTAGGGTTCAGAATGGTCTGGTGACTTGGGCCAGATGCTTAGAGATGGAGTGGAGGCTCTTGGCCAGGACATCGGATTCCTGGTCCTATGTACTACTCAGAATGTGCAAAGGTGTGCTTGTCAGTGGAGAGGTACAACTGCTACACTGAATTTCAAAGTGGTCTGTGGCCATGAAAAGGCTACGAATGGCTGCTGAGCGCACTGGCTTCCCAGGCGGTCCCCCTCGAGACGAGATACCCAGTGTCGTGCATCCTTTCCCGGTACTTGTGTAAATGTCACCCGATCATTGCAGCACCCCTCAGACGCAGGTGGGAAGTCTCGCTGAGGACTCCTGTAGAGAAAACTGCTCACAACCATAAACACCTTTGCTCAAGTGTCCAGCGAGCTCTGTGTTGCTTGATTGTATTGTCTGGGCATCAAAGCATGGAAATGCTGGAAGATTTGATGAGGGAAAGGTCAGGGACTCTTCCTGGAAGTGGGCTGGGGCCACTAGCATCAGAATCAAAGGAGGGGTTTGTTACAAGTTCCTACTCTCATCTCCTGCCCTGCTGATTCAGAATTTTGGGGAGCCCGGCATAAGAGTTTCAACAAAACATCCCAGAAAATGCCAGTGCTGATGGCCCTTTAAGGAACCGTCAATCCAGAGGCAAACTGCATGTAGGATAAGGTCTGAGAAGCACTGAGCCAGCACTTCACTGTGTGGCCAGGAAACCAGAGAATCAGCATCACGTGAGAGCCTGGTAGAAATGCAGGCTCTCAGGCCCCACTTCAGACACAACGATATGGAATCTGCCTTTTCCATAAGATCTGCAGGTAACTAGAAAACACGAAGTTAAAACTGCTCTAGCCAGGACTCCAACACATCCTTGTGGCTTTGATGACAATACACAGAATAGTCTCTAAGACTGCGTCAGAGACAGGCACTGAGAATATAGCTAATGGAGGGTGCAGCGAAGGCCACAGTGTCTCTCAGCTCCCCACTCCCCTGAGGTTCTTCCTCTCAGGCTGCCTCACCTGGAAGGCAGATTCAGGATTACAGTGGTTCAAAGTCCCATAAGAAGCAGATTCCACAGCTTGTTTTGCTCGTATTATTAATCATATTAATATCCGCAGTGGTAGTCATTGCTTTGAATTTTGCTTGGGTCCAAGCAGAGAAATTGGTGAAATCCATATGTATGGCAAGTGTTACTGTGCAAGACTGTTATAGGGACTGTTTGTATCATCATCTCAACAATCTGGCTCAGTCATTATTGCCAATTTACAGACAGGGTAAGCTAAGGCTAAGGATATACCACAATTGATGAAGATCACATTGACATAAGCTGCAGAACCAAGATTCAGACCAAGTTGTTCTGTCTGGTTGGTTGCTCCAGAGACAGTGTTCCTGAATGTCATTGTAGGACCTCCCAACAGCTTTATAACACTAAAACTCAACATCATCAGAATCATCAAGAAGACCTGATAAATACAAATGTGGGCCCCTACAGGGTCTGAGCACCATTCATTCATCTACCTGGTTTGGGGTGGATGTGGTGGAGAGTAGTAGAGTGAGTGGTCAGATTCTTGTGTGAAGCAACTTTCCATTACTTTAAAGGAGATGACACTCTTGTAGCCAATATGTTCTGGGAAGCCAGAGGTAGAGTCCTCATTATTTATTTTCCTCCAAAGCTGCAATTTGACCAACAACCCAGCGAGCATCTGTGGTGCAGGGATGGCTGAAGAACAGCTTCGAAACATTTAGATAATTGTTGATACCCATGATGTGGGCATCTCAGGACCTCCTAGAGAGCAAGGAGGACTGTACCAGGCTCCTGGTGAGTGTCTAAGTACTGGAAATGGACTGAAACAAAAGCAGTCTCACCATATGGACCGTACTTGCAGGGACAAAGATATTCATTTGCAGATACACTAATACGCCACACACAGCCAGTTCCCAGCACAGTTATGCGGCCCCTGTGATATACTACACTGCAAAGTTGGCACCACTTCAGCTGTGGTTTTGGGCACATCCAAGGTCATGTTTAGATGTCCAAACTGTCACAGCAGGATATCAGTCTTGCTGAGTCTCCGCGGAATCAACGCTGGCTTCTACAGAGATGGATCACAGAGGTAACTTGGCAGCCGACTCCTGTCACCCTCTCATACCTGCCCCTGTCTATCTGTCTCATTTATCGAACCTCCACAACAATGCAAAGGAGACAAGTCTCTTAAGTCAAAATGAAAGTAAAGAGGCGCACCCTTGTTCCCCCGTGTCAGAGTAAATCGTTTGGGGGTGGGGAGCTGGTAGAGAAAGGGTGAGCAATTCAGTCTGCAGGGTCCCTTATTAGAGATGAACATTGACTTGGTCCTACAGAATTACAGTTACTGTGAAAGCCCACTGTGGTTTATCACCTCCCCCAGGAAGGTGAGGAAACAGGGTTCACTGTGAGACAGCAAGCTTTCAAATTCAGGAGATAGCCACTTGTCATCAGGAAAATAGTCGCAGGTCAGTATGAGACCAGGAAAAAGAAACAGAGAGCTGGAAAGCACTGTACCTTGCCGAAATCTTGAGTTTCCCCACAAGCTTTGAGGCGCACTGAGCTCCTCGCCCTAGCATGCCCTCTGCCCAGCCTACCACCCCAGAAGAATAAATTTTGTGCACCATGCCTTGTCCTTGGAGCCCTGGACTTCCGGGTCTGCCAGCTCACCCCTCAGTTCTGAGAGCCTCCTCTCCCCCAGCCTCAGTGCTGGTCCTCACTTCCCCCCACAGCCAGCCCTCTGGCCAGTGGCCACCAGTGCGGTGTCTCTGTGAATGGCCTTCCTGTCCCACCAGGCCTGCAGCCCTCCCCTTCTGCGTGCTGATGTGTGGACAGCCCATGACCTGACTTAGGTGGCATTCAGGCAGAATCCAGACAGAGAGGGAGCATGGGAGTGGGTGGGGGGTTTACCATTCACTGCTGAGCCACAGGGCTGCTCCTAGTCTGTCTGTTTATACCCTTCTTTTTCTTGGAGAAGTTTCTTCTCAGAGTCTTCCTGAACTAGGATTATCCACGGTGTCCAGCCTGTACCAACCGTCAATGCATTTATTAGATGATGAGAAGTCTTATGTCTAGTTGACCCAAAGTGGACCAGCCACCCCTCCCATGCTGACCACGCACCTGAGCAGTGAGGCAGCCACAGAGATTGTGACAAAGCCCTAACAACACAGCTCTCTATGTCCTTAATCTTTGCAGACGAACAGCAGCTTTATTATAGTGGTTATATTTAGGGAGGAATAGCCAAAAATTATCAAGCAAGCCCAGGATGAGAGTTTCAGAAACAAAATCAGAGAGGATGGATCCAGGGTGTCAAACGACTTTTGTGCTTGGCAAAAGATGAAAGTGGACAGAAAGCAAGAGAGAGGAAGGAAGAAAAGAAAGAGAAAGGGAGAAGAACTTACAAACTAGAAATGCAGTATAGAGCAAAAGCATCAACTATGAACCTTCTAATGACAGATAAAGAAAGTGCTGCAATAAAGAGGATTATTGAAGAAAGAGGGAAAACCCCAGGCTTGGCCTTTCTTAAACAGACCTGCTTGGAGATCTGAGGGCTATAATGAATCCAGACACTGGGTAATCCAGCCAGTCCTTTTATCAAATGGCCTTTTAATAACAGCTTTTAAAAAGCAACATGCCTCAAGCAACGCCTGCAATGACGGTGAAAGAGCGCTCACAGCACCGGCTCACCGCCCCGCTCATTACCCAGAGATGCTCCAGTTGCCCCACAAGCTCGGTTCTTCTGACTATTTGGCTCATGTCCCACTGCTCTCCTCAAGATCCACAGTCCAACCTCATGATCTCGGCAGATAGCGATCCTGTACCTGGCTCCATGCACCAAATTCAAACACCCCGTCGGGCACGCGCACCTTCTGCTGCTGTGGAACCAAGCGAGGAACAAAGCAGGGTCACCAACACTGATGTCGGAAAATGCAGATCTCAGAGGCTCCTACCTCTCTACTGTGGGAGAAGACTTCGCTAGTGGGGTTGCTGATTTGGACCTTACTAACTTCACATTGATAGTTGGGGTTATAGAGACACAGACACTGAACTTAAATTCAGTTCACACTGGCCTCACATCTTTCAATCACTTAGAGTTTTGTTTTACATTAAACACAAAGGATGTGGTGCTGTGAAATCTTTCTTAGTTGTGAAAACAGTGACAAGACTGGAGGAAGCAGAAGGAACTCTTAGGGCGGAGGAGAGCAGGTCTGGGGAGTCTGGCTGTGCACCAGAGCAGACACTGGCCCTCACCATGTGAGGGAGGGACCACAGGGAAGGAGAACAGGCTCTGTGATGTGACCACCGGAATAAAGTCCCAGCTCAATTCTTGCCTCTTGACAAGTCATCTGACCTCACTGGGTTTCATTTAACTCCTCAGCAAAGAAAATAACTATCACTCCTGCATAGAATTAATGAGAAGGTTATATGGAACCATGAATGTAAAGGCATTACTTCGGAGGTAGTAAAATCTAATCAGTAATAGCAGCATACAATCTATTACATATACCGCTCTCCTGTCTTAGGTCTGCATGCATGTTAGGGAACGGCTCAGTTCTGTAAGCATGAAAGAAATATCTCACAGCTGATAATTTCTATTTTTTTCTTCACTAAAATCCCCCACTCTTCTCAAACTCTTGAGAAGTAAAAGACTGTGGACCTGTGTCCATTAAAGGCCTAGCCTGTGGGATAATTACTGTGCATGTCACCATCAACTTCCATCTACAAGCACAAAATGCACGCACCTCCCTCTGTTCATGATCACTTTTTGCAGTGCTCGCAAGCTAAGAGGCCATCGTTTTCCACCTCCATAGTGTCGCAATCAAGTAAGAAGGCTTGACTTTGTGAACATGTGAGAAAGGGCCTCAACAGAACAGGACACATTAGTAAGCTAGAAACCCCATAAACCATTTATCCACAATGTGTGCAACGTCGGTGTGACCAGGAAGAACTCCGAGCTGTAGTTCAAGACCTTCTGGCCAATGTGGTGCCGTCTCTTGCCGCAGCTATAGACAAAAGCACTGGAGTCTTGTCCTTAGGTGACAAAAAGCCAACATAGTGCAAGGCATTTCCTTCCCTAACATATTCAAAATGCCCCCAGCAAAGATAAGGGGCTCATGGACACGTATTCCTAGGGTAGAAAGTCCAGGGTGCTCAGAGAGAGTTCAGTAGACTTCACCTTGAACTCCCTCTGCCGTTTGACCTTGGGCTCCAGTGAGAGCTCACCTTCAGAGTTCCACCTTTCCTTCCCATCGACACTGCTGAGGGTGCATGGGCTACTCACAGTTAGCTGAACACTTTCTTCACTCAGGAGCCAGTGATTTCTTTTATTTGGAATGTTCATATCTACTGCTTGTAAGACTAACTCCAATTTTTCTATCACTGTCAATTTTAAATATATTTTAAATCCCAGCGACTTTTCCCATGCAAAACATTTTAATCCCCAATGAGTGCTCTCCGTGTGTGTGTGTGTGTGTGTGTGTGTATTTATTTCCTGGTGTGTACTGATGCTCTGTCTTCTGTGTATGTGGGTTTGGGCAGTACAGGAGGTATATAAGATTCTCCTCTATTTCAAGGACACTTGGTTCTTTACAGAGCATTTTGGACCCTGGAGAGTTAAGGTGGCCATCGAGGTTGGAAGGAGTTTGCTAAGTAGCAGAGAGGCTTTAACCTGCAGGGACTTTGGCTATAGCAGGCAGGTCATGTAGCAGCAATGTGAATGATTTTGTACTTTCTTTTGAAGTCAAGAAGGACCAGAGAGCTCAAATGAAGGATGGAACAATGGCTACCTCCAATAATTCCTCATGGCTTTAATGACACCATACTAGATCTTGATTCTTTCTTCTCCAGCAGGCAGTGTCCCCTCGCCCCCCAGCAGGAAAGGGACTGGAAAGAAGAAATGGGGCTTTGGTAAATGAATCTGCAATCTCTTCTTTTTTTCTTTCTTTGTCTCTGCTATTCTCTGTCTTTGTCTCCCAGCTACTCCCTGGACAGCCTGGCCCGAGAGGGGCACAGCCTGGAGAAGTTGGGATGTGAGGAGGGCTGCTGCTCCATTGTTCAATCCACACACCTTGGATAAAGTCATCGGGAAAACCAGCACTCACTCAGGACATCCAGGATGGATGTTGCACTTTGGGCCTTGCTGGAACGGTGACCACTCCAGTGAAGCCCAGAGCTGCAGCCAGTGTGACCGGAGCAGGAGGTGGGCAGGCCCTGCATGCTGAAGTCCGCCTCAGGGAGATCACTGTGTGTCCCTCCCTGAGTCCTCTCTGGGGCTAGTTTCAGTTACAATTCCTTAATGCAGCACATTGTGGACCCCTCCCCAAGCTGGATTCTGACTGCAGAGTTGCTCCCTCTGCTCGGCTCAAAGACGTGCCTACATTTAGGATTTGAACACCTCCATCCTGAGAAGCTCTTGGCTTCGAAGCCCAACACCACAACCCAGACAGTAGCAGCAGGAGCTTCCTTCCATCTTGTGAGTGTGAAGCCGACTTAGCACCCTGAGGTCAGCATATCACAGGGATGCCTTTCAACCAGACACTCTCAGGACACTGAGGGCCCATGTGACTCTATACTGGGGAACAGGGGTCGGCCCAAAAGTGATTAAGCTCAAGGCCTGAAGTGTTCGTTTCCTTTCCTGGGAAGCATGGATCTGCTACATCAAGCTCCCAAGCATACAGGAAGGAAGCACCGGCCAATGAGAGAGTTCTACAACGTCCAGTGGTCTCCCTGGCCAGAGGGTTACTTCACCATTTTCTCACAATGAGCTTGGCCATATATTATTTCACCTCTTGGTGATGTTGCTGTGTCTGAAATGGTCTGCAGGGTCCCGGTAGAAGCAAGTGAGGGAAGGGATTAGCAGGCTGTCTTCCTCCTAGTGTCGGCCGAGTCACCAAGTGTCACTCCTACCAGCTGAGAGTGACATTAAGTTGTACAGGAGAACAGAACCAACACCGGGACCTGGAGCTGCTCAGGCCCTCCTCCCTGTGCCTCCTGAAGTCTGCCCATTCCCCAGCATCCTCTGACCTGCCTTCAGCTGGGAGGAGAAAGGATCCCTAGGGACCCAAAATATCTTCCCTACCTCAGCAAGGAAATGTCGGAACAATGAAGCACAGAGAACCATCTGCGCTCCTCTGATAGTTGATCCATGAGCTTGACGTTTTGGGGAGCAAGATGCATCCCCAAAAAGAGAAAAGCTCCCAGTAGAAGGAATGGCCTTAGTGTGAGGGCTGCTGTCCCTCCAGAGCCTCCTGAACTGCAGGGGGCTGCCAGAAGAACTCCCCACAGAGGGACCAGCCCTTCACCAGTTTGCAATTTGGATTCCCTTTAGTCTTCCCTTCCTCAGCTTCCCCATCAAAGATGAAGGGAGATGGGCTCCAGGAGGAACCACAGACAGAGGGCTGGGAGGCAGGAAGAGGGAGCCAACTGAGACTCTTAGCTGCTTTCATTTGCCTCAAGGACTAAAGACTGAGAAACCCCAAGAGCATCCTTCGTATGCCAGAAGGAAAGGCCATGAAAAAACCTCACCAAAGGAAAGGACCCATGAACAGCCCTCTTTGCCTCAACTCTGACAAAGGGACAGCCCTGGGGGGTAAGTGTCCAGTGCAGGTCATAGCAGGTCTGCAGGGAGAAGTGCAAATACACCCTGGAAAGAGAAGCCGAAGAGTGAACCCGCTTGGACAAAAGCAAAACAGGCCTGGGCCTAGGTGTGTGATCATCTGAGATGTCCCCACCAGGATATTACAGGTCTCAGTGTGCATCCTGGCTGCCTAGGTGATTGCAGGGAGCCTCTGTGCACCCCCACCCAAGAGCCCAGCATCTGGGGGTTGTTGGCTGTTGGACCCCCAGTGTGGCTGGCAACTTGCTGCCTGCCTGTGGAAGCGACTGCTCTTTGTTCCTGCGGAGTGTCAGTCTGATCTGGTGGGAGCAACCCTGGGGATATTTGCTGGACACTGAGCCTCCAGGCAGTCCTGTGCTTCCCTGTCTCCTCCTGACTCCTGGGACCTCTGGGGTAATAGATCCTTAATAAAGCCCTCACACACATTCTCATCTTAGGGTTTGCTTTGGGATCCAGATTAAAACAGTTCTATTTGTAATTCTCTCAAGTTTTGTGATTAGGAGGAACCTTAAGGAAAGGGTGTGTGCGATGCCCAGGAGGCTGTGAGGAAGAGAAAGGAGAGATGCAGACTGTAGCTGGGCGGGGGGCAGGGACACATGGAATCCTGGGGGGCAGGAGAGAGGGCTGAGTACAGTCAGTAGACAAGAGAGACAGAGAGAGTTAGAGGGCCTTCTAGGGACATGGACACCCAGGGGATTCAACCTAGATGGGTAAATACAGAAAGGGACTAGCAAGAGTTGCAGAGCCTGTTTATGGGAGAAGAGCATGTGGAATGGAGATCTTATGTGGAGTGAGCCCTGAGCTCATGCTGATGAAAAACACATCTGCATGAACAAAAAAGGGAAGGTAAAGATTGTGTCAAAGACATGAACGCGGATGTGCGGCCTATGTTTGGGCACTGGTCTAATGGGAGCAGACACTGTGAAATGCACAGGAAGAAAGTCTAAGAAGGATGCCCACCTGGGTCACCCCAGAGAGGCCCTGAAATACCCCTAGGAGGCCTTCGTTCTCACCCACTGCAGTTGAAGTGCTATTTCAGGAGATTGGGGGCAGCCCAAGGACACGGTGGTAGAAATAACATTTGACAGCAAAGCAGAAAAGAGAAGGCAATGAAGAGGGGAAGCCATGACAGCCAGGAACGGGAAAACCTGAGGGGTCCCTGGAAGGTTTTCCTTCCAAAATGCTGGGTCTTAGACCATCAGACATCTAAACAGATCTTCTCTTAGAGATTACAAGATTGACTTCAACATCATTCTTCAGGCTGACTGCAAACATTCCCGTTTCCAAGAATCCAGTCTCCAGGCCTAGCCTTCTGTTTCTCATTGTCCTTCACTTTAAGTCCCTACCGTGCTACCTTACAGAAGTGGATGATCAGGGAGGGTATGCTCTAGGTTTACTAAGTTGTTCAGTGAATCACAAATGTTCATCGGGCATGTACTCTGCCCCACAAACGGCATCAGGACGTACGCAAAGCAAACCAGGATGAACAAGGCAGCCACGGGCAGACACCACTCGCACAAAAGAGCTAAGGGGACAGACTGCAGCAAAGGATGCAACAGGAGGTTGTACTTCAAAAAGACTGTTTGGAGGGAGCCTCTCCTAGTCTATGGGGACAGGAAAGGGCTTGTAGAAGTGGTGTTTTTGCTGAGAACTCTGCAAATAAGTATACATTTAGTGCCTGAAAGGACCTGAGAGAGCATCTATTAACCTACAGAGAAGGAGCCTTGAGACGCTATGTCCATGAAGCGCTTCATGGAGCTATTTAGTTCAAGACAGGGTGAGGATGAGAATCTGTATCTCTTGGTTCCCTAACCTGAGATGAAATAAGTGTTTTCTGGTGTTGGTGGGTTCTAAAAGTGATGCTGTAATAAACATTCCAAAGGGTTGACAACATGCTGGGTGTTACTCAGATGCTAACAAGATGCCTACATCTGCAAGCTGTCGTGCACAAGTATACTTTATCTGCTAAAACCTCACTTTGCATGCTCATCTTTAAGAGAGGCAATGGCCATGCTGGAGCTTTTGGACTGATCTCCACGGAGTCTGGAGAGCTGGACCCTTGTTTCATTATCTAATGTGTGGTGACACACCTGGGTCCCTGGATGTCCTGTGCCTCATTTTCATGTGTCAAGCAGGAAACCACTCTCTGCTGCCTCATTCTGTGGTTGTCATGAGGATCAAGGTAAGCAAGTAAGGGAAAAGGGTAGAGCTCTACGAGAACATGCAAGCCCTGTGAGAAAGTACAGTTGTCCCCTCTCTTCAGTATCATTCCCCCAGTAACCAAACGCATGCCTACACCGCCACAGTTAACAAGAAACATTTATCTGCTGTGCTGCTATGCCTGCCGATGCCGTGCTCACTCTTCAGAACAAAACATCTTCCTTACTCTATTTTAGGAGCTGATGATACAAAGAAGATAACAGCTACTTCAGTGAAATGAAGAAGGGGCTGTGCACAGGCAATTCAGTGACAAATACGAGACAACAGAAAGAAAACTGCCAGGTTTTAACCCTGAGAGCACAATGCCCAGGCCTGAACCCAAAGGAGAAACCCTTCAGAGAGGGGTGTTGTTCCTCCCTGGGGCCCACTTGGCCTTGCCTCCTGAGAGGTAAAGGTGGGAGGAGATGGAGGGTGAGGTCACAGATGCAAACATGTCAGCTAGGACAATCAGCTCTCAGTCCACATGCCATGAAATTATCTTTCTGGAGTAACTGTTTTGCAACCAACACTTATCCAAGTCCTTTTCAGACACGCCCGTGGCTTCAGTGAAGCTCTCTACTAGCTGGTCTCAGTAGGAAAGGATTCTTCTTGACTGTTCTTGACTGATTCTTGGAAAACTAGTTTTCTCTGAGTACACTATTCCCTAACATTAACCCTTCAACAGCAAGACTTTCCCCACTTTCACTCAAATCCACACCCTTCTGAACACTAGACAGTGGAGTGGGTTAGGTGCCAGTCTCCCCTCATTGGGCTGTGATGCTACACCAGCCTCTCCTGAGCAACCTCTGCTCACTACATTCAACCCTTCCAGGTCACCGTGTCCTTCTGAGAGAAAAGCACTTCTAACGACACTAATGAACTCATTTATTCGAAACCCTTCTGTGGTTCCCATAGCCTCCATAAAGAGCTCAAACATTTCAAAAGAATACACTAGGATGCTCCCAGTCTCATTTTGATCCATCGTCTCACAAGGAGCCATGTCCCTCTGCAGGTCTGGCTGGAGTTTTGCTGTAGAGAAGCACACAGCTCTCCCTTATCTTAGGGTGGGGTTAGGTCCTGATCAGTCATTGTCAACTGTCACATCCAAAATCAGAAATGCATTTAAACACCAATCTATCAAGCTTCAGAGTTTAATCTAGCCTATTTTACACATGTTCAAATCACACTAGCTGACAGTTGTGCAAAATCATTGAACACAGAGACTATTTTACAGAAGAGTTTTGACTGTCTCATGGGAGATATTTAATACTGCAGTGAAAGGTAAAAATGAATGAATGATGGTTTCCCTCATGATCACATGGTTGCCTGGGCATTGCTGCTCCTTGTCCCTGCCTCACATCATCAGACAGCATCTGCAAAATTAAATGTATGGCTTCTGTTGCATGCATATTGAAGAATTGTTAAGTTGAGCCATTGGAAGTTGAGGACCATCGGTATGCTTTTGCAGTTTTCTTGTAGTTTCTTCATTAAGGGAAGAATCCCAGGGCTCACATGCTGTTCCCTTTGTCAAAAGCCTCTCCTCATCTCCTCACCCACAGGCCCTATCTTCCCATGGTGTGCTGTGACCTACCACATCTGCACAGACATCACCACATCCCTTAACACTTCTGCTGCATCATTCACCAGGCCTGATACCAATAGTGAGGCAGGACCAGTCTATTTTCTTTGTTTTACCACCTTTCCCCCAGTGCCAACCATGAGACCTGGTCCACTGTCACTGTGCGTCATAAAGGCTCTAGTACTTGAAGTGAGGTCTCATGCAGCAGCTTTGATGTTAAACCAGGACCCTCTGCAACAGCCTCAGGCACACCCCATCACTGGACTCCCACAATGTCTCCTCCACGCCAGCACACTTCCCTGCTGATGTCACTGATCCCATCACATGCTCCACTAAAGAATGAGAAGCCAGAGCACAACTCACATTTCACAAGCGATTTTCTTCATTAATCAGAAAAAGAATAGCTCAAACTTTCCTTGTGCTTGTCAGCATGTACAACCCATTCATTTAGAATTATATCCCATGGATTCATCAAAAGAAAGGAAGAGACAGAAGACCCAAATCTCTCACCCAGACATAGGACTCTAAAGTGTGAGACTATGGGTCAGTCATTTCACCTTCCTGGTCCTCAGTATCCTCATCTGTTCAAGACAAGGTGCTCTGTGACAGGCCCTGAGCACTATTGTGTGTATCCCATGAAGACTTCCCTATTTTCTGATGGGCAGGGCTGTCTGGAATCTTCACATTTCCTGTCTTTGTGATGGTAAACAGAGAGGAAAGATTAGGAATTTAGAAGAGAAAACCATGTAGAATTGTGAGGGCAGGATGCCAATTACTAAAATGCAATAAATGCAAACTTGTCTTCATGTCTTATGCAAATTCTCAAGAGAAAGAGGGGTATAAGTGCAAAAGAGCATGTTTCATTTCACCTCAGCAGGACACAGAAGAGTCAAATAACATTAATTAGAATTTAAATACATGGAATAAAATTAACAATGTGATTATTCCTTTCATGGTAATTATCAAGAGAATCACAAAAAAAGTCAAAGGGATAAAAATATTGTATCTTCCCCTTTCTTCCTTTTTGGAAATACATTCCACTCTTCTTAATCTTTCAACTTAATACAGCTGATATGATATTCCTAGCATCTCTCCATCAATACTCACCAGTTCTCATGTCTGAAGCTTGTTTCTGTTTCCTGCCCCACTAACCAGCTGATTCATCTTGTCTGCTAAGCTGATGTTCTCCTGTTGGTCATCTCTAGTAAACCTTCTCTATCTGAAACTACTTATTGGTAAAACAAATGCCTTATTTCCCAGCTTACAACATACCTTGGAATTAGATTCTTCTAATTAAAAATAGGAGCCACTCTGGCAAATTTATCTTCATCAAAGTTGTTTAATATGTTCAATGATCAGCAGAATACCCAAGGAGAAAGCAGACATACAGTGATGTGCAGAGGATAAAGTTATTCTTAATAAGGTGTCTGAGTCAAATGCATTAGGAAATTCAAGAAATGGAGGAATAGGGAGAAGGGGACAGAAAGAGGAAAGGTAGGAAATAAGACAAGTAATGCTATAGTGTAGCTTCCACCACGTGCCATCGTTGAGGTGGAGACCACGGGTGATTCCAATACTCTGCCCTCTTCCCTCGTCATTCTAGTAACATCATATAGTCCCAATTGCAAATGATGCTAAGCAGACAATTGTGTGTGTGTGTGTTAAAGAAAAGCAGTAACAGCAATAACAAAAATCCTGTTTCATTTCCTAATAAATCTTTCTCAACGGCTTTGAAGTAGAGTAGACAGGAAGTTGAAAATGTATCTATGCCTAGGTAGGCAGGGGAAGCCTGGCTGCTGTTTGCATTTAGGAATCCCATCTTAAGATATATTTCTTCTGTCTTAAAAGAGAGAATAGAGGCCCTTAGGGAATCTGTGATTGGACAAAATTTCCCAATCTTCTTACATATAGGCTCACTTGGGAATGTCAAAACCTGTCAATTTGGGTTCTTGGAATCTCTGTGTTCCCCCTATGTTATCTCACTGGAGGCAAAATCCACCTTGGGCTGAAGTTGGAAAACTACCCTCCAAGTTGTCTCAAAAACTTTCTTTAGAGACCCAGTGGTAATGACACTTCGTACACCATTGTATGCATTACAAAATATTGCTCTTTCTAGAAACATAAATAATTTTGGAGCCCAAGTCCCTTATGCCCCTCCCGTCTTCTCTTTAAAATATATAGCCAAATTGACTTTCTTCCACTCACACACATTGCTTTTGCAAATGTTACCTTCCCAAGAGCATTTTGTAAAGAGAGGTTTTCACACAACAACCTTCTGAGTCCACTAAGACCAATCTGTTCCAAGAAAACATCCCCTCCTGTCCCTGGTGATTTCTGTCCTTAGCAGTTATCTGTACCTACACCATCCAAGTTATATGGTTTGAGTGAGCTCCACCACAACCACGAGTCCCTGTAATTGTGGCTGCGGGTCCTGTAGGGAGGCTAAGAAGGGGAGGGAGGGGCTCTAAATCTATGGTCTCAGGGCTGGTCCACAGAGAGTGAGGAGGTCCTTGGGGAGGCAGTCTGTGACACTTTACTCTGTGTGGTCCCTGAGTGGCTTCTAAACACCACTGCTGAAAGAGGAAGCACCATTAGCAACAGTCGAGATATCACATTTTGTATGCATATTCGAAAGACATTTATTATCTGTAGGACATTGTTAAGAAATTGCTCTACTATTTGATTTGTGTTAAATGATTAGTAAACATGTTTATCAAAGTAAATAAAACCCGTAGACTGACTTCAATTGAATTCACAGGCATCCGTGTCTGACAGGAAGAGCAAACCATCCCACGGGGACCTGGCGTGTCACTGGGCATGTGCTCAGATTTCAGGGTTTTGTTCAGCTTTTTTCCAAATGCAAACTAATGGTCACAAGCAAGGGACAATGGAGGACAGACAGGTGAGTTTGCCAAATAAGAATGGCATATGTCTGAAAAGAGTACCAAACTTTCAGAGGGACAATTTCCATGTGAGAGCCGTGTCTGGTATGGTCACCTCGAGGAAGAAGGCTGGATCTAAGACCAGAGTTGGCCTCTGGAACATGCAGACCATAAACTCAGACATCACTAAGGCTGCTGGCATGACATCCTTTCTCCTATTAATAGCAACTTCTTCCATTCTGCTCGCCCCAGAAAACGAAATGAATGAGGCTTGGCTGCAAGTGTAGGAGAGAATAAAGCCCAGGAGGGCCATAAATCCGAGAGCAGAGTGGCAGACACTGTAATCTGCTGGAATGACGCTTTGGCTCAAGGAAAAGAACCTCTTTGGGGAACCAGTGGAGGGAATCAATGCCCATAAAAGCATCCGAGGCAGCAAGCAACAGCAGAAAAGATAGATACTGTTGACCAGGACATGTAGCGGATTGCAGGTTGTAAAACAAAATAGAAAGTCATTAAAGTGGTGGGCAAAGGGCACGGTTGTGCGAGGTGGGTGTCACAGGGGACCTGTGTTAGAAGGGCTTAGGACTGCCCATCAGTCAGAAGGGCAGGCTTGCCAAGATGCCTCTGCGTGGCTCTGAGACCTGCACAATAGACCCTTCTCTATGCACAAACCGCAGAGAGCAGAGCGATGGTGAGTATTTATTGCCACTTATGTAATAGGTCTATTTGGAAACACATTCTGACCAGCTTATCAGGGTATTAATACATCACAGGCATATTGAGCTGTATTCATTTAGGGTTCGGGTTGCTTTAACCAAAGACTTTCCTGGGAAGCATGCCAGGGTACATTTTCTGGAATGAGTCCCCTTTTCTGCCTCATTCTCTACCATCTGATCCAGCAGAGGGCAGAGTCAACCCGTAAGACTCAAGCTCGGGGATCTGGGGGGAGCTTGAGATAGGAATTGTGCCGGGAAAAGGGGCCAGAAAAGCAAATAACCCCTTTATCGTGCAAGGTGGATATGGGGGCGCTTTTTGAAACTCTTGGGATAAAGGACAGTGAACAGGATCAGAAAGAAGCCAGTTAAAGTGCCCTCAGGGCACTGCCTCAGTTTCCCAACCTGTCAAAGGAGTAGAAGGTGAATTACATCTAATGCACGAGGTATGCAAAAGCCGTTTGACAGGTCACAGGGTTCCCCTCTGACAACAAAGGGATGAGAGACAGCAGGCACAGAGTCGGCGTGAGGCCCCAAACCAGACAAAGGGAGGAAAAAAGCAAGTCTGGAAAGTCCTCATCTCCATCTGTTGTCCCCCATTTGGGGCCTTCTCCTGTACATTCCTTTGTCCTCTTTCTCCTCTAGTTTCTGTTGCTGCTCCTGCTCCTCTCCAGTTGGGGGATTCAAAGGGAATCTCTAAACAACCTCTGCGGTCACAGCAATAGCTTCTTTCTCCACCACAGGAGGTAGCTGTGAAGAGGGCCACCTGGCCAGTGATGGTGAGCATTTGGATTCCAAACCCATTACCTCTTTTTGTCAGTCTCTGCAAACCACAAAAAGTGAGGTTGGTTCCCAGCTCTGACAGGAAAGAAATCGGTGATGGTGGGACAGGAAACATGAGCCACCTTCATCTCCCACCATGAATACCTGAGCAGGTGTCTCTCGTCTTCCTCAGCACTGTCCCTGTACCTCACCACCCTGCCACAAGGAAGCCATTGGCCACAGCTGCGCCGAAGGCCCTCCTTCTAGACTGGCTTAGATTTGGCCTGCTCTGGCACTGACGAAGTCCATTCATCAGACTTTTCTTCTGGGAAGAATTGATAAATTCAGGAGCCTGTTGATCTTGACTGTTGAAATTTCTGTTCCCATACACAGACATTTCCTCCTGCACATAGATGGCGACACCCTCTTCCCCATACTGCACAGGGGTGCCTGTGGGGACGTGATGCTCTTATAAAATGTGATGCTGCAAAATTTCTGGGATGCATGCCTCCTTTAACAATAGCCTAGAAATCTTCCTCACCCTGCACCTTACTCTCCCCACACAAATCCTGTGGGGGCCTGTGTGCTTTAGTCAAACTCCCTCAGGCATCACGGATAACATCCCTTATTCATTCATCTGGTCAGCCACCAACAATGTCTTCTCTGCCTCTCTCCTGTGTGCCAGGAGCAGGGTCCACATGATAGACAGGACAGAACGACCTCCTGCTGTGCGTGACTGAAGCAGGACTGTGAAGGCAGTGTTGTGAGTCACGTGGGGCACACTTGTGTCTAAAACACTCCTGCTCTGATACCCACAATAAGTTCCAGATTGTCCTGGCCAGAGAGAAGGATTGGAGTAAGAAACAGACATGTGAGAATCATGACAGGAGAGCATTTTCACAAAGGCCCTTCCATGTTCATCACCATGAGGAATTCAGAATGCAAGGTGCAGGTCAGTTCCAGACAAGGCAGGGATGCCTCCTCCTGTGTACTGAGATCCTTGCTGTTCCAGGAGACACACAGGACTTTTCTGAGAACCCCGAGGTCCTGCCCAGCAGGACAGAAGTAGAGCAGGATGGGCTGGAGGGGAGGGGCAGAGATTAGAGATGCTGACTCAGAGTGAATGTGGGGTGAAAGGGGTGAGGAAGAGTGGGGGGTGCGGCACAATAATGGCTGAGGTGATGATTATCACCAGCTTGAACCAGGCACTGCTTAATCTTATTTAATCTCTAAATAGTTTATCTTATTCAATCAGCACAACTGCTCTGGAGGGAGCTGTCACAAATACCTCCCCTTTACAGGAAAGAAAATCGAGGCTCAATATATCTCCTAAGGTCACATAGTTAATAAATTACAGAGCAGGTATATGCGCTATATAGAGAAAGTAAGCAAACCAGTGAAGCAAATCAAACGAAAATAGATGTTTAGTCTTGAAGACCAAGTTAGGGATTACCAGAAGGGAGAGGAGGATGGGGAGGAAAGATGGATAAAAGAGGCCAAGGCTAAGGTGAAGGGTAACATTGAATCATTGAAGTTAAACTTAATGATTTATATATAGATGATGATTTATGATAATGTACATCTTTGATGTATATCAAGTTTTGTTGCAATGTTCCTTCTATAAAATTAAACAAATAAATCAAATAAGTAGATAAATTTAAAAAAATTACAAAGCAAGGATGAGAACTCTGGTGGTCTCTCTTTGGGAAACCCATACTGTTTAGTTTAATCTTACTCTGCGTCTTGGTTCCTGACTTGGGTAAATGGGACATGCAGGACTCTGGAAGGACAGCAATATGAGGAAGAGCTTCATACATGCAGGGATCTCTTTGGGCAGCAAAGTACTGGCTCTCTTATCGATTCCTGTGGGCTGGTCTTGCCTGCTCACATAGATTTTTCTGCCTGTAGGACAGGGGCCTCTCTGTGACTCTTCAGCGGCAGGAGTCCTAGGGCAGGTGTGCAGACACCTGCTGATGGGCACACCATGTACAGAGAGTTGGTGGAAGGACCACTGGCAGGATGGACTCCGCTGCTTCTCAGGGAAGAGCAGCTGTGCGTTACATCTATGAAACTGACTTTGGCTCCTTCGCATTCAGACAGCTCTGGTCAGTTTTGTCCATGGAATGCCACAGTGCAGTGGACCACACAGGACTTCCATCACCAAAGCTCTTATTAATGGATGGGTCTCCCAGTAGGTCTTCTGGGGACACGCTGGGTTGAGATGGCAGATCTGACTCTATGACTACATTTGAGTGGAAATCATATAGACTTAGCTACTTCTTGCTCATCGTGGAACCTCTTTTCCTCTACCCTCTTTTCCCCAAACTACCCCTATGCCCTTCCAGCCCCTCTGTGTCCTTGTCATGAACAATGTATTTTATATGAAGCTGTAAACCTTGATGACAGCTTCCTTGTCACTGTGGCCCTCATGCTGAGTGATACATGGCACTGACCCTCCGGCAGCTGAGCAGCCTCGTTACAAATGAGAGAAAAGAGACAGGAAGAAGGAGGGAGGATGAAGAAAAGGGAGACCAATAGGATGGAGCACAGAAGAAAAAGAAAAAGAATTACAGAAGGCCAGAGAGGGGAAAAAAATCTATTGTTTAAATGAGGAAAAAGTTTCAGTAACATAAAAGCGGGTATTTCTATAATCACAGTTCTTTTGTTTATTGGCTAGATAACTGTGTGTGTGTGTGTGTGTGTGTGTGTGAGAGAGAGAGAGAGAGAGAGAGAGAGAGAGAGAGAGAGAGAGAGAGAGAGAGAGAGAGAGAGACAGAGAGAGAGAGAGAGAGAGAGAGAGAGAGAGAGAGAGAGAGAGAGAGAGAGAGAGAGAGAGAGAGAGAGAGAGAGAGAGAGAGAGAGAGAGAGAGAGAGAGAGAGAGAGAATGAATTAGGCATCAAAAATCCAATTTTGAACCTCACTACTGTGACAACTCCATCCTGGAGAAATTCTGAGCAGGGTGACTCTAGGTGTCTTTAATGAAATGTCAACTAAGGAGGCCATGAGACTGCATCAGAAGGGGTGTGTCCTGGGAAAGGCAGGGTTGGCACACTCCACAGGAGACCTCAGTTCACAGGTCACTGCTGTGGACAGGAGCTGGCTTGGGGTCCCCTCTTGGAGCTGCCCTGCTGGGACCTGCTGGGCTCTGCTGGGATCTGTAGTCTAACATCAAAAACAAAGGCTCTTTTGTCCATTGGCAGAGGGGAACCTGTCACCTCTTTTATACCCACACTGGGGCCAGGAGGTGAATCCTTCAGGCTCTTTAACAAATTCATGCAGTCTGACAGTAGGTGGCATTGCTGCAGCCTAGTGCTTTGTTATAAACATTTGTTCCCAAGAAAACCCTGTTGATTCGACTTTAACAGCCCCAGGGGAGGCTGATTTGCTGACTACAGAGTTGCCTAAACAAAACCAGTTGGAAAAGAATCTTACAGAACACCACAGTGGGAAAATCCACGCTCGCCTCTTCGGGGCTTCCTGATACCCCCCCCACCCTTTGCCTCCCATGTTGTTTTCCTCCTTCCCATCCACCTCCAGCAGGGATGACATTTAATGCAATTTTTAGCCTAGGCCAGGCTCTAAATTCCTAGCCTCAAAGCCCACCCCACAAAGAGATGGCATGTTGCCACCTTGCACCCAGGGTACAGCTTCTAGCAGAATCTCTGCCCTGGCTTCTCTAGACACACTACTCAGCTCCTAAGTTACTTTACCCACATTTCAAATGAACAGACAGTGGAGGTGTTCTCCTTTCAGTTCTGTGTATAGAGGCAGAGGATGGAGTGAATGCAGCCCATGGTGTCTCGGTTATTAGATATGTCTGCAGAATACAGGTAATTTGCGGTGCTGCTCTGTGCAATTGGCACTAATGGCACATGCATAAAACAGAGTCATCTTCCAAAACATGCGTCAAAGGAATATATTTACCAGGCACAAAGGCCAGAGGCAGAAGAATTGAACCCTAATGATAACATGTTTGTAGAGAAGTGATGCACTTAAGTTATTATGTATGAAAACTATTGGCAAAATTGTCAGTCTAGGCTCGTTAGAGAGAGAGGATGAACAGAGGGGGTGGGCCTGCTGGCTGGAGCGGAGCGACGTAGAGCTGCTGGAAGACATGGGTTATAAGCGGGAAAGGAAAATAAAATGAGAAAGAAAGCTTCTGAAGTAGTCGAATTTAAGAGAGGAACAGGAGGCGATTTGGTAGGTCAAAGGGGGTTTGGCACGAATAGAGTTGGAATGGGATCCTATGATCTGTGCCTAATAGATCTTGTATAGAAACAAATGGAGTCAGGCATTTTCCATTTAGTCCCTCATCACTCACATTTCAGTTCATAACTGTTGATCCTGGGAAACGCATGTGCATCTTGGATTTTTTTTTCCATGTTAGATTCTAGTGTCTACTGTTGCGACCGCTTTAGTCATTGTGGTTGATCATTTACATTTCATGCTTGGATCCTGAGGTTGGTTGGTGTTTTAAGAGCACAGAATTAACACCATGACCCTGATTTTATATTCAAAGTGAATAAGGTCTTGGGAAGAAAGGCTCATGCATGGCATCACAGGAGATGAGTTTGGTGATTAAGATGAACGGCACTTCCTCGGGCTCCTACACAGAAGTGCTCCTCTTCTGTCTCTACAATGGGAAGGACACCCCTGGCCTTGACTACTGTCTTCCAGGAATGCTGTGAACTTTGATGAGAGTTAAACCAGAAGAGAACATACCAAGATGAAGTGATCACTTGATAGAGATTGATAACTTAAAAAGGACATCCATCATTAATAAAAGATACCAGATCATCCAAAAACAGTGACCAGTACACACACACATGTGCACACACACACATACACACGTACACATATTTCCATCACCTCCTCTGACATACAGCTTGTGGCAACACTGTCAGTCTGTCAAGAGATGGCAGTCGGGTGAGACTACAAGTAAGGCAGAAAGCAGAAATTGTATCTGTGGGCAATCTGGAAAAGGTCTGCTTTCTTTTGCTGTTACTGGTATACATCTCCCTAGGAGTCTGAAGGACAAGGTGCCTATGAATCTTCTCAGAACCCTGTGCAGAATGCCACACACTACCCTCCTGTTACCAGATGGAAAAAGAAGATTAATGACCATAGATGGATGGATCTAGCTTAAAGATAGTCATTCCTCATATGGAGGGATGAAACATTATTAGGTGGTATTTCTCTTGACCACAGCAAAGACTTACTGGAGGAGTGTGTCTAAAACTTGTGGTCAGAGTTGGGTAGGAAGGTCTGCCCTGGGCCAGGTAGTCAGAGTGATGTCAGCTCTCCTCTCTCCAGTTCCCTTCACTCTGTCTTCCTTGAGTTCATCAGTCTGTCAACCCATGGGGAGAAGGAAACAACCTGGCTTCTCTTTTGGTTACATATACTCAGAGATAAAAAGAAAGACAACATGTACATTTAGAGAAGGCATTAGCTCTGATCAGTGTTAAAGCCAGAGCTGTTCAACATGTGCAGAAAGAAAATAGCAACATAAACAGAGGGGAGAAACAAAGACAGGGATTAAAAAAAAAAATCAGCAGCTGAGATGTAAAACCAAGCTATGACTAGGGGAAAGGCAAGCCCAACTCAGACTAGGGGGGACTGGATTCAGTGATGCAATGGTGAATTTGCAGAAGCTCATTCTTCTCAATTTCCTATTATTTTCCTTGCTCTATAGCTCTGATGAGTGTCGTTTTACTGAAACATGTTCATCACAAGCGCGTGATTCCCTTCTCACACCAAGGAACAGTGAGCCATGCCATTCTGGTCCCAGCCCCCCACCCCCAACTTGCTCTAGACCAGGGTCACTGTGCCCTGTGAACTACGTTCCAGCTTTTCAGGGCATTGCCAAGACAATCATTTCATTTAACAGCTCTGATCATCTGTGGCCTCAGTACATTAGTGTGGAAGGTCCCCAGGGCCCATCAGAGACGGTGCTTTGGCAGAAAGGTGTGAGGCCAGGGGGCTAGAGGACAGCCAGCTGATTTCAATTGTGTCTGAAAACCCCATTTTAGCTTAGAATGATGGAGGCAAATGATTTCAGGCATTAACCTTTGCTGACTCCTCACCCAGCTGCCTCTGGTCTTGATTGAAGGGTAAGAAGGTTAATTATTGCCAGACTCATCTTTTGGACTTCACGGACCATATTATGGATACTGGGGTCGGGGGAGGAACCCAGGCTTCGGAGGAGAGTAGTGGGAATGAAATTGGCTGCCTTTGTTGCTATAAGTGCTGTTCCAGCTCAAGTCTTTGTTATCGGATGGGTCAGTCCTGAGGTCAAGGATGCATGTCCCCAAATCCAGATGTTAGGATGACAAGGGTAATGACTCCTACCACTGCACAATGTGCTTTGGACAGTATGCCCAGTCCCGGCCAGACATCCCTCAGTAAGGTCTGCATAGAAACCCTTTATGAATGAGCCTTTTTTCCCCCAAATCTGAGGAAGGACTACAGAGCTCCAGTGTCTAGGAGTTTTCAGTCACTGTAAGATGTTGAAAACACCCAGCTGATGACCAGTGGGGAGAATGTATGAGTTTAGGTAGAAAAAAACGAGAGGCACCCATGTGTAGGAGAACATGGCTTCATCAGTGGGCAGCTGGAGAAAGACACTGAGAAGGAACAAGGCAGGCTGGGGGCAGAGGAGAGACTACTATAACTATCTCTACTCCTTTCCCCCTCCTTGCCTCTTTCACCCCCTTGAGGACATCATCCTTAAAATATATTTCATTTCACAGCTGCATTATGGTACCACAAAATCCTGGGAATCCAATTTAAGAACAGATTACCTCCTCACTTACTTCATTTGAAGCAATTACATGTTAATTTTCATTGAAACCAGCCTAATGCATACCAATCTGATGCTGCAATCTCATTTGAATACTTAAGGGAACTTCCAAGGGTGTGGGGCTCCAGAGATTTATATTTAAAGGGCTACTTCATCATTCGTTTCCTCGGTGGGCTTTCATATATCCCCAGTCCCTCCCCATAGCTTCTCAGGAGAGCAGTTTTTGCCAAGAAAGAAGAGTCCATCAGCTTGATCCCAAATTGCAAAGAGCTTTCCTTGCAGAGGGAGCTCACAATCGGGGGTTTCTATCTTCTCTCGGCCATTTTGCCGTGTGTGATTGAGATGAAAACACCTCTACCTCACTTGTCTCCCTGCAAAGTCAAGACTCATTGCTTGCCATCTGCATAAAGGGAGAGGGGGCTGTGCCAAATCCCAGGTTTTCTCAGCCTCCATCTACACTCTCAATCTGCACCCATCTCAAAATGTTGATTACTACATACTGTATTCCCAGCCATTCACCTAAGGAGGGAATAGCTTTCCAGACAAACCCTGTGCATTGATTTGAGCCACTGGTAATTAATAATACTCAGGGACTTTGAAATCAGCTGGTCTTTTCATTTTAGAATAGGGAAGTTAAAACAAAACAAAACAAAAAGCAAAAGCTTGTCTGCTTAGTTTATGCATTTAAACTAAAGAAATTCATGTTTGAAGCTACAATTTAATTAGATTGCAAGACTGTAAAGGACCCTGAAACTAGTGTGAGGATGCTATATAAATGTGTTTTATATTATGCTGTAATTAATCTATCCTGGCATGGAGGCAGGCAGATGGGAGTGACAAGATTGATTTAATTCAAGACAGTCCAGAGTCATGTCTCCCAAGCAGGCGAGTTCTTCTTTTGTTTTGAATTAGGTACTTGGAGCTGTGGGGTCAGGTAAGTAACTCGACAGATACCTGGAGCCATTGCCTGAGCTTTGCCCTGAAGTCAGACAGGTGTCTAGAATATGGATTACTTGATACAATACATATGCATTGGGCCCCCACTGTGTGCCTCTTCTTGGAGGCAGCAGAAGAGCAGAGACTTAAAGAATAAATAACAAGGTCCTTGTTCTTGAGAAGCTAACACAAAGAAAAACCAAAATAAGCAAATATGTCAGATGATCAGTGCAGTGGAGAATCACTGAGGGTAAGGAGGTTAAGCAATGTGATGGTGGCATCGTTTCATGGCTTTATTATTATTGCATCACACTGGCCGAGCAGATCAGAGCCTATTGCATTGGGAGTGTCTTTCTGGGAGGAATCAATAGACTTGGCAGAATGATTTCTTCAGTGTTAGTTACACCCAGACGGTAATGCTTTATGTATCAAGGTATGTCGATGCCCCTTGCCAAGCTGCAGCCCTCCACTTCTCAGAATCATGACTTGTCACAGTTTTTGCCAGAGAAGCTTGGAAAAACCAGAAGGTCATATGTGATAAGACTAGGAGTCAGAGGCAGCCCAGGAGTGGGGCTCATTCTCATATCCCAGGCTGAAGCCTGACATCTCTCTCTAACCTTTTCAGTCTAAACACAGAAAGAACAAAAACGATGTTCCCTTCCCTTGTAAAGAGCTTGGCAAATATGCTTTTTTGACTTCTTGTAGCAAGATTGGAAACCATTTACATCGCTGGAGGGTTTACTAGATGGGTTGAATGCAGTGGTAAAACAAAGAAATGATCATTTTAACAGAACACTCTTGGTGTCTAATAGGAATGCTCTAATGCAGGAATCAAAATGAAATGAGTCACTCAGGAACTCTGGACCTCTCCGACTGCAGGTGAAAAGGCTTGGGAAGAGCTTGCCGTGATCAGTGGATACCACGCAACAGTTCAACCTCTTTGAGAACCTGATAGCATAAACTCGATATTTTCCTCTGTGGACCCTCCTTTCCCTTTTCTTTAATCTGGGCCCCTCAGGACACATTTCTTCCCTAAACCTGTAGTCCATTCTTTCACAGTGTTCTAACTACGTTGTTGTTTCTCATCTTTAAGACTACAGTGGGGGAGGGCAGGAAAAGGCTTGAATTGCTTCTCTATCACTCGTGGCTGAGAAGAGTCTATGACATGATCATCTCAGCTGAGTTCATTATTTTGGCTTGATTCGAACAGCAACTACTTGCATTTTCAGGGCATATGTCATCATTTCCCAGGCACAGGCACTCATCATCCAGCACCTTCGTGCCAGGCACTGTGCTATGTTCTGGTGGTGTAAGAGACCATCGTGGCCTTGAAATAACCCTAATTACAGTGAGGACGCAATGTAGTGACAGGTATGAGGGCAGTATCTGCAGGCTGGTCTGAGTGTGGAGAAGGGTCTGGCCATCCACACACCTATTCTGTGTGCATTCCCTGGCTCCTTGTCTTCTACTCTGTATCCAGAGAACCACATTTTCCCCATTCCTGAGATGTCATCTTCTCTGGCTTCAGCAGCGGTTCATGTAAGGAACAGGGAGGACGTTCCCTTCCATTGCATTGGGTACTATCTATGACAGTGTCTGTGTCTTCCCATCCCCTCCCTGAACAATGTAGCCTCTGCTGGCTGGGTTTGGTCCCTGGGCTTAAACCAGTGCCTCAGTCCTGGGGATGAATGTGGGTGGGGAGGGAGTAGTAGAATCAGCTGTTATTTTATCTCTTATTGCCTTGCCACTCCACTGTAGTCTTCGCCTCTCTCATCACCTCCACTGCTAGTGTAACTAAGTATGCCTATGGATATAGGGAGTGTGGTTTCAGGCTGGAATATGTATCTAATCCAGATTGCAGAGGAAGGGAATATTCTCAGAGTAGCTGAGGAGACCACACCTGAGTTGAGTCTGGAAGCAGCTGCAGCTGTGAATCAAATGATGAATGGGGAGGACATAGGAGGAAAAAGACCTGCATTTTTAGGTTGCTTGCTTATTTGCACAGTGCCAGTAGATCAGATCTTCTCTGATCTCCAGGTGGTAAAGGAACACACCCAACCACCTCCGCTGGGCAGCGTTTGGAGTGATCAGCATTATCCTGAAGGCCTGAGTGCTAATCAATGAAGGGGGAAGATGACAACAGCCTCATGTAAATCAGCTACACGTTAGAACAAGGACAAGTGGTCAAGGAACAATAAGTCACAGCGTCTGCAGAAGATCTCGATCCAAGGCTTATTTCCAAGGCTGATTTCCAAGGCTGTCCTCACGGCACAGCCACTGATTGTGGTAAAATGTCACTGACTCCAGATGGAGGGGTGTACCTCCACTTACAAAAGAACCTTCATTTAGACCCACCTTCTTTAGGTTTGTACAGAAAAAAAATGTTACATATGTCTACGCTTTTAACTACAGAGCAATACACCTCACGGTCTCGGTGCTGGAGATGACACACAGCAGGTAGGAAGACCACTGTGCACTCAATGAGGTGAGCACTGAATGGAAGACACTTACAATGTCCCAAGGGTCACTTTTCAAGTAGGAGTTGCCTAAAATCACTATGTGCTCTCTTGAGCAAGTCAGACCGCCTTTCTGGATGTAGATTTTCTCATCTTCAGAGGGAAAACTAGAGGACTTCTAAGACCCTCCCCCTGCAAACATCCGCTACTGTAGTTTAGGGTTTGAAAAGAAAACTTTAGCTCCCTCTCCTCCTATCTGCCCTACAGAATGATGAGCTCCACCACACAGTGCATGCATTCATCCCACATGAAAATACAGAGCACATGCCACAAATACAGGGGTGTGGGGAAGACCTTTTATGAGGGTGATATCATTATTTTAATAAAAATACTTTTACTTCATTGAAAATGGTTTAATTATGATCATACAAAAAGGATAGCAATCCAAGGACCTGCCTTTCCCTTTATTGGCAGATCAGGAAAGGGCACTAAATGAAGGGGCACTAAAATTAATTAGGGTTGCAGGGTCCTAGTACATGAAAAGCTTGAGAAGGGCCAGAAATACATTTCAAGCTGTGCCCAGCTCTCCCTACAGGAAGCCAACTACCTTGACACATGCCTGGTAGAACACTCTCTCTTATTTTAAACACATTTTTAGATGTCATGTCTAAAGCGAGTTAAGACCTTTTTGCTAGCATCCATATTTACACCTCTTTTTATTTTATTTTTTAAACAAAACTTGTGTCTGAATAGAAACACATCTTCAAAAGATACCTTTTAAAGAATCCACAGGACACACAAAAATGTGTTGATGATGAAATAAGTTCAACTGTACAGTAAGAAAAAAAATATCCTACCGAAGAATGACATGAAAGGAACAAAAATCTTGAGGTCTGGAAGAAAGACCTCAGGAGTGAATAAATTGGGGAGTTAGAAGGGAGCTGTCATAAACGGGGCTGAAGTCTTTTGCCTGGTGTTGACTTTAGATTCCTTTCCTGTCTGAATTCTGCAAGCCCTCGTCTGCTCAGTGTTCCAGGAGCTGACAAGTCAGTGGACTCAAAGGCATGCAAGAGGCGTTGCTTCAGAGGGCAGTTGTCCTCTGGACAACCCCTATGTAGCTGTGGGGGGTCTATGTTTACTGCCTCTCAATCACTACTGGTCAGTGGTCAGTGGGGTTTAAAGACCACCCAGGGGATGATGCTCTCCTCCTCCTGGTGTTGAGTGCACCATCTGGGAGTTGGGAAGAGGTCCTGCCCTCTCTGCTGCCCACACATCCCAGACCCCTGGCGGGGTTTGGGGGAGTTTGTGTCCGAGCTCTATGGGATTCAGGCTGAGACCGTGAGTGCAAATGAAGGAGAGCACCCCAGGCACACTTGAGCTGTTTGGGCACTTCCCTGCCAATGTAAGCAAACACTTGTTTTTTCATCAATAAGATACACAGATCTGAATGAAACACGGAGTAAATGTGTACTGGGGTGCACATGGGCTGACTTTGAGATGACGGTAATTCAGGTCATGATGTGGAGTTAAGATAGCTTTCCTCTTTGTGATCTGTGGATGAAAATACTATTTAAATGCAAATCACAGAGGCATTTATTATAACCGTGGTTTTGATTCCAAAGTTATTTAAAAAGCAAGTCACTGGGTGAATATCTTACCAGCCACCCAGGTGAAGTGCCTAGGGAGGTCCTTAGGGCTGCACTGCTGCTGAGCACAGCAAGGAGAAAGCCCACTCTTGTCTTAACTTCATTAAGGTAATCAGGCAATTGGCATGATGTATATAAAAAAGAACTTAGTTTGATGGATGGGCACATATAACAACATAAGCAATAACTAAGAGAGACTGCCTGAGGGAGGCAGCTTTCACATTCTCTATGGGGATAACTTTTCCCTCTGTTGAAAAACATATAATATAGTTCAGTAAACCCAGCAGGGATTCAAGATGCCTCCAGGGATTTCTGCAGGTAACGAGACCCCCTCTGGCTGTTTCCCCAGTTGTGACCAAGTAAGATTATCCTGCAATTTTTTAAATAATCAAATATAGTTACTATCCCTTTCTTTCAAAGCCTGAAATGTCCTGTGAGGTCTCAGTTGATTAGCACCCCTCCTGCTAAGCCAGGAGACTACCATCGGGCAATCCTGTGTTGTGTGGAAGGGGACAGGTTGCCCAGTCCCAGTAAATGCTTATAAGGCCAAAACAAGACCTTCGGGAGCAAACATTGTCCTCTGAGCCTGGGAGGTTAGGACTGGGTTCCCTCTGCCCACATAGTACTTAGCGGGAGCTCCCAATGGGAGTCTGCTGTTCCTGCTGCTGACTCAGCCAGCTATGCCCCATGCCAAGACTAAAACATCATTTTCTGTCAATTCAGAGAAACTGGAGGGATTGTCTAAGAAATCCCATTATTTACGAAGTGAATGGTTTCTGAAAATGCCTTTCTTCTTTCTTTTCTTTCTTCTTGTGTTGTTTCCCCTACTAGGTTAACTGCACCATTCTATGTAAGTCGTCTTTCAAGATGTATGACTAGGCTAAATGTTAAGGGACACTGGTTTCTTTCATTCACCACTCAATGCCTTTTAGTGGAGAGGACAAATGATGCAAGACTGCTTCAATTGTGGTCTGTTTAAGATGCACCCATCTGCATCACACTTTCTCAGCCTTGCTCACACAGACTAGAATGCACACATAAAGAAGGCCATGTAGGGCGAAATGAGAAAGAGAGTATTCTTGCAGACTACTGGGGAAGGAAAAATGAGAGAGAAGGAGTGACCTTTTGTTGCAGAGTACAACAGCTGATATTTGGGTCATTTTTAACCTCTACAGAAAAAAGTAAAGTTTCATTTTTGCCAAAAATGCCTATGCTAGAATCAAATGGGCTTCCTTCTGCCTCAAGCAGAAATCATTGACCCCTATGCCAGAAAATGCAAACTTACATTAAAGAACTTTTATTGTTAATCATGATTATGGAGACAGACTCCAATTCTAGTTGATATTGACTGGCTGGAAAAACTGTGTTCTCTCTTACCTATTAAAGAATTTAGATAAGAAAGTCATTTGTTGGAATGAATATGAAACCTGTTGTTTAGTCTTCTTTAGTTGACTTTGATGTTTGAATCATCTACAGCAGTTTTTCAGAAGATCTGTTCAATAAATCCTTATTGATATTTCTAAAATAATTCACATTTAAATGTAAGAGACGGCCACATGGAGAGACTACTGGCTTGCTTGGGATTACAGAAATTGCACATTGAAAACCGGAATTTGAGTTCATCAATTTCTAATGTCTACTTTTGTATTTAATCCTCTAGCTATGTTAAAACTGTATTTAGCCTGCCTGCCTCCCTGAAAAATAACGCTTCTTCCTCCTTTCCTTTCCTTCCTTGCTTATAAAACAAACATACTGTATTTAAGCTAATGAGTAGCTCAAGATAATAAGTTCCTTCTATTTACATAGTCTTGCTCTGAGTCAGATGAAAATTTTTCTATAAATAATACATATATATATGTATGTATGCCTGTACATATAAACATGTGCATGAATGTATGTGTAATCTTTGGGGACTTCTGCCATACATATTACTATAAAGGATCCTTTCTTATTGTCTTGAACTGAGATAAAACTGAGGATCATAATCTCACTCCTCTTGTAATACAGATTTGGAATTCAACATCCTGCTTTTCCTCTTAGGAAGTAGAAATGTGAATATATTTTATATGACTACAGAAGTTCAAGAAAAACTATGTGCTTTCTCATTGAAATCTGGAAAATATATACAGAAATAATAGTGTATTTCCAAGTAATTTTCAAAGTAAATACACATATACATATACTATATACACATATATATCTTTAAATTAATTCTTGCCATAAAATTTCAATTGACACAAAAATGATGGAAATCATTTGAAGCAAAGTCATTTAGCCAGAACTGAACAAGACATTAAACCCCATGTGACCAGCATACACAATATAAGATACTCAGAACCTGCCTATATCTACTCAATATTCCTTCAGTCATAGGTTGACAACTCAGCCCTCAAGAGAGGTAGCTGTCTTTGCTACAAATAAGGCACAGGAATTGTTGAAGAGTATATTGTTTCTCAAGTTTGTCAGTGCTGGGAAAATGAACATTATGAGGGACGAGTTCATTATTCATATATTAATCATTCATTCACTCCGAGAAAGAATGCCAAGCACTGAGTTTGGGCCAGGCACAGTCCTAGGCTCTCAGGCATGACATGCAAAACACAAGTCTTCTCTCCAACTGGTTAGAGGAAGAAAACAAGGTTCGTGTTTATTTCAGAGAGTGGTAAGTGCTCTGGAGACCACAGAGAAGATGCTGAACTAGAGAATAATTAGACTGCTGGGCAGAGGGGTGAGGGTGCTATATCTTTATGGAAGTCCATTTTGAGGTGACATGTGTCCTGAAATCTAGATTGAGGCAAGAGGGAGCTAAGCACAGATATAGAAGCCAAAAGAGAGAAGAACAAAGTGAGTGTTCTGAGAGCAGAGAGAACGCTGCAGTCCAGGAGCAGAGAGGAGACTGCTGTGGTGGGGCTGATTGTGCTCCGTAGAGAACTGAGAGCATCTTTACTTATTTATTTTTAAATATTAGTTAGTTGTTCACACCGGTTGCTTCCCGCACCAGGACTTGAGCCCAGGTGTATGTGGCTTGCTCCTTCAAAGGCAACTGACCTAACTGCTACTCCACCAGGTCCCATCATCTTTGACTTCTTTATGGAGAACAGAATGTAAGGGGAAGATCTAAGTATCATGGAAGCCAGTTAGGAAGCTCGTGTAGTTATTGTATTTGATGATAAAGGCTTTCATTAAGAAGCTGTGGACATAAAGATAAAAGCATGGACTAGGGATATATTTTTGGATGTACATTCAACAAGATATGGACAGATTTGAAACAAGGGAGATGGAAGAACTGGGGAAAACAATGAAAGTCTGACATCTATATTTTTAGTCTTAGCAACAGAGTGGGAGATAGACTTCTTTATTTATATGGAGTAGGTTCGACGATCAGCGTTTGAGAAAAAAAATCAATAACTTTTAAATATATCCACGTAGTGACCTGTGGAATCACCCTTAGGATCACATGGTATTATCAGATGCTTGTAGGGACTGTCCATCTCATCATTACCCCTACATCTGAAATGCAGCGTAGATTCTGGTAAAGATGTAAATTTATGAACGAGATCTTCTACAGCTTGAACACAGCCTTTTAAATGCCAACATTCGACATGGTATAGGGGACCAAGCAGTGTCTAATGAAGTAAGACAATAAAAATAAGAGTATGATATGTCTTAGAAACTAAAATAATTAGGAACAATGAGAATTCATCCTGGATTGACACATTTAAGTTATTTTTGACTCATATTCAAAAAGCATAGATCTTTTTACCATTCTACATTAGTGCACACAGAAGATAGGGCAGGTGTTTCAAATCACTGGGGAAAGTGAGTTTTGTGTCACTAACTCCAACCGGAAATCATAAAGAGGAGCACTGAATATTGGGAGTAGTCTATAGTCGCAAGGCCTGTTCATCCTGACTTTATCTTTTACTAAGAGCTGAATGCGTGAAAACAAGTCTCTGGTCTAGCCATCGGGACTGATACAGTGGCTGACAAACACATATTTTTAGAATGAATAAGTGTCTACATTTGTAGGGTTTACCTTTTTTATTTTTTGCATTTTTATAAAAGATTTCCAGAACTAGAAACAGTTTATTCTCAAGCCTTCAAACAGACTTATACTAAAATAATGCAAGTACATATTCCTTAACCCAGCTGTAAATGTCTGTGCATAAGCTATCACAATCAACATCAGAGAATTCAGCATAACTCTCATCTATACCACACCTTTCTGTTATTCAGAAAGGAGCAGGGAAGGCAACCAAAGGTGCCAGAGGCATATGAACATATTTAGGATAGGATGTTGTGGATGGCTAATATTTATGATCAGGATCCACTCGGCTCTGGACTTGTAATATTTTAAACAAACTCAGTTCCATCTGAATTTCTTTAAACCATCAGCAGACAGTGTGTAGGAGAGCTTCAGGCATACAGATGGGACAGAGAGACAGGGAACTTTGCAAATGCCAAGTGGCCAGAGCACTGGCCAACCTGGACACCTTCTGGTGAGGACTTTTGTTTACTAATCCTCTGCTCTTGGCGGCCCCTTTGTCATGATCACGTGGTTTCTCCACATGGAGCTGCCTAATTGCTGTCAGAGGATAGTTTGACCCTCTATCCAGATGGCTCAAATCTCCTAGGCAGTAGAGATCCCACCACTTCCCCAGATAAAGCACAGTTGCCTCATTACTTTTGAACAAGCCCTTTTCAGGAAAACTCCCTGAAGACTGTCACCTTGGGAAAGCTAAGTTGAAATATCAAACAAAAGGCAAAGGAAAAAGAAGGTGGGAAGAAAAGGAGGCGTGTGGGGCATTACTCCCTTCTCCCCTTTCATTTATGGAATATTAATGTTTATTTATAACTCAACAGCCAAACTAATTATTAGCTGAAGGCTTTCAAGTAAAAATGTAGGTCAAGCAATATTATGTGGGATAATGGCAATTGTTTCAGCTTCAAGGAACATGTAAATCATTGAAACTATTTCAGTGGCTTATTCCAGACCAAATCCACACTATTAACCGTGGACCACACACCTTCAGATCACCTCCAAATGAGTGGACTTCTAGATTCCTTTCTGAGGAAGGGCTGGGTGTACAACAGCAAGGGGCTTGCATATCAGCGATGCCAGTTACAAGGTCCTGTTTCCCTTCTTCCTTTCATGGTGTGTACAGCTATCATTTACATCACCCTCTCCTCTTAGGTCTCAAAAATCTTCAGATTAAGAAGAAAAAGATGAGTTGGGTGGAGATGGGCCTGATGCCAATGTCCCCCAGCATGAAGCAATCAGCTCAGCCCTGGGTGGCCAGCCTATCAGGCTGTGCAATGACAGAAACCTGCAGTGTCAACCAGCCAACCAGAGAAAGTCCCCTGTAACACTGCCAGGAGGGCTGGAAGAGTCAACTCATGATAATTAAGGACAATTAGCCATGTGCTCAGGCTGCTTCAGGACCCTCAGTGTTATACTGACCCTGGAAACTTAGGAAAAAAATTTCTCTGCTGGGGTCCTTGGCTTTGCCTCTCCACTTTTCCCCTTCTACTCCTCTTTCTTATAAGGGCTTCAACTTGGTCCTTCCTCCTACCTCACCTCTCCATCCACTTATTCTGCCTTCCTGTTACCCATTACTCTACCCTTCTCCCTTTCTTTTGATGTCTCCTTTTTCTCTCCTTAAAGATGTTAATAGCTCTCTTTCCTGAACTAATACAAATGTCATCATTTGTATTTTTTGTTGTTTTCTTTCTTTCTTTTCTTTTCTTTTTTCTTTTTAACAAGCAGGTACATTTATTTATTCTGAATTTACAGTGTCCCACTCCCTAGGGAGTTTCCTGTGTTCTAAGTTCCCACTGATCCTCTCTAAAGGAGACATGGCTTCAGGAAAGTGCATTATATCTTAAACTCTGCTCAGACCTCTGGTCCCAAATCATGCTGTTCTGTTATAGCTGGCAGAGAACGTTTCCACCCATGGGAGAACGGCGACTGAGATTTGGGTCAGAGTGGGGTTGGGTGAACATGGTGGAACTTGACTCTTCCCATGTGACTGCAAGGTCACGTTCTTCATTTGGTATCTTATTAAATCAATATTCAAAGAGCTAGAGTATTTTTGCATCTTTTCCTATTTTATACAATGTTGATTAAAGTAAAACAGAAGAAAATGAAGGAAGGACAGGAGCAGGAAGGAAGAAAAGGAGAGAGGGGGAAAATCACTTCAAAATTTCTCAGAAATGTCTGACATAAACAGTTGGTGTATATCCTTGCACAGATTCGTAAATAATATGTGTGTACATTATATGCATGGAATATAATGAGATTATACTATATAGTTATTACAAATAAACTAGTTTAAGCTCACAGGGGATGCTCATGGAAAGGACATCTGAAAGGATAACACTTGACTTGGAAAGGGAAAGGAAATTGCTATTCTACTGAACACCTGTTGTGGGCCAGGCACAGTATACTTGCACCCTCACACATCTGCCTTGTTTAGCCCTCATGTTCACCCAGGAGCCAGATAAAGGAGAGAGGAAATGAAATCTCAGGGAGGTGATGTGTTTGCCTAAATTCACAGCCAGCTCGTGGCAGTGGTGATACAGGCACAGAAGGCCCCACGTGAATATGAACTTCCTTCAGCACACAGAGCCAGAGAAGCGTTAAGTACAGAGAGGAAGCCTGGATCTTCTGTAATCTGGGTCATCTTCAGCCATATGTAACTGCATTAGAAAGAATGTATATGGAATCTGAAACTCATTCAGTAGTGTTGCTTTAAAATAAATTAAGGGGACAGAGGAATGTAGGAATAAGGAAAGGCATTTTCACATGCCTGCAGGTATCAAAGTTCTGAGGCTGGAATTGCATGTGCTCTTGTATGCTCTGCAGAGCAGTGCCTGGGATTAGAAATGCCAGCACAGTAGCAGAAGGAAAAGAGGCTGTGTAGATAAGAACACAGTGGTTCTGTATGTTTTCCTTGAAGCTGCAAGAAAGGACCCCAGTTATGGTGGAAGGGACTGATTCCAATATGGCAGGGGAGATACATCAATGGGTATCAGTTGTCAAATCTGTCTTACCGAAACAGTGATGGAGGCTGCTCTCTGTACTGGGGTGCATCTGGGGGCCACCTCCAGAAACATCTGCCACTGATGTTCCACAATGGGAATGATGGAGTTGAAAGGAAAGCTGAGTCTGGCATGGTTTTGCATTTCTATGGGGCCAATTTGCATTGTAGATGCCACAGGCTCCCTGGGGCTTTCAGGTACCCATGGTCTTTCCAGTCCAATTTGACCTTGTCCTGCTCAGTTAGTAAGAGACTTGCATTTCCTTTGTTGATTCGACACAGGCATAGGATTGTGCAGGCACCTGTAACTGGGCAGGTAGACTACCATGCTAAGGAAGCTGTGAGACAGGTCCATGCATCCTGGCAGGCTTGGGAATTGGAGCCATCTCCAGAACAGCATGGAGCCAATCCAGGTCAGCAGGGCTCATCCAGGCACCTTTAGAGATGCCTAACTTTTGCTGTCCTAAGAAATGTCCTTCAGAAAAATCATGCTGATCTTGTCGTATTTGCTCTAAAGTGGACAGAGAGAAATTCTATGAGACAGGCCAATGAGAAAACACCATTTTAATAGGTAGGTCGCTAAGCTCTTTTATACTGTGCAGCCTAAGCAATAAACAATACCTGGATTCGTCATGGTCAGAGAAAGTTACCTTGCTGCTTCCTTACCTGCAGAGGAGGCAGTTTCTCTTCTCCTCAGTCAGAATAAATGAGACTCTTCCTAGCTCTTGTTCATGGAATAGCTACAATATAGCACATTACATGCACCATGAACATTACCTGTTTAACACAATGGATGCCCCAGCTCCTGAGGTCCACTGCATCTTTTCTTAGGATACATTTCTAGGTTTAAAAATAATACACACACAATCTATGTGCTACTTGCTTTTCTTTGTAACTGTAACAGAATTAAAAATAACAAACAAAAAACAACCGACCCTGTCCCCTGTCCCCAAGGAGTTTACCCTCCACTATGGAAGACTAGAAGAAGATTCCTGAAGGGGCTATCAACTGAACTAAAATCCAGAGGAATGAGGAAGAAAAGTCAAGGGGAAAAAGAATGGAGGAGCAGCCCTCCCAGGCAAAATTAATATGAACAAGGACTTCTAGGTACCAGACAGGCTGTGCATAAAAGATAGTGCAGGAAACCCCTCCAGAGAGTGAGGTGTCAACTGCAGATGTGGGACAGAGGACTTGGGGTCAGGTTACAGAAAGCTTTACCTTCTGTGGTCAGGGCCTTGGACAAAAGGCGTAAGAGAAGTGGGTGTTTTACACATACTAACCTATTGTCTGTGCAGAGGATTTAAGGATGGTAGGTTGAGGTTAAGCAAGACAGGATAGGAGCTGGGAGACTAGATGGTAAATTATCATTGTAGTTAAGCTGCTGAGAAATACTGACTATGGTTAGTGATACAGAGAGAAAGAGAGAGACTCACAGACGCGCGCACACACACACACACACACACACACACACACACACAAAGAGGGTGGCAGGGAATGGATGAAAGAATTAAGATGTCAAATTGGAATAGCTTTGGTGAGAAGAATGTCTTGGGGTCTTGGGTTTCTTCCGGTCTGCAATATACAGAACCAAACATGTTCACAGACACACATACTCATACATGTTTCTGTACCAAGTTCATCAGTGTGTCCTAACTCTTTTATTTAGATTGGGGACTTTAAAGAAGGGATAATTATTCCACAAATATCTGCTGATCCCTGGCTCAGTGGCTTCCCTTCCATAGTTCCCAGCCAGTGGGGGAGACGGTGGGCAGGGTCACATCAGAGGAGCTTAACAGCAGTCACTGTGACCTCGGAACTGGGCCACAAGATCACAGGGGATGAAGTGAAGGTCAAAGTGTGAGTGCCAGCTTCTCAGTCATAGCTTCTCATGCTGAGGTTTCTTTTCTCTTATGTCTAAGCAAGCAGCCTCTCTGTGGTACAACACCAGACTGGGAAGATCAACATTAAAATAAAAGTGGGGAGGGCAAGAGAGGAAGAAAATAGCAACTCAAGTCCATAGAGGTAGGGAGATTGATCAATGGCCTCAGGAACAATCCATACTAATTATGGTGATAAAAAGCTGTCAGTCAATACTCTGGATATTAAGTTTAGTGGATTGGAGACAACAGGCTGCCTACATTCCCCCCACCATTTTATTTATTGAAACACTCAGATACAAATGAGCATTCAGTGTGAAGATTGCATTATTGTTTCACCTGCTTGGAACGGCAAATGCTTTGATAACTGGATTGAAAAAGCTGTCAAATTTCCCTCCGTAGTTTCTATGCAGACGTCTTCTTTCACCATCTGATGGAATTTCATTTTGTAAAATCTGACAGTGATACTCTTCATTAAGTCGCAGCCGAGAGCCCACCTTACCTCTCAAACACAGCTCAGTGTCTGTGTGTGTGTGAGGGGGTGGCGCACATTCAGAGAGAAGCAAGAAGGGGATTCCCTTGGCTAGAAGAGAAGGAGCTATTGCAAAGCAGCAGCCTTTGAAAACAGTTCTCTGCAGAAAGTTGTGCTTCTGTGAATGCAGCCATTCAAATCGGTGTGTGTGTGTATGCCGGGAGCAGAAAGAAATGAGGCTATGGATTCATAAGAGTTTAACAGAGCTCTCTTGCCCTCACACCCCGATTCTATATCTCGTAGTTAAATGGTCACAGAAGCAGGTGGCTGGTGGGTGAAACTCAAGGGGATTGCATAATACAAACTAAATCTGCTTCAGGATTGGGGCCAACCTTGATGGCTTGCCTGCCCGTGGTGTAGCCACGAAGATGCGGACTAACCATCTTCCAAACCAATCCCCACTCTGGGAGAAAAGCAGCAGGGGCACATCTCATCAATGATGTGGATCAGTATCATAAGAAGATATTAAATAAATACTGTTCTGATCCATAGGCTGCTTTTAAGAGTGATGGAGATGAGACAAACGTTTATCACTAATAGCCAGGAGTCCCTCATTTGGCCACGTTCTTTCAGAATATTAACCTATGCAAACACAGGCAGAGAAATGAAGTTATACCTGTCATGGTGTCCCAGATATTTTGTCTCTTAATATGTGGAACTACGGTCTCCATGAGGCTGCCAATTTTATTGACCATTTCAGAGCAATGGCTCAGGTGGAGTATCCAGGGATGTGCTGGCGCAGCATAGGTGAAGGGGAAAAGTGAGGAGGATGGAAGGGCAATGGGGCACATGGGTTTAGGGAGACAAGGTGTCCCTTAAGCTTGGGAATGCAGAGTGGAGTACGAAGTACCAGTGGTTGTTACTTATGTGTCTTAAGAGAAGCATCCATCCATTCAAAGGTCACATCTTGGATATGCTCCATACGTGTTCTTCTCCAAGGAGCTTGGTGCTGCTGGGAGGACCAGTGGTGACAGGGGTTTGCAGATGGCAGGCACCGAGAGCCTGAGAAGAAGTCAGTAGGCTTGGTTAACATCTTTGCAACCTGCTTTCTGGCAAGTACACGTCACTTCACCTCTTAGACCCTCAAAGCTGATCTTTAAACTTTAGCAATTGAACTAGGTCACTGCTTTCCAGTCTTGATATTGTGAATCTGTGGTGCATCATGAAATCAACAGAACGATATTTAGCTAGCATTTTTAATGTAATAAACGGAATAAACAATATCCAAGTATGTTGAGTAGTTCAAGGATGTGCTCTGCATGCCACGACGGAAGACACAGTTGAGCAGACTGGATTAGAAGATCTCTAAGACCTCTTCCAAAGGGAGAGATGCATGATTTGATTTTTTTTGAATCTCAGCAGGACTGGACCAACCAGCCTGTAGTCAACAACCTGCCGAGGAGGGAGTTCCATGCTCTGTTCCTGGTCAGTGAGCTCTCTTCTCCTTATCTTTCATTTACAACTTGATTTTACAATGTTGCTACAATTTTAGTTTTGATAACACTGAGTTAATTAAGACATGATCTCTAAAATGCAGGTTGTTCGAAGGAGATAAGCAGCAGCTTCGAGAGTAGCAAGAAGCCAGTGCCCCTGACTGGCTGCTGGGGATTTGCTGCTTTTATAAGGAAGACAAAAACAGTTGCTCTGGACTAAACATAAAGTGCATGTGAATGTTCAGCAGATCTCTGAAACATTGCTTGGGAAATGACCAGAACAGTCACATGGGAGGAGGGCAGGGCTGCAGCCAGAATTGCACAGGCTGTCCCCTGCACAAGGGGACATGGGTTTGAGAATCCAGGTATGAGCCCAGTGTGGGTCTGGGTTTCATCGGATCTGTTTCACATAACAATACTGCAAGTTTATCAAGTCTTACTCTTGCAGAGCTATGTTTGTCCATGAACATATTTTCTACTTTTTAAAAAGTGCCCTATGTGGCTAATTCTGGCTGGAACTGAAACTGAAGTTTGAAAAGCTAAAACCTCAAGCAATGGCAATTGATTCAGAAAGGGCCATTGTGTGGAAGTAATGCCGGCTGAAACCTAAGTCTCAGTCATTCTAATGTCAGGTATAACAACTGCAGTCCAAGAAGAGATTTTCTGATAGTCCAGTTCATAATGCACAGAGCTGGCCCTCTTTCAAAGAAGAGATTGGACATTTCAGAATGGATGACTTAATGGAGATAATCATAATGCTCAAGAATCTTCATATAAAAGAGTCTCTGTAGGAGCCTTGAAAATAATGCACCACCTTTTTCCATTTAACACATTGTTAGATTTATTACAAGTGAGTCACCATTTTGAGGGGAAGAGACTAATTGCGTAAAGTACAGCCTGTTCTTGCATGCACAATGCTGCATTGTTTTGGCTTTGATTTGTCAGAGCAGACATTATCATTTTTAATTTTTGGTAAACTACAGAAAAAACTACTGATGTTTTCACAGTTACTAAATTTAAATCAGCTAAAATCTCATAATTAAAAAATATCCTAGCTCTTTTAACTTCCCGAATCGTGACACATTTCTTTCTAGTAGGCTCAATGGATATTAATAATAACGAATATTATAACAAAATATTTGCAGCACATCTTTCTTTGCACAAAGGCAGAACTCCTGGAGGGAAAACCCAGGATATCATCTAGTCAACGCAGCAGGGTAAGCCTAGAGGGGCATCGTCAAACAAGCTCTGCCTTGGCGCACCTGGTGGTGGAACGGTTGGACACAGTCCACCTGTATCCCAAGGTCCCAAGTTTGCATCCTAGTGTGAACAATCCTAGTGTGAACAATCGAATAAACCAACTAAAACACCTAAAATGCTGCTTCTTTCTCTTGCTGCCTGCTCGCCTCTGCTCGCCTTCATTCCTGCCTGCACCTTTCTTTAGAAACAGCAACAAAAACCCAATAAAACCTCAGCTCCATACTATACTGTGATCATCCAGTCAGTCGGAGAACTCACCAAATATCAGCTGTCTTTTTCCTCTTTATGGAGGATGGGCCTCTTCACAATCCCCCAGTGAAACATACAATTAACTTGAAAGAAAAAGTTTGTATGATACATTCTTCTGTGAAGATCTTCCACCCTTCCTGGACTGGCCTGCTCCGAGAGGTCACTGAAGAGCCACACATTCATCATGTTTCAATCATCATGTCAAGGAAGTTGAAATTTCAGCTGAAGCTTAAAGGAAACTCACAGACTTATTATTAACTCTTGGAAGAGACAAAGTCATTTTCCGTAAGGCCCAACTCAAGATGGAAGAAGTGGCATCACTGACCATTTAGAATCCCAAGTCACCATTTCCCAGGGCAACCTGGTCATGAATGCACATGGCAAGCATGTTCACAGCAACCTGAATGAAAGGGATCCAGAGCCCAAAGGAGATGGACTCAGGATCTTCTAACTCTAGGCACTTTCAGACAAGTCACTCTACAAAAGATCGTGCTCCTGTGTGGCCCCTTAGGAGAGCGCTATTGACCTGGCAAGCATCCTATACAACACTCACATGCTCTGCCCAGAGTTAGACTCTGATTGATCAGCAGGAAGAAAAAGTACACATGCTGCAGACAACCCCTCTTCAGCCTAAACTCTAAGTAATTCCATATAAGGGGGACACTATTTGGGAAGATCTTGGCTCTACCAGTCAGATCTACCTGGAGATAAAATCAAAATAAGTTCTGGTGCTTAACATCACTGAAACAATTTCACTCATAGTAAGGAAAACTACCATTTGTTTCATGCCTACTATGTGCCAGGGACATGTTTTGTGACAGGTTCTTAGTCACCTGCCCAAGGTCACATGATTCCTAAGAGGCAGGGCCTGATTTATAGAACGCCAAGGTCTGTTCTTTTCCTATTAAGCCATTTTCTCTCTAATTCTGGTGGCTAGTAGTGTGGTTTCCCAGAAATGAGGCGATGCAGCCATTAGAGAACTAACTTGACATTGAAATGGATAAAGTGTCACTCTCGTGTCCAGGTGGAGGTACTGGAGAATCAGGTAGATGAAACCAACTTCTGAAACTCCTGCTCTTGAACCCTCCCCATGGCAGTTTTGTCACCCTGCTGTGCTCCTGGTACGCTGTGCTTTCCAAAAACTGCAGGATGATTTATGACTTGGTAAATGTCGACTCCCCTCCTGGCTGCCCAAGAGCGAGGCAGGCAGGAAGATGAAGAGAGAAGAGACAGTGGGGAAAGAAATCAGTGCTTCTCTTGGCTGGGCAGTGCCTGATTGCTCCTTGATGGGCCAGTAATTAATTGCTCCAGAGTGTTGGATCTGAGACTGCAGAATTGTGCCTTGTGAATAGGCCCTGGGGGTGGGGGGAGTTACATGACTTGTAAGGTCATTAAGAGAATATTATAAGTAATACTCCATGACTCCCTCATTAAATACTAAGTGAGTCATTCAATCTTGGGGTTCTATTTCTATTCGCCTTTCTAAATGCAACTTTAATGATTTAAAATCCCTTCAACCCAATTACAGCCCTGTATTCAGATTAGGAACTCTCGCCCATTGTGAGCGAGAACCATTATCCAGCAGCCTATAGCAAAATTAGCACCTAGAGAGGTTGCACTAGGAAATAAATCTTTCCTTGACATTTCATGACCGATTCCCGGCCAATTACAACACACTCTGTTACTCTGATAATGTGTAACTGAGTTGCTCATTGCAATCAAAGGATGCTGGTCAGAAAGAGGGAAGAAAAAAAAATTCAGAGAGGGAAAAAATACGCCAGAATTCCTTGGGGTCAAGTCACTGGCAGTGGTCTTGGAGGGAGCAAAGAAGAGAGCTGTGAGATAGATGCTGTCACTCAGTTTGGGCCACTCTTTGTCAGAGAGGTGCTATGCCAATTTCCAGGGCTGACAGGACAATAGGGGTGGGTTAGGAAAGGACATTCCACTCTTTCACCGTGAGTGAGATGCTGTCGCTAGGGCTATAGTGGGGTTGTTACAAACGCACACACACACTCCAGTGGCTGACACAAGAGTCTTCCAGGCTCAGGTATAGTCTGATTTGTTATAGGGGTCATTCCAAGGGACCGTGGTCTGTAGGAGCTGCTCCCTGATGTCTCTAAGTGCCTCAGGCTGATGGACTTCCTTCTTTATTATCCTGCATCTTCTAGGTTGCTCTGCTTGTTGATTAATAGCCCGTCGAGAGTCTGGAAGTGGCACATGTAACCACTTGAGTAAGGACTAGACACTTGGCTGCACCCAGATGAAGGGCATCTGGGAAACAGCCTTGGGTTTTTAACACAAGTGCACATGCTGAAGAGGGGACACAATTGAAGTGGGTAGGGGCTCTCTGTTCCAGGGGTGCCTGTTTTTCTTCCTTGTTCTCTACTCAAATGCCACTTAGAGTGGCTCTCAGTTCAGGGAGTTCAAATCTATTTCTGCGCTTCTTCTGTTGAGATGTCCCCAGTCCTATGGCTCCTGACCGTGGAGTTCACTGTGACACTGAGGAGGGAACCCAGCCAGTTCCTCCAGACTGCTGAGAGACAGTGGTTGACAATATTTTCTGGCAAGTTCTTGTGACCCTATTTCATGGCTCAAGATGTAGCGCTCTGTTTAGCCGTTCCAAGAAGGGGCCCCAGACTGGCTTCACTTCTAACCCCCTGGAGAATCAGAAAGGCAAGAAGAAAAGCAAGAACAGCAGAGCGAGAGCTCAAGGATGCTCAGGGCTGCCAGGCAGCTGCCTGGAACCAGCTTCATGGAAACCAAAGAAGAGGTGGCAAGAGCCAACAGGGATGCAAAAGAGAGGGGAGCCTGGAGCGGTGATTCCAGTTTTGAGTTACATCCACTTCTCTGACACTCCTCTGGTTCACATAATGCAGGTCTCCATTGCTGTTGCTTTCCCCTGCTATTCATCTGATGGAGCTGTCATTACAAAGCCTCCCTAATTGCTAAAAGCTGATAGTTGTCTCCTTATTGAGCCCGATTGTAACAAATGCTGTGAATAAACATCACAATTTCCCCTGACCGAGCAGTGTGCTGGAGAACAAAGTGAGTACACACACACACACACACACACACACACACACACACACACACAAAGTCTTAAGCATATGGGGCTGTCTGTCTCATCACTTTAACCTCCCTGACTTTTTTGTTCTCTTACTCTGGTTGTTTCCATGGGAACCACAAAAATAATAATAATCATCATAATAAAAGAGGAGGAAAAGCCTGCTGCTCTCCTTCTGAAAGGGGCCTCTATTTATCAACACCTGGAGTCCAGTGTCCTCAATGGACTGCTAAATTCTAACCCAATCATTCAGCCCTGCCTCACAGTGCCTCCTTACTCAGATACATGGATCTGGGGGTTGTCCTAACGAGAACAAAGATCTTTAAGGGTTGAGATTCCGACTCTGAAAGGGGAAATGAGGTTCAGAGACACCAGAGCAGTCCTGGAGACGGACATCAAGTCTGTCATAGTGCGGAGACCACAGAGCGCAGCGTGCTAGCAAGGGCACCAGATGTGGAGTCAGAGGCCAGGCCTGCCAACTAGTATTTCCTTCTTTTGAACCCAAGAGTAGTGCTAGTTACTGGCACACGGCAGTTGTGAAAGGCACACTGCTACAACCTCACCAAGCATCCCATGCTCTCCGGGCACAGGCAAGTCATTAAGCCAATGTACAGTGTGACCGGTGCCTAACTGAACAATGCCTTGTCCAACACATATTTGTGAATTGAAGGGTACAATTAACCAGAGAGAGAAGTGTGTGTGTGTGTGTGTGTGTGTGTGTGTGTGTGTGTGTGTGTGTGTGTGAAAGAAGGTTCATCTCTGGAGTTGATGTCTAAGATGCAGCATAAAAACTAATGGGAAACAACCACATGAAATATATTTTGGAGGAAGGAAAGAGAATGTTTGACCTATTATCTGTTGAGTGACTAGATAGACAAATGGAAAAGTAAAGAAGCCAGGTTCTGACTCCAAGTCTTGAGCTCTTTCTAGTGTAGCACGATTTCATGATCTCTGTGGTGTGGTCTTAGGAAGCTCTTTTTCTTTTTTTGTACATGAAAGATCTTCTGATCCTTTTCCAGGCGGAAGCAAGAGCATGTGGGAAGGTTTAGAACCACTAGGGAGCATTAATGAAACTGGGAGTCACTTCAGCACTGCTGAGAAGACAATGTGGTTTTTGGTCTGGGGGATATAGTGGAAGGAATAGGTGGAAATGACAGACATTGAGATGGAACTGTTAGGGAACCCTAAGCCTAGTCAGGGAGGTGACACTTTATCCTCAATGTTAAGAGTTAACTGACAAAAAGTTCTAAACAGTAAGGGATAAATCAGATTCCATTCTAGAGGTTCAGTGGAACCACGGAGGATGGGTTAGATCAAGGGCCAGCCTGTGATGGGAAGGCAGGTAGGGGCCCCGGCAGTGATTCTCATGAAAGAGCACGTTAGCCTGATTTGGTCAAATGGTGTTGGGGATGGAGAAAAAGTTAGCTTTGAGGGATATTTGGGTAATAAATACAGAACATGGTAATAAACCCAAAGTTTCTGGTTCCCTCCCCAAGGTGAGAGATCACTGTATGAGAACTGAGTTTGGGAGAAAGGTAATTCATTCAGTTTACCCTTGATAAGTTTGAGATGCGGTGAGTCTCCACCAGGACATCATCAGAGTAGAGTGATTGAGGGCTGAGGAGATATCAGGCAGGAGTTATTGATTAGTGAAAAATATGCCGATGGCACTGAGGTCCAGACAGAAGAAAGAAATGACTCACAAAGGAATGCCAGAGGGACACCATCATTTCTCTAATTGTCACAGGAAGTCTAGCAACAAAGAACACTGACAACTGACAGCCAGTCTGGCCCTTGAAGTCAGGAAACCAAAGTTTTCAGAAGAAAGGGGAGAGGTGCCAGGTGTCATGAGCAGGTCATATAAGCTTAGTACACAGGAGAAGTGATGGCAATCTTGGAGAGAACAGTTTCTGTGGAGTGTAGCAGGGGCACAGGGTATCTTTCATGAGGATTACACATGAAGAAGTGGAGATACCAATGTAAACAGTGCCTAGGAAGAGACAGAACTGAACTAGAACATGGGGTTAAGAAAAGGGTTTCATATGAAATAGAAAATAGATTTGATCATCTTTAATTGTTAAAGAGAAATAATAGAAAGCAAGAGATCAAAGGCATAGGAATGAGAAGGAAACTTTGAAACAAGGGAGCCAAGAAACTGGTACGAAACAAGGTCCCTTGGAGCCTGGAAGACTGAGCTTGGGAGAGGAAGAACATTTCATTTGTAAGAAGGCAGACAGTGGAAGGTGGTAGAAGATTATAAATGCTCTTACTGATAGCATATGTGTATTTTTTCTTTTCATTCATAATTTACTCATCCATCCATTTTTTCAATAAATATTTATGGGGCACCTACTAAAATGTGTAGTTGCTGATTATATAATATATGCATTTTGATCTCCTGAAATTTATAGATAATGGCAAAGCTTAACAATTAATAAAACCGTGTGGTATGTGTTGTTATTGGGAAATATAGGAAATAGTGAATAGGTACTAAGAAGAACCACCATGAGAAAAAGAGTTTAAGCTGATTTAAAAAGAAATCTGTCAAAAGAAGAAAGGCCAAGTTATAGGCAAAGCAATCTGTAATAAGAAAGAAAAGTCAGATTAGAAGTATTAAGAATTAAAGACAAGGCTGAAAATAGCCATTGTGGAGAACAAGAGAGAGATGGAAAGAGGAAAACACCGAATTTGTATTTGTGTGTGTGGGGATGCATCTAGGTGAAGTGAGAGATCACAACTTTCTAAAGAAGCCATGCAGAGGGCTTCATCATTTTCCCTACCTAGAACCAGAGTGAATCCTTGTGATGTAATTTTTCTGTAATTGCATTTTTCCAAGAGGGTGGAATGAAGGCCATTGGGAAAGGACTTTGAGGAGACTGACAAAGGTAGAGGAAGCCATGGATTGTTCCATTAAGTTGGGTGAAAGGGAGTGAGGAGAGAAAGAAGCTGAAATTTAAAGTAAAGAGTACAGAGAATCTAAGATTTCAATGAGGTTAAAGAAGATAAATGATTACATGTGAAGGCTGGGGAAGAACAGGAGGTTATGGTCAGAGTATAGAAGCTGATTTAAGGATGAGGAGCTGGAAAAACTAGGCATAGTCTCTAAGTTCAGTGGAAAGGGGTTAAAATAGAAGCAATGTGAGGTTTTCTAGAAATGAGTAGGTAAAAATACTAAAAAGCAGGGGTTGTTGAATCAGCACAGAACACAGTAGGGCTCAGCCTGAGCAGAGGGAAGCTCATAACTTTTAGTGGAAGCTTTCTCTGGGTCTTGACTTTCTTGTAAGGAAAGCTGTAAGGAAGCTGTGGAAAGTGAGGGAGACTACAAATGATTAGGCTATTTTCAGATGTTTGATTGTTACATGGATTTGAACTTGATTATAGAGAGCACATTGTTTAAAAAACTCACCTTTTTCTAGAGTCATAATTCCTAGTTCATAGATTCTCTCCATCATCTATTAACTCTGCCCGCAAGCAATGTATACCTCATTCAGTCCCTCAATACCTTGTTTTCTTTGTCTGTAATAAAGATAATGATATTACCTACCCTCATAGGTCACTGTGAGGATGATAAGAAACAATAGATGTCAATATAGATACAGACAGAGATATTATGGGTATAGGTGGAGATGGAAATGGAGATGATGATGGTGATACAGGTATGAATTGGGATAGAGACAGAGAAAGAGACAAATTGCTCTTATGACAGTGCTTAGCACACAGTAAGAGGTGAAAATAAGCGAGGTGATTTTCACCTTCTTTGTGCTAGTCATTGGATTATCTCAAACAATGTTTTGATGGTTATTTTCTGATATTATTTCAAACAAGTGTTAGTAGATTTAAAGAACTCCACTGGCTCTCAAAAAGAATAGCACCCATCAGGCTGGGAATGAGAGAAAGTCATTCTAGGAAGGTGCCAGTGTGCACCTGCGTTTATATGTATGCATGCTTGTTTTTTGTGTGCAAAAAAATTTCCCAACAATCATCCTCATTCTCAAACCTCACCAGTTCTTGCATCATCTAAATCTTATTCAGCTTAGAAGTCTAGACTAAATTTCTAGACCACCCTGACCCACTGTGCACTCCCCCTTGCTTGAGCAACCATTGCATTTATAGCCTGTATCAAATTATTTAGCATTGACTTCCATATTCTCTTACATAATTGCATTAATTCCTATATAGAAATCATGACCCTCCACCACACTAATAGTTTTCAGGCCTGTGTAGAGGACAGGGGTCTTTTCTTAAAGTTACATAATTTTTCTATCTCTAGCATAGAGCTGATACACATTAGGAGGGTAGGTGCTTTTGCTTGATAAACTTTCCTCATTTCCACTTGTCATGAGATAGTCAACCATCAGATCTCCATGCAACCTCTCAGAAAAAAATATAACATGAAATAAGTGTATTTCACAGTTTTCTGAGATTAAAATCTAAGCCAAGGACTATTAGCAAGAGAAGAAATTTCCATGGAGATGCATTTGAAAAGCTCCCAGGTTAAGTAAGGCTGAATAGGTCGGTCAAATCTATACAGCTTGCCAGAACTCATGAGACTATAGAGATGAAATGCAGGTACAAGGTACAGGGACAGATGGTGAGAATCATCAGCTGGACTGACAGCCCCTGGGCCTAGTCATTCTAGCACAGTGCCCAGCAGTGCCTCTTGGCCTGGTGAAGGAGAATTCCTTTGTTAAGAAAAGCCATCTACTTTGGCTGCTAGGGACTTCTTGCAAATGTTCAGACCCAATGGTGATCTCTTTGGCATGGTGTCTTACCACCTATATTAGGTAGATGTGCCCTCTCTCCTTTTGCAAAGCAGTCCAGCTGAGGGAGCCAGGTGGGTACAGCTGGTGGATGCCTGCTGCAGTGACTGCACATTTAGTCACTTGGCAAATTACAGACGTCCTGCACTGACTTTAAGCTTACTCTCAGTGGCTCACCCAAGAGGAGGGCCAAGGGCAATCATTTTCTTTTCCAGCACTCTTTTATGATAAAATTTACCTGACTTCCCAATGACTTCTCAGCATGAAGGCTGGGGATCTGAGTGCTATACATTTAGTTAATATATATGAAGAGAGATTCATGAAACTCTTCCTGTTTGAGTGCATCTCCACTTAACATCTAAATATTCAGGATGATGTGCATTTTTCCATTAAATTCCTATTCATTTTCATGAACTCAACAAGGTCTATAAAAAAGAAATTGTATAAGAACAAAATCAAATGCAGAAGTACAGGAGATGGAGTGCTCCATAAAAATGGTTCATGTGAAAAAAGGACAGTATATATTATTGACATTCCCTTCAGATGATAATGAAAGGGCGGTGTGACTTCCCCAGCTAAAGGACCAGAAGACCACGTTGACAGAAGTGAAAAATACAAAATGAAAGTGAGAAGGCCCCCAATGTGCTGCAGACGGGTCAGAAAACACTGCTCATTGCCCTGTGTCAGTGTAGTGCCACCGGCTGAGTCAGAGGTCCCATCAGCAAGTATGGATCAAGTGTGGGTCATTAACCCTGGAAGAGAGAAGGTTTGGGGGCATATCATAATTGCCTTGGAGTGTAAGGGCCTGCCTTGCAGAAGAGGAGTTAGCCTAATTCTGTTTTAGAACTAATGGGTATAATGTGTAAGAGGAGATTTTAGCACAGAAACAGAAACAAAACAATGGGAAAACATTCCGACAGCAGAAATGGCTGCCCCACCAGGCATCTGCATGCTGTCAATACCAATGACAAGAAGAAGAGCAAAGAAAAGCACATTTTAGGGATTATTGAAGAACTTGCCCAGCACAGGAGAGATTATAAATGTTGATACAGGAGTCCACCCCAGGCCAGCTGATTATAAACCCTAAATTGTATCCACTTAATTGTACTAGTCCACGCCCTCCTTACACAGTTGTGATGAGGATTAGGGGGAACAATGCACAGGAGACACTGGAGAAGCAGCTGCAATCTAAGTGGTATTCCTGAGTACTAGGAATGGATATTGCCATTGTCATCGGTGTGTATCACAGGTGACATGGAATGGGAGGAGGTCCATATAGCGTCTACAACCTAATTCTAAGGTTCCTGGGGTCTCTGGAGCGAGTGACTGCTCCTCCCGGGGCTTTCACCAAATGTCCCTCCTGTGCTGGGTGCACCCATGATGCCATAGATCTATGCAAGGGTCTGGTGCGTATCTGTGCAAAGACAGCCAGCCACCTACCGTTCTCCATTTGATCCTCAAGTTGGACTTCTCTTTATTCAAATCCCATTCAGAATTGGCACGATTCCATTTGCTGATTCAAAAGGGGGAAAGAGGTTTTGAAAAGGCTTATAACAAAGGCTCATAAGCCTTGCAGATCAAACAGCTCTTAAAGAACAACATTTTGATGAGTTAAGTGTAAAAGAACCAGAAACATACGGATTAAATTCCCCTTGAAATTTGAATGCATTTAAAAATTAAAGGGAAAAGCACTTGGCAGAATGCATTGGGGCCCTTTGCTGTATCTAAAACATTTAGAAAAAACAGCTTGAGACATCTTGCCCAAAAGAGGCAGATCCCCATTTCTAGCTGGCTTACTTTAAGTGCTGCTTTTTTCCCCCTATGTCTCTTAGGAGACAATTTTAGATCCCCAGTTCCCCTCTGTTTCTTCTCCCTTGATGGCTAATTGCTAATTAGCAAGATATTTGTGTGCAGGAAGAAGCAGTTCATTTTTAAATGGCCAGAGCCTACTGCTTGGGTAGCCTAGCAGCGCTCACCCAGGCCTCCCACCCTGGCGAGTGCATTGCTGTGGCCACAGAAGCTCAGAGGGAGCAGAGATCTGCTCTAGGTGACATGCTAATCCAAGTGCATTGATTTACTCAGGGCTAAGACCCTGCACCAAGGACTGTCACCTCCTATAGCCAGAGTCAGCCTCATCAGCCAAGACAGCCTTAATTTGGAACTATAGTCGTGTAAGCAGAGCGACATGCAGAGACCAAACCTGATTTACCAGAGAGACAAAATGTTGTTAGGCTTGATGTGTCTCTTTGGCCTGCCAGGTTGGTCCTGTGTCATGATCTGGAAAGCATAGGCAGCATTAAGGCAGGTAGGTGTGTTCCTCTCACAGGGCTGAAAAGAATTAGACTTTTCCATTCATACTTGTTTTGGTAGTGCATTCTTTTTACATTTCTATTCTGACTATTCGAAAATTTGCTCAATACATACTAGTATAATGGTGCAGAGATTTAACTTGTTAGAAAAGAGACATGCGTGATAAGCAAAGAATTTCTTTAATTGTTCTTCTTTGTTTGCTTTATTGTGCATGGTTCCTTTTCTATCATTGAATGCAAACAATTAAAAAATGTAAAAGCCATGGTCTGTAAACAGAGCCTTGACTTGGACTTGGATTCTGCTTTTGCCAATTACGGCCCAGATAACCTAGAGGAAAATACTTTGGTTCTCTGTATCTCCATGCCCTTCTTTGCAAAATGAGAATTTTACTACCTTTGAACGTGACAATAGGTTATTGGAGGCGTAGGAAGGAGCACAATCGCTGGCTTAGAGAGGCTCCGAAGGTTATCTGCTATTGTGTTTTCTTCTAGCTGTCTCCATATTGTAGTCACACATTTTCTAAGAACTCCGAACTTTTATGAGTCTTCCTCCAGTAAGTGAAAATGAAGTCTATATTTCAACTGATCATTTTGAATTAGAGAGAGGACTAAACAAGATAAAGCTTAACTATCTAAGTTCGTCACTTGTCACCTTTATTAACAGATGTTTATAAAGTTTCTGATAAGCAAGACCAAACTCTAAGCTTTTCCACACTTTGTCTGAGGGTCTAGTCCAGCTCACCTTGTGCTTTTTCATTTGTTATCAACAAGTCCATAGGACTGGCTGCTGACAATGACAGATATTCCAGGATGGATAAAGTGTGGATATTAAGCACTGCTTCCCCATGCCAGCTGATATGGAGACAGCAGCTTCAACCTAGCAATGACTTAGAGGCATCCTCTTAAGTCAGAGGCAGTATCCAGCCAGTGTCTTTAAAGAATCATTGTTATATTGTGGAATAAACCTTATACTCAAAGAAGATAAGGGAGATAAAAATAACACCAAAAACAATGTTGATAATTAGACGCAATGAACATATAATGGGTTCTGCTGGTTCACAAAGGATGTTTCAAAAAAAAAAAAAAATCATGGTTGCTCTTCAGTGTCTGTCTATGAGAAATGCATTGCTATTAATTAAATTATACATGAGGAAAGCCCAGGAGATATGCAAGATTTCTTAGGAAAAAAGTAGTAATCTGGGCTCAAAACAAATAATTCATAATAAAAATCTTGTAATTCTTCACTAGAAAGCATTCCCCTCTCATCTGTAAGCCTTTCCTTATTAAATCTTTTCCCATGTATAACTTTTTTCCTACTGACATTTTGTTAGCTTATTTGCTTATTAGTTTATTTTTTTCATTTTACTAATTGCCAACTGGCTACCATGGTGTGGAACCGTGCTTTCCACAAAATGGGATCTCGACAACAACCATGGTGGCAATCACGATTTCTCTCTCTCGGCTTGGACCACTGTAATATTTAGCAAATGCTGTGTAGGGTCCCAATCCACCGCCGCTATCCCAAGTTTGATAGACACACAGTCATGCCTATTTGACTGCCTGTCATCGATGACTCTTTTGTGCTCCGGGGACCGAGAGGGATAGCTGCAGCACAGAAAACGTGGCCCACAGATGTGAAAATATTTATCATTTGCCGCTTTATGGAAAACCTTGTTGATCCTTGACATCCAAGACTCAGGCAGAAGTTAAAATGAAGAAGAAATAGTTCGCTAGCAAGGTTTGATTAAAACAAAAAGGTGACAGTTACAGAACAAGTGTTTTAACAACACACACTCATTAAGTCAGATTAATGCAGCTATTTAACATGAAATGTATGGGGTAATCAATACTATTATGTCTGTTGTTAAAAAAAAATAAATGATGAAAGCATGTCATCGATTACATAGCTAACGGTGCTATCAACATTTCCCTTCATGCAAGTAAATGCTAGTCAGAAAAAAGTTATCTATTTGCTTAAGCAGAATTAGATTTTCAACCAATTCTCAATATTCTGAGACAGAGTAATAAGACCTTTGCTGCACTTTCTTTTCTCTCTTGATTTCTACATTTAGGCTGTTTTACTTTTTTATCCAATTTCCAGGAGAGGGAGGAAGGGAGATGGGGAGGGTCATCCTTTAATCTAAGCACTTATAAACCTTTCTGGAAAACAAGCTGTGTGCTAAAAAAAAAAAATCTTTAGAGATAATGAATAAACACTTTATTTTTAGATTTCTGTGTAGATTGCAATTATCTATACTCTCCAGGCTAATAATAGCTTGGAAAATCCAGAGCTATTTGGAGATGACAGAAGCTTTGTTTGAAGCAGAGATCATCAGCAATTCTCTTCCTAACTTAAATGTACACATGTATGAGACGACCAATAGAAGATAAAATTCTTTACTAGCTGAAGAAATGTAATACCAGGCTGGAAGTCACACAGAAACGAGATTCAAAAGAAAATGTATGTGGGACTTTGATCTCCAGTCCTGAAATATCCTTGTTTGCCTCCATTTTACTAAACATGTTTTCGTGTTTTAACATTTCAGAATTAGAAATTTATCTTATCACTCATGTGCGCATGTAACCTTGTCCCCACCTTCCTACGTCTCCCAACCCTGAAAAAGCTGATGAACCATCTAGGACCTTAAGTTGGTGATACCTTCAAATCAAAAAAACAAAAAAACAAAAACAAAAACTGTCTTCCTGAGAAACTAAAAACAAGTAGAGAAATACACTTTTCATGAAATTTCATCTCTGAAATTAATCCTTCCTACTGATAAAACAGGTCTCAGATGTGAAGCCTCATATTTCTTCACCAGTCCTAACTTACAAGGCAGGTTTCTCCACCCAGTGGTCTGATGAGTCCCCACAAGGACAGGGAAGGCGACAGAAAAGGGAACACAACCAGTCTCTGAAAAACAAGGCTGCATCTCCCAGTGCCAAAGGCCCTAAGGCACCCACCGGTTTCATCCCCATGTGCCATTTACCTCAAAAAATCCACTAAGTTCATTCTGAAACATAAAAGCGATGGAGACTGCATGATTTTCCAAAAGACGCCTTATCCTGTGGCCTGTTGTGAAATTAGTTGAGGGAAAGTCTTGGCTGGGAGATATATCTTTCTCTGACATTTCAAGACTCACCCTTAGCCAATTAGAACTGCCATGGTGCCAGCGACCTGACAGCACACATCTAAATAACATCAACTTCCAAAGAGTCCCTAAAGAAATCCCCTGAGCCTGCAGAGTGGCCTCCTCTGCAGCATATGACTCGATGGAGACCAGGTCAGTATGTGTGTCGATGACCCATCAAACTCAAAACCAGAGCTGAGAGCCGAGTGCGGTGACACTTGATCTGGCCTCCAAAGGCAAATTTAGGCCACACAGGAGCTTGGACTACTGGACAGATGGATAAATGGCATTTTATTTCCAAATCAAATGGACTTTAAGGGTCAGCTTAGTGAATTTTATTGTGGGGGGTTGGCCTGCACTTTGACTCTCTCCCGGAGCTATCTAAGTCTCCCTATATTCTTGAAGTGTCTTTCATCAGTGAATCCACTTTCATTTTTTACAATAACAAGCCCTGCCTTTTCCAAAACTCATTTTTATTGGAGGGACCAAGTACTCTGTAAATGTACTACAACTAAGGCAACACACTGGGGTCATTGACATCAACGCTTCACTACGATAACATCACTTCATTAAACACAAGGCATTCCAGTGAGTGAGTCTGTGCCCACATTTCTAGTCAGATTCACTGAGACCCAGGGAAAGATACTTTCATGCCCAAGTGTCCAATATCAATCAACATATTTTACGTTCATTCAACTTCCTACATGCATCAAAAATTCCCATTCTTTCATTCAGAAGGCTGCTTCATGTAGAAACCTTTAGCCTAGAGAACTGCCAAACTCTTTTCTCTTATGCACTGAGTCTAAGAGGTGGCCTGGACTTGGGGAGCTTAGGTATCGCCAAGCAGAGACACAGTGGCTGCAGGCAGTGGGCCTCAAGGCCAGTTTCCTAAATTAGCCTCATTTTTCAGGAATGACACCTCCGGTGCTGCTTGGTTATGGACACAGAGTCACTTTCAGAAGGTGTTTGTCAGAAACTTGTTCTTCTCTTAGAAGAATTCCCAGGAGAAAACTTCTATCCCTATCAGCAGTAAAATCAAAACGGTACCTTCCCACCCTCCACGGGCACTCCCTGCAGAGAGGAGGAATTTCCACCTTAAAGGAAGGAACCAGAGGCCCAAGGAGACAGCATTGGGTCTCCTGGGAGGTGGCAAGGAGATCTGTGTAAGCAGCATCCTCTCAGATGAACAGGCCTCCTGTCTTCCGTAAAACTAAAAATATGGATGCTAACAAGAAAGATTTATCTGAGTCTGAAAGGAAGATCTGACATTACCATAATGGCATCTCTCCAGAAAGTCTGCTCTTTCCTTTCCATTCACATCTCCACTTAGTGTTTCGCTGAAAATATAGCTAAAGGGAGCTATTCTTTCCCCATGGCTCACAACAATCTGATTGCCCGAGCTAGCTCACACTCCCCCAAAACTTGGTTAATTACTCACTGACAGAACGACCAAAAGCAACAAATCAGTTTTGTGCATGTGTGTTTGAGAGCCCTCATTGTTCTAAGAGGCTCCTAATTATATGTTTCCTCTGGTATCTAGCTCCTGCTCCTCCCTACTTCCCTGCAGGGGACTGACTAACACAATCAAAGAAGATTCTAAAGAGGCTTGTCATACCCTGGGGTTTACAAGACATGGTATTCAAAAGGCAGTGATGTTAATATTGTTTTACAGTATGCTGACTGCTTGGGGGGTTTACAGCCATCTGTGTGCATGAACCCCTTTCTAAGTCAAGGGAGAGGCTGGCTTATCCATGGAGTTGAGCTGCCTTACTGGTCAACTGCTTTCCGGTCACTGATTTGGAGTCAAGAAATTTAGTCATTACTAGGAAACCCATCCTAGTAGACTTTGGGGTACCGATCATCTCCTGATTCTGACTTAATCAACCCACCGAAGAACCACTGCCAGCATTCTCTTTGAGTTCACCAAGACTTGATTCTTGAATAATCAGGTGTGAGAACTATAAACAAGGAAGATTTTATGAGATCCATAGTCCAAACTCTTAATGCAGGTATGTTTCTATGGAGAGATGACCCACCCACCAAATAAAACAGGCAGTATTTTATTATATATTAAATATTAAAACAGTAGACATTTTTGTGTGAATCTGTTGGAAACAATGAACTTTAACTTCAGAAAAGGGTGTGTTCCTTCCTTCTCTCTTCCTCCTCTCTTTCACAAACATGCATGTGCACACGTGTGCACACACACACATTGCTGCAAATTCATGGACCACTTAAAGCTTATCTGATTTCATTAACCCAGGATAGGAGATTGCACTTTATTAAAAGTCAGCCTCTTCTAAACATAGCATGTTCTTCCCCACATTTTCATTAAAACTATGTCTAATGGATACTAATGACTTTAATTTTCTTATACTTCAATCAGATGATTTCCTAACTGGTAAGAGGATAACAATCTAGTACCACAGTATTTAATTTTAAGCTGTACACATGTATCAAGAACCTATTATAAGCATGTACTGTTGTGCCCCCCTTTCCTGTGATAGTTGGGTTTCTGGGTCAACTTGACTAAGAATCATGTCCAGTTATTCAATCGAACAATAATGTAGTTGTGGCTATGAAGGCATTTCATAAATGTGATTAATGTTCAGAACCAGATGACTTTAAGTAGATTACCCTAGATTATCTGGTTGGGCCTCACCTAATCAGTGGGAAAGATTTAAGAGCAGACTTGAGACTTCTGGGAAGCAGAAATTCCACCTGTGGACCGCAGCATCAACCCATGACAGAGAACTCCACCTTGCTCTGCCTAAGAGCCTGACCTTCGAATTTTGGACTAGTCTAGTCAGTCCCCACAGTTGTGTAAACGAATTCCTCAATAAACCCTGAGGATATGTCTCTTACAGATTCTGTTTCAGTGTAACAGTTTCTTGTCTAAAATATATTTTGGGGTCAGAAAATGAGGTTTTGTTGGACCCTAAAAACGTGGAATTGGCTTTGAAAGTGGATAATGGGTAGAATCTAGAAAAATTATTGGATATATGATAGGAATAATCCTGTATTTCTATAAACATATTTTTCGTAAAAATATGGGCAGTAGAGGAACTTCAGGTGAAGTAATTGAAGGAAATGAACAATGTAATATTAAAAATGAGAGAAAAGGTGACCATTATTATATAGTAGCACAAAACACTTGAATTGTGTCCTAAAGTAATTGGAAAGTAGCAGAATTTTAAATCATGAAGTGATGTATCTCACCGAGATTTCCAAGTAAAGTATGAGACACAAGACTTGTATTGTTTTTATTTTTATTCTCCTAAGAGTAAAATATGATAGGAAAAGAGAAATTAGAAAAATAACTGTTAAACAACATGATCATTAAAAAAGATTCTCAGGATTCGTCCTAGTGGCCTTGTGGTCTAGTACACCTCAGAGCAGTTCCACATACATCCCCAGGTCCAGGGTTCAAGACCCGAGCCAGGGTGAACAAAAGTAAACAACTAATAAAATTAAAGCTCTTCCTCTTCTTCTCTATTCCTTTCTTCCTGTTTGCCTGCCCACCTTCATTCCTGCCTGTACCTTTCCTTAAAAAAAAAAGAAAAAGAAAAAGAAAAGAAAGGGATTTTCAGCCTATTTAAATTGCAAAAGATGTTATAGTTAGGAGATTCATTCACTGTCAGGAAATGGTTCTCTGAAGAGAACATCAAAGAGAAGAGAACATCAAAGAGAAGAGAACATCTCTCTGGACAAACTTTTGCTACTAATAAATATACTAGGTATCTAACTCATGGACCCACTTAACCATATCAGAAGCCAATAATAGAGACGTGATTATCTAGGAAAGTTCTGGGTAAGATGCTTTTTGCCTAATAACATGACATCCCATTATATACATATATATGTATATATATGTATATATATGTATATATATGTATATATATATACATATATATATATGAGACCCACAAAGTTTTCAGAATATTATAAAACAGAAATATTCCCAACTTGGACTGAAAGAGATGAGTATTTGACTAAATGAAAAAAAACTGTTGAATTTCCCAAATTCCACAGGCAGTAATAGCTTGATATATATCACCAGTGTGTTGCATACATTGCTAGCCTTCAAGAAAAAGAAAGGTTGATTTCAAAGGTCTAGTTTTGGACCCAGGCACCAGATCTTAGGGCCATAAGACAAAGGTATGGGCTCAGAAGGTGGGCACAGAGGATTATTTCTAAACTTGCATCCTAATAAAGTTTATCCTATTGCATTTTGAAAGCGCTATAAACTAGTGACCCTTTCATTTATTCTGATTTCTCCTATTTGGAATAGAAATACTCTATAAATGTTAGCCTATGCCTGCCGTACCATTATATTTTGTAAGAAAGCAGCACAGTTTTTAGTTTCACAAGTTCATAGAGATGAGGATTTTTTCTCTAAAGGGACCATATCTAAAGTGTCACCAAACCTGATTTATATTATTAAATGTGTAATTTTGTGAGGTGATGATACTTAAATGAGATTTTTGTCTTGGATTAATACCGTAACAAGTTGAGAAACTGGGGTATGCTAGGATAGGGTGGATATATTTTGCATATAAGAGGAAATGAATCTTTGGTGGTGAATGAGCAAACTGTGGTAGGTTGAAAGGTCATTAAACATGGTTCTTGATGGGGAGGTTATCCTGAATTATCCATGTGGACCCTAAATGCAATCACACACATCCTTAGAAGAGGAATGCAGAGGGACCTTTAAGCATGCATAGAATAGAGGTAACGTGAAGAGGGAGCAGATAGCTAAAAGGTGGCCTGGAAGATTGGGGTGAGGTAGTTACAAGTCAAGGAACACTGGCAGCTACCAGAAGCTGGCAGAGGTCATAACAGATTCCACTCCCATACCAGGAACTGAAAGGAGTGCTGCCCTGCCAGTTCCTTCATTTCAGCAACCCCCCTCCCCCGCAAAAAAAGTGAAGATCTCTTTTATAGAGAACTATGGGAAAGTGAATGTGTGTTGTTCTAAGCTACCAAGTTTGTGATAATGTATTACAGCAACTATAGGAAACTAACACAGACTCTACAGAAAACTAAGATGAACAAGTTTTGATTCTCCCTCAAAGAGCTCAGAGTACTAGATGATTTATATTCAGGTAAGTTTAACAAAGGGATGACAAGTGTAAAGGACTTGAAACTTCTATTTGAGCAGAGAGTTGAGAGTGTGTGTGAAAGAGGAGAAGTAGAGGTATGGAAATGACTGCATGTTCTGTGATGACACCAGTCAGCATGGCAGAACCATTGTTGAGAAGGGTTGGACAGCTCCAAAGCCGATTAAAAATTAGAATGTATATCAGACATTCTGCCCCAGGTGTTCTTGTAAATTTCAAATCATGTCATGTGAGAACTGGAGAATGAGAAAAAATTAAAACCACGGATCTGGTCTACTCTCCCTCTACCATTTTACACTGAAAAATCAAAAAACAAACAAACGAACAAACAGATTTCCCAAGAGCCTGCAGGCAGAATCTAAGAAAAACTGTAAAGCAGGGTGGCTAAAGTATGGACTTTGGCAATAGATGGATGTAAGTGCAAATGAGGTGGCTCCAGGTGCCCATAGAAAAGCTGCTGAACCAATCTCAGTTCAGTGAAACCACTAGAAGAGATAAAAGCATCTGCCTCACCTGGTTGTGAGAACAATTAGGGGTGTCACACACCTGCATAGTTCCTTGAACTTAAATATATATTCAAGAGCAGTGAGTAAAGCATTGTGAAAGTCAAGTTACCACTTAGATTCCTGATCCTTACCTCTGTCATTCTGAGGCTACAAGTTATTTTCAATTCAAAATATAGCATTGTTGAATGACATACCAAGAGTTTTGGACTTTATGAAATGAATTGGGATCCATAGAAAGATTCTTAAATATGGCCTAGTGTGACTTTTGCAGTGTTCTAGACAGAGAGCTGTCTGACTCTGGAAAAGCAGAAATACTTTAGATCAGTTTGGAGAGTGAACAGAGGGTCCAGGAAGGAGACAGACACAGATTAAGAGTGAGAATAGCACAAAGAGCACATTTTCCAATACTTTCTGTCTTGGGACTATTTTTGAGGAGGGATTGAAGAGGTCAGGCACATGTGATGCCTCAATATTAGGAAGACGGTGCATGTGTGTGGGCTCTGATGAGGAGCTGGCGCAGGCTGAATATGCAAAGCTACTTCAGCAGGGACATCTGAGCTTGGCGTCTCTTCTGAGGGAGCTGGTCATGTGATGTGACAACGTTAAATGGCTGGGAACATATGCAATGTTTACAAAGACTGCCTTTCATGATTCTTAATGTCCCTGGTAACCAGCTGCATGTGTTTCTTTAAGAGACATACACCCTACATTTGTGCATAGATAGGCCAGTGGGAACATGAAATTCCCTAACGTCTTCCTTTGAGAGCAGAGACAAATGTATTCTTATAATTTTAGCATGCGTGCACATCCTTGCAGGTGTGACAATGAATCTATAATATTGTGCTGCATTTCACAACTAAGCAGAAATACAGAAACACCCATGCAATGAATCACATTCTGGAAAACCAATGCAAAAAACTCCATGTTTTATATTTCATTTTATGAAATATACACCCATATGAAATAGTTAGGGTTAGTGTCCTAACCCATGATCCAAGGCAGTGGTCACTTAAATTGTCTTACCTATGGAAAGTGAAGCTGTTAGCTTGAAGAAAGATAGAATAGAAGGGAGCCATCATATTCAAAGAGTAAAGATCTGCTAGTCTCTCTGCTTGTTCCTCTAGCTATTTTCAGATTTGTTTCCTGCACTGTGTTATCCAGAGATTTAGTGAAGCTCATTTTAAATCATCCAAAATCTGTGTCTTCATATCTTTTCCCTTAAAGAAGTTGCTACATTGTGGGAGGTCTCAGCATTTACTCTTCATTCCAGAGTCACCTTGAATTTGCCTTTGCTCAGTTCCCTCTCATTACTCAGTCCTGTGCCTTTTAGATAATGAGGGAATGCATCTGATATTGGATATACTTGTCCTATTTCTAATTGTGTAACCTGTGTCTAAGCTAACTCTGCAATGTAGTCAAGAAACATACCTACACATAGGCATACGTCAATACATAGACTGAGATAGACAATGACTGATACATAAATATATGTAACTACTAAATAGAGCTAAAGTAGGCAGAAGATCTATACACAGATGTGTGTACAGATATATAGACATATGTACATGTCCATATATCTCCTAACCTAAGAGTCATAGATGGGATTTGTTTTTATTTTCAGAAGAAAAAATTCATCATCATTATTTGCTGGTTTTTAAAATTACTGTGCAAGTTACACAAGGCCTTCCCTCTCGTCTCCCTTTTCTTTCTCTCTTCCTCGGCACCCTAACTCTGCCTCTTCAACCCCTTACATTTCCTTTACTGTCCTTGCTGATGTGTTGACCCTGGAGGTCTGGGGCAGAAGGCACTGCTCCGAGTTGGTGCTCCTTCCAGGCTGGCTCCATGAGTTTTACCTGCCCTGACTCTGCAGACAGAACGAGAAGCGCAGCATGTCAGGGACTCGAGGTTGGGAGGGGCTGGCTTGGGCCAAATGCCCTGTTGTGTCCCTTTTGTTCAGGGAAGGTGAAGTGGGAGACTGGCTGACCTACAGGGGTTGCTAATTGAGCTTTCTCCCCAGATCCAGCCCCAGGAAGCATTTTAATTCCTCTCCTGCCCCAGTCAATGAACAAAGAGAATTTGGACAGCCACTGGTGTCACCTCAGTCCTTGAATATTAAAACCAAGTCAAATGACTGAAGTCCAACTCTGAATAATTGAACAGTTAGGGTCTGCAGGGAATGGAGAGAAATTTGACTCCATCCATCTCTCAGGGTCTGCTCGATCACTAGAACCTCACAGAAGATTCTAGCAAACTGAGCATCCCTTCTGCTTTGAGCAGTCCTTATCAGCTTTGCCCTTGCCCCTCACTGGTCCTCCACCCCTCCATTCATAAATGAAGTTGCTCACTAAATGAGTGGCAGGACCTTTCCAAAAGCCCTCTGGGATTATGGTACTCTAGAGGTGACACTGTCAGTGATTTCCCTCGGTCTTCTGTCCTCCCCTTACCCCAGGCTCTCCGGACATGCAGCAGCTTGAGAACCTCTGCCCCATGTCCACTTCAGAGATGCCTGACCACCTGCCGTGAGTCCCACCTGCCAGGTTTATAGGGGCCACTCTGTCCTGAGTCCCTAGGGGTCTGGCCTGGGCACTTCTCACCAGGTACTTCTTGCTGACCCACAGGACGCACGCCACCAACTGATCATTGGCGCAGCCACAGGGATTTTAACACCGAGCACTGTGAGTATCACACTTTTTATTCTGCCAATCTCAGGTTGACCTTACACATGTACCATTTTTAAAGAAACCTTTCCATTTTTTTTCATATTTCCTGACAACTCTGTTGTTTTAATATAAATGTCAATTTTGTCTCATTTTTAATAAATCAGGGCCACCTATAACTCATGGTAAAAGGGGCAGTTTAGTTGCCTGGGGCCCAGTCTGTTTATGGGGCCCAAAAGCAGCTGCCCCTTTTGCCCCATATTGGAGACTTAACTTGTCATTGTAGACCATGGCGGGCCACCACTGCTACTGCTGTTTCTGCCCCCTGTGAGGAAACAAGAGACACAGGAAGGGAATACCCCCATCCTGTCCACTCGTGTCTTCAAAGAGAGCAGACCACTGCAGCATGATCAAGCTGCAGGTAAGTACTACAGGGTTATCTCTGGCACTGGGATGGTGAAAGCAGCATGTATTCTAGGCAGGACAAATTTGATTTTTGCCTAAGGGTGCCAAAGTTCCTTGCACCATCCCTGGCTGTTTGCATGAAGTTCCACCAGACCACATGTCATTACCATGTGATCTATGATTGACAGGCAACACATAGTCCTTGATGGTTACTGGCCTGGCTACTCTGTTCCTGAAAGGATTTCTCCGCCTCCTCCCTTCCCCTTAGTTGACATGCATAACTCTATCCCAGTTTTTGTCTCAAGAAAATATGGTCATCCTAACCAGTCTCCAAACCTATCTTTCCCAAGTTTTCCTTTCAGTTGATTTTGCAACTCCTTCCTGTCCCCTGCATTAACTTTTGGAGGCCCCACTCATCCCCGCAACCCTTACAAATACACAAGAGACTGAGCGCCTCTGCTTCCAGCTTCTCCATATAATTCACTCCATGGAATTTTTCCTATTCAATAAAGGACTTCATTTCTATTGACTTGCAAAGACCACACATTTCCAGTGCAGCCAAAACAAATCAATGTCACATGAGCCAAATAAATCCTTTTAATGACTCCATAGACCTAATGATTCTAAGTTCTCTCAGTAGCTATGTGTGGGTTATGGTTAGTTACACCCTGTAGATTACAAGAATAACTAAAAAAGGTTAAAATTAATATATATATACATGCACATATATACATATTTATTCATATATGTGTATATATATGCATACACACACATATATAAAATAACCAAAGTAACAAGTTGCTATGTAAAATGGACATGTCCCCAAACATATTTTTGGAGGAAGAAGGTTTTTTGAAAGATCTTCCTCACTGCACATGTATCCAGTTTCACTCCTTACTCCTCCAAAGCACACCATTCTCTTTAGTCATATCCTTGAGAAAAGTGATTCTTAGGAAAAGTTCCTTTTCTAAAATCCAAATATGTTAGACATTCAAAACTGGACCATTGAAAGAGTCACTACAGAATGAGTTTGAGGAGTTTTTACTGGTGGTTTGGAACAAGCTGTCTTAACACCTGCCAAATCTATTCTTGGCTCTGGTTTGCATGATTAGCCCCTCACTTTCCCAGGCTCCAACACAGAAAAACAAACAGATAAAAGTTACTATGTGACATTGCTTCTCTCTGCTGCTCTACTGGAACATCTCCAGACAGGCTTACTGTTACTGACCTCAGGTAATTTTTTTTGCACCTGGGGTGGTAAATTACTTCCAGGTGAGGCAAAACCAGATGGCCTCAACTTCCCTGGAGTTGATTAAAATGATTGTACCTGCTTCAGAAATCCACCAATCAAGCACCACAGTTTGATTTACCATGGTAACGTCTCAGCCAGTGGCTTCTGCACTGTTAGTGGAAGATGTTGAATCTACCAATTAAAACTAGCAAATGACACCCCCTGTGTGATACGCACACTCACATCACTTTATTCTAAGTGCTTCCACAGAGACAGCTGCTGCTGAACAAAAGGAATTTTTTTATTTAAATCTTTGAAAAATAGAACCCCTACTTGGTGACATATAGAATAATAAAGCAGGTTTTTGTAACCCTCTTAGCACGACCTACTATCACACAAATACAGAAGATGTTGAACTGTACAATTACCTTGGGTCTTATGTGACATTCAGCCTCACTTGGCAAGGATAGCCAGTAATATAGGAGAAGAGTAATTTTCTCACTTAAGAGTTATCAGATGTCTTTTAAGTTGGGCCTGTGAATTTTGTATTCTGTTATTATTATATGCTATTAGATCACCATGCATTTTCACTCTCTGGTTTACAATCCAATGCAACTCAATTTATTTCTGTTCAATTCAATTCGATTCAATCTAATTCAATTTAATTCAACACATTCATTAGCCACATACTCTATTAGGTACAGGCTGATATGAAAATTAGTTCAACACAAGCCCTCCCCACAAGGAACCCAAAATGATTTATCAGTCAGGGTTTAAGGGACCCTTGTAATTGCAACATGAAGCATGCTGAACATCAGTGAGTGTAACACCTAAGGTGTTGATAAGAACATTTAGATGACAGAGATACATTAGCCATTCTATTAAAATGCACATGGTAAATATGCCAAGGCTAAGCCCAAAATTACTTACTTATGCCACACAATAGCAGATAATACAAGATGCTTTATTTTAACATTTATTTGCTTCATAGCTTATAAGCTAGGTATGTGACTCTTTATTTTTGAGTAAAAACCGCAACTAGAGTAGATATTTTGAAAGACAAAGAGAAAAAGAAACAGGAAAAAAATGTGCCGCAGTATGACTATATCTTCAATGCAGCATTAACAGTAAAACAAATAAAAATCTAGCAGTGTTTTAGTATTCATTCACAAAATGCCATGTTAACATCACTTAGATCTTCATTATTTCTCAACACAGCAAAAGTGTTTGCTTTTGCAGATGCTCCAACACAAACACTCTCATTCCAGACCAATAAAAATAGCAATAGTTTGCAGTTATGACCACTAACACCATTTGTAGACATGTAAAATCAAAAAAAAAAGATTAATCACACCATATGAAGCAGGCAATACACTGATTTCTAAATTATTCTGAAACCTCATGGAAGGGAAGTACTAGCAGCCTGCAATTGTGCAAGAGATTGTATATTCCTAAGGAAATCCAATATAGGAGATTATTTCTGTTATTTGAAATCAAAGTCTGCCTTTGGTTTCAATGAACAGCTTCCACCAATAATATGCGATGGGAGGAAATTCTGTCTGCCTTGCTCGACATTCTGTTTTTAACTTTACTGGGTTATCAGTAACAGAAAGACATCTTTAGTTACCTCACATCAGTTCAAATATTTCACTTTATTTTCTTGCCTATATCTCATTAAATGTGGATACCTCCTCCACCTCTAGTTTATTAGCATTTAAAATTTAAGAAGCCCTTACTCTATGGAAGACTCTTTGAGAAAACAAGAATTCTGAAGGCAATCTCTCCCTTCTCTGTGCTTTTCCTGAATACAGTGTCATTGATATTAAGGCTTCACCATATGGGGGACACAATTTCATCTGTCCACAATAGTACATGTGAAGCACTGTTTCTCCAGTATTTTGAAATAAAAGCAATACTATCAGATTAGGACCCCTTAATGTTGAAATAAAGTTCATGAAGAGATTCCAAGGGCTCATAGTGGATTTCCAAGGGAATAAGTCACAAAGCACCTCTGCTGGGGCATGTTCGGATGCATAACTTCTGTAGACATTGACCAAATCTAGAAAAGAAAAGTGTGCTTTACTAATTCACTGGTCTGATAACCACAAGGTTTGAATTCTAGTCCACCAGTGGCACTAACTTGCTAGGAAAGCCCTATGTTATGTCTGGCCTCGGTTTCTTGTGTTTCTAAAGCAAGTGTATGATGTGATTATTATCCATCCCCAATAACCTGCCCCTTGTTTTCCCATCATAGGACTGGAGGAATGGAGAGCTTCATGCCTCAGTTAGCAAAGTTGTATAATGAAAGATCATCTACAGGATATTTAAACACTAGAAATGCATTTCTCACATTTCTAAGGGTTATGGGTTTGAGGTCAGAGTACACACATTGCTGGTTTCTGGTGAATGCTCTTCTGACTTGCACACAGCAGACTTCTGTGTCCTCACAAAACTTTTTAATATGTCTAAATGAAGAGAGCTCTATCACTAGCCTCCTTTTCTTACAAGATTAATCTTATCAGTTTAGGACCCCACCTTTATGACCTCATTTAATATTAATTATCACCCCAAAGTCCTATTTCCAAATACAGTAACACTGAGATTAAGTCTTCAACATATGGGTCTGAGGTGGGGCATGTTCAATTTACAGCGCCTGAAACACTTTTTCCAACACTTCACACCTCCTCTGAGGAGAGCAGACTCTCAAGGGGACAAGTGCTGAGTCCCAGATGTAGCATTAAGACAGCTGACAATCAGGCAGAGAGAGTTGGGGTCTCTGCTGTCATTTCAGGAACCATTTGGTCCATTTTCCAAACAGTTCAGCCCAACCCAGGTCTCCAAGAGGCAAGAATGGGCTAGTGCTCAATGAAACAACTAAAATGGAAGTTGGTGGTCAAAAGTCTGCCTGGACACATTGACTAGCAGAAGGAATGGTGATAGTCAAAGCTGAAAGGAAGGACGTAGAAAGCCCCTGTGGAGGGTGGGGTGCAGGTGTGTGTGTGTGTTCGTGTGTGAAGGTGGTAAGATAATTTTAAAATTTATGTGAAAGAAGTCATATCAAAGAGTCTGTACTCGTCACCACCTTAATGTTAATTCTTGCCCCTATTCTTCTTTGATTTCAGATGTTCTTAATATCTATCATAAGCAATTTGGTGACTATTGGCTTAATTTCATTTACATAGACCAGACAGACACAATGCATCCCTGCATACACTGTGTGAGGCACAGATTACATCTGTGTGATTCTAGGTCCTCTGTGATGAAGCCCTGGTTTGGTGATGCTCTGGGAGTCATCACAACCCAGACGCAGAAAAGGGCACACGTGCAGTTTTGCGTGGCTTGCTGCATTCCTCCCTCCCTGCATGACTCTCCCTGCTGCACACCACACACACACACGCACACACACACACACACGCGGGAGGAAAGAAATCTCTTAGAAATGAGAATTTGATTAATCACTGAAAGAAATTAAGCAGGAAGAAATGGAGGAGCAGAGAACATGAGGTCAAGGTCAGACATAGAACGTGCTCTGGTTAAAAGATGGATGAAGTCTAGACAAGCAGCCTGGTCATCATTCCACTCCAGTGGCAACAGTCAAGTAGACTGCTCTCTCTATCAAGCAGGAAGAAATGCAGTGTCTGATTCAGGTTAGCATGAGTCGGGGATACAGTGTCCACATGCTATGAAACCCCCACAAAGCTGGAGACTTTGGGAGGATCAGAGATGAGCTACAGCCCAGATCAGACATGCTGCCCCATAGACTCTTCCACACCTTCCCCATCTTCAGTGGACACAGTGTACTTCCTTGCCCACGTCTTCCATCATAATGAGCAAAGATATGCGTCAGGCAGTAGAAATGGATAGTCTCTGTTATGAAGACACGTGTTCAGCGAAGACTCTCCAAATTTTACACAAAGTTCAATACTATGAAAATCTAATGAAGGAGAAACGAATTAAAGAGACTCAACAAACAGCTGACAACAAGCACTTAAATAAGAGGAGTCAGAGCAACGAAACAGTAAATTTCACATTCACATAATCCAGTGGAAAAATACTGTGCTCATATACAAGAATAGGAATGACAGTGTAGGCATGGTTGTCCCATACAAAATAAGTGTCAGTAACTTCTCCTTCCCCTCCAGAGTTGGTGCAGAGGAAGATTGAATTTAAGAGGAAAAGAAATGTGAGCAAGGTCTAAGAGCTGAGAGGAAATAAGAGGTAAAGTGATGCAGTATTTGGAGAAAGGCAGCATAGAATGGAGACTTCATGTTGGGAGAAGCATTTTTTTTTTCCAGGGATATTCTCTTAAAAATGTAACAATTGAGAAGACTAAAATTCTTGAAAATAAGCCACAGAATTTAGTCCTACTTGGTAAAACATGGAATGTAGTATTTATTAGCACACATCAATCATGAGTCAGTATGGGATAAGGAAGGCAGAGAAAGCAGGTACAAGATTTGGCACTAACTCAGAACTTGACTAAAAAGTACATGAGAGTCAAAAGAAACCAGGCTGTCACTGCATCCCTGGTAACCTAAAAGAGGCCATCCAACTCCAAAATGCACCATCTATTTTAGACTAGATCTTTGACAATATTACTACACTGTTTTCTTTTCTTTTCCTTCAGAGCTAAACACACAGTCAGACAGCTCAAGTGTGATAGGCACCCAACAGAGGCTAAACGCTTGTTCTTTGTGTGTATCTAATGATTTCTCTTTGCCTCAATTGTGTTAAGTTTATGAAACCTATACTTCTTACCATTGGCATCAGCAATTTCATTCTTCTGTGAGAGAAGAAAGCAACAAAATATTCAAACAATTGTACAATCACCGCTACACTGACAAAGCAGGCAGTGCCCATGGAACTCAGGAGCTGGCTGGCAGCACAGCTGGGGGAGAGCAAGTTCATTAGTTGGGCATGCAAGTCCACGTGTGGCACCGGCAAAGAGGTTTCAGTAGACTATGCTGGAGAATTTGTGGACTGTGCAAAATTCAAACAGGGAGACATCATCCGTGTAGGTCTAAGACTTGGCTAACAATGAGATTAGGGACCCATCAAATGAAGAAATAACAGAATATATTGATTTATAGAATATACAGGCCCGGGTATTGAGAAGAGCAAGATAAAATTTAAAAATAATTTTAATATTCAAAGACAAGACATTTCTTAGGTTCACGAAACTCTGTCTTCTCTCCTCTCCCTTCTCCTACCCCTCTCCATTTCTTGTCTCTTTCTTAATTCTTTACTCATGTTTTCATTAACTCACACTATTTTAAATCACCTACTACATGTAATATGAATCTCTGCCCTTAATTTTCGTGGGGAAGAACAGGTATCAAATGAGGTAAATTAATAGCTATCATTTCATATTTTTAAGTAATAAAATCCTTCATGACAATGAAATCCTGCATTCCAAATTCATCAGGTTATATAAACTGGGCTGATTTTTTGGGCCTGGGATGGGAGGATGTGTAAGCACTCATGATTGTAGTCAAGGGCTCATTCTCATAGCCTTATGTATCACCTCCTTTCTTTCCCTTCATTCTTGTCTCTTCTTTCTTTCCCCCTTTGAAATATTCAAAGCTTAGAACAGGGCGTAGTTTAGTTCTAATGTGTATTCATTGAATAAAAGTGAACATTTTAATTCTTCTACGAGGAGGAGTTTGTCATTTTATATTTTGTCACCCACTGCAAAAAAAGAATTCATAAATCACAATCTGCTCTTTAGGATTTCTTGCTGCCTCACACCTTTTTTCTTTTCCTCCTCCCTTCCTGAAAACACAGCTGCTTCTGTGCTCAGGAGCCATGAACCTCCTACTGCAGACTTCTTTGAATATTCTACCATAGAACTGGAGAGAGCACTAACATTTATTGAGCTCCTTCTGCATGCCAGATTCTCATTCTCTCTCTCTCTCTCTCTCTCTCTCTCTCTCTCTCTCTCTCTCTCTCTCTCTCTCTCTCTCTCTCTCTCTCTCTCTCTCTCACACACACACACACACACACAGGCATGTGCCATCCATGCACCACCCCTTTGCTGGGAACCCCCACTCCTGGGTAGCACTTTGAAAGTACATGTTTACTTTCTTATTTTCCCTGCCTGTCGTCCCAGGCTGCAGCTGCTGTTCCTGGTGCCACAGAGCTAGTGCTGCCAAAAAGCTGTTTTTCTTCCACTCTAATAAACATGTTTCTATTCATTTGTGAGTTGCTATGTTTGTTTATCTGCTGGACTCATCCTATTTGAGTACGTCCAGATAATGTGTTAACCCCTCCAAGTCTATGGCTCTCAGAAATGAGTTCTCCAAGTTCCAGCCGAGCCGCGGGCTCAGGGCACCACTGTGCACAGATTAAGAATTGAAGGAGGGAAGTTGTCTTTGACATGAAACATGTAGGTGAACAGGGTGAGGGCATAAATGGAACATCTGCTTTCATTATCCTAACACAAATTTAGTGCCAATAAAAGGTGTTCAAAGGAGAAGATCTGAGGATGAAAATTGACAGAGATTCAGACATATTTGACCCCACCTTAATGCCAGTTCCATCTTTGTGGTATGGCTCTCTCCATTTTAAAGTTTAACAGGGAGCTTAGAACCCCTCTGACTTCATTCACCAGTCCTTCCAGCTTTTCTCAAATCCTTGTAATACCAATCAATATTATTCTAAGTGACTTATCAACAAACAAGCACATAATCATCATACCAGTCCTATGAGACACGAAGATTAAAGCGCTTGATCAATGTCACATAGCTAGTGATTGATCAAGGATTTGAACCCAGAGCATGCACCACGCTGCCATGCTGGCTAATGACCAAAGGTCACTACTTTAAAGAGATCTAAGATCTTCTAGTCAGTTGTTGGAAATTTCACATTTCTTCCTAAATAAACCAAAGAGAAAGGTCTAATATAGTGACTGAATACTCTTGCTCCACAGTCAGTCACTTTTTATGCTATCTTGGATTAACCTTGACTTTTTTACCTCCCAAACGGGGGTGATGGAAATGTGCTGTGAAGTCAATGTGAAGTCATTACGCTAATGCAATGGCACCCTATTAGGCTGCAAGTTCTAGCCTCAGTTATATTGCAGATGCCCATCACTTAATATGCAGTAATATAGACTAGGCTTTGTAGAGGACTGAGGAAAAACCAAAATAAAATCAACACACACAACATATTCGTTTTGTGTGAGTTTCACTCATGGTAACCATCACTACTGCCACATCTCCTGTAGAAGGTCGAATATATCAATGTCCACATCAATTTAGTTCCCTGAAGGAGCATCTCTCACAGGAGACAGAGCATCTTAGAGGACACCAGAGTGTGTACATTTCAGAGCCTGAGGAATCTCTGCAGGCTCTTCTGTCCACCCACGTCCACATTCTATGCATCAAGCTCTTGGAATGTCTCATCTGAATTCCTGCATTTGTTCCTCAACTCCTCCACACCGTGATTATTGAGCCCCATCCCTGCAGGAAGCATGTCTGATCATTTCCCACTTTCTTCATCTCAACTTCACCATCTGAAAGTTTTATTTGCTTATTTTGATATATATATATACACAAATACTTGGATAATCTTTTGGAAATTTACCAGTACTACCTATAGAAATTCTTTCTTTTCTTTCTCATTCAGGGTAGATTTGGCGATGTCCCTAAATCTCAAGTCTGTAAATTGGTGTGCCCACTCCTTCACTGCCCTCTCCTTTTGCTACTCTCCTGGGTCTAGGTCAAACATTATATATTAAGTGCATTCATTAGCCCCCACCTTAATGAAGGAGATGGCAAAAGCCTTCTAACTCACCGCAAACTAATTGTGTCTGTCTACTTCCCTCTCCTGAAAGGAAAAGTATTACTGTCAACTCCCATCCAAAGAGAATATTTTGAAAAGAAATGACAAATAAGCACAAAGTTGCTCTGAGCTTTTCAGACAAAGCGTTTTCTCTGTAAGTACAGGCGACCCTTGGACAGCATGGGCTTGGAGAGCACAGACACATTTACAAGGTGATTTTGTTCTATACTCATGGACTCCACACTCAGCCAAGGAATCAGCCAAGGATAGGTGTCTGTTGGCTGAATCCAGGATACAGAAACAGGTATATGGAGGACTTTCTACAATTATAGGGGATTTTCCACTGCATTGGTGGCTGGTGGCACTAATCCTCAGGGTTCCTCAGGGGTCAACAGTATTCAACATTACTTACCTATTTTAATGGATAGGATCCAAATTGGAATCACCTCTATTCACTCATAGGAAGTGTAGACAAATGCCTTTGTACATAAATCTATAGCTTTGCTTAAAAGGAAAAAAAAAAAAAAACCTCAAGAATGTGAGGTGACAATTCTAAGTCTTCCACAGAATACATGCAGTTATATACTAAGTCTCAGGTCTTTGTACCATAGGAGATCAAGATACATTCAATTTTTAATTTTTTTTATTTTTAATACTTTATTTTTAATTTTTTGTGTTGATTTTTGTTGAGTACCAAATCATTTGCTATTGTAAATAGATCCCAAGATTCAGTGCAGCTTCTCTGCTGGGGAATTGGCAGCTGCTACTGGAAGGGAACCCACCAATTAGGGTAATCAGCACAAGGAAAAGAAAGAACACATATTAAATGCCTTCTGTTTTAGGAAACACCTGGGTAGCTTTAGAGAAGATGCATCCTCTATTTGAGCTATTGAAGCAAGTGTTTGCTTAATTGTGTAAGAATATCATTTGAAGAGTTGGATGTGGGAAAGGAGAGATTGCTTACTCAGTTTATTTCAGCCATTGAAGGTTTGCCTCCCAGCCTCACTAAGATCCCTCCGTGTGCATATCTCAAGCACACACCTATATTATGGATCCAGAATTCCACAACCCTTCTCCCTAAGAGAAGGACTAAAAGGATACTACCTTTGTTTTGCTGAAGAGTTAGTTCTTTGGTGACAAGATTTTCTTTTTTTCTTGTGCTGGGTAAAACGAGAGACTCTAAGAGCTACAAGGCCTGGACCAGAATCTGGATCTGTCCTTCATTTATTTGTAATCTGACAAGTCCTTTGCCTCATTTTCATCACCCAGAGCATGAACCTCTTAAGAGGTCAGGCTCCAGAGTCAGATACACCATGTATCAAACCACATCTCCTACTGATTGGATGGTGACCTTGGGGATGCTACTTAACCTCTCCAAACCTGAGTTTCTTCATGACATGAGGATCATCATAGCTCACCCTCATAGGACCGGTGTAAGCTTTAATTTAAATCATGTTTTAATTGATTATCTTTCTTGCAACTGATACATAATAGGAATTGGTGATTTTGATCAAATGGAATGCAAATGTAGCACAAAACTCTCAATTGCTGCACATTAAGATATACAACATTACAAACCCAATTGTTAAATTTATTTTTATTACCTTACCTCTTGTATTATTCCTATTTAAAGAAGACGAGATAAAACATTAAAAAAAGCATTGTAGAGACACATTTTTTATTTACTTACATGGAACTTTGAAATACATAACATGGCTGAGACATATACATTTACAAAACATTAGTACAAGTGTAAATGATCATTTGCATGCATACACATACTCACAGGGTCTATATATTATGATTGTGAAGAGAGATAATGAATTCTGTTCTTCCACTTGCCTCAAAGAAAGAAGAAGTAGGGAAGAGAACCTCCAAATCAAATAACATTTCCTTCAAATATGAACTGTGAAGTGAGTAAGCAATTGACTTTTCCATTTGGTGCCTTAATTCTTGTATGTCAGATTCCCTGCCATTTCTTGCCTGGTAATTTTATTATCTATCACTCTTCTGGAATGAACAGGATGAGGTCCATCTCTCTGAATCTCACTTTCCCTTTCTCTCCCTGATAAGCATGGCAGAGCTGGGTGCTGTAGACAAGATTCACATTTTCACCTGATAAAGTGCCATTTATACTACGAATACCTGAGTGCTTGCAGTTATGTATTAAACACTGATCTCCAAGGGGAAAACAATTCAGGACTCCCAAATTTAAAGAGAATGTTAGTGTCCAAAAAAAAAAAAAACCAAAAAAAAAACTAGGGGGAGGAGGCAGCAAGGGAGATTTCCAATTAAAATTTGTGCCAGTTCTTTCTTACTCAGTGAAATCATGGGATCATAGCTTTGTGGATTAAGGATTAAGAGCAATTTTGGCTTAGTGAATATTTCTCCTCTGGATAAATGTCTGTTAAGGATTTAGAAAACACTTTCACAAACCAGTTGGATATTTTGTTAACCTGCCAATATTTTTATTTTACTTTAATAATTATATTAACTTTCATATAAAAGGCCTAATTTATTTTCATATTTTTTTTCGATTTTAAAGGTCACCTCCCCTCCTCCCAATGTAATTGCTCCTCCTGCCCCCACCCTCTATGCAGCCTGGGAGATGAGCAAGGAGCAATCTGTTAGTGACCCTGTGGGCAAGCTGAGGTCCATTACTCAGTAGCTTCCACAGCACTGAATCCAATCTTCAGGGATCACAGTGAGCAATAGGCATCTGTGAGTTCCTGAAATCCCCTCTGAAATAGACTGAGCACTTTAGAATGCATGTGCATGGCTGTTCTCCTCGTCATCCAGATCAAAGCTGTAGGCGGGGACAGTCGGTTGAACCATGGGGAATGTCTGGGTTCGTCTTGGCTCCTGCTGCTTGGCTCCTTGAGATGTTTTTGCTGCAGGCCTTGTCAGCTCATCACCACCAGGGACAGCTCTCCAGGTCATCAGAGCCTTCCTAGTTTCCTCCACCCTCGCCCTGGGGACACACGGGACCAACATCAGAAGCTAATGATAACTTAGATCATCATGATGCAAAGAGAGAGGGATAAAAAGGGGATTGGCTCAATGTGGCTGTGTCCCTTTCTTCACTTGGTCACTGTGGACTAGACATCACCAGTGACTCCATGTTCACAAAGATTGGACACACAGGAAAAGCTATGGATGAGAGTGGGGTCAGGATCTAGACTGCATGCCTACTGGTGCTGACCCTAAGGTACGCAGTGGTGTAATAACCTCTCAGACTTCAGGTTTCTCATCAAGGGATAACAATAGTACCTGCCCACAGAGTTGCTCTAAGGAGGAAACATCAGAACTTTGCCTGGTATGAAAGTGTCACTATGATGATGGTGGTGATGTTGGTGATGGTGATGATGATGATTTCCATAAAGGTAAATAGTACCTGTATCCTTTTGTCAATGTGACAGAGACATAGAGATGAAGTTACTTGGCTAAAGTCACAGGATTAGGATACCCACTAATATATACTGACTCTAGAGGCAAATCTCTCACCACAAACCAAGACCCTGGTAGCCAACCAATTGGCGGCAACACAGCCTTCCCATCCCTAATACATGCAGGACTATGAATTTATCAAGTCCTATTTACGGAATTCCCTCCACCAGCCAGGCATACTTCTTCAAACAAGGAACAAAACAATATCAGTCGCTCACAGTATCTGTGAAAAGGTGTTTATAAATATGAAAGGAAAACCACAGAAGTAGGCAGACAATCCAAAAGAGACGACTCATCCAGATGACCCACACCAACTTTCTTCTGCTGTCCTTGCCACACAGGCTTATGCGCTGCACTGGCCAGGGAAACTTTTGCTCTTTGGAAATCCTACAACCCAGCCTTTATAGAGCTACCTTCTCACATCCTCTTGTAAGTCTCAAATAACATACACTTCTTCAAGAAGCTTCTAGATTCTCACTCTAGCTTTTGTCTCCATGAGCCTTTCCAGAGCACACACATCTCCCTAATGCCTAGGTCTCCACTGTAAGCCATTATTTGTGCAATGTTGTGTTTATGTATGCCTCTCCATTTGATAAGATGCCCAAGAAGGCAAGACCAATTCCTCTCTTGCCCCCACAGTGAGCACAGCGCTTGATGTACAAAATCAATGATTACTGAATGCCTCTCCTCCTGGAACAGAACGGCCCATAGCCTCGTCTCTCTTCTCTCCTAGTATCTAAGGGCAGATCTTAGAGAGGCGTACCGTCCAAGCTGGCTGTGAGCACCATTTATGGAGTGTCCCCTTGCTCTAGGAGAACAACAGTGTGAGAACAGGCAGCTCTTGAATTCCTGCCAGCCTCAGAGCCAGAGTCTGTATACTGTTCCCACAGTGCTAATGTGGGCAATGTGTCCGCTGCTTGCTCCTGCTGGGTAATTATTTTCCAGAAATGATAGCAGCTCAGAAAGGAGGAGCACATCTCTCCCCTCCCACTCTTCTACCTTTCCTATTCTCCTGCCAATATTTTCTCTATAAACCCTAAAGTCACCCAATTGTGTCACACTGCTGGTGCCCTCAGCTAAGTAAATGTCACTGAGCAAATTTCTGATTGCTTTTTGGGACACCCCCAAACCAAAAATTCAGAAAAGGTCAGTGGAAAAGCTGGGAAAGAGACACCACATCTTTCTCTCATAACCTAGCTGGGAATCCTCTGAGCACTGTTGGAATCACCAAAGAAGGAGATGCAGAAATGGGACATCAGTTTTACCATGAAGACAGACCTCCTAAGCTGGTAGCTCCACCCTATGGGATAGAGGTTGGTCAAAGAGACATACTCTTCTTGGTTGTTCTTCTGACTGAGGAACACAAATGCATGATACTTAGCTTGCATTTTCATGCCCTCCAACTTTCCCACACAGCACCTCTAGCTGAACACAGTGTCCCACTGGTGCCCTCAGAGGAGTCATAGCCCCACCAGTCCTGTCATCACAAACATAAGGAAAACCTAGTTCCAGGGGAGTGTGATGTGATCAATAAACATCTCCAGCAGTGCTGAGAAGCAGAGAGGTCACAGGGAAGGACATATTCTTCCCACTGACTATGGCTGCCAGAGAGACTTTGTTGACTTCCAAGATAACATTTTTTCAGGGTGAGTTAATCCTCTGAACACTGGAAGAGTTGCCTCTTATCTCTACTTCTTTGCAATCTCCATCCCTACACAAATCCAGTCTTGATTCCAGGGAATAGCTTGCATGGAGAAAAAGATCCAGGAAACTTCTCAATAATATGTAATCCCAACTGTAGTGAGGTTCAGGGAAGGGTAGGACTTTCATGCCCCTTTCTCCTCAGAAACACTCTGTGTCCCTGTGATTCCACCTAATCTCCCTTCCCTTGCCATCAGGTGACATCTTTCTCTAGGGATCACTTGGGAATTTTTTTCAGACATACTCTAGGCTCTGATAATTCTCCTTCTGGTCAGTAGATATCTGATGTGCAACCATAAAGTCAAGAGGCTAGTCTTCCTCCAGTTACATGTTCTTTCGGTGATATTTCCTATGACCAAAACAAACCTGAAAATCTGAATAACCCTTTCTTTGGGGAAGATAATTAATAGCAAAATAAAAACAGAAACCCTGAACCAAGATACAAAAGTCCTCTCTCTTGGGAAAGTTATCCTGGCGCCTTCTACAGGGTGAATCTTCAGGTGCCTCCCCACCTGGCACCAAGAACAAGTAGGTGCTGAAATAATCAACCTCTGGCTAGTGTGTGCTTTAACAGCTGCTCCCCCAAATCACAGATCTTAGCTCTGGAGACCATAGATTTTTCTGAGTTATTTTTGCTGCTGCTGTTTAATTTGGTTTGTCTGTTTAACTCTTCTAAGGATATTGAGAGGCTAGTGATGAAATCAAAATTACTTCTGCTGGGTTTTTTCCACTCTTGGGTCCCTGACCCATTGCCATTGCCATCTGGACCCAACCATCCACAAATGTCAAAGCACGTTCTTAGTGTTTTCCCATACACAGCTTCTGCGGGGCCCTGGAACCATGACAAGAGACACTGAACTCTTTCCGCTCTGATGCAGGAGAAGAGTTGCTCTTTTTCTGTTTCCACAGATGAACACATGCAAGCTTCAAGGACTCAGTGGCCCTGCTATTCAACCCCATGGTGCAATCATGGTTCCTCTGCTCTTGATCCTAAAGACTGGCACAACAATTCCCCACACAGAGGTTGGGGATGTATGCGCTGTGGACCCAGAGATCTTTACAGAGCCCTTTTATCTTTTCATAATCCTCTGCTTGAAGAATGTCTTAGGGTCTCCTTGGAAGCTGGAGAGGGGGATTGGGGTGGGAGCATGCCTGGAGGAGTGCACTATTGTTCCATAAGTATGCCTTCAGATTTCACAGAAGAGTGGAAATACGTGTATTGGTTAAAAACATCTGTGTTTTGAAACATGAATGTACACCCCTAGACTCTGAACTCATCCAAAAGGCAGATAAAAGTGAGTGCAGATGGCCCCTTCCTCCTAAAACACTGTGATATAGTATGCATGCAAGCATAAACTTAGCTGAAATTACAGGTGCAAATAGCTGCAAAAATAATATGAATTATGAATGAAATGTTAGGTCATTATAGGAAGTGAAGACATTAGGGATATTCAGCCTAATACCTGAGAAGTCATACGGTTGGTTCAGTGAACATTGACTTTAAGGGGCACTCTAATACAGGTCAAGTATAGAATAAAAATATAAAAACCATATACTGAGGATTAGTTCACTGGGAAAGACTGTTCTCTTGGCCTCAGATCAGTAAACTGAGGAAACTGCAGTTCAAGACAAAAGGAAGTTTGCCAAATAAAATGGGTCTTCAACTCAGCTCATGTGTTAATCCGCCCAATTTATTGAAGTGAGATTAGAGCTATGATTGATCACTAGCACTTTCTCCAGAATTCCACTAGATAGAGGGAGAGATGATAGATAGAAGATAGATAGATGATCTATAGATGAGAGAAAACTCAACTTCCCTCTCAGCCTCATGCCACAAAGGTCCCTCTCCTTTCTCAAAAGAGTGTCTTGTATCCATCCCACGTGCTGGTCAGGAAGACATATTGAACACAAGGGAGTATCGCTGGGGAACGATCTATTTTCAGTACCTAGCTTCTTCCTGGAAACCTGTTGTCTCAGGAGAATAGGTGAAAGCCTGTACTGTCAAAAAATGTGGAAAGCTTGCTGCTTAATTTTTTATTAATGGTATTAAAATTTCTTTGCATAAGTCATTAATCATTAGGTCATATGAAATCCTTATGTTTATTCAGAGAAGATAATAACTCACAGCAAGGGTGTATGCTTTCTCCATTGTCAGCAGAAGCACTGTGCTACATAAGGTAATATATTTTTTTATTCTTATTTATTTATTTTTACTTAGATCAGGTAGTTCAATTCAGCAAACATTTATTGCACATATTTTCAAAGATAAATAGAATATGGTCTCTGTTGTGCAAGACCTCAGAATGATATCAATAATGACAAAAGGAAGGGTTTTCACTATATCTATGACATATTCTAGGCTCTTATGCGTAGGCTAAACAATTCATGCTCATTATGTTATCTATATTATTGAGTCCTTATAACCATCCCATGACGCAGACACTACTATTAGCCCCATTGTGTATAAATGGAGCCTTGACTCTGTTAAGTGACTCATTCAACGTCATACGTCAGGGTGGTTATCATCTGGTGGGTGTGACAGCTGTTGCTCAGATAAAATTCCATTTCTGTGTCTTAATTTTATATGAGCAGCCACACTTCTGTTCATCACTTGTTCAGAATGAGGACAATGGTGTGTTCTTGTTTGTTTGTTTGTTTTTTCTTTTTTTATCCTCTACACCATGTGTACCCTCTGATGGGTTCGGAGAGCAGGGAAGTTCAGAAAGAGCTGATAAAAAAAGCACCTTGCTCCAGACAGCCCCCGGGCGTGGTGGTCCAGGAATGCTGAGCTGCAGCGCTGTTACGGTCACTGTGGGAAAGAAGCGCCCGGAGCAGAAGACCACAGCCCTGCTATTGATCCATCCACGTCAGGAAATGTGCGCTGAGGAAATCCCTGCCTCTGAGCTATTGCCTCCAATTTTGGAGCCAAGTACATCCATATCCCTCTTGTTATATTACATGTAAGGAAGTGGTGGACTAAATAGAAGGGGATATTAAGTAGCCATTAAAATCATGTGTCTGAAAAAATAATTACTTGCATGGGAAATCCTAATATTTGCATAGAAAGAGGCAAAATGTAAGGAAATGCAGTGAAAAATAATGAAAGATATCATTAGGTGTGCAGCTAGAAAGTGAAAAAAAATAAATGTTACCGATTTTTGAAAAGTAGAGTCTTATTACTAATACATTAGTGAGGGTCACTTCCATGAATCCCACCCCTGATCCTGTCTTTGACTTCCTCCTTCTCCATTTCTCTCCCTTTGCAGCACACTGTCAGCATCGCCTTGTGCTCCACTTCCTCACAGAACTGCAGCTCTTAACCATTTAATGGGTACTGAAACGTGGAGCTGCTGATCACAGGAACAGTGCATCACAGCAATAAACAGAACGCAACAACCACCATACTAAGCAGCTCCAAATCGGTTACTAGAGAATGAAAACTGCCCTCCCTGTCACCTCCCTGCAGGTGCCTCTCTCCAGCAACGCCCCATGGAGGCCAGCTGAAAAAGCCCAGGCTGCTCAGACTAAATCGCATTGCACTGTCTAGAATCCTGTTAGTCTAATTTTCTGTAAGCCCAAGAAAATACCCATGATAGCAAATAGGACAATTTGATTCTCCTATTACCCCACCCATTTGTCTTGTGTTCATTTTTCATAACTGCGGGCCACTTCTAGGACACAAATAAGAATGTATCTCGATCCAGGGGAAGATGCACTAAGAGACACCTTAGAATGACAGTGTTCAAGACAAGAATCCTTTCTCTTAAACTGACAGTTATGATTCTCATAAACCATGCTTATTTTGGCCTCATACTTCCCATCTGCAAAGATGGGAGAGTGTACAAAGTGTTATAATTTCCATGTCCTGCAGAAGTCACATGAATATTAACATGCAAAGTCTTTATGTTTTTGAAAGATTCATACAGATCAAGATATCACTGGAGTCCTACTATTGGGTGAAATTATTGAGATTGGGTAGGTCATAAACCCTAGCATACCTTCCTAGCAGGTAGTTTCTGAAACCCATTTCAAATGCGAACACACACACACACACACACACACACACACACAGAAAGAAAATCAGCATCACCTTTTTTACCTGGTAGGATGACAGGTTGACAGCACTGCCAAATACGCTCAAAAGATTGAGTCTTCTTTAGTCAGAGAATAACTCTAGGACTTTGCCAGATAAGACAATACCTATGTGTGTGTGTATGTGTGTGTGTACATACATCCACATATATGTCTCAGTAGAACAGAACTCATATTCTTTTATATCCTTTGCATAACTCAATGACTCATCAATCTTAACTCTCTTCTGTACCCTAAACACACCAATTGATACTGCTTGGCCAAGAGTAAGTACAGACTCAACTCTCCCTGAATATCTGATGCTGTGATTGTTTTTTTCCTGCCATCCACAGAAGGAGAGAATGATTATGTGCTTGAACTAACTCAGAAGTCATAGCCAAGTGTTATAATGGGTGAACCCTTACTATCTTGTATTAACTATAAATAAACCCAAATCAATGAATTGTGGAAATTACCTGAGTCAAGGTCCAAGCCTTAGGTAAGGCCACATCTGTCCCTGATTTCCTTGCTTCAATAATTTTCAATAGAAGATGCAGGGAGGGAGATATCTAGTGATATCTAGATATCTAGACAGTCTTCCAAAGCACCCTCCCACACACTTGTTGAAATGCTTGTGGTCTTTTAAGTGTCCTTTGTTAAGTAGCATGTGAATAGAATTTTTTTTTTGCTCACTGCAAGCCCATTAATCAGAATCAACATGGCTTTGAAGAGGAAAAATTAGGTCACATCTTAAAACAGAGTCCACGTTCTTAGTGGCCATACAAGAGTTGGGAAATACACAAACCTAAAACAAACATTATTAGGAACATGAGAGTAAAAAGAAGATAGCTTGTCACACTGAAAAAGAAATTACTTTCAGCTATTCTTTGGTCAGTAGAGTAATGTGAAAAGATTTCTGGTTCTAGTTTTATGTTCTAGCATCATAAAAGCAGTCCCTGCCTTGAGAACTCCTTCACTTTAATCTAGGACATCATATATTACATTGAAATGTAATAAAGGCATAAATTAAGTATCTTAACTCAGTGTAGGAATGAGCCTGGTAAATAAAATAATGCTCAGAAATATCCATTTTGAGTATCAATGGTATGTTAGGCAGATTCCTAGGTGCTGGGAATATAAGGTGAACAAGGTAGGTGTGGACTCTCCCTACACAGATATGAGCTACTTTTTGTTTGTTTGGTCTAATTGTTTCTCTTTAGCAGAAGAAATAAGTTGGGAGCCTTGTAAAGAAGTGACTGATCAAGAGGAAGTATAAATCTGCCTTGGATATTTCCAGTCATAGCAGCCATATTTATTCTGAAATGTCACTATTACCCTCAGTTAATAAAAAAAAAAAAATGGTTCTTTTCTACAGGACAAGAGAAAGAGGAATGCTTTTGACATTTAAGAGCAAAGTAAAACAAATTTTCTAAGTTCCATTATGTTCAGTTGACCTAGTTCCACTCCTTTGGCAATACCACAGACTTGATGACTATCGGTTTATAGTAAATCTAAAGGTAGGGTAAATTCAGTCCTCAAACTTTGTTCTTATCCTTCAATACTGTATTGACTATTCTGACTTTTGCATCTCCATACACACTCTAAAATCAATTTTGATATCCACAAAACTTACTTTTCAGGATTTTGATTGGAATTGATTATATTGAATCTATAGATTAATTTGGGAAAATTTGCCATTCTGATAATATTGAGTCTTCCTAGCCACAAACATGGAATATCTCTTCGCTTATTTAATTCTTTGATTTTGTTCATCAGAGTTTTCTAGTTTTCCTCATATTTGTCCTTTACATTTTTTAAAGATTTTACATAAATTTTTAATATAAATGACATTGAGTTTTTAATTTTAAATTCCACCTTTTCATTACTGGTATATAGGAAAATAGTCCTTGAGTTTTTCTTGTTGGTTCTAGGGTAAAGTATTAAAATGATTATTTGTCATTTAAAGTGTGAAAGAGTGATTAATTTTGAGTGACCCATCACTCACCATCACTTAAAACATTGTATTCACTCTATGTGATACAAAGAGAAACCAAAACATGCATCAAATAAAATAAAAAGTAGACTTTTAGTCTACAAACTCAAATTAATTCAAAAGGGCAGGGAAAGATTAGTGGTTAAACTTGATAAAAAGGGTCAATTATATGGTTACAAATGGAATCTGACTGTTGGTGGTAAACTTAATGCTGTATATTCAGATGTTGATTCACCAGGGTGTAGACCCCAAAGTTGGATAGTGTTATTATGACATATGTTCTTTAAATTAAAAACAAGCAAACAAGCATTGCGTAACTATGAACTTCACAAAGATGACAAAAGGCAGGCCCTTATAAGAACTATTAATAATAAGGTTATAATTCTGGTACTCATGACCAAAACTGGAAAACTGAGTAATTACTCAGTACAACTAATAATGGACAATGAAACTCCAGTTAGGGTTTTATAGTTTACTAATCTACTAACATATGTAACTTATTTGATCTTCACAACATGACAGATATTTTACAGAAAAGGAAACAAATTGAAAAGTGTGTCAGTGACTTGCCGAAAGTCACACTGCTAATAAATGGCCAAGCCAGAATTGGCCCTCCTATCTTCCCGTTACTAATCCACAGTCTTCCCACTGCCACTCAGAAGTTTTCACTGTTTTAGAAAGAGTGGTAAATGTTTGCCCATTTTCTGGCATCAGATATGCTTCTTTTTCCTGCTCCCCTTTAAACAGAGAGAGAAGCCAGATTCCTAAATCTTGGGTTTGCTAATAATTGCACATTCATACCCACTGAGTGACAGAAATAAATCTTGGGGAATTATAGTTTAATAATCCCACAAGTCAGCACATTAATGCTCAGAGACAAAAATAAAATGTATGACTATTTAAATATGTTTAAGGTTATTCTGAATACATTCAAGGGGATTTGACGAACTAAAGCCCTTTGTTATCAGCACTTTAGACTATGTCTGTAGAAAACACCTTTTATCCCCACATTCTTTGGCTGCACCTGAGCTCTCTTGTGTGCAGTTCACCCCCACTGCCTTATTAAGAATTTAAAAATAAATTAAGTAAGTCCATGGAAAGCAACCCACCAGATAAATACATCATGAGAAAATAAAAAGGAAAAAAAAAGAAAACAAAGAGTAAAAATGGCAAATATATAAAGGCTGATCTGTGTACTTTAAACAAAGAAAGGCTCCAGTCTACATAAGTGTAACTAAAAACCTTTTCTTTTTAAATACAGGGTATGGAAGACTTCAGTTTGTTTATTTTATGAACAGAAAAGTAAAACTAACATTCACTGGAGGACCACTATCCATGTCAGGAATAGTGCTAGCTAGCTACTTTGACATATGTTAACTAGTCTTCCCAATGCTGTGAGGCTAGCTTTTACTCCCTGTTTACACCATGAGGAAATTTATGCTAGAATAATGTCTTCCTGTCATGGGGAATAGACACCCAGATCTAATAAGACACCCAGGTTTATAGGAGAAAGGGGTGATGACTAGGACCTGGAGACCAATTATTTGTTCTGATCAATACCCCCAGTGTCTCACATCACAGATGTATGGCGAATATTAAGATAATGTAAAACAATAAATGTCCTCAGGTGTGCTGAGGAAGGCAAAAGTTCTCCTACTAGAAAGTGTCTCTAAAGCTGGCTCATTTCTTGGTGCACAAAACTTTCATCTTCATCATTTTTCTGAATAAAATCTGAAAATATCAACCCGACCTCTATCCTGATAAATTACTCCCTCTCACCTAAGCTCTTTGTATTGGCTGGTTCATAATAATTTGTACATAATAATGATAATCTGCTAACCTTCAGAAATGTCCTACTCTTCCCTCAGTCTTCATTCTACGTAGTGATCATTCTTGCGAGGACCCATTTTACAGACTGGTAACTTGAGTCACAGACAGAAATGATAATAAACCAATAGCACATCAATAGTGATATGCAGATATAGATTCAGACAATAGGTTTTGGAAATTATAGTCCTGTAGTTGCCTTAATTGTTCTTCATCATGAGGTGAGTGTGGTGCTATCTCCCTCATTCACAGATGAGAGCACCGCAGAGAGGTGAATTGATTCCATTTATGTCATGTAGAGTATGACTAATTTGTGCTGTTTTGCTCATCTCCACACCCCTGCCTTGATGTTTGTTTCTGCTACCTTTGGTTTAGTCTCCACTCTGGGGCTTCCTGCCTACAGGTGGATAGCTCTATTGTTCTTAGTTTGATTTTCTCTGACAACCTCTTGTGAGACTTTTCTGCCCCATATCCTGGTGCCAAAGTGCTTTCTCATTCCATATGGCTGCTGAGATGACAAGTAGATAAATCTGGACAGGAGTCTGTGACTAAATCTTCAGAGGAGGTGTGCCCTGGTGGCTAAGGCTTTGTCTTCAGCTCGGGTATATTCCATGTAAAGTCCAAGGACCTAGGTTCACTACTCAGGGCTGAGGGAGCAACCAAAATGAACAATTAAATGCATAAATGATTCGTCTTCCTTCTCTCTCTACATTCTTATCTGTCTGCCCACTTGCCTTCATTTCTGCCTGTTTACTTCCTCTGAAAAAATAAAAATAAGTAAAAATGAACTTCTGAAAACTGAAGTCTTTTATAAACATTAATGAATAAAATAAAGACCCTGCTTTTAAAGAGCTTATAAGCAAACAGGAAGAAACAGACAGGAAACAGAGTAATTAAGTAAAATACATGACATATTAGAAGGTGATGATGCTTGTGAAACATAGGAAAAATAGGGCATGGTAAGAAAAATGGAGAATGCGGATAGGAATGCTCTCTGTCAGCTGGGGGTGAGCCTGCTGGAGAAGCTGAGGTTTGAGTGACGATCTGAGGAGGTGAGGACCTGAACCCTGCTGTCTCTGTGGGAGGAACGTCCAGACAAAGCATGGCCCCAGGGACATAAGCATGGCTACCGTGCCCTCCTAATGCCCTTCACCGTAATAACTACCTGAGTACTCACCAGGCTGAGATCTGGATCTCAGGAGGGTAAAATTTAAAATATAAGAGTCATGTCAGAAAAGGAGATGCAGAATACAGGGTGTGCAGTGGACACCACAAGGAGGGACACGGTTGACTAATTCTGGGGGCCCACCTTGCCTGATTAAAATAGGTGTGAAAATTGTGTCAACTCCAAAGGGCTAAGGTGTACCCAGATAGTACATTACCCTGACTATCTTCATAAGAATAGCATTTAAATTGGTAGACTGAGTCAAGAAGACCCCCTCACTAATGTGGGCATCAACCTCATCTAATTTCATTAGAGTCCAAATAGAATAAAGAGGCAGGAGAGGGTCCAAATTTTCCCTCTCTCTATTCTTGAACTGGGATATTCACGTTTTTCTGTCCTTGGAAGCACTGGACCTCCTGGTTCAAAGTTCTTTAGTCTGAAATTGACTAATACCAACAGCTTTCCTATATCTCAATCTTACAGTTGGTAGATGGCAGCATACTTTGCTATCTCATGCGCTAATTCCTATAATAAATCCCTTCTTACATATCTCTATATATACTATCAGTTCTGTTTCTCTGAGAGCCCTGACTAATACAACATGCTTTTTTTCTTCGGAGCTGATATGCGATGTTGGGAGCTTCTCTGAAATTAGTCTTAACTCTAATGGAACTCACAGGACATTGTGCTGGGGGAGTCAGGGGTGCCTACCCCCATGGCAGCCTCAGCATAGCGATAGCAGCAGTAAGCCTGATTGTCTACAGACCACGTGCCAGACTGTGTGAAACACTGCACAAATACATTCACTTCATCCTCTATAAATGGCCTTACGAGGCAAGTCCTAATATAACCCCATTCTTATTGAGCTGAGGACAAGGACTAGACAGGGTAGGAGCTTCCTAAAATGGAGCTGGATTTCAAATAGCCCTCTTTGACTCAAAAGACCTTGCAATTCAGGGCACTGACAATTGCCAAGTCAGAGAACCAACTCTGTCAGCACTGTTGATATCTCATTCCCACACCCCTGCCCTTGGTGTTTGACTCTGCTGCCTTTGGTTCAGCCCCACTTTGGGGCTTCCTGCCCACTGGTTGCTAGCTCTATTGTTCTCTTAGTTTGATTTTCTCTGAAAACCTCTCATGAGACTTTCCTGCCCACATCCTGGTCCCAAGGTTCTTCTCAAAGTGAGCTTCTTTATAGAAAGAAAATCTTCACTCATCACTTAGCAGGAGACAGCCATCTTGGAAACACCACTGACCAAGGAATGATGAAGGTAACAAGCAAGGTCAAGAAAGATGGGTTGGCATGCCCTGGTGGAGTAGTACTTTGCCACTTTCAGCCAGTGCAGTCCACATACAGCCCCAAGAACCCCGGTTCACTCCCCAAGGCTGAGGGGGCACAACCAGGATGAACAACTAAATGAAATGCATAGAACTGTTTCTTCTTCCTTTCTCTTCCTGTCTGCCTCTATTCTCCTTCATTCCTGACAGAAACTTTCCTTTTAAAAAAAAGAAGAAAAATGGACTGCACGCCGAGTGACAAATTCAGATTATCTTCAGGCGCCTACATGCCAACAGAGTGATGCATCATTGTTAACACGGGATAAGAATTCCAAGGAAGTTGCAAGCCAAGAAGATGGCACCTCACTGCGGGCAAGCCCGGCTTCTCTAACGGCGTATTTCGTGCAGGAGAGCACCACTTTCCCTTGTCCCCATGCGTGCACACATGCACATTTTAATATTTTGTTGGAAGATCTGCCTATTTCCTTAGTTCATTTGGGATCTGTTTGCAAACACAAATTAGTTTGGTGCAATTATTTTGTGCGTGGACACGGAGTTTTCTGCTTCAACAGTTTAACAGCATTGGGAGTGACTGTAGAGAAGCATATGGCTGTCTACATATAATCACGATATTACCTGCACATATTCATTACGTAGTGGTTACATTATGATTAGTCCCATTTGTAAGCCTTTCAAAAGAAAACAAAAAGACTTCTAATTAAACTGCAAGATGTTTGGAACAGAGCTAAAGGGAGAGTATGTCAAATTCACAGTGTTCCAGCAATTGAAATGTGACCTGCACACCAGCATTCCTGGCTCCCATATGGAGAGAAGGTTTTCTGATAATAGTATTGAATATTATCTTCCTGTGACCTTCAGTGGCCCAAAGATGTCAAGCTGCTTTTTAACTGAACTGCTGACCGACTTACATCATGGAGTCGTCGACTGTTACCAGAGCTGGAAGAGGGCCTTAGCAGTTGTTTCGTCCATCTGACCACCCACTGTCTAGAGAGGACAGCAGAGGTCCGGTCAGGCAGAGTAGTAGACTGGTTCACACAGCTTAGTAGAAAAACTAAGACCAAAACTCATGTTTCCTGCCCGAGGTGCAATGTTGACTCCAGCATGCTGCTCACATCACAATACGACTGTCACAGTTTGATGGAGACAGAAATAACCCATTTAGTCCCTTTTACCAAAGACTAGAGAGTCACACATATTAGGCACCTCAGAAAGTGAACTGATATCACACATATGAGCTGATAAATAATAAAGCTTGGGGTTAAGGAACAGCTTTGTGACTTAGTGGCTAAGATACAGACCATGTAAAGACCCAGGACCCAGGTTTGAGACTCAGAACTGGGGGGATAAACAAAGAAACAAACCAACCAAGCCCTCCACCAAAAAAAAAGTGCATAAGGTTAAGGAGCTTGTCCTAAGTTCTTATTACAAACAGGCAGTAGCGTTCAAATTTCTTTATATGATTTCTAGTCCTTGAGCAATTACAAGTATGTTTGTCTCCTAATGACAGGAAGTCATTTAAAGATGTGGAACGAATCAACTCTGGTGTTTGAGTCCCAGGTATATCATTCACTTTGTGACATTCGGCAGGTTACTGAACCGTCTCATGATTTCTTTATGATGCCCAATTACACACTTAAATGCTTTCCTCTTCTTTTCATTATATAAAGGATTCTTTTCTTCCAATAGTCACTGTGTTAACATGAGCTTCAAATTACAAGAGGCAGTGACATAATCTTGAGGTTGATATTGCCATCTCATCGCTGGGTGGGATGGGTCAGAATATTGCTTACACCCAATTTCCCCCATGCTGCCGAGTACAATATTATTTTCATCCTCTCTTACAGAGAAAATGTGAACTCGGAGCCTAGGGGAGGAAAGCCACAGGATGCTGTTATTATCAGCAGGCCAATTGAGGAGAACAAATAGCATCTTGGCATAATCAACATCTTATCCCAAATCATTTCTGTCCTTCCTCCCTAGTACACCATTTAGCACTCCATGCAGAAGAGACTAAACATTCTTAGATGCATACGACAAGAAACAGGCCACAGTAGAACAGGATAAGAGATCAGTGGTGTCTATCAGGAACAAATGACCATGTAATAACTCTGTAATTACATGGTAACTAGAACCGATTGAGCCTTTAAATTATATCCTTGTCACCTTCGAATAATGATGCAGCTCTATCTCCCATCTACTGAGAGCAGCAGCACATGGTCCCTAGTCACTGAGAGATAAGGGAATTCTTGGCTGCTAAAGCAGATTTGCTGCAGATGATAGGTGATAGAGAGACAGGCTGAAATCTGGAATTCAATGATTTTCCAGTTGAGGCATTACTGCCTTGCCATCCATAGCAAGACATCCATTATCCAGCTAGTGTTCTCCATCCTTAATCAGAGGGATTGATTAAGGCTCCCAAAATTAGAGATGAAAGGAATAGACTCCCCAACCCAAGCACACAGAAATACTACACAAGCACAAGGCACATACACACCAACAACCTATTTATACCCCAGAAACATTTAATCTGCAGACCTTTGAAACATTGCTATTGTAGCATTTCATCGAATATTTTAATACTGGGAAGTATATTGTCTCTTTTTTATGCAACATTCTCTCTGAGACCATTATGCACAGGCATTAAGAAATTCTGGGTGGTAGATTATTCAGCAAATATTGTTTGACAGCCGACTGTGCATATTGGATTCTGCTAGGTGTTAGAGAGGAAACAAAGAAGCATTATACTCAATTCTCTCCCTCAAGGATCTGAGTCCACTTACATAGATAATATAAATACATAAAATGTTGAATTATAATGCCACAAGGCAATATATGATTAAATGCCAAATGACTGGTATAGACAACAAGAACTACAGAAGTAGAGAAAATAGAAAATCTCTCTTTAGTTTGGTGTAATCATAAATATAGTTTCTTATAGATTAAAATAAACATATAAAGAGTCAAAATATCAAGCTCACTTACGATATGTTAAAATGAGACTGTTCACAATTGCTCTCAATCCACAGTTCTCCTAGTTCTCCAAAGCAAATTAAAAACAACACGAAGATTTGTTTTATTAATGGTAAAAAGAAAATTTGGAGGAAGAAATGCCAGAAATGTGAGCATAAATAAGTTTAAAACTGTGTATATCCATGGTGTTAGGAGATCAGAAATACATTAACAATGTACTATTATCTTTAGCATTTGAGGGCTTATAGTTTGGCTGTAGGTGTAGATAATCTATCCACAGCATTAGGAACATTTTCTGATCAAAACAGGGATTTAACAAAGTTCAAGACCTGTAGACTTACAATCATCGAGTTAAGAAAGTACGAAAGCCTGAAAGCGCCCAGTCAGGGCAGTTAACACAGGACACAATTCACTGGAGCTCAATGGTAGTATTTCTCTTAGACTCTGAAGAGAGACAAAGAAAGACTCTGCCCCATCTCCAGGTTTCTTTGCCTCTTATCTCTTCACTTTCTAACCATTATTCAAAACTAGGTGTCAAGGGAATGGCAAAAAGACAGTTACTGAAGAGCTATTACTGAGGGTTAATCAAAATAGTCCTTTGGGTTTTATCTGGATTTAATATGAACCCATTTGCCATCATCCAATTGCCTACTAGAGCAAGCTTTTGAATAGCTGACCTTCCACTCACAGATCTCCAACCAAATTTACCCTGCAAAGTGGTTTCACTGATGGAGAGGTGCACAGACCCACTTGGAGTAATCTTGAAGTTAGTGACACTGAGGTTTGGGGCACTTTAGAGACCTTGGGGGCATAAGCCTTAGATCCAGAGTGCCTGCTGGCAGTTAATCTCTAGGTGAGAATAAGGAAGATGCAGGCAGTCGGCATTCATACATGGAATAATTGTAAACATAGATGGTCAAGCCTCTAAAACAAGGAGGAGTTAGTGCTCTTCCATATCCTTAAGAATTTAGAAGTTCCTATGAAGATTTATTCATTCTGTGTAAGTTAGTGCTATCCCCAAGAAAATACCTTCTATAATCACCAGAATTCTAGTAACTTTAAAAAGATCCATGCATTTTGACAATACATCTAAAAGGGGGGGGGGGCAGAAAGGGGGATTGTCCAAGTTAACTGTGTGACCTTGTATATGTTACTTAGTTCTGGATCATCATTTCCTGGCTAAAAAGAAGATAGGGTAAAGTGACTCTTTGATTCATTCTAGATTAAATATTCTATGAACTAGAAAGGCAGTAAAGACCAGTTTTTCAAAAGTTAATGAAGAACAATCATATCCTCAATCTCATGCTGCATATATAAAAATGTGCATTTTCACTAACCATTGAGTTTATCAAGCAATCAATTCAGCAATCTAGACTCATCATCTATCTCTGTCCTATAAAACATTCTCCCTCACAAAATCAAGCGAGGTCCTAGTAACTTTACCCTAGCGACATAAGGCTGATCTACAGAGTTCCTTGATTTCACATTTAGGAAACACACCAGTAATTGTTCTACAGTGGAATCTTTATTTCATATGCTGCATTGTCAAACTGTCATCAAAAAGGGTCTTTATTCTGCTTCAGGAAGAAGTTCCTTCTGCTAGTCAGATACCAATGGTGAGAATAAGACTGGACTTCTCTCTACACCTGCAACTCTCATTTTATTTACAGTAGCCACAGGATCGATATCTCTTCCCCTGGAAATAAAGCTTTCTATTTTGCATTGGAATTTATCTTCAATAGCTGCTGGAAATCATTATCACATAATAATGTTCTATTCACCACTCATGTTATCTCTTCAGCTAGGCAGATTGCCAGACATTTGACTGCCTGACACCAAGTCCATTTGGTGCATGACAAAAATAAAATCTTACATTCCCTGGAAATAACATGAGACACACTCATTATTTAGCCAGGGATGATTGGGCTACTTTCTCTTTCCGAGGAGTTGTCAGAACTCATGTTAATCATCCACTGCTCCTTGCCTATAGTCTTGCACATACTCTCATTATGTCTATATAGTACGTGTGAAGAAAAAAATCTTTTGAATGGACCAAAATTATTTTGAATTCCGGAGGTTATCTTAAGGTCTAAAACACTATTATCTAAGGCTATATGTGAGCCTTGATTATCTTTGGTTGGATTCATTTACCCAAACACCATTTCTGTTAAGTTTAAAAACATTTACTGAGATACAACCAAGTGCCAAGTACTGATCCAGGTATTTAAGGTACACTGATGAATATGCACTCTTCCCTGGAAAAGTTTCCCTTACAAAGTTAGTCAAAAAAACACACATAATGTCAGCATAATATAATGAGATGTGAATAAGACATTGGTAGAATACTGAGGATGAATACACTACTCCAGTTCTGAACTGAGAGGAGACTTCTTAGGGGAGATAAAATTTGAAGCAGGTAGCTTAAGGTATGAACAATTGAACGCAAAGAAAGGGTAGCTTGGAGACTATCTCCCTATGAGAACATCACAAGTACACAGAGGTGAATGGGTGCTGGAGTGGTGAGTTACCTATACTCTGTAAGACGTCACCAATCATTAGAGCTTAAGGGAAGAGAGATGAGTTCTGGCCTGGTGATCTCAAGGATGTTCCCAAAGTGGATTATTGGAATTGAGGTACCTATTGGACATTTATTGGGATATATTTAACATGTCATTGGAAATACTTCGATTACAGTCATGTAAAGGATAAGAGTCAGAGATAGCAACATAAGCAGCCTCTATACATAAACAGCAGTGACGATGCAGAAAATGGGTGTGATTTCCCAGGGACAGGGCTAACATCTTTGGGTCTTGGGCAGTACTGATGCTGAAGGGGTTAGTTAGCACAGGAAGTAAAGTGCATATACTTGCAACGGCTGGAGCAGTGTGAAGAAACCCAGGAAAGGAGGATAGAAGCCAAAGCTAAAGAGAGTTCTAGGAAGAGAAGAGGATGGGGCAACATAAATGCAGCAGTGAAGTAAGCACTTAAGAGAGCACTTTGGATTTATAGTTTGGGAACTTTGGTGAGATAATTTTTAATAGGTATAGCAGTTAAAATACAGATTCTACTTGATTAAGGAATGGATAGAAATGAGAAAGTAGATGATTCTTCAAAAAAGTTGATTAAAAATGAATGAGCAAGAGCTAGAGCCAGAGAGGGATCAGGAAATATCTGCATGCTATGTTGGGGGGAAAATCAGTAGAGAAAAGGAAGATTTAAAGAATCCCACCCACAAGAGATTATGCAACATAGTCTGAATAAATGCAATCTTATTTTCAGTGTCTAAGACAAATTCAGGCCTAAATCTATAATAAACTTTCATTTAACCTTATATCCAGCCCAAATCTGTCTCGAGTCGAGGTTATGTATATAATGTCTACTTAGTGCCTCTACTGGAAAGACTAACGGATATCGGAAACTCTACAAGATGAAAAAAGTACTCCACACTCTCCACTTCCACCTCTCAAATCTGTTCTTTTCCCTACTCATCATTCCAGACCCTCCAACCAAATGCCTTAAAGACCCCATTGATCACTTTTTTCTCTTATACCCAATACTTAATCTTTCAGCAAATCCTGATGGCTCTCTACCTGTGAAGTAGACACAGAAAATGACTACTCCATATGATCCTCACTTTTATACCATGGTCAAAGTCGCCATCATTTCTCATCTAGAAAATGAGTTCTCACCTCCAACTTGACCCTTGGAGTCTATTTACCTCATGTTACCAGAGTTATTCTGAGAATAAAAGTAAGAACAAGTTACTCTTCTGTGCAATATAATTTACTGATTTTCCTTCACCTAAGTTTAGAAGTTAGAGTGTCAATGATCTATAAATCTCTCCTTTTTTGTGGTGGCTTGAATTATTAGGTATAGTCCTTTACTTTTCCTCTATCACTGTGGATGGAGGGTACTTTCTTATCTGTTGATTTTGCTTTTGGTCATGTGACTCGCTGCGGTCAGAAGGCTACTAAACAGTTAGAACTTAAGCAGAATTGAGGCTTTCCAAGTAGCTGGGTGGCTAGGCTGTCCTTTTGCATTCTGAAGTTCTACCAGAGAGATATGGAGAGAGCTTCTGTCATTAAGCCTGGACCTCTTAATGAAAACATGTAGAAGAGACCTGAGCCTAATTTGCAGCCTACAACCACAGCAGTCAACCCACAAATCCAAAAGTGAGAAAAAATACTATAAACATTGCATGCCCCTGAGTTTTATGTGCTGCACTTTTGTAACAATAGCTGATGAAGTCAGGAGAAAGACAGTCATCATATGAGAGCACTAACATGATGTGTTCAGAGATAGAAAAACAAACAAATCACATAATTAATTAATGAGAGAGAGAGAGAAGGAGAGAGAGAACCAATCTAAATGACAATAGAATATCAGACTCTAAGTGGTGGACAAAAAAGGCAAATCAGAGGGTACAGAAGAAATGGGGGAGGAGCGGGGGAAATAGGGAAAGGGGGATTCATTGTAAAGTGGAGGGGAAAAAAGGAAATAGTGGTAAACCTAGTGTGCTGTATACAGATATAAATTTGCTGTTATGTATACCTCAAAACAAGTTAAGTGCTAAAATGCAATTTTCCAAAATCAATTAAAAAGACAACAAACAAAGCACAGTTGTGCCTCCTGCTATCACTCCTCAGTGTTCTTCTTCCTTCCTTTGTCTGGCTCAAGACACAACTACTTCTAGTAGCTCATGATCCCAAGCACATTCCTCCACAGGGCCTTTGCACCAGCAGTTCTTGCTCCCTAATCCACATACCCAAAAGTTTTCTTTTTTCATATCCCTCAGATCACTACTCAAATATCATCTTAAAGAAGAGGTCTTCCATGACCATTCCTGCTTCTAGTCTCTTACCTCTTGTGCTTTTTTTACACTATACTCCATACTAGAACTGGCACATTACACAGTTAGTTGTTTTTTAACCTCTTGTCAAGAGTCTATAACTTACTTTGGTGCTTATAGTCTGCTTAGTAACTAAACAAACATAAGCTTAGGTTCCCCTGGTGATTTTCAATTTTCCCTTTCCTATCGACGAGTGTTTTTCCACTGCTGATTGTGTACCATGAAGTGATACGTGGGATGATTTCAGGAGATAAATGAATGTATCTTACATAAGCATAATATATTTAATTTTATTTTAGTTTAAGTAGATGTACTAGGGACTTTAAGAGTAATTAAGGGAAAGAGATGCTAAAGATAAGCATTGGGGGACAGAGCAGCCAGTGTGCTTGGGTACAAATTCTCTGGTCACCTCTGGAGCCCTTGAGAGCTGCTCTGCATTGCAACAGAGTGGCTCTGTGATTGATGTTTACAATAATGACCTGAGTAATGAAATAAGATAAATGATATTTTCTATGTTTTGCTCAATAAGACAGAACAATAATATATTTCAGAAAAAGAACTCTATCAAAAAGGATTGTAATGTTTTAAGTTCAATTTAAAGGATGATAGCTCAGTTATATGACAAATTCATTCATGTGGAACACTGCTAGTACCTCATAAATAAGACTTTCCTATATAAACATAAGGACTTGTAATAAATTTTCTGATTATTCTTTCCTCATGAATAATAGGCAGAACTGATTTTATACTCCTTCCTCTAACGCACCTACTCCCATCTTCATATGGTTTTCTTCTTAAAAAAAGGTAATTTGTAAAAGCAATACTTGTAGCTCTAACTTTATGTATGCTATATTTCTCAACTTATTTTTTCTTACCACACAAGGTCAATATGATTATTTTTCTGCCTGATGGACCACATGGACTGAATTTGTTAAGTGATAATTATTAGAGCAAATAGAACTTCTAATTTCCAGTCCAGCAGCTAAGTCCCTTACCCCTATCGCACAAGAAAAAGATGAGCAAACTAAAAATCAACAATTCTTCTCAGATCCATCAGAGAATTATTAAAGTCACAGAGAAAATCACTGCCTCCCCCTCAAAGGGAGAAGACAGATGGATGAGTGTAGACAATCACAGTTTACCAGAATAGAAACCCAGAGTAAAAAAAAAAAAAAAAACATAAATAAATAAAACTTTATTGGAATCAGTACTGGGATAAGAAAACTTAAAGTATAAATTGAGGAATGTTGGGGACTGAGAGTTAAATACTCAGGGGTGGTCCCAGTTTTAGAGGTGTGAAATCCTACAAGGTTCTCAAAGTGAAGGTCAAAGAAAAAAACTCCTCATACTGCCAACAGACTAATAAAGGTAGACATTTTGAAATATGAAGAGAACACTTTGTTTTTAACAAGTACTACTCTCTGGAGAAATCATTTTTATCTGAATCTAACCAACAAGAGGAAAGGAAAATATCCAAGTATTGTTCTCTTTATCCTCCTTACCTCATCTAAGGGTGGGGTGTGGGGAGATGGAGAGATTGAGAATAGTAAAGGTCACAGCACAGAGCACAGACTCACTAAAATATTGACTTGATCAGAGGAATTCCTCAACCCCATATCTATCACTTCATTGATAGGGCCCTACATAATAGTAACAGAGGAAGATAATTAAAAGAATTGTGCATCTCAAATGTAAGTTGAGAAGTCTCCAGGAAACCCAGAGACAACAGAGGAGACAAAAACAGGGACACATTTAACTTTTGACACATACAGCTATAGCCAACAATAACCTGCTGAAACCTTAGCCAGATAAATATAAAATCTTATATTGAACACCTTTTTACCTCAGTTCCTTTTTACCCTTTATACCCAGTATGGCATCGAAAACTAAAGTTTTGGAAGTTGAAAGGGTAAGAGAAAAGATTTTTCAAAAAGAAGCAGAATATCTAAGAATTGTGAGATAATTATAAAAGATATAGTATGTATGTAATGGGAATACCAGAAAAGGAAAGGAACATAGGACATATGTGAAGTGATAATAACAGAAATTTCCAAAAATTAATGATAGACACCAAACCACAGATCTAGAGAAAAACAAAACAAAACAAAAAAACTACAACTTGGCACATCATTATAACTGCAGAAAAATCAGAGAGGGAAAATCTTGAAAGAAACCAACAGGGCCCCTTGTCTTGGAGCATATTACCTAGACAAGGGCAAGAAAATGAATGACAACACACTTCTCTTTACAAAATAGGCAAGCAAGAAGAAAGTAGAGTGAACTATTTCATATGTTTAAAAAAAGCCCACTAACTTAGAATTCTATATTCAGCAAAATTATTCTTCAAAAGTGACAGGGAAACAAGATCGTTCTCAAGCAACCCAAGATTGAGGGAATCCGTTGCCGGTAGAACTACCTTGCAAGAAATATTAAAACAAGTTCTTCAGATAGATGGTAAATCATGTAGGTCAGAAATCTGAATTCACATAAAGTGAGAACAATTTTGTTTCCCCATTTTCATTTATTCAAGACATTCTCTGTCAATTAGGCCTTCTAATCTGCTGAGACAATTAACACTATGCCATTCAGCTGGTACAACTCCAGTCTAAAGTAATTTGGCATTTTAGTTACCAGTGTCGCCTGACAGTGAAACCATGACCATCATACTTTTGAACAGGTGGTGATAGCTGGAGGGTCAATGGCGGAGAGCTTTGGCCAACTCCATTTTGCCCCCTAAGGTTTTAGACTAAATTTAGATAATTTTCAGGCTGGATTTATTTCATAAGCTTCATTCCCATTTTCACAAATAAATCAGGAGGAGGAATGTGGATGAGATCTTAGCTATGCAGACCTTCATGTCTTATCACCAGGCAGATAGAGCTAGGATAGACATGTATATGGGGCAATGGTCTTTTATTTGTTCACTGTCTCTTAACACCTATTGATTCTGTTTCCAATGTGCTTTGACCAAACCAATTCCTCCATCCTTAGTAACATTTCCTTCTTGCAAAGTGAAAGGAGACCCACAATTGTCTTTCCCTATAAGTCCTCTTCCCCAATTAAAGTTCTAGCTAAAACTGAACAAAACATATCCACAGCAAAATACATATCCTGCTCTCGGTACTAGTTACTGCTGATAATATCCGTGAATTGTCAGTGTTGGAATCTAGTCACTCACAAAACCCCACTAGGGTTTTCTTCACATTTTTACCATCAAAGGAAAGCAGACAGTGAAACTATTGTAGATAAGAGACCAGAAGAAGGAAAACAATGCCTCTGATGAAAATCTAGGAAGAGTGGATTATTTCTATATTCTGGGCACTTCCTTAACCTAAAGAATCCCTTACACAACATGATCTGGCAGTGACTTGCTGGTCAGGTGTGTCTCATATAAGTGGGCCCCAGAATGGTTTGCATATATAACTATTTGTACTCCTGATGAATGGCACTTTCCAGGGAGGTGAAGAGCAGTGGCCATTAAACAGCTGTTTAACAAGACTTCCTGATAATGTGGGGCAAGATGTTAGCCCAAAGGACATTCTGAGCTCCAGTACAAGGGAAACGTATTAGTAGTAGCAATATTATTGGTATTAACAATAATTATAATAATTATGAGCATATACACAGCACTTTTGTATCTGCAAAATACTCTGCATCCATCTTAATGGTTAGCACTTGTACAGTACTTTGTATTTCCCAAACACTCTCTGCTCATTAATTAGATAATGCTGGCAACATCTGTGGGCAAGTGTTACTCCAGTTTTACAAAGAGAAGACACAGAGAGATTAATTGAGTTGCCCAAGGCCACATGATGAGTTGGTGACAGAATCAAGATTCCATTTCTAAGTTCTCACATCTGTATTTTGTCTTCACTCTATGTAAAGCTAAGTAGTTGTTTCCAGTTGAAAGGGAAGGGAAGTGTTTAGGACATGAAATGCCATTACTCCCACAGCCTTTGAGTGGTTGTTAAGTGTCACTGAAGCTGCCTGGCACCTATTTTTATATTTTTATGGAAAACAGGGGTAAAAGTACGTCTCAAAATCATTCTAGGACAATTGTTCTTATCCTTAGCTCCAGCCACAACTACTCACCCCAGCCCTGGCCTTTTCAGCATCAGTTTCCTGGGAGTGGAGCCAGCTTATTACCCTACAACTCTGCAGGGGATCCCAATGGGTAGCTTTGGTAAAAGCAGAGTCAGAACTCTGGTTTAGGCCAATGACTCTCAAACTTTAGGGAGCACCAAAATCATCATCGGGAGGACTTATTACAGCGCAGATTGCTTGGCTCCAGTTCCCGAAGTTTTGATACAGTGGGTCAGAAGTGAGACCCAAGAAATCGCATTTCTAAAAAGATCTCAGGACAATATTTAAAACAAAACAAAAAACAACAAGTAGCCACATGCCTCAGAGGTTGAGACTGTGACTGACTCAGAAGTTGACAACTTCAGGGGAAAGGTACATCCCATGATAATTGCAGCAGAAATCTAAGCCATCTGCCCTTGGTGAGGTATAAATGTGAAAAGGAAAAGCAGCAACCGTGGTCTTGCCTGACACAGGCTTTGAGACTGAATGGTCAGGGAAAGACCTCTGGAGCACTCCAACAGGGAAGGGCAAAACCTGGATGTCTTTAGGGAAGCGAATGAACATGTTTTTAAATACACACAAATCCCATTCTCATTCCTTCTGTGAACCTCTTCAATTCCAACACTCACAATGATGCTTTTAACTTCAGGAGAAATCCTATGAGACAGAGAGGAGCTATTGGTGAACAGATCTCAGAAGTCTGGAAGCACAGAGACTTGAATATCTGCACGGGATAGACCGTTTCAAAAACAATCAGGAGAATGAGTCACTCTGGCTCCACACCCTAGCTCAATCAGTCCTCCATGCCAGGTCAACACCTTTGCCAGGGCTCTGTTCTTCTCGCAGGCCCAGCTGTGACCAGAGGGTCCAATTTCACAGCCATTGAACTCCAAATTCTACTTGTGTTTCTCAGCTGTAGTGCCATATTACTCGAGTTTGTTTACTATCAGCTTTAATTAAGAGAGGTTTCATTTTCCAATATTATTCTGGCTTCTCTCTGGCCCAACACCTACGTAAGAGATGCTCTCATTTTCTCCCAGCCTCCACCATGGCATGTATCCAGTAACCCTGGAGAGCCATGCCAGAGCCTCATGTGGGACATGGCGGCAGCACAAGTCTAAGTTGTCTGTTGACAAGTCTTCCCTGTGCAACAGAGTTTTTTAATGACAGCAAAATTTTTGCTCTGCAAACCCAGGTCCCTCTTTTATTCTCTACAGTATTTTTTCAAGGCTTCCACAAGCTTCACGTGGAGTCAGCCTGAGGAACTCAAACTTGATTCCAATCTGATTATCCAACATGGTCCTATCAGCTGAGACAGCAACATTTATCACATTAATAGGAAGGATGGAAGAAAACTGGGATCCCATCCAACAGGAACGTTTTTATCACATGTTGCACTGTCTTACAAATCCAATTATCACCAGCTGAAGGTCTTAACAGCCCTTGAATTGCAGTTTTCAAATCTTAAAGGACCACAATGCACATTTCTTTAGATTCTTCCTGTTATACATTATTCAGTGCTGTCATAGCATTCAGCCCACATGACAATTTTGACTACATATGGAATGTTTGTCCTGAGTTTAAGCAGTAAATTCAAGAGAAGCCTGAACTGGGGACTGTCATTAACTTGATTCTACTCAACAAATATGAGCTTCTAATTTGGACACGACATCTTGCAAACTAAGTGTTGGAAGGTGCTTAGGTGATCTCATGGCAACTGAAAGAAAATGTGAGCAGCGTGTTTTGCAGGCCCACATAGGACTAAACATTTATGTAGAAATTTAGAGAGCTGTGATAAGAAATACCATGTGGACTGTGAATAAACACCACCCAAAGTTATCAATTTAAAGGTCTGAGAATAGTGCTAAATAAGACCCAGTGACTTCTTCTATGTCAAAAAAAGGAGACTGCCAAATTCTTTGTCCACACACACACATACAAATAAACTCTGTAATTGAACAAAATTGACAAAACAACCACTTCAGTGATATAAAAATTGAGCAAAAGCATCTAACAATCTGAGAAGCATGTATTCTTGCAAAGCTGCTCAACTTTGGTGAAGAACTATAGAGATTTGTGATGTCCTGACCCAACCACAGCTCAGTCAATATGAGAGTCCTCCAGGCTAGGACTGGTCCTGAGGATCAGTAGCTCCACTGCCATGGTTTAAGGTGCTCATTGAGTTGAAACTCAATGGGTGATGCTGTTGTTAATAGAAGTGATACTTTCATAGAGGTAAAGGCTAATGATTCTACTAGCATGAAGTTTTAAATAGAGTTGGGAAAATAGATATTGTAGGCATATACAGCCTATCCTGGAAAGGGCTCAACTTATCACACATTCTTCATTTACTGTGTGGCTGTGAATGTGAGCAGAAAGGACATGAGAGTGTCTGGTAGAAGGTAAAAAAACCAAGGCAGAAGTGAAAAAATCCTAACTTTGTATGTGCTCCCTACCCACACACAAATGTATCAGCAGAGAGTTTGCTGGCTTAAGGGTTCCGGTACAACCTCTGTTCAATAAATGGCTGATAACTTAGCAACACAGACCAGGGGCAACTTGTAGGAGGCTAAGTTTAAAAGTTAAAACCAGTGATATTCAAAAAGTATTTGAGAAGAGACCTTCCGTGACTCCACACTGCACAGCAGCGAAGATTATTCTAGCCAATTTACTAAGCAAAGAAAGAAACAAATAAAACACTCTTAAGAGGGTTGGGGGCCCAAGATCTCAGTTAGACACGATATGTTATCTAAAGTGTTCATTTTATAAAAAATGATGATTTGCACAAGGAAACAGAAAAGTATGACTTATGTGCCTATACAAAAATGTAGGCAACAGAAGTCCCTTGAAAGTTCCCAGGTACTGGGTTTGGCAGTCAAAACGTCAAAGCAGCTTTTATAAATATGCTTTAAAAAATAAAGGAAAACATGTTTTACAACTAGAGAAAATACGAAAAATAAATCAGTAAATAATGATTTTCAAAACGAACAAAAATTATAAAGAATTAAATAAATATTCTGGAGAAGAGATAATACAATGATAAAATGAAAAACTCACTAGTATATTTAATAGCATATTCGAGATAACAGAGAAAATTATATTGGAAATAGAACAATTAAACTTATCCAAATTGAAAAACAGAGGGTAAAAAAGACAAAACAGAGCTTCAGAGAACCAAGTAATACATAATGGGAGTCTCAGAATTCAAGAAAAAAAGCAAGACAAAGGGGCAGAAAGTTTATTCCAAAAAAACTGTGGGTGCGCCCTTGTGGCCTGGAAGTTAAACTGGGTACAGTCCACATACATCTCAAGGTCCCTGGTTCAAGATCAGGATTGGAGAAACAACCAACGATGATAACTAAATAAAATAAAGAGCTTCTCCCTCTTCTGTCTTCTTGCCTGTTTGGCTACCTGCTTGCATTCCTGCCTGTACCTTTCCTTTAGAAAGAAACAAAAATAGCAAAAGCTGAAAACTTCTCAAGTTTGATGAAAAAAAAAACCCCAACAATATTAATCTACATATTCTATAAATTCTATGATTCTATAAATCGAAACAGGATAACTACAAAGAGACTCACGTCAAAACACATAATAATCAATCTAGTGGAATCAAAGAGAAAGAGAAACTCTTGACAGTAGCAAGAGAAACATGACAGGAGAACAGTGACATGGCTAGAAACTCCATGTAGAACAAATTTCATAAAGAGCTCTTATACCAGGAGGGTATAACTCTTCTAGATGTGTATGTACCTAAAAACAACCTTAAAGTACAGCAAGCAAAGCTGACAAAATTAAAGGAATAAAATATAAATTAATCAGCATTTAAAATTGGAAATTCCAACATCTCACTCTTAATAATAAAAATATCATAGCATTGAGCAACACTATCAAGCAACTTGACTTAACTAATTTATCTAAAATATTCTAACCAACACCCATGACATATGTATTTACTCTAAATACATAAGGAAAATTCTCCAGAAATCAACACGTGGGAGACCAAATTAAATCTCAATGCATGTAAAGAAAATGATGTTATGGAAAGTTGCTCCGAACAACAAGAGAATTAAATTATGTGATTATAAAATAAACAAGTCAGAGTAATCCCCATACGTTTGGAAAATATACAACATGCTTATAAACAATGCAATGATCAAAGAACAAATTACAAGGAAAATATTTTTAGTATTTTGAGCTGTATGAAAAAAAACACAATATATCAAAATGTATGGCATGCAACTAAACAGGCTGAGATGAAAACATGTAGCTTAAACACCTATGTTAGAAAAGTCTCAAATTAGTTACCTAAGAGTCCACATTAAGAAACTAGAAAAGAGAATAAAACTAAATCAAAATCAAGCAAGAGAGAAATAATAATGATGATTTGGGGTTAAGTAAGTGACATCGAATGGAAAAACAAAGTGAACAAAACAAAAATTAATTATCTGAAAATGAAAACTAACAACTTTATGTGGAAAAACTAAGAAAAAGGAGAGAAAAAATATGAAAGTGAGGATATAATCCTACAGACCCTAAGACTATACACACAGATGAAAAGGAAATGTTTTAAAACAACTTTATGTCAACAAATTAGACAATTCAGATGAAATGAAAAAATTTCTATGTGTTATAAAAACTGACTCCAGAGAAATAAGACATCTGAATAAAAGTCATCAAAAGACTAAATTAGCAATTACAATCTCCCCGCAAGGAAAATCCAGCCCCATGTGGTGTCACTGGTAAACTTATCAAATATTTTTAAATATTTAGAGTGGAAACTATTAATTCTTCACAAACTCTTTAGAAATGTAAAGATGGGACACTTTCCACTCACTCATTTCCTGATATCAAAACCGAATTAATCACAAGAAAATAAACAAAGAAATAAATATCCAAATCCCTCACGAATGCAAATTCAAGATTCTTTAATGAAATGTGAGTAAACTGAATTTACCAATATACAAAGAGGATTATACTCCAATATCAATGAGTGTGTTATCACAGAAATAATAGCAAGTTAGAGTTCTAAAGTCAATTAATGAAATAGAAGGAATAGAATGGAACAGAAAACTATAGTTCATCTCAATAGATGAAGAAAAAAATTATGAAGTCAACACTTGTTCATTATAAAAATCTCTCAACCAAGATGATTTGAAAGAAATATCCTCAAATTTACTCAGGTATTCGTGAAATATTAACAGTTAACACTATGCAATAGTGATAACAGACTGAATGCTTTCCCCCGAAGTCAGAAAATGGAGCAAGGATATCTAAATTTGATACTACTACTCAATAACTGATCAGAGATTTTGTCCAATGCAATGGGAGCGAGAGAAAAAGAAAGAAATGTGTGCCATCTAGACTGTGAGAAAAAAAGACATAAAACTGTATCCTTTGATGATATAATCCCAGATGTAGAAGACTAGAGAGTTCACAAAGACTATTAGAACAATAAACAGTTTTGCAAGGTTGCAGGAAAAATATTGATAATCAAAACTAAACTGCACTCTGTATACTAGTATACTATCAGTCAAGAATTTAAACATAAAATTAAGATAATACCATTCACAATAGTATAAAAACACAATGTCTATACCGAAAAATATAAAACAGTATGGAGACATATTGAAAGAGATCTAAATAAATAGATATTCTATGTTCATAGATTTGAAGGCTTATATTGTCAAGATAGCAATTCTCAAAATAATCTATAAATTCAATGCAATCTATCAAAATCTCAGCAGAGTGAATTTGACAATGTTTCTAAACTTTATGTGGAAATGCAAGGGAAACAGAAGAACAAAAATAATTTTGAAAAAGTTCAAAGCTGGAGGAAATATACTACCTGATTTCAAATTTACTACAAAGTCCCAGTAATCGATAAGATGTAGTATTGGTTCAAACATAAACATTTAGATAAAGAGAATAGTATGGAGATTCCAGAAAGAGAGATCATTTACAGGAAGAAAATAACTCCCATTTAAGGTCAACTGAATTTTTTCAAATATGCTAAGACAATTCAACTGGAGAAAAACAACATTACTAGCACAGAAAGTTTTCTCTCTGACTTCCTTGAATACTCCTTGAAACCACTTGTTAGTTAAGTTTCTCTGAACTTACCTAAATCTCTGTGGTGCCTTCCTTGTTCTTTTCTTTACTGACTTTATACATTCCTTCCTTGTGAAAATCTTCACCTACCACATTTGCCAATGGCTCAAAAACTGGTTATTTTCAAGTGACACTCACTTCTGACCCTCCTGTCTACATGTCAACTGCCTCTTAGAGACTCTAATCCAATAGCTTGTAAGCACTCCAAATACAGTTGGTCTAATATTAAATACCATATTATTCTTCACAAAACACTTTGTCTTTCTCCTTCTGTATCCCCTAATCATTTCCAAATGATCACTTAAGGAAGAAGTCTGGAAGTTACTTGGCAGTCCTTTCTCTAATCTCTACAGTAACAGTTTACAAATTCTGTCTTATCATTTATAGCTAGCAAGTCTATCTCCTACTTTCCTCAGCTAGTGGCTTCATCATATTTATTACTTTTATCATCGTATCCTTCTTGAAATAGTCTTAAAATCATCATTTTAGGTATCTTTTTAAAAATGAATGAATGAATCATCCAGCTAATCAAAAGAAGAGGAGAAAGAATAATTAAACATTTTAAGCAAATATGCAGTAATTTTGGCAAATAAGGTCTTCTGTGTGCTTCAACAATCATGGAAGTCCTAGTTAGTACTGATTAAAGAGACAGAAGTAATGTCCTATGCCATCTATAGCAATACATGCTTTCATTTTTAGACTTCTATCTAACCCTTTAAAAGCTCATTATTTTAGAGTGCGCTAATTTAAAATTCTCAATAATCTGGAGATGGGCTGGGTTTAAGTCCACTTTTGCATTTATTCAAAAAGCGTTGATTAATTACAGTGGGAATGACAAGACAGTTACTTGACAACATTTTTTCACCCATTAATTAACTTTATGTTCTTGAAAGTAATAAAACTGCATTTCTTTTAAAAGCCTTTATAATTAGTCTGAACCACACAATTTAACATTTAATTATATACCATCTTCTATTGTTCTCTAATTCCTTCCTTCCTTTTTCTCTCTCTCCTTTCCCTTACCCCATCTTCCTCATATGTGTACAGCACAGCTTCACTATGCATTAACTGTTCTAGTCACTTCTGAAGAGTTTATGACAATCAACGGGCATCACTTCTGCCCTCAAGCAGCTTCCAGTGAAGGAAGGAAAATGAAGTCAATATTCAAATGACCATATTATATGGAAAAAAGTGATTAATTATGTGAAGGAATCATACAGAAAAATTGAAAATGCTATGAAAGTTCTCACAAAAAGAGTGACTACTTCCAAACAAATATAGGACAGGACAGTGAGGAAAGGGAGAACAAATAATAGAGATGTGGAATGGGGAAAAGGCAGTGCCAAGTACCCATCATGTTGGATTGAGCTAATCTATTCCTCTTTATGAAACCATTTAAATAGTTAATCAAAAAAATTCCTATAAAGGCAAAGTATCATGTGCAAAGACTGAAGCAAGAAAAGGAAAAGCATGCATAGACACCACTGGATACACCAGAAACAACATACTCTCTGAAGTCAGATGGGTCTGGGTTGGAATAGTAGTTCTGCCACTTACTAGCTGTGTGACCTTGGTTAGGTTACTTAAGTTCTCTGAATCATAAGTTTCTCAATTTGAAAACAGTTATCCTGGTCACAGGAATATTATGAGAATTAATCGAGCTAATGCTTTTAAAGTATAGGAGCAATGTAGATAATAAAAAACAAATGTAAACTTTAAAGGCAATATATTTTTCATAGAAAAAAAAAAGCAATGGATTATATTTAACACTACTGCTGAAGAAACAGGACAAATATTGAGCTACCATTCATCCAGACCATGGTGAGACATGGATTTCACCTTTCCACCATTGTGTGTTTTGCCTTTCCTAACACAGACAGATGCAGAATCATTTCATTCTATATCACTGTCAGCATTCAGACCACTTTAAAGAGAACTTAACACTAAAATTCCTTTGCTGATGCTTCAGGAAGATGTTACAAACACTGCAACAAACTCAAATAGTTGCTCATCTTAATTGATTTATTTTTACATCACAGAATCGTTGCAGTTTTCACAAAAGGTGATTGCATTCATATTTTCACATATCTATGGAATAAATTTCACAAATCATAGAATGAATTGTCGTGAAGTGCGTCAGTCAGGTGAAAAATGACTCTGTGCTTGCTGTGGCCTAAAACTGAACATGAACACATGCAGCTGCTTGCCAAATAATGTATATGGAGGCAATGCCCATGTGAGAGGTGTAAGTATTACATCACTCCTTATAGAATTAAGATCAAGATTGCTTAGACTTTAGAGATAGACAAGGAACTGAGACTAATAGAATCTAAGGATCTTATCCAAGAGCTGAGGGTACTACTGAAGTCACCTGGCATCAAGTGATGGATACTTGTCCAATCAGTGGGCTCTTGAGAGACAATGCAGTTCTTCCTTGAGAAAACAGCATAATTTTAATAGACAAAGTAAGGGATGGAAAATTTTTACATGGAGACATGGAGTACTGGCAAAGTCCCAAAGCTGGGGGTGTGTAACAGGCCCTTCAATAGCAGTTGTACAAGTCAGTTGTCATGAAGAGTTTGTGTAGGAATTCAGTGGAAAATAAGACAAAAAGAAGTAGAAGTGACTAACTTAACAGAGAACCTCAAATGCCAGCCTAAGACAGGAATGGTCGTTGAGGGGAAATTCACTGATGTTTATTTAAGGAGAGAGTCAATACGATCAAGGCATTATTTTAGCACAAAGAAGTATATGAGAATACATTGCTGATGGAAGGTTTGAATCTGGAAATGAAGACAGTTTGGAACTACCCTAGTCTTCCAAGTATGAGTTGAGTCACTGAGAGGAGCAGAGGCATCTAAGAAAATTGATCTTTGTACTCTATGTGTCATCCCTATCTTGATATCTACATCCTTAAGTGGATGATCTAATAACCACAGCAAACTGGGGACCTGGAGCTACAGTCAGATCACATATTAGTTGAAATCAAATGTTCAGTTTTGTGTTCAGTATGTGTTAAAGGAAAAAAGTAATTTCTGAAACATTTAGATCCAAGTAGATATTAAGTACATAGCTAATATGAACCAAAAAACTGATTAGGTATTATGCAAAAACCATAGTAAGAATAAGCATCTGAATTTTCAAAAAATTGAGAATTATCTGTATGGGCATCTACAATCTAGCCACTGACTAGATATGAGCCTGCCCCCTTTCCTCATTCTTGCCAAGCAGAAGTGGTACCGTGTGCACGTGAAAAGCTTAGTTCCTTCCACAGTCATGTGAGCTACAAGGTCAGCTGTGAAGACAGAAAAGAGAGTCAGCCCTCTCTGCAGGATGCATTCCTTAAATACCCAAATATGCCTTCTCCTCTCCAGCCTTCTGTTCCCTTGAGAAGTGGCATCACCATCACCTTTCAACAAAATTGAAAAGGCAAAACACACCAGTGACGGATTTTTTTAATCACAAATGTAATAACCCATCATGTCTCATGAAAAGGAAAGAGGGCAACAGGGAGGTAATTTGGTCCAGGAGTTTAATAAACGCATGCTTTCCTCATTAGGAATCTCATAATGCCATCTTCCAAATGCGATATGCAAAACATAGCTCGGAAAACAAAGATGCAGATTCGGGCTGGCTCCAAAGCCTTCCCCAGAGCTACCCGAGAGTCCGTGACCACAACTGATTTGTCATAGGATGGTGTTGGAAATGGGCTTTCTTTCCACATGGCTCTCTGCAACGGGACCGGCATCTCCTTCCTGCCTCATGCTTTCTTTACCCCTACTCCTGGCTTTACAACAGCATGCGCACATGCATCTGGCAGACACTTGCATGCAATTTGTTGCTACAATCCCAAACAACTGTCCTTGTGCTCAAGACCATGAGGTAGACAGTAAGGAGGAGGTCAGTGAAAGTCAGATGAATTTGGGATACTTCCTCAGGCAGCAGGAATTAACTTGCAGGACACTTGTGGGCACAGGCAACACTCCCAGTGATTCAAGATGCTTCAAAAAAAAAAAAAAAAAAAAAAAAAGCAAGCTTCCATTTGCAGCTATTGTTAACAAAAGGCAAGGGAACTTCTGCCAGAGGGAAAGCTTGCAGGCTGATGGGCCAGGGGAGCTGGGCTAGGAGACAGCAGGGCACAGAATGGATCAGGCCACCCGCCCTCCCCACCACGCAGCCCTGGGCTCTGTCTCCCTTTCTTTCAGGAGCTGGATTTCTGCCCTGATGCCCCACTGCTGAATTCTCTCCAGTTATAGAACACTTTGTTACCTTCATTCGCTCTTAATTAAAAAGGGAAAAAGAAACTCCTAGGGCTCTGACAACAGGAAAACGAAAAAAAAAAAAAAACAAGCGAAGAAATTAAAGGAAAGGGAAAGGAAAGAAAAGAGAGAGGCCTTGAGTTGTGGAAACCAAATGGTCAGAAAACCTGATGTGTGAGAGAGACGGGATGAAAAAGAAGGTGGGATCACTGGAAATGGTTTTAATCTTTCTGAGCAATGTGGATTCTGTGAAACAGATGTGCTTTTAGGGGCAGTTGGAGGCATCTTTAATACTCATTGAGGGAAAGCGAAGATACACAGAATCATTACCAATCTGTCTCAAATCCAGTTTCATTCTTCTAAGTCCTTGGACTACTTAGGTGGTCATTCTCTCAACAAATATTGGTAAGAGCATTACTATAGATTTGACGTCATACGAACACCTTACATGTAAAATTTTAGTAAAAAATAAATGTATAGTCAATACTATCATTTTAATTTCGTGAATCTTATCTGGGGTCAACTATAATATTAAATACTTGACATGTATAGGTTCTTAATACCAACAACAATTAAGTTAAGAGGGATTATTGATTATTGATATTTAGCATGTGAATGGAAAACTAAGGCTTACAAAGATTAAAATGATGATAATAATCTATAAGTGTATATATAATATATACAATCACGCATATATATAAATATTATAAACATACAGATACACAGACATGTATACACATACGTTGTCCAATGAGTAGGAGAGTTGTAATTTAATGCTCTGTCTAATATTGAATAACCTATGTTCTTTCCACTATTTCCTGATTCTGTCCAGAAAAGGACAAATTGTGCAAATCTAATCACAAACCCTAGAGTCACAATTGCCACACTTGGAGACTCCCTGGCCTCTTGTCACTGTGGGCTTCTTTCTGACTCCTTATTCCAACATTAAGTCCCAATCTAAAGTGTAAGTTTGAGCTACTTTTCTATTCTATTTCTTCCCTTTTCTGACCTCTCCTATATCCAATCCTACCTGTCCAGGGTCACTTCCATCAAATACGTCGCACCTATCTTGTTGCAGAGCATTGGAAGTAAAAATTCACTCACTCTGCCCACCATTACAAAGCCAACTTATAGGTTTTAGCCGACCTAGGATTAACATACTTGGACTCAATGCTTGACATTAAATATTATGATGTACCTCAAATTCATAAAACCTGATACATACACATTTACAAAGCAAATGTAAATGAGAGTTAAAGCTTATTCCTTCACAAAAGGATTCACCATAAACTCCTTTAGATAGTAAGCTCTGATGTATTTATGGTAGTATTTGATTTTCCTCTCAGGTATATATTCTTGAGTAAAGCAAAGCAGATTTCAATGACAAGGAGCATTAGAAATATTTGCCCTGAGACTTCCCATTTTGATTCTGTTCATTTAGTGCTACATTGCCATCGAGTGTCGAATCCATGTTCACAAGGCATCCTGGTGTGGATTGCTACAATTCTTTTATTTCCATTCACCAAAGTATCCTGAAGAACACTGAGTGTCAAAATCCAGTAGACAGGGTGCCCTGGTGGAGGAGCAGTTTGGTCAGTCACTTCCAGCTGGTATAATTTACATATATCCAAGGACCTGAGTTCACATGCCCAGGATAACAAGCAAGATGCACAACTAAAATAAAATAAATAAAAGTTTCTTCTTCTCTCTCTTTCTGCCTACCTGCCTTTGCTCACCTTCATTCCTGCCTCTACTTTCCTTTAATAAAATAACCTTTCTAGAGAAGACACACAAAAAGGAAGACACATGAAAAATGTTCTACTCATCATCAGAGAAATGTAAATAAAAATCACAATAGGAGGAAACTAAGGGAGAAAGATATTAACATAGTGACGGTAAAGTCACTCTAGGGTTGCACACAGTCATAGATTCTGTGACACATAAATATGCATATATACATATATGCGTATATATGTATACATGTATATATGTGTATATGTATGTATATATACATATACACATATCTCCAATGGGATTTGATGCAGATACTGAAAAAGATGAACCTAAACTCTCTCAGCAACCTGGATGGAACTGGAAGTGATAATGCTAAGCAAAATGAGTCAGAAACAAAAAGAGAAGTACAGGATGGCTTTACTCATATGTAGAATATAAAGAAAACTAGTGAACAGACAAATCTTAACAAAAATCACAATGATTCCAGAGGATACAAGTGGGGAGGAAACAAGGAGGAAAGGAGGGAATAAGGTGTGGTGGAGGACAATGAAACTCTGGAGGTGGGTGCGTTGTGAAATGCACACTGACTAAGGTGCAAATTCAATATCCTACAATGAATATAGCAATGTAGACTAGAAAAACAATAAAACAATTAAACCACATCAAAAACAGCTTCAGTGGAGAGCCAGACTTCAGTTCTTTATTATTTTTTGTGTTGAAATCAGATTCTCATTGAAAATGGTAAGAATAGGTTAAGTAATGCTGAAATAACAAACACCTGGAGTCTCAGCAACTTGAAACAACAAAAGGCTATCTGTATTACGAGAGTTATCCATCCGAGGTCACGGGCAGAGGACTGGGGGAAGAGGGGAATTCTGTTCATTCACTTACTCAGGGACCCAGGTTGATGCACCAGTCAAATCTTGAGAGTCAATGGTTGGCTGTCACAACAGAGGAAAAGACAGAGCCTTAATCCAGAAATAAAATGCTTAGCCTATCCACTAAATGACAGATGTCACTGCTATTTACCTCCTCCTGGCCAGAACAGGACAGCTGCTCTCCTTTCACAAGAAAAAAAATTACAATCATATCTAAAGGATGGAGAGAGCATACTATTCAGTGAGAAGTACCAATGATGGGCATAGGCCGGAAATGGCACCTAAGGCAGTCTTGTGACCACAAGGAACAAAGAGCTTTCAGATGCTGGGGAAAAATGCATGTGGGAGTTCTAGATGGGCTCATTTATATTAGTTCTTTGGAAGAAAGGGAATCCTAGTCCTATCCCCAATTGCACCAGCCTTTTAAATCTTGACCCCAAAGGAAATGATTACAGTGGTCTTCTGAATTCAGAAAAAGTACATAGTCACAAATGCCCTGTCAGATGCCTCCTCCCTGACTGTCTCTAAGTGTGAGAACAAGCCTTAGGTGCCTTTGTTAAGGCTTTCAGACCTGCAAGTTCTTGAAATAGAGGCTTTAATCTATTTCAAAGGGAGGTTGTCTTCTCATATCCTCTTGACTTCCTGTTGGATTTTGTTCCTCATTTTGGGTAGATTGAAACATTTTCTGCTCTCTAAATTTCTCCTCTTATCTCTAGCCTTTTCACAAGGAAAAGATAAACATGCATGCACGTGCGCACACACAAACACACACACACACACAAATCAAACAAACTGTCTCTAGTAAATCAAGATGCATTAGCTAAATAGGATGAGACTTCTAAAAGAAGGGAATACCTAATCAGAAGAGAGGAAGGAAAGGGGACTGTATTTCTGACAAGATAACAATGAAAGATGTCTCATTTATCTGCATTAACAGGGCCACTGGTGAACACTAATAACTAAAATACAGCAATATGTTCAAAATTCTTATTTTTAATCTCTTCAAAAGTTAAATTTCTTGTTCAATGTTTTAAAATTCATAATTAAAAATTCTCTTTATTGAAACAAGAACTATTTGAGTCAGAAAGTTTTAAAGTCTATGTGACCTGTTGGTGTCAACACCAGTGGTACCAGGGATGGGGGTCAGCAGGTGGGAGGAGGTATCTGAGAGAGTTCTTTGCCTTTTTAAAAAAAGAAAAGGGGAACAAAAGAATATGAGGCCAACAACACAATGAGCATGCTGGATGTAGAAAATTAAAATGGAAAAGGGGTAAGGAAACGTCTTTGAATTCCTGATGTGCCTCAGGAGTGCTACTCTGATTCCTTCACTTAATACATGAAATTCGTTTATCAGGTAGCGATTTAGACACCAACCATCCTGGACTTACAACATTTTGGCATATAATTTTTCGACCTTAGGATGGTGTGAAACCAATCTGTATTCAGCAGAAACTATACTTAAGAGTTTGACCTTTTCCCAGGCCTGTGATATGCAGCGGGGCACACTAGATGATGCTGGGCTGAGGCCGTGAGTGCAGCTCCCACCAGCCTCATGAGCCAGAAGTTACACTGCTCTTCTGTTGTTCACATTCAATATAGTGCAGTATAAATTACTTGAGATAGTCAACTCTTTATTATAAAAGAGGTTTTTTATTAAGATGATTTTGCTCAAATATAGGTTAATGCTCTGAGCTTGTTTAAAGTTAAGCTATAATGTTCTGTGGGTTAGATATATTAAAGGTATTTTTGACTTAGGATATTTTTGACTTAAAATGGTTTTATTGGAATGTAACTCTATTGAACATCAAGAAGACCTTTATTCCTTGTTTCCAACATTTATGAATTCATCCATTCCTTCAAAATAATTAACTAGTTTCCTATTCTGAGTGGCACTATGCAAGCAGCTGATAACAAAAGTAAAATCGAAATACTGCCCTCAAATTGTTTGCTATTTGTGAGATTAGATTACAATGACCATAAAATTGGGGGTTGGGGGAGGTGAGACAAAGAGATGAGAACGTTTCTTGCCTAAGATTTTCTAAATATTCATTGGTCAAGAATAGATTTAAATGCAGATCTTTCTGACACCATTTAAACCCAAATTACCCAAATCCTCCACATTGATGAAATTACATCCCTAGATGTGCATAATCTCCAGCCTTGGAGTCTAAGAACCCATTTTTTTTTCAAACTCTCTGAGTGAACCTAATCTAATACAACCCAAGTCAATGCTATTATTTCATAGTGTCATTTACTGATTCTTTAGCACCCCACACCATCCAGCCATCACTAACAGCATTTGACATCAAATGTGAAAGAATATCTAAGTCTGCTTCTGCCAAAACCCTATTGTCAATCTAAGCTGGAAGGTAGAGGTAGCAATTTTTGTGAGCAAGTTTACATGTATGTCTCCCCCTTCTGAGTGTAACAGTACATTTTAAAAATTACTTATAATTTAGACCTTACATTTTTCTCCATGCTGCTGAGGGGACAACCAATAATGGCATTACTTACAAGTCCCCAGGGACGACAGTCTTTTTATCTTACAATCCACAGCTGCTTGAAAGCTGAATCAGTCTCTAAGGTATAGCTTGAACATCGTAGCGCTAAATGATTGTGATCCTAACACAGATAAGGCCAAGTTCCAACTGAAATGTGAGTGTGAAAAACTTTTTTCAGAATCAAAATATAAAAATATTTCTTTTAATCTGTTACAGAAGACAGCAATCATGGCAAATCAGGACTACAAAAATAACAATAAAATAGCACCAAGTCAGTTATACTAGTGAGCAGGTAAGGAAGTTAAGTAGACAAGACAAGGGGGATCTTTCAAAGATCAATCATAAAACAATATGTTTACACAGAGATCTGGCCATTGGAAAGGAACAGAAACTCAAAATCACCCTCTAGGCATGGTGTGTTGAAATACAACTAAGAATCGGGGAATGTATACATAGGAAATTATTTTAATGTGTAGAATAATTACTACAATAAAAAATAAATAAAAAATAAATCACCCTCTGAATTTTACCTAAAGTGATATACGTAATGAAATTGAAAGAGGAGGTTTTAAAGAAGTTCAAAATGTAGCCTCTATCTTGAATATGTATATATATACACATATGTATATGCATGTATGTGTGCATGTATGTATATATATATACACATAGACACAATTACATATGCACAGACACACACAAAGGTATTCTTATTGAGAAGAGCCGAAAAGAGGTGCAATATAAAGGGACAAGTGAATTTCTCTATCCCACCATGGCTCCCCCACACCCCATACACATTCTCCTTCCTTTCTTTCCCTCCTTGGTAATTCCCCTTGGTGTAAACATTCTAAATTATTTATATCTAGATTGAAGGCATCTTTTAGTCTGACTGGGACTAGAGTAATCAAAATATAATTGTGCTATAGATATGCTAATATATTATGCTAATGTTTGATTAAGGAGACTCAGAGACCTGAAGGAGGAGGAGGGGTGCTCTGGGCCATCCCTGGGTGAAAGGATGCTGAGGAAAAAGCTAGTGGTGAACCTTGAGCTGGTATGGAATCTGTGTAACTGATCGAGAAACAAATTTTAATCCAGTAATAAGTCAGTGAAGCTGGCTCTCTGAGTCATAGATATAGGAAAGGAAATCTTGGGTAAGAGCTTACTAAATGCAGAAATTGGTTGAAGTATTTTACATGTGTAAATCTCAGCTAATTCTCAAATTGATGAAGCAGTTACTAGTATTTACCCATTTTACAGAGAGTGAATTGAGTCACAAAGGGTATAAGGAAATTATCAAAGATTACAGATCAAGGAAGTAGCCATATTTGGGTTTAAACCCAGGAGTCTAGTGCCATAAAATGTAATTGATTGACCAAGATTCCTGGGGAGAAGAATAATTCAGGAGAATCATGAATATTAAGAGAAAAAGAAGGGGAAAAAACATATGCCCATGTATATTAATGGCAGAAACATATGCAAGGAATAGCTAGAATCTTCCTAGTTTGGGGAAAAAAAACACAAAGGCAGCTTTTCATTTTTTTTTTTCTGGATGCCATTTACAAAGTATTTATTGCAATCCCTTAGAAGAAACTGATACAATTGGGTTTATCTTGGACCACTGGCACTCAAAACTCACCTTCCTATCCTCTTCGCCCCAAATTTTCCTGTCTGATACGCTTCTAATTCAGTTGCTTATCAGTAAACTCCCATTCCTGAATTCCCATTAAAAGATATGATATCTTGCCATAGAAATGTTCCAGATAATTGAAGAATTATTAAAATTGATGGCTTTTGTAAAGGTGCCACAAATAGCCCCTAAGAGAAGTCTGACCACTACTGTGCCATTCCCTACTCACACCTTCAGAGACTCATGCTGCCAGAGTCCAGTACCCTCAACATGACAACTAAAGACTTGAGGTTCTGCAGGTATCAGACCTCGGGTACAGCCGCTATAGGCTCCAGTCAGCTCTCGTCCCAGCAAGTCTGATTCATTCCCTGCATATTCCAATTCAGATCCAGATTCTCCTGCCTTTACTTTTCCAATCAAATCTTTCTGTCCATCGAGCCTCCACCTTTCCAAATCATTCTTATCCCTCTGGGTCCACATTAAATTCATCCTTTATACAGCTTAACTTGACCACCCAAAGTCTATATAATTTCTCTCTACTTTCATAATTGCTGATCCTTAGGTCATCTAGCAATTACTCACAAAGGATTGTGTCGCTTCACTTTGTTATATGATGTGTGTATATTGCCATAAAACAACTTTTTTTTTTACATAGGTTTATACCTTGTCTCTAGAACAATATGTCTGGATCCTTAGAAGGCTGGGACTAAGATGCATTTTTTTATATCATCTTCATACCTCTTCCAAATCTGGTACACTACTTTGTACACAGCAGGCACTCAATAAATATTTGTTAAGTTGAAAGAACAAGGAATGCCCTGCATTGATGTGGAAACATATGATGCTGCTCTTTTCCTTTAGAAGTACAATATTTGCATTTGCATCTTGAGATTCAAATACCCTTCAAAACCTGATCCTGAATTCCTCTTCAGCCTCTTTATTGCTCAAGGCATCTCTCACCTCATCTTCTTCAACAGGGAGCTATGAATGCCACAAGCAAGCTGTTTTATGTCTCTGGGAGTTTCCTATGTTGTTTTCTCTACCTGGAATGTATTATCCTTTATTGACTCCTCTTGAGGAAAATCCAGATAAGATTAAGCACTCACAGAAAGTCATTGCTTCCTCCTACTTCCTCCTTATGTATCATTACATTTCCCACAATGTTTAGTAAATAATTGATTACATTTTTCTCACTCTAGCTGTTTATGAATTGCAAGAGGACAAACCGTGTTTCTTATTTGCCACCATATCCCCAGGCACCAGCATAGTACCCAGCACATAGTCTGTGCTTTGTGTGCTGAATGAGTGAATAAATGAGTGATGAAATGGAAAGTGAAGACCAAATCACTTTTACAAATTTGTGAGGGAGTCTGTCGTTAGACCAGTGGAGAATTGCATGAAATTGTTTCACACAATGGGATATAGAAACATGTTAGCATGAAAAATGTACTTCTGCACATTCAACTCAAATGCTATCCAAGTTTCAGTCATAGCCTCCAGTAATTTATTGGATGCTGCAATCTATGGGGGAAATCCCTGTATGGTGAACAAATTGGAGTAACTTCCACAGGAATGGTAGCATTGGGAATGAAAGGAGGAGCAGCAGTAAGCACCTTGAGAAATGAGAGTTCACAAAGACTGTGAGTTGATGATATGGAAATACTTGATTTGCACAAAAAATCACCTAGACTTAAATAAAGGGTGCCTGTGGGGGTGGGGTGGAGGCCACCGGAACAAAGCAATTGAGTCCCTGAGAAAGACACAGAATGGAGGGCCGGGGCAGGGGGTGGATCATGGCTAGTGGGGGGATTATCTGCACCTCAAGTTGATGAACCTGAAAATGGGCTATTGTGTCCTCCCACTAGATACAGAGAGACCTCCCAGCACTGCTCTCACTCAAGGTTCCCATGATGTCTTAAGAGAGATTTGATTAAGCCAGGTGGAAGGGGGAAAAAATATAAGAAATCACCCATATGGAGAAAAAGGAGGAGGAAAGGAAAAGGAGAGAAATCAACCGTGAAAAATAAAAAAAGGAAATATAGCCAGAGACATATAAAGCCTGTCAAATCTCTCTCCAAGCTGCAACAAAAGCATAGAAGAGATAGTTTCTCTTTAATGAATGCTTTGATCAGCCTCAGTTGATATAATAATTATATAAAACTAGAGCAAGACAGAAATAAGATGTGTTTTTCACTTCCATAGCCTGTAACCTTTGTGATTGGTTCATTTATTTTAGAAAAGAATAAGGCCCTTCAAAATAGAGGCATATGTCAAGAAAGAACCTGTTTTCTCCTCTGACTTATGCAGGAAATTTGCAACAATGCCTCCATCCCTTCCCTCCCTGCCTTAGATAGACTGATCCGTCAGCCATGACTCTGAAAGTGAACTGATGGTGGGAGAGCTTTCTTCACATGTGTCTTGGTCTAATTTCTCAGACCAGTGCCACCTCTTAATCTACTGCTTGGCATGCTCCCTTCATTCCTTCCCTACACCAAGCCTCTCTCTCTACTTCAGTGGGTTCTTCATCAATCTACACATAGATGGGTATTTCCCAAGGAATGAGATACCTCGTGCTGCTGGAAGTATATTACTTGGTTATTCTACAGAGAAGGGGGAGTGAGCATTCTTTATTATTTTTTTAAATGATACTCCCACAAACACGTGCTCTTCACAAATAGCAGGAGAGCTGGGCAGTTGCTATGGGAACAGAAGCGGCCACACGAACAGGAGCAGCATGCCTCCCAAGAGGACATAAGCAGAGACTCCTCTTTGTTTGGGCACCTCCAGAGTCTCTTCTGGAAGCTTCCTTAGCAGGAAAAGGAAGAAAATTCAAGTGGTGAAGGGTTAGTTTACTTCTCTTAACTTCCCAATTTCAATGAAAGTATCTGCTTGAACTTCCACTTGTCAAAATGGAAATAGAGCTGGGCTTGACTGATTCTGGGTCTGAGGAGACCCAGAAGAAATAATGTCTGCTTCTCTATTAGGTGCCTTGAGAATTCTCTAGACTGGTGATCTCCTTGAGCCAGAGCTACTAAGAAGTGGACAATGGCACAAACAAAGCAGCCTCTGTAATATCACTGTTGCGTGGTTCTCAGCTAGGTAAGACCCAAGGACAATAGAGATAGGTCCAGGGAATGACAGTCCACTGGTAAACCTGGCCCTATTCTGGCCCATCATGGGGATATGGCAGATGTGCTGAGAGAGCAGTGGGAAGAAGGCAGAGAAAGGAAGAGCAGATGTGGAGAGAGGAATGTGAAGGGATCTATAGAGAGAAAGTAGGTTATTTCAGCAGACTTACTGCAGTCCCACTAATAGAGTCTGAGATTATGTCTCTTTAACCCCAATTATTTAAAAATAAATCTATCAGTGAGAAGAAAAGGGAACTCTTTCAAACTGTCATTGGAGGTGTACATTGGTGCAGTCTTTATGGAAAGCATATGGAGATATCTCAAAAGAGTGAGAATGGAAATTCTGTAGGATCCCATCATCCCACTGCTGGGTATTAACCTATCAAACACGAAAAGAGTAATTTGCAGGTTTATATGCAACCCTATGTTGATTTCAGCATTATTTAAAATAGAAAAGAATTGGAAACAATGTAAGTGTTCATTAACAGAAGAATGGACGAAGATGTATATATGGCCCTAAAAAAGATGACACCCTGACATTTGTGACAATATGGATGGAATTTAGGGGATTATGCTAAGTGAAATAAATCAGAAGGGGAAAGACGAATACTGAATGACCTCACACATATGTGGAACATTTAAAAAAAAAGCAAATGAAAAGAACAAAACCAACCCTTGGATATTGACAAGAGAACTGAAATTACCAGAGGGGAGGAGGGTGGGGGTGAGAGGAAAGGGTGTTAGAAGTTCAATGGACAGTGGTAATTTGGTGTGGGTATGATGTTAGTTATTCTATATTTGATGAAGGATGAATCAACACACCTTAACTTAACATTATTTTGTAAATAAAACTCTCCTCAATTAAAAAAAGAGCAAAAAAAAATTCATCAAATTTTAAAAATGAGGTATATGGAAATTATAGTCAACCAGCTATTTGGCAAAATGCATAAAGACAACTGGTGAATTAGCTGGTGCTCTCTTTGCTGGGGATGGCTTGGGAGCGGTGACTTCCAGGAGGGCTAGCCCCAAGCACAACCTGGCTGTGAGGTGGCACCCAGGAGGCCATAGGGAATGCAGCAGAGCTGGAAGCCTTCCCCCTGCCACATGCTGGATGCTGATTTATTGGGACTGGAACAATTTGTCCAAAGCTGTAATTTTAACTACCTCCGTGCTGAGCAGCCAATCAGCGGGCTTGCTCCACGCAGCTTTTACGAGTCCCCATAAAAGCAGCAAAATGAAAACTCAGGGGCCCTTAAAATATACTCCAAGGGTTTCTGCAGTGCAATTGGAGGCTTTTATGACTCCTGTCAGGACTTTTATGACCCCGTAAAACCAAGCAGCAGCCTGGCCTGCGATGAAAAGTGGCCCCACTGTCTTAAAGTCTAAATGGTCTGCACATTACAAGGCCTGGAGGAAAGATGGCAGGGAAACCACTGGGTGAGCCTGGAGCACGGAGGGCAGGTGTAGGGTGGAAGGACTGAGCGTGAGTAGGGGCAGGACAGCTGGTGGACCCAGAGGAAGGAGGACTCGGCAATGCCTGTGGACAGGACCTTCAGCCCTCAGAGGTCCCAGTGCCCAAGTCCATCTCAATGCTGGTCCTCAGACACGGGACAGCTGAATATTCTGCAGACAGACTCATAACTAACAAAGGCTGGGCAAGAAGGCGCCTTCGCTGGGAAGATAAAAAGCAAAGCTGCCAGGGAACCACAGACTCCTTAGCTCTTTTTCAAGAACATCTTCCCATTATTATGACACCTGCATTACAGGAAAAGAAAAGAGAGAGAGAAAGATTAGAGGCCAGAAACCCTGCTCAGAGCACTTTGCTCCACTTGGTTCAGAGAAAATTTGTCAAGTCGGGTGTGCAGGGCATCTGCAGCAGGAAAGCGAGCCAAGAGCCTGAAACCCAAGGCCCTGTCAGCAGTGCTCCGCCCAGGGCCCCCAAACCCTTCAGGCCCCTGGGAGTCATCGTGATGGAGACAGCTTGATCCCTTGCCTCACCAGAAATCTTAAATCACCCCAGTATACTAACTAGGCTCTGTTCCTTCTGTCCCACGGAAGCCACATCATTCTGCAGATCAGGGGCAGGGACTGGAGACTGCAGGGTGGGTATTTCTTGGGTGTTCCAAGGAGCAGCGGCAGGTGAGGATTCCAGTGGAGAAGTGACCCTGGACCTCAGAGAACCTCAGAGAATCTGAGCAGGCTGCGTGGTGAAAGGCTCAGGTGGAGCCAAATATCACCAGAGCGGGCAGATGAGGTGAGGGCCACAGCGAAGCAACAGTGTTCATAATGTGTGGGCAACTGGGGAGGTTTGGGTTTTCCAGGTTGGAGAGGGCAGAATGAGTGGAAAACAAGAAGTAATTTTCAATAAGTTATTTTTTTTAATTAATGTAACTTCAGTTTACAGGAACTATGCCATTTTCAAAGAACATACTCACATCTCGATAAACATGGAGATCATACTGTGGCCCCCACCTGAATGCCAGTGCCAGTCACCACCTTCATTTTGTGCCACCAGAGTGTAGCAAAGCAGGGTCCAGGGAAGTCCCTGGGGACCACAGACACATTCATAGCCCCCAAGCCCCAGGGATTTGCAACTTTGTTAGAGCTCTAGCATAACCCAGGGTAGATAGTTATTTTTCTTCAATCACTCATGTTTCCTGGCATTTCGTAGAGAGGGGAAAGCAGGTGTGATGATGCTGAGCCTCCACTGTAAATCCAGAGACCCTACTCTGTGACTCTGGGCAATTTCCTAATCTTTCTGAGCCTCTTTTCTTCATCTGTAAAGTGGAGATAAAACAGCTGCTTTCTACGTCTGCTCTGGGAAGCGAAGGAGATAAGACATAGCAATACGATTTGGGCCACATCTTAATGCATGAAGGAGGTTGTGGTGTTCAAAGGAGAGTGCATTGCCGGTAGAGTAAACCTGTGCAGTGGTAATATTTAGAAACGAACAACCCATATTTCAGAACAGAAAGAAGTCCTTATGCCTGGAGCTTCATTTTGCAGGGAAGCGTCTACATGTGAGTCAGAGGCTTGACAAGAGCGGCCACGCTGGGTAGAGAAGGGGCCGTGAAGACAAAGGCAGGCCAGACCACTAAGGTGCCTGCTTCTCCTGCCCTGACTTGCCTGTCTCTTCCAATCCATTGCCCTCACAGTCATCTGAGCGGTCTTCCTAAAGCACAAGCTGGCCATGACATTACTCCTTCAACTCTCTGCCTTTGCTGCAGCCCAGAAAAAAAGGTTCAGATTGCAAACACAGGCCTACAAGGCCACGCTTGGTATGGGCTGCAGTGGTCCATCCAGGCACCTCTCTCAGTCTTCGCCCTTCTGATCCTGTTCTTGACCACACCCGCATCTTCCCTTGACTACACTCTCTTCCACTCAGGGGCTTGGCAAAGGCCATTCTCTCCACTGGAACTTACACCCGCCAGATTCCTCGTCACCCGGCCAGGCCTCAGCATAGGCCAGCTTCCTGGGAGAAGCCTCAGGGCAGGTCTGTTTCACCTGACAACCAGACCAACTAAGACACGGCTACACAGTCCCTTCCTTCCAGGCCCTTCTTTTAAATATTCACTGAATACTCAACACACTTTCCATCATCTGCTCACACTGGACAGTAAGCCTCTTTATAGCAGGTATGTTGTCACAGGGCCTGACTGGGAAAGCCCGTTAAATTTTGAATGGACCCAGGTTGGAGACACATTGAGAAGGTGTTACATGACCTTTAAAGTTAGCAGGGAGCCTCAGACAGTGGAAGCTGTGTTACAGAGTGCGATGGGTCCATTGCCCTGCACTTCAAAGGAAGGACACAGACCAAAGTTCCTTTTGTAAGTAACTTTTGTTACTTGTAACAAGTAAGGAGAGTGAGATGAAGTACCACCTCTCCAGGGCTCTGCTCATGGGGCTTCACTGTGTTTCAGTGTGGAAGTGGGTGGTTCCTGGTCAGCGGGTTGCTGGGGGAGAGTCCAAATCCGTTGCACAGACATCTGCCTTCCTCATGTCAAGCCATTCTTGCACATGAAAAAAAAATATGATGACACAAAGTCAATGTTAGGTCAGTCCTAGCCCTTTTGATCCTGCTCGGACTGTAGGGTTAGCTTGGTCAGAGAACTTCTTTATCTACTTCCCCCAAGGCACGTATCTATTCTATACTCTAGAACCACTGGATTTCTAATGGTCGCTCAATGGGAATCCACTGGGTTTTGAGGGTGCCTTTATGGAGGATTTTCCATTTTACTACTAGGTTCAGAAAGGTGTTGGTTTAAGAAAGAGCATTGATGCACTAGAGGGTGAGGATCGGATATTTCAGTGATGCAGGGGAGAAACCACGAGACTGATCTGTGGTAGTGGCAGCATAAATGCAAATGAGAAACAGAAACCATTCAAAAAATAAAGCTTAGCAGACAGTGTGGAATAAAAAAGAGGGAGGAGTCTAGGGTGACCCTCAGGTGTCTAATCTGGGTGACCTGGTGGGCAGCAGGTTTAGGAAGAGGAATTCAGAATATAATGTTGCAAATAGAGTCCATTTTGGGCCTACTTAAACGTGGGGGCATTGGTGAGATATCCAGGTAGGAATAACCAGCAGGCAGCTAGAGAATTAGATTTGGTATCTGGGAAAGGCCAGAAACATAAATTGAGGAGTTAGTGACCCAAAAGCTAAGGCAGAACCACTGGACTGCAGTAGTCCTTGATATCTGTGGAGGCCAGACGAGGCTCGTGGGCTTATGGTGAAACACTGAAATACATAAGCACTTAAAAAATCATAGAGGAACGTCATACATACAGATGTTGATCTATAGTAATGCACACCTGAAACTTAAGAGTTTACATTGCAATCTTACTTCAATTTAAACAATTAAAAATAGATGCAAAAAATAAAAATAAAATATTTTAAAACACAGAGGAATTACTGCCTTTCTTTAAAAAATCTTTGAAAAAATTCCATCCCAGTATAGTGGGTCCTGTCTCAGGGCCCTTGATGACATTGCTCATTTTTCACCAGCAAAATTAATAAACATGCTAATTTAATAACATTTTATTGAGTGCCTACTTAGTTAAGGGGTTAGCTCTTCCCCCTGTGGGCTCCCACAATAATCTTTATGTTTCCACCAGAGCTTGTAATTTTTCACTATAATCTTTTTTATTTGCCTTTCCATTAAATTTTGAGATTCTTGAGTCAGACATATGTATTTTAAAACTGTCAGCCCTGCCCACAGAATATTTACTCAATGAATGCATAAATGAAGTTTACCTTCAGATATCTGCAAATAACATTAAAGAATAAGACTATTCTCCTCAAGTTCATGATTAACTTGCTATAAGCCATTCTAGTGGATTTTGACACTTATCTTCATACAATAGGCTAATCCTAACTTTCTAAATATATTTCTTACCTTTTAGAGACACGAGTCTCTTGACTTATACTCCATTTCTTTTTTGTGTGTCTCCTTTATGAACTGTTCTTTCCCAACTCTTTCACTCCCCTTTAATTGTTGATGTAATAAAAGTTCATAAATTTCTTTAACCTTCATCATATCCACCTGAGGAAATCTGCACACAATGTCTTCATCTATCATTGGCAAACAATGATTACAAAGCATTATCTTGGCTCAGAACGCCCATATTCTATCTCCTGAACTTGAACAAATGGAAGCCCCTGGGCATTTCAAACACAAAAATTCAAAATACAGGTCATCAGTTTTCACCTAAATCCCATTTTCTCCATTACCATTATCACTTAATTACTTTGTTTTATTGTCAACAATATGGAAGCTGTTCTAGATGCATATGCTGTCTTCCAGATATACCAATGACTGTCATTTGCACTTTTTTATTGTAGTAATTATTCTACACATTAAAATAATTCCTATGTATAAGCTCCCCATTCCTTAGATATATTTCAACACACCATGCCATCCACCAAATCACCAAGTGTTCTTCACCATTGCACTTACGCTTTTTAAATATCTATCCTTTAACTTTCCAAACTCCTGCTCCTGATAAGATCAGTTAGCCCTCCTTGATGAATGTAAGATATTTCTAAAGAGTCACTTCACTCTCAAGTTCTCCTTTCCTAAGAGTGGGTACACTATAGGACAAATCTATCCCATGACCATTCTGTCCTCTCTTCCTCTTGATGCTTCCTCTCTTCTTTGAGATAAAAATCTAAATTTCTTAAAATGATTCTCAATCTAGCTAGGCTTTAGAATCACTAACTGGATTTTTTTAAATGCTGATCCTCAGACCCCAACTTAGAAGTACTGATCAGAATATTTATCAGGCAAATTAGGATACATGGCATATGCCTCTAAAACTCCAGAAGTTATATGATGCACCTTTGCAATGAATTGCTATTTAGGAGATAAATTTATAATAGGAATGTATGATAAAATTTCCAGTCCCTTTTTCTGGGAATGTCCAGTGCAAGTACTCTCCTCCTGTCTCATGGTCACAGAAACAATGTTCATACAAAGCAACTTGTCTCCCATTCACAGTCAAATTGGTGTGAGTTTAGGGAAGAGACTCGAGCTGACCAAACCGATTTTCTAATTTCCTTTCAAAGAGAATTTGTAAATGAGACAGAGAGGTATTCAACCTTTCTGGTGATTTTGTGTGTGTGTGTGTGTGTGTGTGTGTGTGTGTGTGTATGTGTGTAATGATACACCTTGTATTATGGTCCATCTGTGTCCCATCATGTGGACTGGAGAAATAGTTAGGGAATTTTGCATAGTGAGGAAGAATAAAGAACTGAAGAAGGAAATAGTAGAACTGAGGTCCCTAGTGAGATTCCTATCCTCAGTGATCACCTATTTTTAAAGTCCTGTACTTATATTCCAGGGGACAATCCAGTTCTTTCAATCAAATTTCCTTTCTTGTCTAAGCTAGTTGGTTTCAGTTCTTATGTCCAAACTTACACAGAATAATAAATATGAACTCTAAGTGCTTCATAAATTTGATTTTTCTTACCTATTCACTATCATCCCCGTTCTCCCCTCCTCCCAAGTACCCCACACTTCCACTATACTCAATTACTTGTTATGACTACTGTAACTGATGTTTCCTGCCTCTCTTCCTTTGTGCATGCCATTACATGCACAGCTTATCTAGAAAGTCTCTCTCCTTTCTTCATCTGGGTAATTACCCTTCTCATCTATGAAGGTGCATTTCAAGGAACACCTCTGGAAATCCTTGCCAGGACATTTATATTTAGAAAAATACCCCACCACCTCTGTGTTCTGAAATAGCTTGTGCTTATTACTGATACAGATTTTGTTGTACAGCACTGAAATCATTGATTGGCTTATTTGTGCTCCCTTGGACTTTAAGAAGAAGGGGAAGGTTTTGCTAATAACCTTGGCTTTCTGTCATTTAAGCAGAAAAATTACCTCATTTAAGTTTTACTAAATGAAGGGCTGACTATTTTCATTCATGATTACCTGCTAATTACTAACTAATCAGAAGAGAGTGTCAAAGTGATTGTCTATGTCCTTCAATGACTTGATCTCTGACTTCCAAACCAGGCTCTCATTACAGAACAACTATTCTCAAAGCAGTAGATGGTTTATAAAGCAATGTTAGGGAATAGAATGCAAATCAGATAGTAAAAATCTCTTTTAAATTCTGCTTCCAGAGAATCTACCCAAGTTCATAGAACTCATCTCTTCAACAAGAGCTCCTCAAGAACCAGAGAGGCATTGCTTCTTCTTTGCAACATACACCACAGTAATAAATGTATGGCAAACACAAATGAACTGAATGAGTCATCTACTCCATTTTTGTGCAGCATTGGTTTTCGTTGTACCTGAAGTCAATGTTCTTGCTCAGGTTAGAGAGTGTGTATATTACATACAGACAATGTGACTTATCAGGTAACTGGGTTTAAAGCCCACCTACTCTAAAACCAGACAAAGATTCAAAACCACACATTCTTTATTTTTTTTTTGTGAGTAGAGCATGCATGTGGAAAACAGTTTATAGAGTTCAGTCCCTGCCTCATAGGAGACGAAAATGTGATCCTTTGCTAGCTCAGACAAAATCCTCCATGCTACATTAGGCTAGATAGCAATTTTATACTTTCAAGCTTTTATCAAAACTGTATATCTGAAATCTTAATAATGCAGGAAGGTGGATTATGTTTCTCCTCTCTGTTCAGTTTACATCAACAGAATCAGACCTAATTCCTGATTTGAAATTCAGCAGTTTCAGCAGGACTTATAATACTATTTTGTTAAGCTTCTATAGCAGACTGAAGGAAACTGTGCTTCCATGCTCACATACATGTATATCCCAGAGAATCTTAATAAGTTAAAATGATGATCAAACCATGGATAAAGAAAACTTCCTTGATTCAATATTAGTCACCTCAAAAAAATATGACATACATACATGATAATTTGAAAACAAATTCTAGAGAGTCCTATAACAGGAACAGTTGTATTTTTCATTCCAGTTTTTGACATCATGTATTCACTCACATAGGCTGCATGTTCATGAAGATTATCAGATTTAGATTTGGTTTGGAAGAGAGTAAGATTTAGGTCTCAGTTCAAATTCAGAATTTGTCACTTATCAGTTATAAGACTTGAAAATGTTTAAAAAATAGCCTTATATTGTAGGTCTATAAAAGGAAATAAATAAAATCTATTCTGCCAAATGTATGGGTATTTTGAGGGTCAAAATCAATATGAGATTGATTCTTCTTCTCAGATCTCTACGTATCAGCTATATATAAAAGCAGCATGTATGGGACATATTGTTTTATTGTTCCAAGTATGTGCAGCTTCTCCCAATGAAAGTACCATCCATTTCACCACATTGACATCAATCCTGGCTATTTGACTTGCTTTGGCCAATACTATAAGGATGCAAATCTAATTTGTCACTATTAAGTAGGAATTTTAGAAAAATCATGTGGTTCTTTTCCCTTTGGAGAGTAAGACTATACATACCAAATAAGAACTACCCCTTCAAACCTTGGTCTGTGCATGTGTGTGTGTGGGTCCGTGTGTGTGTGTCTGTTTGTGTGTGTGTGTGTCTGTGTAGAGAGAGAGGCTCATAGAGTTACGGTCACCTTTGTTGTAAGACACATTGTGGAAGTGTTTGCTATTGCAGGAAAACTTAGTTAAAGCTGACTAATACACATTAGAACTTCACTTAATTAGTTTACAGGAAAATTCCCCACCAGATTACTAATACTCTCTATTTGCTATCAAAGAGCACATAGAAAACTTATAGTTATTAAATGAATACTTAGTACATTAGTACTTTTCTGATCCTGCAAATCAGGTGAATAATTACCAAGGATCAGTTTATTTTATGCCATGTATAACTACTGTAATTTTGTATTGTAACTTCATTCTATGAAGAGTAGGCTAAATACATCGTAAGGACTTGATAGATCAAAATCACTAAATTGCTGATGATTTTGTTAATTAGAGGATGAAATGTATATGAAAGTGTTTTATAAATTACAAATTGCTCTGTTGATACATTAGCCGATACTAATCTGTCAATTAGTATGTTCCTCAGCCACAGTCACTTTTTTAAAAAACACCATGCTGGAGAAAACATGAGGTACAGAACACAGAAGTGTCCTTGAAGAACTTTCAGCACAGAACTGTAAATAAGGGATCAGCAACATACATAAGTCATGGAGCAAAGTTAAAGCGAATTAAAACCAAAAGGAATAATAATGCACAATTTTCTAGGTCAAATATAACTAGCTATACTGGGTAAGAAATATGACATATCTTTCTATTTTATTTGGTATTCACACATCTTTATTTACCCATTCTAAAATAATACAAGTTCATCACTATAGACTTAAAATAATGAGCTATATAGATGATAGATGCATGATAGATGATAGATCGAAAATAGATGATAGACAGAGGATAGATAGATGGAGGATAAATGGATAGTGGATAGATGAAGGATCGATAAATAGATAGACAGATAGATAGACAGATAGATAATATTATGTTTCAGATATCTAAACCCTACTTAAAATGGAGAGGGGTCTTGTTATAAACTTTCTTCCAGAGATCTTTTTGTGTAAACTAAGCTGCCTAGTGCCTCTAGTGGCAATCAATTCACAGACCCAGAAAACCATTAATACAAAGGTATTGCCCATGGAACCACACATATCAATTTCCGTAGAGAATACCTGATTTAAATGGATGAGGCATCTTTAATTTCTCTTTCTTGGGAGGAAAGCCTGATCTCAGGGAACAGAGGTGATGACAAACCCATAAACCTACCCCACCAGCTCTACACCCATCATTCACATGGAACGCTTTCACAAAGAAAACCCACCACCACCGATCAATATGTCATCAGGCCACAAGGAATAGCTCCATTTTAACTTATAAATCCCATTTCAGGAGATAATAAAGCAGAGAGCAATTTTATGTCCCCAGAATGCCCAGTACACGGCCACTGCTGCAGGGACAGTGGGATAGAGGTGGAAGGCCTAATGGTCAAGGCATACCATGGAAAGTGAAATATAAATACATGCTCCTTAGGGGGACACTTGCAGGAGACATCTACATTTCCAGCACGGCCTCTATTGCCTCACTAGTAACTAGTGCTCGATAATTACTGCCCAAGCGAATGACAACAACTAAACAGCCGACTGCCTGACTGATTATTCAAATGCATAAAACAACAGAGTCCAGCGTCTGACTTTCCCCTAGCCTCATTGGAAAGCACAAAATATCTAGATTATGAAAGCTGAAATGATATGAGTGCCTGAGTAGATGGAATTGTTACTTTTAAGGCTTTCCTTATACCAAGTCATTATTAAAGAACTAGACCAATATTTAAACTCCCCGAAGGCTTCTCTAACCCTCAACACATAGTTTAGATCCCCAGTAACTTTCTATACTACTATAAAGTGACAATGAGTTGATATTTCAAATTCTACCTTGAAACCTCTTTACTTTGGTGCAGAAAGATAAGGTAATGGGTCAAAAACAAATTAAGAAAAAGGATAGGATGAGATGGAATAGAGTAGATAGAATACAGTAGAGTAGAATAGAATAAATTAAAAAGCTTCACACATACAAAATACTGTGTCTATGTTCATGTAGGTATGAATGAGAACTGTCTGTACAATGTCACAGTTAAAATACATTTATGCATATGGGTATATAAGAAAAAACTATAAACCACTGCATTAGACAATAAAGCCAAATAGATCTGATTAATATCTTATTTTCACCATTAACTAGTTATGTAACTTTGAACAAATGCCTCTACCTTTTAGAGCATTTGTTTTCTCATTTGTAAAATGGGGCATTCACCACCTACTTTTTAAAGATTACTGTGTTTATGAACATAACTAATACAAACAAATCTTTCTCTTTTAGTTTGGTTAGCACTGTAACTTCCTAAGGTTATGTGTGTGTGTATACACATAGAGAGAAAGGATAACTAGAATTAAAATGTTTTTGTTATTATGTTTTAGTTACCTAAACCCTATTTAAAATGGAGAGGAGTCTGTCAGAAATGGGATTTGTAAGTTAAAATGGAGCTATTCCTTGTGTCCTGATGACATATTGATCAGTGGTGGTGGGTTTTCTTTGTGAAAGCATGTAGAAAGGTGTAGATCTGGTGGAGTAGGTTTATGGGTCTGTCATCGCCTCTGTTCCCTGAGATCAGGCTATCCTCTCAAGTAAAGATTAGATAGACAGACAGATAGATAGATAGATAGATAGATAGATAGATAGATAGATAGATAGATAGATAGATGAAGAAAACAGGCAAAAATGCTGGCAGGCAGGTAGGAATAGAGAGCAAAGGAAGAAGCAATGTTTGTTCATTTTGGTTGTTTCCCCAGTCCCAGGATATGAATCCAGGACCTTGGGTTTACCTGGACAATGTCTCAGCTGCTGCCTTAACACCTTAGCCACTAGGCCATGACAAATTGTTGTCTTATAATTACGTGGGTGTCAGATTTCCCCTACCAGAATGTAAGTCCCACAAGAGCAAGGAATAAGAATCATGTTTTCATTTAAAAAACACTTAATGATTCCCTGTTATAGTGAGATGTCATTCTAGCCAGTGAGGATAAAGCTGTAAACAAAAGTGCCTCACAAAGCTTTTATTCTCAGTATGGAAAAAAGGAAGGAAGGATGGAAGGAAGGAAGGAAGGAAGGAGGGAGGGAGGGAGGAAGGAAGGAAGGAAGGAAGGAGGGAGGGAGGGAGGGAGGGAGGGAGGGAGGGAGGGAGGAAGACACAATATGCTGGCAGCTAATGTGTTAAGGAAGACATAAAAACAGTACTGAGAGATTGAAGTTCAGTTTTAGAGCGGATGACCAGGGAAAGTCTCACTGTGGTGAAGTTATATATATTTCTGTCTGATACACTAAATGACATACTGAATGCTTAATTAATCAGCTATGCAACAGAATGAAACTGGACCTCAATCTTACATCACACACACAACTTAACTCAACATGGATTAAAGACTTGAACTTCAGCTTTGAAACTATAAAACTCCCTGAAAATAACAAAAAAAGTAAACGAATTGATCAAGAAATATTTTTTTTGTATTTGACACAAAAATCAAAGGCAACAAAAACCAAAATGGACATGTGAGATTGCATTGAACTAAAGGGCTTTGGCACAGCAAAGGAGGCCATCAAAATATGAAAAGGCAACCTGCAGAATAGAGAAAATATTTACAAAGCACATATCCAGTAAGGAGCTAATATCTAAAACATACAGGAACTCATACAATTCAATAACAAAAACAAACAAAGAAACAATGAGTTAAAAATGGACAAAGAACTTAAATAGGCATTTTCTTTTTTTAAAGACATACGAATGACCAGTTGGTAAATGAAAGAATGTTTAACATGGCTAATCATCAGGGAACTTCGAGTCAAAGCCACAGTGAGATACCACCTCACACCTGTTAGGTTGTCTACCAACGAAAAGAGAGGAGAAAAATGCTGACAAGGTTGTGGAGAAAATTGAAGCTTAGGGACTTTTGGTGGGAATGTAAAGTGGTCTGGCCACTATGAAAAACAGCACGGAATTTCCTCCAGAAATTAAGAATAGCACTATCCTATGACCCAGCAATTCTACTTCTAGATATAAATTCAAAGGAAATGAAACCATTATCTTAAAGAGATATCTGTATTTTAATTATCCTTACAGCATTATTCAGAATAGACATGGTGTGGAAACAATCTATCTGCCAATGGCAGATTTGATTAAGAAAAGCCAAGGATATAAATGAACTATTATTCATCTTTTAAAGAGAAGGAAAGTGTGTCACTAGAAGGTATTGTGCTAAGTGAAATAGACCAGACAGAGGAAAAGAAATACATGATATTATTTCTATCTGGAATTTTTAAAAAAGTCAAATTCATATAATCAGAGAATAGAAAAGTGATTGTCAGTAGCTGGAAAAAGTAGGGAGATGTTTCTGAAAAGATGCAGGTTTTCACTTTTAAGAAGATTAAGGTCTGAGGATCTAATGTATAGTGTGGTAAATATAGTTGATAGCACTACATTGTATGATTTAAATGTACCAAGAGAGTAGACATAATTGTCCTCATTTTAGAAAGGAGGGTATAAATATGTGTGAGGTGATGGATGTGTTAATTAACTTGATGGAGGGAATTCTTTCACAATGTAAATGTATATAAAATCATCATGCCGTACACTTTAAATATCTTGCAATCTTATTTGTCAATTTACCTTAACAAAGCTGAAAAAAATTAACCAAATTAATAAAATCAAATGAAAAGAGAGGAAATGAAGTAACCATTATAAATGAGTATAGGAATGAAATAAAAACAGGACTTTCACAATTTCTGTCATCTGTAAAGTGATTTAAAATTGGGGTGGGGGCGTGAGGCATGGAAATCATGCTTTTGTGAAAAGAACACTTAAAGGAAGATATGTTTAAAGCATACGAGAGATCCAGCAAGCAAAGCTGATACCTTTCACCCAATTTCTGCTACGCTATTTTATATTAACAGTCAGCGGGACATGTGTCTAGGGACTTCATCTTTAGTGGCCAAAGGACCAGTCAGGGTTGATGTTTCAACTTTGAAACAGTTTCCAATAGACCAGATGGTGTTCTTTGGAAAATAGTCTGTTTCCTGAGAAACGTTTCTAATTCAAAGGAAAATCATACCCAAGGAATCCAGCATATAGTTCATTCCAAAACAGGGTCAGATTTCAAAGGTCCCTAATTCAAAGGAGGAATAACTCTGAATACTAATTCACTCATTCTGTGTTTATGAAGTGTTTAGTCTATACTTTGGGAACTATCTACAGTGAGGAGGGAACAGAAGACAACTGACACTGAGCACTGATGATGTGTTGTATTATCACGATGAGAACTTTTTATAGCCTAGTTAGTCCCACAATCATCATGTTTGGTGGGTATTTGTGAGAGTGATTGACACTGTTCACCAAATCTTGCTTTCTCTTTTTCTTGGGCACTTTAGTGCCATTTCCCAAACTCTCTTGCAATTACATTAAATGCTATGACCAAGATCTACCCTAGTGGTATGAAAACTTGCCAGCCCTGGACTTGTAAACCCCCCTTCACATAAGCTCTATCCCTTCCTCCCAGCCAGAAGCTGATACGATGGCAACTTCGGAAAGTCACTGACTGAAGGCAGAAAAGCCTCCTTAACAGGGAATGAATGACCTGAATGACCAAGAAAGCAGCTTCCACACTTACAACCAGTAGCACCACATTGAACTCTCTTATGGTGAGATAAATATCTAGAGTTGAGCTTCCCACATATTGAATTTTACTAGCATAATTGTTATGACTTCATTAAATTTAAATTGCTACCAGGAGTTGAATTTTATCATAAACCAAAGTTATGAGTTAATGACTTTGGATGTCAAAGGAACAGAGTAAGCTAGAAGGGTGGAGATCCCCATTTTGAAATAGCAAAACATTTGGTAAATTGTCACTTTTGAGAACTTTTAGAGTTAACCAATACCTATTGTAGTGCTAGAAGAAATAAAAAGAAACCAGTGTCAGTGCATATTAATTGTTCATTTCTGGTGCTAACATCAATGATTATAAGAAACGGGCCCAGAAAAGAATTAACAGATTTCAAGTAGATGCTGAAATGAGAGAGAGAGAGAGAGAGAGAGAGAGAGGGAGAGATTCTCGAAATGTGAGACCTCCCAGGTTTGAAAAAGACAACAGATCTAAATCTGAAGTATCAGGAAGATAGAAAACAGCTTTCAGCAGCAAAGGCCCATTACGACTTTTCAGCTGGATAAAAGAATTCACCTTGGTGGTAATTATCAAATCATGGCTACTCTCTTCCTTACCAAGTCTTTTCTTTCAGATACCTCAATGTAGTCACATTAAGTTGAGAAAGAGGAATATGGCAGCACAAAAAGAAGTGAATAATGTAGGGTTGAAAGTTATATCCAGTTATTCCTTTGATATTTTTCATTTGTCAACTGGGTCTACCTGAAAACAGAGCAGAAGCTGACAGCACTCTTAAGAAACTGTGAAGCCGGAGCAACCACGGGTTCACTTTAAAAGAGCCTGTGATTGCAAAACAGCTGCCAAGCTCCCAACATGCATTAACAGAAAATGAGTTACAAGAATCATTCAGCCCCCAAGGAGGATATGCTCAAAATGACCACTTCCGGTTGGTCATGGAAAATCTTGAACAAAGAATGACTACTTAGGGGTGACTAGTGACCTCCCAGGGCACAAAAGACAAGAAATTTTCACTGAAGCGCAGAATCAAAGCTTAAGTGTGAATGTCTCCAAATACCAGAACAAAGATATCACAACTCCCATGTGCTAGTGTCTGCATTATATCTTCACATGTTCTGTTTTCCAAATGCCAGCATTTTTTAATGTTCTTACGATTATCCTATCCTGGAACCCCTATTAAAACAGATGCTGGAGTAAAGAATGACGATAGTTTGAATCAATAACTTTTCTATGAAAAGGTCCTGAAAGAGCAGAGTACATATCCAGTAGCCTTGGCCTTTGAGCCGGACACACAGTTGGATTGAATTTTGAGTTTTTTAGGTTGAGGCTGTGCATGTTCTAAACATGTGAGGACAGGTATAAATGGATAATTGGTGAAAACAATGTGATAGCTAGTTATACACCATATTTATTTCTATTTGCTTTTTGAATTAGGCTAGATTCTTTTTCTCAGGCTCTGCAGTCTTGTAGAACATAGGACTGTATTTTAGCCAAAGGAACAGGAGAACCTGATATGGAGCCTGATGATCCTAAAGACCACCCCTGAGGTCTGTTCTTCTGAGTGACTCCTCTTCCTCTTCCTTTGGCTGCAAGAAGATTCTCAGGGTTGGCTTGTATGTGTCTTGTGCTCAGGATGGCAGAGCCTTTGTTAGCTTGAGTCCCTGTGCCTGAGTGACTGTGCAGAGTAGTTCCTCTCTCCTTGTCGACAAAAAGAAACACTCATTTTGTTTTTTTGTTTAATTTTATTGAAATAACATTTCATTGTAACACATTAAGTTGAAGGTGCACCATAGTGTAAATCAGCATCTGTGTGAGCTACATACAATTATGAGCCACATTAAGCTCATCACTAACAGTTAAATTCTATTCTTCACCCTATGATTGGCCCCTTTTACCTGATTTGCCCTCCCCTCCCCCTTCCCTTTGAGTAATCCAGAAACACTCATTTTAGAATCTTTTATGAACAAAACATAAACTTATATTAACCTAATGCAATGATTTCTTTTCAGGAGTAGATATAATACTATATCCTGCATTTTAAAGATATGAAAATGAAGCTTGGAGAATTTTACAATTTAGGGAGATTACTAATGTAAGAGTTGCAATCAAAGCTATGTTATCCCAAACACTCTCAGTCATTAGAAAGGGATCCTTAGGAATCAATATGAACCAACTTTTCCCTGCCGTGGGATATTACATTTCTGTTTGTCCTTACTTTAGGACATAGATTTTTTTCCATGTAGCAAGTCTGAAAACAATATTTTTCTTTGAATAACTAAGAAAGAAGGCAGAGCTCAGTGTGAAGAAACAGGATCTGGGTGTGCCTGCCAGCTAATGCGACACCCCCTCCCCCAGCTGCTGATTCCACAGGGATTCTTAGGTAAATGAAAACCATAAGCCATTTGATCCTGAAAGTTTTTCTGCAGAAAGGCAAGATCAGGTCCTTTCTTTGTGTTAAATCTTGCCTTGATTAAATTGGAGTTTTTTTTTTTCTTAGTGAGTTTCCAAAGTGCTGAGTTACTAACAAGAAAAGGTTTTAATAGGGTCCTAGATTTTAAAGTCATGGGTAACACGGCCTGGGTCCTTTATGATGTGTAATGAATAAAAGAGCCCAAATCACAGCTTTTTAAAAATCGTCTGCCTAAGAATTATAATAATTTCTCCTTTATTCTACCCTCCCTTCCTTTCATTTTGCATGTCCTCAGTGTAACTTGCTTTAAAGGGCAGAAACTGGTTTTTACAGGAGATACCCTGGCTGGAAAGGCCCTCTCCTCTGGGCAGACCCTCCTGCACTGCCCCAGCTGAGCCTGCAATTCTAGAAGCAGTTGTCTTGCCCCATCCTCCCATCCTTCTCCTACTCACCCCTTTCCAGCTCCCCACAATGACTTGCTCCACCACTTCCCCCAGCTCATTACATCTTTGTTCCTGCCTCTTCTGTCTCTTTACACTCTCACTTTTCATGGCTTTTTAAAATCATTTTAGCGAGTGCCCTACTCTGGTGAGGATGGCAGACTCTTCTCTAATTAGGGCTGTGTACCCAACACACGGATAACAAAAAACTTCCTTGGCATGCAACTTGGGCTACTCCCAAAATGTCCCCATCTTCAGTTTGCTCAGTCTTTTTTGTTTGTTTTCTTTGTATGCAGATGGGAAGCCTCTGACATAATTTAAAACTGTAGGTGTTTTTGTTTTTTGGTTGTTGTTTTAATTTTGTTTTGGTATTATTACCTCCTTTGGAGAACCCTAAAGCAGAGGTAGGGTGCTCTGAAATGAACTAGAACAATTTCAAATCCTATCCTAGCATAGACATATTGGTGAGAAAAAACCCATGATGATGTGTGTTCCCCCTGACCCTCACTAGCTGCAGAGACCCTGCAAGGTGTCAGGGAACACGGGCCAAGCAGAACATTTCCATAAAACTGTTTTATTTTACTAGCTTATCACTTCATAACAATGAATCATCACTCAATTGAAGAAGAAGTGTATGCAGAGCTTCATCAAGACCAGTGTGGCCCAGGGCTGGAGGAGAGTGAGGGAATGATCACAGGGCTCCCAGCTGTCCTCACACATCCACCAGGAAGCCACGTGTTCAACCAGAGTCAGGATGGAGCTTCTGGGGCAGAAAATTGTTACCTACTGACAACTGAAGCAACCTGGGACAATGTCAGGGCATTTAAATTTTCTCTTCCCCAGTTGTCAACAGGGCTATTACCAGCTTTTGAAAGTATAGTGAAAACTCACTCTACTTCTATATATAATACTGTAGAGATCTTACCCATCTTTTAAAACAATTCCATTTATTTTGAAAATTCTATAAGTCATAGAAAAATAATATGGAGAGATTGGAGGGAATAGAGATAATATAATTCTGTTTCCCGTTTTTAATTAAAATTTCCATCTTCAAGTGGGTATTTGACAAATATACATTAGTTATAGATACCAGGACTGATGGGACACCACCAACCAGATTACATTGGATTTGACAATAGAGTTCAGCATATCTGGTGCTCTCTTAGAAGATAATAAATTAGTCTTATTTTAGATGTACCAGGTATCACTCTCTCAAGTGCTTACCTACTTTTTAAGTTCTGTCTAATAATCCAGTAAAAGAAGAGCAATTCCTGTTGTAAGACAATGTGAATATAAGTAACAAAGATATTCAATAGCTTAATAATACCTTGAACTTCCTTTCTACACTTCCCTATAGTTCTTTTCCTTATTTATTATTTTTAAAACTATAATCCTTGTCATTTCAAATCAGTAAGCAGTTGAATGTTGTATATCAATAATGAATACTTTGAATAGGACTCAGTTTATTCAGGAACAATAAAGTTATAAGCTACCTTTCTGTCACTACCTGCTTGTCTATGTTAATTAATATGTGCAATGAGCAATGAGTTCCTTGTAAAGAATGGCCCTACATATTCAAAGGGCTATTATCATTAATTGCCATTTAGTAATTAGATGCCACCAGTTCCATTATCATTTCCATAGACTTGTGAATATTTGAATCATAATGTCTGAGCATAAAGTACTGTCAAAAGTGGATGTCAAATGTCTTTTAATGTCATATCCTCTTCTGGGCAGAAAGAATGACGTCTCAGTGCTGCCTTCTGGACAATTTTGAGTTAATTATGAGGCAAGTATCTCTCTCACACCTTCAAATAATAACCCCTTATTGGATTACTAGGCAGTGAACTAATGGCCACAGAGAGACTACCTGATCATATCTTCATTAAGTACAGGCAGTGAGAGGATTCTGTGAGTCCCTTCCATCCAATATCCATAACTGATATGGGCAGGACTTTGCTTTGACCAGTTCCTGCCCAGTTTTCTAATGCCAACACTGCAAAACACTTTAAATCGCTACAAAGGATTGTGCATCTGCACGGATTTCTTTAAACCTTAAGAAATAACTGCGTCCACTGCTAATAATTCCATTACACTCTGCCTTTAGTTTAAACCACAGGCTTTCATACATACAAATTACATAACCCTATCTCTTTCCTTCATCAGGAACATGGCTTGATTTAGCACCCAGCTAGCAAACAAGGACACGACAGGGAGAACGGTGCTGAGAAGTATGCTGGTGTTTGACTGGCTAAACTTGACTTTCTGTGTTTCAGCAGGCAGCCCATACAGAACAGAATATGATTGCTACCTGGCTGGAGACACGTGGAAGTACTAATGAGAACATATCTGAAAAGCCGCTTAGCTTCAGAGTTGAGTCCTCCATTTTTAACTATACTTCTATTATATCATCCAAAACGACTTCTTTTACCAGCTCTCTGAGCATCAGTGCCCTCATTTAAGAAATGAGAGAATTAGACTAGAAGCCTGACAAGATTTGTGTTTTCTAAACTGTAATGTAGGAAACTTGTTTGCCACAGATGTTAATAGGCATTTCTAATGAAAGGGTTCCCTAGTCAGGAACACTCAAGCATGCAGGTGAAAAAGTAGGTCAAACATACATTAACACATCTCAAACCTGAAGGATTCCTCACAGCCTTCAATGTGCTAATGTGCTTTGCAATTCTCCAATCTCTGAGTTATATAAGCAGCATTTTAAAAGCGTATTAAGCTAAGGAAACATGTTTTGGCAGGGTGTGCATGAATTGGGGAACTCATGCCAGGAAAAACTGGGTTCCAGTACTGTTCCATGAATTCCTGCTGTGGCAGCCTCCAAGAGAGACCCACATAGAGGGAAGCATCTCCAACCTGCCACAGAGTGGCTACCGTTTTTCTGATTTTGTCAGTTTGCTTGAATTCCTTAATGTTGGGAAAGAATTCTTCAGAAGGTCCTGTGACTAGAGTCCTTTGAAAACCACTGACCTAGCTCTTCTAAAATCACCTCCACTGGAAAAATTCTGAGTCTGTTACTGTTCAGAAGAACAATAGGTCAATCATAAATGGTTCATGTCATTAGCTTCCTTGAGATCTCTTGATTCAATGGCTGATGATTCTGTTCCAGGTCTTCCAGCCTATGCCATGTTCCCTCCATTGTCAGTTCACATATGTATTCAGGAGTATGAGTTACACTTGATTTACTTATTTTATAATTGAAACACCATTGCTTTAGAAGATTATGTAAGTTCCATGTGCATCACATTATATCACCACCAAAAATCTAGATTTCACCGCACACCGTCCTATCGACCCCCTATTTTCCAAGCAACTCTTTTCTTTCAAAATGATTGGCCTGATTTTGCATGGCTCCATTCTTACGTTCTGACCCCTGAATAAGGGCTTCCTTTTGGACATCAGGACATCACCTCACAGCTGCACCTACTGACAGGCACTTCTGGCTTTGTAATTAATCTGGGCCACTGTCTTTTCTCTTTAGCTCAGGATTGATTTTTTTCCATAAATTATTTTTGGCTGTTCTTGCATATCAGAGGCCACATTACATTGCATTGTTAACAGCTCCCTGGGAATGTAAATTTTTTCCTCTTTATTTCTGAAAGCAACACAGACCTCACTGGGTCACAAAGGGCCCTGCTTCCGATCTTAATTGGACATCAGATTTATATTGGATCTAGTCAAAAGACACAAAATCTCTTCCTTCTGACTCTTTTATGATTCCAGTTTTTACTGGATATTTACATAAGCCCTTTACCATATCAATACAAGCACAATGTTCAAATGTCTTCATATCTTCAGGGTTAAGAGGAAATTAGTCAATCTACTGACAAAGACCTTAAAACCAGAACCACTTTTACCTCTTTATGTGAGGGAAACCATCGCTCCTGAAGGCAATGACTTCTTTCTCCCGGAGCTGAAACAGTCCACACCTGAGTGATGGGTAGAGTCCAATGTACAGAGCTGTTGGCAGAGATAGAACGGCCCTTGCAGGGTGTGCATCAACTCATTGTTTCCACAATAGGAAGAGCAGATGCTCTTGGGAAATTTGGAAGCAGAGCAGGTGGGAAGACAAAGCACAGTGCTGAAGGCATATAATGTGAAAACTGTTAAGCTTAGTTGATGTGTTTTATTTTTCCCTCCCATTAAAAATGCAGCAATTATTCTACCATTCCCTAACTCTATTGTGTGGTGCTGGGGCACGGGGTGGCAGAGAGCAATCAATGCACTTCTGAATGATGGGCACTCCAGCCTCAGTGTGTGATATGCCAAATCTATTTGATTTCCAATATGCATGTATGCATAGAAAGCTTCCAATGGATGGGGCTGACATTTATCTTCTGCATCTAGGACTGGAGGGGCTGGTCACCCCTGTGCTCATGACTGAAAGTAAATGTCAGGAAAGATTAGTGGCCATGTACTACTCACACGTGGGTATTTTTCATTCTCTGTGTAGTACTCATGCTGCTCTTCATTTAGGTAACAGTTGTGAAAATGAAATGTACCTGCACTCTAGAGGGAGCAGAATGATGGAAATGAGAGCTGTATGATCACGTGGGATTTTTTGCTGGGAGTCTTTTCAATGCAAAATACTACTCACCACACTGGCTTGTGTTCCTCTGAAAATTAGAAACAGAGGCGTGAGGAAGACTTCATCTGAGAGCGTGGCCTTGACCTGTGGATCTTGGAACTCCTGAGAGCATATTGGACCCTGCTACCGCACTATGAATAGAATTCATTTATTTATTAATGCTTACTCCTGAATGGCATGGGGGACAGAAGGGCTCTGCATCCTGAATGGGGCGGGGGACAGAGGAGTTCTTCACCAACCTTTTAAATGATCTCTGTGACAACCAATGCATCCACCTTCTACAGTAAAACAAAGAAAATACAGAGCAAGGAAGGAAAATTTAAGAAAATATGAATATGTTAGACAATCCTTAGGAGAGAAAATGTGAAGAGACTATTGAAAACCTTTGAATGTAACAGGCATCCTGTCAGGAGATAAGTGGGTAGTGAATGTCCAGAGGGACCACACTGCCTCTACCCAATCTTAGCAGAGGCACAGAAGGAGCTAGAATGATCAGGACGACTCATTTCCTCAAATAACCCACAGCCCTTCTCTCATTGCTTCAACTTTATCCCGTTAAATATGTTGAAAATTGGATTGAACTACAATGTAGAATTTCCTGAAAGGTGGGGAGGGGAGAGAGAGAGAACCCAACAGCACAAATCACAGGATTTAAAAGTATTCACAATCCACTTAGTTATTCTGAAAGGGAAACTAAACAAGACCCCCCACGGAGCACAGGTGAGCCTCCCTAAGGATAGTGGTTGCTGGTGCTAAGGCACCTGATTCTCTGCTGAGGCTGGGGCCAGGGCAGCCTAGCTGATCTTGCATGGAGCATACCACTTAGCTGTCCCAAATAAAGGATGGGAAATTCAGCACAAACTTTTCTCCCCAACGACCACAGAAACTTGAAATTGCACTCCTGAATTCACTCCCTTCAGGATTTTTTTTTCTTTCTAGTGGAATGGCAATTAGTTGAGTACTCTCAAATTCAACCTAAACACTTCCTCACAGGTAGGAAACTGTTGAGAAAAGACCTCCGCATGGGCTGAAACAGCACAAAGTCACCAAGGTATTAAACCAGGAGGGAAGCAAACCAATGTGCATGTGTGTGGGTCAGATATAATGTGTGTGTGTATGTTTGTGTACTGGTAGATTCATTTTCATAATCCCCAGAGGGTGATACGAGAGATCATTCAGTGGTGACACAGGTATTGATGGAGAAGGGGTCTAAGCATTTGAACTTTTATTGTTAATTTATTGTTTTCTTAATTTTATGTTTATAAACCTAAGAGACTAGACTTTCCATGAGAAGAATAAATCCTTATTTTAGTCTCCCCTATCACTGAAGATATAGAAAATGAGAAGCAGACATGAGCAGGGAACTATATGATTTGATTGTTCTCTACGACATAAAATAGATTTGATTACAAGCTTGAAGAGGATCTCTGAGAGGAGAATATTCATCTGTCATTGAAGAAAGATCTGTGGAGGAGTCTGCAAACTAAGTCTAGTGGGCGTTCAGAGGACACAACACAGGCATAAATGACACAATATCTGTGATTCATTTTTACCTTCTCAAAAGTTTAAACTGCCTCTGACCAAATTTTATTTCCCCATACAAATTTGAGCATTTTGCAAGTTACATTGTAACACTAAGGTACTAATAATTATATGTTTGAATGTATCGGGTTTCACACACATGTTATCTCATTGAATTTTCACAATAACCATGAAAAAAAATCAAACCAGAATTTTTTAGAGAAGGAAACTAAGGTAAAAATTTCACCCAAGATCATGTTCTTGTAAGTTATAGGGCCAAATGTGAACCTATGCAATCTTTTCATCTATTTTCACATTACACATACCTTTCAGGTCCCTCTCAGATATGATATGCACTCGTGGGAGATGCTGAATCAATATTTATTGAATAAATTAATTGAGAACAAAGAGGCATGAATTCACAGGTAAATTTTAAACTTAAAAATGTTGATCCTCTTTCATGTTGCCTATTGGACACATATCCTAAGATGCTAAGCAAGATGCAAAAGGATTCCTATATTAAAGGTGCTAAACTAGATATATAACTAGATATAAACTAGATATATGTGGGGTAAGTCATAGGTTATCAAACACACAATTTTATCACAGTTTGTTCTCTCTATTCATTTATTCAAATATGCTTTCAATGCCTATTTTATGCTGTTATTCTTCTAAAAAAGACAAGATGTAGAAAAACAAGATATTTTGCCCTAAACAGCTCACATCATGTGGTAGAGAGAGGTATGGATACTTCAAAAGGGGAACTCTAGGAAAGGAGGGGTGAGGAGATGACTGAATCCATAGGCTGTGGAGTAAGGCTAAACAGGAGTCCCCACATTAGAGACCCGAGCCTTTGGATTCCCAACAGCCCTGTGTCATAGCACCAGGTTCATGTGTCCCTACCAAAAGGACTGGATGAATCAAAAGAATTAGAAGGGATATGAGAATCCTCCTTGTTCATTTCAGTTTCCTTTAGTGTAATAATCCCCGCTGACATAATTATACATGGGAATGGAGGGAAGAGGCAACCCTCGTCAATGAAGAACTCTCCAGGGAACTTAGATTCTATTTTAATGAATTTAGAGTTCATGGATCCTGCAGAAACATGAAGTTAAGTAAACTGTTAAGTACATAGCACTGACTTTGTTGTTCTTTGTCTACTTGCTCATTTGCTTATCTGTCTGATTATTTGTTGTCTTGAATTGTTTCAGCTTAGAGGTTACACAGTGACTTAGACCTTTTGGAATGAGATGGAGTCAAAATGGAAAGCTGACTCACAATCCACATACCAATGCACAAAAGTCATTAGGCTTCTTTTAATTTAGAATGATATGGTGAGATGGAAAGTGGTACTACTTTTTTTTAATCCCTAAAAGCATCTTAATTAACTGCTCCTGAGGCTGTATGGCAATTTAAAGAGAAACAAAAGATGCACTGATGTTGTAGTTCCTAGAGGTTTATAAAACAACAATAGGAGAAAAAAAATGTGTTGGTTCAGGATACTTTCTGAGACTCTTCTGGAAACTGTAAGAACTATATTATGTGCTCTGCTGGCACAAGTGGACAGAGAAATGATGTAGGGATCCACAAAAATCCAGCCACAAGAAATGAAGCAGCGGACAAGGAAGAGATCCTACCAGTGGAGTGTCTGGAATAATACAACAGTAGGTACAGGTCCAAGAAGAACACATTGATGGGACAGACAAGAGGGCTTGAGAAAAGAGCATTGTGTGTAGAGGAGCTTAACAAAAAAGCAGCAACCCACAAACAATTGATGACTTAGTAGATGATACTGGAAAACTGGTTCACAGGATGGAAAAAACAAATCTAGATCCCTAAGTTTTGTCATAGAATGTTATATTATAGTAGATTGATGAGAACTTCATAGGAATGTCCTAAATAGGAAAAAAAAGGAACTTATTTTTACTGAAAAAATACATGTAGAACTAATTTTTGGTAATATAATTTTCTACATTTTTTTACCAATATTAACTCATGCAATCTCAGCCCTGTAAATAAGATTATCTTAATATATTCATTTTATGGAAAGAAAATGAGGACTATCACTAAGGTTACATAGTAGGACTGAACCCAGTTTTTTCTAGTGTATATGCTCACAATTACCATAAAATGCACCACTGAAAAGGTAACAAAGCAAAGCAAAACAAAAACAAAGATCGTTTTCAAATTCCAAGACAGGCAAGTAATTAATATCTAGAATATATAAGAAATTCCTGCCAATCTATAAGAAAAATAAAGGCAACTCAATAAAAAATATACAAAAGAAACAATCTCTATATAAGAAATTCCTGCCAATCTATAAGAAAAATAAAGGCAACTCAATAAAAAATATACAAAAGAAACAATCTCTCATGAACAGAAGAAGACAAATCCATGAAGAGGTGCTTTCAGTCATCAGTAAACAGAGAAATGCCAATGGAAATAAGAATGAGGTATCATCACTTTACACCCATGAGCACAGTTTTTTGAAAAATAGGAATCAGGAACTAGATAAAACTAAGTGTTGGTGAAGATGTGTACAAATGGAAATCCTTACACTTGCGTGAAAAATCATCCTGAAACACAACCGGCAGCTCTTAATACAATGAAGCATGTGGAGTACTCTCCCACAGCAATGCCATCACTGCCTCCGTCTCTTAGGAAATGTCAGCTCGGTGTTCACTGTAGAACTGTTAGGGATTGAGGGAAGTTGGAAAGAACCCTGGTAAATCAGATGAATGAATAAACCAATTACACATTACACACACACACACACACATACACACACATACATACACACACACTGCACCATTATGTTTCATGAAGATGCATGCATGTTTACTGTAATTTATGAAGCACATTTAGGTGCAGAACTGTGGAGGAAAAGGGACAGAAATTGGATTAAAGATGAAAGTAAAAAGAAAATAGTACTTTGGGGGTATCAGTGATGCCCTTCTTAGGAATAACAGTGTACTATAAATTGAAGAAAATGTGATTAACTCAACCCTCTCTCATTCTGTAAATAATGGACAAAATGAGTGGAGTTAGGGATGGAAAGTGAGAGGTGAGAACTAGAATGCCATTCATGGGCAGGCAAGCTGCTGGGTTGCCATGTTGCTGACCCCCAGAATCCATAACAATTTAAATATTAGCTTTTCCAGAGTCCTGGGAACTAGGAGCAGAGAAAGAACTTCAGGTAAAAGTCAAGTCCCCTGCTTGGGGAAGGATGAAGTCTACAGAAGAGGAATGATGACATTAGATCTGAAAATTAATGACAATTGGGACACCAGGCTGGAAGGTCCATGTGAAGTTGTAGTCTACTCCATATAAAAGTGGAGAAGCTCAAAATAAATGAACTTCACCTCAGTCTCACTGGATGATAGAATATAGAATTGAATCTCATGTATGACACAAGCTGAGTTTAGGTAAAACACTAGGAAATCACAACCATGTGAGTGTCAATTAACAAGTCCATCTTGAACTGGATGCATGAGGGCAATTGTGATTTGATATAATATATGTATATATATATGCATACACACACACGTGTGTATATATATAATTATATTTCACTCCTTATCCTAGGATGAAAACATAGAAAGAGAGACAAAGGGAGAAGGTTGTCTGAAGTTAGAGAAAAATTTTAGGCTAGAGAACAGGTTATCATTTTCAAAATGCCTAGAGTGACCATCCTGTGTGGTACTCAAAACTATACTTAATAGACTTCAAAGGGATAGATCTGTCCAGTATCTAAAGAACTCCTATTCACATCATATGCCACCATATCCCAAACAATGAAATCCCTGATCCTCTTGTATGTCTCTAATCCATAGTAGAAGGCATAAAGGATTCACTCTCTACATCCTCTACTTAAGTCTCTAAAGCCAACAGATTAAAGGATTCTGCCCTCCCGAGTTGATGGACAAATGGCGTAGGTCAAGAAGGCATGGTTTTGAATAATTACATAAAATCATGAACAGTTCATACACCTCACTAAGAGTACAGCCAAAAGAATGGAGGTTAGGAAGAAGAAAAATGATCAAAGGTCTCCTAGAGAATGTGGCCTGCCTTCAACCACCTCTCATGGACTCTCTCACCTCTCGTGATTAACAAAGGTTGCTGGGCGAACTTTCTTTACTTCTGATTAAATATTCCTGCAAAGATGTTGGCCTTTGTAGCACTATTTCTTAAGCAGCCTACCACCCAAATGGAAAACATTATTAGTCCTCTTCTGTTTTGAATCTTGAATTGCATGCTAATTGATTTTTAAAAGCCCTACTGCTGTATTGTATTTGCCCTATAATTAACTGTGTTTGATTACAGATGTTTCAGGGACAGAGGTAGAGTCCCTGAGATTGCTGACAAAGGAATCCATCAGGTAGGTGTTAAACACCACTGGTCTTCAATAGGCACAGAGTGCAGTCAGAGAAACAGTCAGTGGAGAAATGGTTGAAATAATTGCCAGGTGAATTAGAGAGTAGAAGGTTGTTTGTGTTCAGTCACCTAAAAGCTCTATTCAAAATGCCTTTTGGGGAGGATATGTGCGATTTATGAAAAATGAAAAAGGAATTACTACCCTTGTGCCCTGTTAGATCAAATATTCCAGCAATAGCCTCACAGCTCAAAGCCTACAGTACTCAGGGGCAGCCAGCAAGACCCAGGTACACAGAATAGGGAAGACACAGGCTGGGGAAGATGGGGTACTTCACGGATAAGAGATAAGAAATGGGGGACACTTAAGCCCCTCTGCGAGTCTTAGAACCTACTTTTATTTGTGGGTGAACAGTAGCCCCACCACTACTTAACTTGGATATCTTCAAGTCATAGATGTCAAGCATGGTGTTGAATTTGAGGAATCACCAACCCTCTCATTACAAATAATCAAACTGTGGTTCTAGATGGCAGGGCCCATCACATTTCCTGGCATTGTCCTGATGTTTCTGAACAGTACATGCTGTGGAAAACAGACCTCAACTACTCAAAATGTTTTGATTCCTGTCCATTTTGTTGTGATGTGAGCAAGCCATTTCACCTGGCTAGGATTTCATTTCTCTATTATCAGTAAAATGGGATAAAAATCCCTTATTTATTCACAGGATCATTGTGAGGGCTCACTGTAATAAAACATAAGGAAGTGATACCAAACTGTAAAGCATTCTTTTACATAATATGTAGTATGTAAAGCATACTAATTACCATGGGTTGGCACGCCACGGGGTACTTGATTATGTCAATCGTTTCCTACATAAGATGACATGATTGTAATTACTTTAGAGGCCCAGGGACTTTGGGGATGGTAACATTTCCATCCTTCCATCACAATACACTCAGGTCTATTTGTCTCACAAAGGTCTCTCCAGGAGTCTGACAATGCTAAACAGTTCCTGAAATGAGCACATTCTTTGCCCTCCACAGTTCAGATAGAAACTGGCTTTTTTTTTTTTCTGAAATACTGAAAACACTCTCTCTACTTTCCTTTCCTATCACTGTCAGCTCTGCCCCCAGGAAGCAAAGCATTGTAAACCATCACCATGCTTCAAACGAGAGGGGAGAGAGAGAGAGAGAGAGAGAGAGAGAGAGAGAGAGAGAGAGAGAGAGAGAGAGAGAGAGAGAACACAAGAACACAAAAATCCTCTTTTCAGGCTTAAATTATGTTTTCTTTTCTATTGATTGGTGATTTCTGTTTTGAACAGAATGAAAGGAAAATTGCTTTATTCTGTAGTTTTCCTTTACCCCCACCCCACTTCCCTGCTAGCCCCCATCCCTATTGCAGTTTTCTGTCAGGTCTTCATTAACCTTTCTGGTGCACATGGGCAAGCCAGCCTCCTGGCCGATCCTTCTCACCATCTCCATGGGACTACCAGAGTGGCATCATAGAAATAAGGCCAAAGTGTCAGTGAAAGAGGTCCAGTGGAGATTTTGTTACTCCTATTTCAAAAGATGAAAAATAAAGATACCGATAGTTCTCCATTGATCAACTCGTGTTTCCAACTGTGGGCTTGGAATTTGAGACCATCTATGATTTTCAGACCTTTCTCTCTACCTGGTGATGTCTTCTATTGTCATGGTTTTAAGTATTATATACCTGTGTATAACTCCCCAGTATAAACCTCCTGCTGGGACATCTTCCTTAAGTTCCAGTCTCTTCTAGATTCACCTGCCCATTTGACATCACTACTTAGATATCTAATAATCATCTCATCTTACTGTGCACAGAATAACTCCTGATCATTTCTAGCTAACTTGTGTTGTACACAACATTTTCCATTCCAGAAAATGGCAACTTGATAAAAAACCTGGCCATCACCCTTGAGTCCTCTCTCATACACTCTATCTAAACCATCAGCAAATCAATTAACTCTTTCATCCAACAGCATCCAGAGTCTGGCTTTGGGTAGCCTGCCCACAGAAACCACTGCTTCACGATTATCTGTGGCTCAAACAGCTCCAATAAGTTTTAACTGGTCCCCTGTGGCCACACCTGTCCCAACAGAGCAGCCAGAGCCATCCTTCTCAAACACATGCCATTATTGCTCAGCACTACCCAGTGATCTCCTATTTCTCTCAGGAGGAGACAGTCCTTCAGATATGACATGATCTTGGCTGCTGTATTTGTTGCGTTGCTCTGCCCTTTTTTTACACTCATAGTCACTTCTTACTTTTTGGCATTTTATGTAATTTATTTATGTATTATGTTTATTGTCTATCTCTCTTAACTAGACTATAAGATCTATATAAGCAGGTATATGTATCTGTTAAACTCATGGACATATCCTAAGTCTTATTATTCCTAGTCATAGAAGTCACTCAACAAATATTTGTTAAATAAATTAATACATTAGTGAATGAAGACATGTTGTTTCAACATTCTCATCTCCCACTATTTTCTTCTGTCTAATATCTAGCAAGAAATAATTGTCATTCTCTTATAACAAACACACATACTGTTATGACTGTATGACTCAGCCTCAAATAAACTTCCTCCTACCACCATCTTTAGAAAAATATAAATTATTATTTCAAATTCAGACCAAGTATACTTCTCAAGAGTGCTTCCCACTCTTCAGTCCTTCATTTATCCTTCCCTACTTTGCCTCCTCCTTGAATGCTTACCTCCAGCTCTTCATTTCCACAAACATTTTCAGCACATTTGATGCAGTGTTTACTATGTTAGCCATGGGTAGATTTTTTAAAAAATCAGGTGCAGTCCTATCTCCAATATTCTTATAGTCCACTAAAGATCTATCCCATGCTTTTGTTTAAATAAATTACTAAACTTCTTCTTTTTGTGGGTGGTATTTGATGTGAAAACAAGATACACAAGCTAACATGTCATTGGACCTTGAGTGCTATGCAAACTCCACGGTCAGTGAGCTGAAGACGCTGTTTCTCGGCTTCTATTTTTTCACCTTGAACATGAGGATAATAATTCTTACTTAAAGTGATACTAGTAATAAATGAAATAATCTATAATAGTTATATACCACATAGTATATAATGCATGATAGTATCATTTATAATAAATAAATAATTGAACTCAATAGTATGCAGATGCCTTTTTAGCACATAGATGGCCTTCAAGTGTTGTCTTTTTTCCCTTCCTTCAAAGCCTTGTAGTGACTAGTACCTGTCTTTCAACTTTTAATTCTGATTTATTCTGTATGTTTCTTTTAATTTTGTTTCCCACGAGATGTTGTGTTCCTTGAGACATCATGCCCTTGTCTCTAGCTTTGCATAGTATAGCCTTCTATCCATGAGAGCTAAGGGATAAATCTCCTTTCCTGTGTCCTTGCATTTGCCCTCCTCGTTCTTTTTTGGATATCCTTCTAATAATTGTCCCTCTTTGCCGACTTATTTTCCATCACTTTGCTTTTCATTTCATCCTTCTGACAAATTACTTCTTTCTTATGCTCCACATGCCTCCTGTGCTGACTGCACCCACGCCTCCCTGCCTCATGCACCCGCCTTCTCTTGTTCCCCAGGTGATGGCACAATCTTCCCTTCTCTCTCCTCTTGATCATCGCTCTCTGTCAGGCTCCTGTCCTCTCAGACCAGCAGCCTGGGAAGTTTTATTGATCTTTCGGTAATGCCTGAGTACCTCTGAAGGTTAAGGTCAACGAGAGTAAAGCATCCTGCTGAACCCAAAACCTAAATGCAGTATGAGTGGGTATCAATTACCCAGAGCTGACAGATTACAGGACACTCTCCATCTGGTGACACTGAGTAGGAAAATGTAGGAAGATCACAGGGAACACTAGTGTGTGGAAGACCATTATAATTAGCCAGTGTTCACAACCAGGGAACCCCAGCAGGACTGCAGGAGGTAGACTGTAAAAGTAAGATCTAGTCACCTGTCATGGGAGAAATGATCTCTAGTACAATTCCATAATGAAGACCATCAAAGAAGTTATTAACTTCTAAGCAGTCTCTCAGGTTTTGAAACTTCTCCTTCTCTTCCATAATCCTGTACACCACTGGCCCTCATTTCTTTACTCACTATATAATTAGGCACTCAGGGTCTACGAATCCTACATAAATCAAAATAAGCTCAGATAATGTTGGGGTTTGTTTGTCATTTCAAACAAAATAAGCTCAGATAATTTTGGGGTTTGTTTGTCATTTCCTCTTTGTCTTGCTTATTTTGCTGAAATTTTAAAGGCTCCTGTGCCATCTCAGTGCAAAAGTATTCAGTTAAAAATATACAAGAAACAAATAGTTATGAATTAGAAGTTCAGGGGAAATAGCATCAAACAGACTCACTCCAATAAACTGCGTGTCAGGGTGAATGACCTATCAAAGTAGATATTATTAGCATGCGCCATTCCAATTTACCATCAATGCCTTAGCACATGAGTTTCCCTTCCTACCTTCAGGACTGTTGGTAGACGTTTCTCCTAAGGGTCACCCTTCAGTCTGGCTTAAACATGATCCTAGATAATTCCTCTTCTTGTATTATATAATTACCTGTCATGATACAGTGTAGTAATTCCACCAGTGGAAGCATAGACACAACAGTTAGAAGCACAAACTCAACCTATCTGGATTGGAATCCTGACTCCATCATCTTCTTACTTCAATATGTCATTTTGATGATTGAAATGTAAATTTCTTAGGACCTAGGACATCATAAGCACCACCAAAGTGTGGCTCCCATCATTATTATTTGTCTGCACAAGTTCCTTCAGGGAAGATTTACTGTGCTATGTATTACATATTCTGTGCATACTCCAGAGCCTGGAATGTTAGTAAGCGGTTATTAAATCAAGAGATGCTCTCAAGTCAAGAATAGAACTTTAACAGTCACCTCCCAGTGCTTCTAGCTTGTATCTTTTTAGTAACATCTCAAGAGAAATTCACCATGGGTCACTTGTATTTCACACATCTTGTAGGAGAACCTGACAATCTTTTCTTAGATGTTTATAGATTAAATGATCTGTAAAGAAAGGGGTACTACCTTCCTCCAAAGCTGTGGTCATGATTTCTTTATTGTCTAGTATAATAAAAGTAGTGTCTACTTCCCACGCAAATGTGAGACAAGTTTGCTTGTAGTCCATTATAAAAGACTCAGGTTCTCTACACTTGGGGTACTCAGCTGTGATGCATGCCCACTGCATTTGTATTTGATATTCTGTATTGACTAACTCTCAGATCAGCTTCCTCTGAGTGGAGTCCAAACCAATAATCTGTGTAGGAAATTGTCCAGAAACCTGTGGCATGCTCTCTATTTTGAGGGTCCCTTAATCCTAATTATCTCTCAGAACTACAAGTCTCTATGAATGGCAAATTTATTGATTGGAGTCTCTGGCAAAGAGGAGCAGTCTCACCAGAAGCGTTCCTTAGAGTTTTCGACTCTACCTCATTGACAGGTCTACTTGTTATAACTCTTTTGAAAAGCAGCTATTAGCTTGCTATTGGACTCTTAATGAAACTGAACATGTGACCCTTGAGGGATTTGAGACTCTCCACTGTGATATTTCCATTTTGCAGTAGTTCGGTAAGAAACCAATGATTATCAAGGTGGGAGAGTCTAGCAAGCATTGCTTGTCAAATTGAAATGATCTGTTCAAGAACACAGCCTCCCTAGTTCTGTGGCATCTTAGCTTTACATGCAAACTTTCAGCTACCCCCCTGGGAAATCTCTAGTCTCAATTCCATCATCTGAATCTAAATCACTGGCTCAGTGTAGTCCTCCATTCACAGAGGTTCCCCGAAATGCCTGGACCTATCTAATCTATGGTTCAACTAAACTGAAACGCAATGGTATCCTTTAGACTGATAAGTTGTCCAAACTTAGCAACAACAAAGCAAGAATCAAAAATGAATGTGACCATTCCATTTAGTGCGCAGGACTCGATTGTTCAGGAAGTTCTGGTTAATACTCTTCTTGATGAGTCTTATTGCATATTTACTGACTCTTAAGCTGTTGTCGATAGCTTTGATGTTTGATCTGTTACACAGAAAACTACTGACTAGATGATTAAGTACCCCTCATAGGGGCTATGCACCATGGAACTAAATCATAGAGTTGGTAATCACACCACTTAAATCACTCATGTCCACAGCCAGAATCTGGTCTCTCATGAACCAATTGGAATCAAGTCATATCACCTTGCTGGACACTACTGATGCTGGATCCATCATTGTACCAGACTTGGAAATACATTCACATCCTGGAGTGAGCACACACTAAAGGACTCTATATTTCTAATAAAACTACTCCTAACTCATGCAAAGTTGACCAGCTTATTTTGTGGTGGGGGAGTATACATTGCCTGGGGCATTGCTCCTACCCATTCTTGGAGGATTGACTATATGAGACCTTTGATTCTCTACCTCTCTGGCTATAGATACTGCTCTTTTCAGTGTTGCTGTTCCAATATCATCTGCTAACTCTAGCCATAACTTCTGTTGCTCTAGAAAATAATCTGGGTCATGTGTGAGTTTTCTAGAGAATATGCAATTTACCTTTTATTACTATGGAACAGAACAAAGGGCTGGTAATCAAGGTATTTGAGGAGTCTTTTTTCCCTATCAGCCAGAAGCATATAATATCACTGAGTGTTTTAACAAATTCTCAAAAACTGATTCAAAAAGATTTCTCACTCTATTTACTTCACATCTTCCCAGTTCACACACCTCAGTATGTCACTTTAGTCCCTGAATGTGGCTATTCCAAGAAAAGTAGCCACATCATGGATAATGAACAGTACAAAATAAATGGGGTCTTATAAGACTTTTCTGAAAATTCAAGATTTTGTCTTGCCGATTCCTAGGCATGAAATGCTTTCCTTCCCCAGGCCAGCTGGTTGGGCCACCCATTGGGTGGCAGTGGCAGCTTAGCCATGAGGAGGTCTACAGGATTCAAAACCAATTCTGGCTTGGTCTCCTGAATTTTTTGTTGCATTGACATGGTCTTGGATTAAAAAGACAGTGAACATGTGGTTAAGCAAACTCCTGTCTGAATCTCTCCATAGTGATTCCATGGACAACAGTGGAAACATAATGCATAATGCAGCTCTGTACGCTTCATGAAAATGTCTTGACCCACTTTACCTGAATCTTTGACATAAGAACAATTCAGAGATGATTGGAAAAAGTGAAGTTATGGCTACTACACAAGGCACATCAATTTTGTAGAGGTAGAGAACACTACACATGACACATCAATTTTGTAGAGGTAGAGAACAAAAACCCAGGTACCTGGGAAGGCAGGAAAGAGAAAACATAAATCAAGTGCTGGGACTCCGTAAACTGTCCACTTTTCGCTAGTGTGCTAAGACACCTTTAGTTTCTTCGTTTGAAGAATAGCAAACTTCATAATGATCTTCAAAGTTCTTTTGTTTAAGGTATAGAGAAAAACTGGGATAGAAGGATGTGTGTGTCTGTGTGTGCGTGTGTGTGCATGTGTGTGTTTCTCTGAGATCAAAGCCATTGATTTCACAGTGACATCAGAAGAATCTGTTGATACAAATAACTTTTGTGTTTTTCCTGATGTGACTTTCTCATTGATAAACAGAATCATATGGAAAAACTCTTTATAATCACTGCTACATTATGAATTAAGATTCAATACCCACAGTCTTGTCTTACATGTGTGGTATTCTTTGTGGTCAGGTATCTTATCACTCCATCCTGCATGATTTTTCCTTTTCAGCAGGGCCTGGGACGGCATGTCAAATCAATCTGTGAGAAAAACCTCTTTCCCTGCCCAATGCCACTTTCCCGGTGACACGGAGGCACCCAGGACACTTTCTGAGTGCTTTTTATGTTCTATGTCTCTAAAGACTGCTAAATTGGGTCGAAAGTGGGGGCTTATGCTCACCTCATAAAATTTGCTTGAGAAAATCTCAGATCCATTAATGCTTCATAAAAATTTTACAAGGTTTCTGCTAAAGGAAAGAAAACAAACAGAGGTGGTGTCGGCATCTAGGCGCTCTTTAAATCAAACATTCTCTAATGCATTTTTTTAATGGTACCAATCAGAAAAGCCATCAACCATGAAGTCTGCGGCTTCTTGTGCTTCCACTCCTAGAGCAAAACATCCAGGATCTCTAGATATTCTACACAAAGCCACAAGGGAAGTGGATGGATGGGTGGGTGGATGGATGGATAGGTAGATACATAGATACAGATGATAGATAATGCATGATTCATAGATTAAATCATAGATAAATATAGCTAGATAGAGGATAGAGACATAGATAGATCCTACAATCTATCTACCCATCCATCCTTGCTACATAACTTGGAAGAATTTTCTGACTCTAAAATGTGTGTACTAATGTGGAAAACACCACATTCTCCAGAATGAGAGAGGGATATGCAGAAACAGTGAATATTTAAGAGTAGTAGGATGGCAATTAAAATACTTTCACATTTATTACATTTAATTTATTTGTATCATTTGTGACATTCAATAAAATTAAAATGAATCATGAGAAAGAATTGTGCTCTAAGGTTTAAGGATGTCCTGTGATGATGCATAGATAATACAGAATGAATTTAGCATATGTGAAATCAAGAAAGAAAGGAAGGCTGAGGCTTCTGTGTCTGGAGAAGAGACCTGGAGGAGCTGGGATGGATCACAGGTGGAGAAATGAGGCTGGAGTGGAACTGGTTTCCTGGGATGAACTGATAGACTATTAGCCTTATCCCCTTATTTCTCCAAGTCATGTTATTTCTCTTCAAAGCCAGGGTCTTTGGAACTTGACTTTTCATAAGAGACGGGTGACCAGAATATGCTAGAAGCAATAATAACACTACCAAACATTGGTAAGAACTTTTCTTTTCTTTTTCATATATATTATAATCATCTTATCCTCCAAACAGCTCTGTGAAGTGAAGCAACTGTAATATCTTGGAAACTAAATAAGATTTCCACTAAAATAAAAACTGATGTTTAAACTCTAGCCTGGTCACCAAGTAGCTTATATGACCTGAGACTTCCACAAACCTCAGCTACTAAATATGTAAATATTAGGTGACTATGTAAATATTAGGGATTATATTCTCTCCCAGACATAAAAAAGATGAACAGAATTAACTGACAACTCACAAAATAGATGGCTCAAAACAGATGCTATAGGAATAAAGTGTGTCCTTCTGGAGAGTTCAGAAAGCTGATTAATGACCTGGAGCTATTTAGCAACAGAGTCTTAAATTCACTAACTCTGAGCCCTGCACACACATTGCTTCTGGTTGACACCATCGCACAAGGATGAAGGCTGACTTTGGAGGGAAGGGATGGGGGGTCATTCACCTATGCCCAGTTTCCATCGGTAATTAGTAATATAAGGAGCTAAAAGGGAAATGCAAAATTTAAGGCCATGAGAGGTAAGCTGATAAATGTGAGAAATCATTGTCCTTGAACTGGAAAGAAGGTGTTTTCCAAGGTCTTGACACCAGGGCTGGTCTGCACTGTGCCCAGCCCCAAAGAAAACTGATAGTAACAAGAATCTATGCTCATGGGTAACCTGAAGGTAGGCCAAAATCTAGGAGACTTCTCAAGGTTTCCTCATTCCTAACTACCTCCCACCTTAAGAAAACTGAAAAGTTTGACCAGAGACAAAAGCAATGATAAAGTTTCATTAAATGTCTGGGAATGCCTGCTGAAATCACTTCTGTTGAGAAAAAAATCAATCCAAACATGATAATTCCCATCCTTTTCCATTATCATCCTACTCCCAAATGGCTTTTTAATGTGGACGGTTCTAAATGTGTCTTTAACTTTCCCATGTTGGAGGCCACTATTCCAGCATTGATGTGTGGGCATCTGTCTCCCTTCTGCCATTCAGATATGAAAGTTAAAAGAAGCAATGATCCAGAGCAGAGATGAAATCAGTCTGGAATCCCCCATTCTCTCTCCCTAGTGCTGGTCTCTCTAGTGCTGGCTAATGCAGGTCTGTGGCATTTACAGAGAGGTTTGGTCTGAAGAAAATCAATGGCAGACTCCCTGACTCCAGGTTATCAGACATCTTAGAGACACTGGCTTCCCCACCCTGGGAGCTCTTGAACATGTTCAGAGAGGAAATGCCTTCATTCAGCCTCTGCCCCCACAGGTTTTGTAAATAATTCAGCAAGACAAGGACGGAGCTATCTTAAGAACAGGCTGCCTTGCCCCAGGATTCTTAGACGTCATAGAGTGCCCCTATGGTCATTTTCTGCTGTTATTTATAAAAGCTGAGACACAGACTTTATATTTAGAAGAGGAATATTCTGATGTCAGTGAGCTAGGGTAGTAGTGTCCCTGGTGGGAAAACTAGCACACAAAATTCCACTGTCCTTAAGTCATAGTGGAGCAACTCGGGAATAGGGAGACTAAATGAAGCTCTCAGTACAGGATTCTCATGCAAAATTGGATTTTCCATGACATTTTGTTCCTTTATCATTTATGTATCTTTGGAGTTCTGTGTTTCTTAAAAATTTTTACAATTTGCTATCAGTTTGTAATTTGCCTCTGTGATAGCTACATTGTTCCTCTTGTATTTTTAAATATTTTCGAACACATACGATGAGGCATATTTTCTACCTAATGTTTCTCCAAGGAAACAGAAACCTCAAAATTTGCCATATTGCCACTTTCAGGAGTCCAGCCAATCTCTGTGTATAGCGAACTGGGCAAAGAACTCAATAACCATTTGGAGGAAAAGCTCAAACTCATTACTATTCAAAGAAATGCAATTTAAAGCAATGACGTAGCATGTGTCCCTATCAAACTTGAAAATGTAAACAAAAGAAAAATAGTCAGCATTGAGGGGATGGAGGTGGCTAAGTGAAGAAATGAGCCCAAAGACACACTTCTACTAGTAGCAGTCGACTGCAACTAACTGGAGGGCAGATTGGCAGTGGGGCTCAATAAGAACTGACTGTTTGCAAAGTCTCTGCTACAATTCCACTTGGAAGAATCTATCCTAAGAAAATATTCAAGGTTGCACATCAAGACTTAAGAAAGATGTTCATCTGAATGATATTTGCAACAGAAAAACATTGGGAAATAGCCTAACTATCCAACCATAGAGGAGTATTAGCTAAATAAATGATGATCCAGCTAGGAAATAGATTATTTTGTCACCACATAATATGATTTATAAAATATTTAATGACATGGAAAGATATTTAATGACATGTTACATATGTATGTAACAGAATGTGTGTGATTAGAGATCCATTTTTGAAAGTGAAAATATTAGGTATATAATTGTATGAAATAAAATCTGAAAGCATATATACCACTTTGTTTAAATGATGAGCTGTGAAGGGGGAATTAGAGATGGTTTTCATTGTATGTGTGTTTCCTTATTGTTTCCTGAAACTTTCCACAATATGCATAATGGTTTTGCTTTAAAAACAGTTAACAACAATAACAAAGCCACAACAGCAAGTTCATTGCTTCTCTGAAGGTGCTAGGCACCATGGGGAGAAACTACTTCAACCAGGCATACAGGCTCCAGGAGGTATTGCTGCAAAGGGGGAATCTGCATGGTCTTCCTGTGGCATCTGGAGCCCTGAGTAAGTCAATCCGTTGACCTAATATAGACCCAATAAAATACGTTTAAGAGGAATGGTCATCTCAGAGTCTCTGGACGGGTCCAGGTGAAGATTTAGCCAGCAGTCTTAGTGATGGTTACTTGGATCAATGGTCCTCCTGATTCCAGAGCCTGTATCTCAAAGACAGCAAGCTGCTGCTCCTGTCCCTTCTGTAAGTCTGCTGAGGACCCTGTCTGGGTGGTGGGAGGAGCCCTCTTTGCTATTGCAATGCCTCCGTTTATTCCCTAAACCCTTTCCTCCTCTCTTCAGAGAAAAAGAGATCCTATCCTAAGTTAGAGCTCTGTCAACTTGGGGAACTTTATGGGAAAATGTGACTGCATCTTTCTATTTTACTTATTTAATGAGAAATCATTAAACGTAAGTAACTTACCTCTCAGACTCTACAGATGGACTGAAATGAATAAGTTGCTGTGACTGCTCTGGTGAGCAAGAAATGGGGTGACCTTCTCCAACTTGAAGTGTGGCTCAGCCATCAGACCCACTTTTGAGGTCACTTTCTTTGTATAGTACACCATTTATTTCTCCTCTTTTCATTGACTCTTGATCTTTTATCCTCTTGGTTTATTAAACTGTTCTTCACTTGTAGCATTTTACACTTTTTCCTTTACTTCCTCCTCCTCTTTTTTCATTAGAAAGTGAACCATTGTTCTCCAGACACCTGGGTACCTGTGGTCATTTTGTATTTGGTTCAGGACTAAGCCTAGTTCCAGTAATACCACAGCAAATCCATCACATAAAGCCCCATCAACCCAAAGAAATTACTTGTTTAGAGATAGCTCCCTACTTTGGGTCATGTGATAAGAAACGTCTACTTTGCCGAAGAATTTAACATGATTTTAATACTACATTTTACTTTATTCCAAAATAATTTAACATGATTTTATACTACAATTTACTTTCTTTCATGATTCTAGGTTGATGTAGCCTGCTCTCAGTGGTGTGTGAACATGCATATACACACCTGCTCACAGGCATACACATGCACCCAAGCATACAAATGCACACATATATGCATGCACACACATACACCACCCAAACTTGCTCCTGTCATTCTGAAAGCCCCAGATACCACCTCCTTGTAAACAAGAAATTGCACCTCAATCTTTAGCCTTTCTAAGGCTTATGTTGTAAAAATATCTTCAGAAAATATCGGGGGAAAACGATAATGTCTCTATTTTTGGACAACTTAGCACCTCATTTTCCACCCTTATTGCAACATCAGAAAAATGTTGCCACGACGACAGACTAGCCACCCTCTTCTTGAAAACCAACTGTATGTGATTTCTGGGCTCCAAGATCTTCCTTGCCAGCAGCTGGAGGAACTCGAACCTGTTGGTGTCTGTCCAGGAGTCATGAGGATTAGCTACCTTGTGATTTTGCAAAACTGACCAAATTGACCCTAAACAAACAAGTGGGGTGTGTTACTAGGTCAGAGACCTTCTGTCGACATGTCACCTCACTAGGAGAATTTCAACAACAAAACTACTCAAATGAGCCTTTCTTTTCTATAATCAGGGGAATGTGAAATGAGGGTAGACGGAGGGAGGCCAGGTGGAAGGACTAGTCACCATCAGCTATGACACCTGGGACCCATGTGTCTTATTTCTGAAGTATCAGTGCGGTAACATGGCTCTTTGCATTAGACTAATACGTGTCCCATTTTTAATGAAAACAAATGTGCTGCTTTTGTGTCCTGCCAAAAATCAAATTGAAAAACGTAGCCACATTTTCTAGCAGACATCTGAAAGTAAACACTTGATAATCCAGTCTTCCACATCAACAGATGAAACATTTTACAGTTAGGGTGACCTGTGTGCCTAAACGTACAAAAAAATCTGACACCACCAAAAAGAAGCTGAGAGAGAGGGAAATGAGCTTGCTTGGCATTGATTCAAAAAAAGATTTACTATGGTGCATGTTCATGTCAGTATATACACATATTTCAAGTAAGTTTAAATTTGTAGGAAGTACATAGTTGAACAATACACAGCCTTGTCCTCTAGGATCCTATACTCTGATGAGAATGCAAATATTCACACATAGAAATGTTCACAATGCATATGTAAAAGTAGTAAATACCATTAACAATTGTGTTCAGATTCAGTGTGGAGGGTGTTCCGAGGAGGATGAGGTGGCTGCATCAGGGAATGAAGTGGAGAACTGGAGACACTTGCATGGTGATAGGGACTTTCGGGCATGTCCTTGAAGGATGTGTAGGATTGGTGGTGGGAGTGGATATTCCTGGAGGAGGAAATTAAAAGCAAGGCCACGGTTGCAAGAAAATAAGGGGAGATAAAGGAAGATGTGTTATTCCCGTTAGGAGTGAGATGTGTTTGGAGGAACACCAGGGTGTTGCTTTCCCATCGTAAACTTTTTATAGCTATGTACTATCTGCTAACACAGACAGTAGTTTTGACCAATCAAAACTGAATTCACATTATTATGACTTTGGGCAAAAGTCTTGTTTTTTCTGGAAGGTGTCACAGGGGTAGGACTAGTGGTAGAAGCTGAATTTTCCTAATTAGGACCAGCCCCTCTCTAGCGCCCAGACAAATCCTCTAAGTCTCTCTTTGTTTCTGTGAGGAAGGCTCCTTATTCACTAGACCAGGTTAACAGGGTAGAGAGGGAGCATCTGTCTCAGAGAAGGCCATCAAGTAAAAGGCAGTAACATTGACTCCAAACCAGCTTTTCATAGGCTCTTACTTATTATTTAATTTGGCTGCAGTGTATGGAATTAGGCTAATGGCTGTTAAGTGGCCAAGGCACAAACATGATCCATCTGCCGAGAAGGCTCCAGGCCATTGTCTCTTCCAAAGGCTAAGGAAAAAAGATGAGTGAGACATACTGTTACACTAAGAGCCTCATCAAATGCCTTTTTATTCACCCTCTGATCTTATTTCTTTCAATACCCATGATTTTCCTGGTACCATATTAAGAGCCTCAAAATCAGGGCTTAGCTGTTGGACTATTACCAAAGTGAAAAACATATTATTCTTACCTGACCTACAGGATATTGAGATAGAAAGAAGGTTCAGAGAAGCAAAATGATTCAGTCTGTTAACAAGTAGGAACTTTGGAACAACTGCAATGTTCAGGGTACTGGGAACAGGAACACAAGACAGAATTCTTGACTTCAAAGTGTTTCCCAGCTCATATGGAGAAAAAGGAAGATAGAACATGTATACGGAGAGTTCTAATATATGACCACTTTGCCATCACCTCCAAGCAAACTGTTAGAAGAAAGACTAGATCTGGGAAGATCACAAGAGAATAGTGACGGCTGAGGAAACATTAATAACTTGGGCTTGGAAGAGAAATCACAGCATACTTTTATGGAGCATGTACTCTATGCTAGAGTCTCTCTATAGTATCTAATTTATCCCTTACAAATCCTGAAAGGGCAGGTGCCTCTATTTTCCCCAACTGGAAATGATGAAACAGAGGCACAAGGAGTTTCACCTGTTAATGAAGTGGATTCAGGATCTGATGTGATGCTGTTCTTTGCCTTAGGAAGGGCCTAAATGCGTGAAGACATGGATGTGTAAATGGAGACAGAGGGAGTCATGTGAGCAGTGTGCACAAGAGAAATGCCAGGCAGATCTGTGAGGAGCTCTCTGAAGAAAGAGTACAAAGATGGAGAAGTACAACAGAAACAAGGTCAAAGCCAGTGAGTTGGCTGTCCCAAAAACCAAGCTAGAGAATTCAGAAGTTATCTAATAGGTAAAGATTTTTGCACTATGGAGGAAGGAATGAAGACTGTACAGGAAGAACAAACAAATTTCAGGTCACTAGAGCCACCAAGAAAAGTGGCGCCGAAGACAGGCTTGGAAAGGTAAGGCACCCCGCTCCGAACACCTCTGGGTGCAGTGTGCAGGGAAGCTGAAGCATCAAGTAGGGCGCAGCCAATATTCTCAATGATAAGCAAGCACTGTGCCCGGTGGTCAGGACAGGGTGGCCCATACAACACACAGGGCAGCATCCCTCATGGAGTTTACGTTCTAGTGAGGAAACTGGTAACAGAATTGTTACAAATTGTATGTGGTATAAAGTGTGCAAGGTGCTGGGAGAGACACATGAGCAGTTCTGAGCATCTCCAAAAGGTGGGAGAAAAGGGGTTCTGGGGCACTAAGAGGAACAAGAAATGTCCATCTTGCATCAAACAGAGCTTTACGCTCTCTCAGGACTTTTGAAAATGATCGATAAGGCTGACTGAGCTAGTCCTGAGTGGGCCTGGATCCTCAAGTAAAATCAGGCTTGGAAATTACTTTGTCCCTAATACAGGACATTTTCATCACCCAAGAGGAGGAATCAACTCATCTCAGGAGTAGAAACAACCTGAATGATGTTCATCAATGGATGAATGTATAAATATAATTGTATATGCCATACAGAGGACTATGAATATTATTTAGCCTTAAAAGAAGGAAATCTTCAATATGCAACAATATGGATGAGCCTGGAGGACATCACGCTAAATGAGATAAGCTGGCTACTGAAGGGCAAATACTGCGTGATTGCACTTAGCCCAAAATATCCAAACTCACAGAATCAGAGAGAAAAACGATGGTTGCCGGAGGCTGAGGCAAGTCGAGACAGGGAGTCATTAATCAATGAGCATGAAGTCTCAATTCCATAAATTTTTTTGAGTTCTGCAAGTTTTATGAGTTCCTCCAAAATACATTTGGATAGAATAATTTTTGAGCTCATTTTTTAAATTAAAACATCTTGTTCAGCGTAGTATCTATGGCCTTTGGGAAAAACATATAGTTAAATGTATCATCTTACCACATAATAACATAGTAAAGTAAAGACAATAAAAATATCAGAAATCCTATTAGTGGGAGCAAATATTTGTTGGGTGCTGACATCATATCAGGCCCTGCATCCATGACTTCAATGCATTTTCTCAATTCAACCTCACTACTAACCTAAGGAAGAAAAACTTAGGCATAACCTAAAGTAAAAATAAAGTCAGTAGGTATTACAACCATTACTGACAGTCAGATCTGACAGATGTCAAAGATGTCAATGTCACGGTTATTTAATGGTACATGAACCAATCCCCACGTGGGTAAAAAAATGTCCTCAGTGTGTGAAGAAGCATGGACTTGGAGTTTAAGACCTAGAACAAGACCATAAAATCAGAGTCATGGGACAGCCCTCAGGGTACCATGTGTCACAGATGTTACATTCATTCCAAATACCTGATAGAGAATTGCACCATCCCTGCTCCTTCCTCCCTCCACGTATGCCTTCTTTTCTTCCTTTCTCAAACACTTTTAGAAAGCTTCTATGTGCCAGGTGCTCTGGTGAGGGTGGGCTTCACTGAAGACAGGCAGACCAGTCCCATGGAGACGAGGATGGACATACAGAACTTTCTCCATGAGGTGGGTTCTAGATCCATGGACAGAGAGTTGTTCAAGTGGACACAGAATCAACCCCTAATTAATGTGTGATGTGAGGAGGGGCAATAACACTAGCTATGGTGACCCCAATTCTATGATAGGCGTGGGAGAAATCATGTAGGAACACATCCTATAATAAAAGCACAACCACTGTCATCAAAACGAGCAAGCCACCTTCTGGCCAGTTGCATAGAGTACAGAGATAGGATAAAAATAGAAACAGAGCTCTGTCTTTGAGTCTCTACAAATCTCCCCTCCAGAGAGCCCCATTATTAAGAAAGCCTGAGGCTCAGCAGGTGACCATCCTCTGTTCTGGATACAGGGAGATAAGACCACCAGGGACCCACAGGACACCAGCATGGTAGAGACTCATCATTCCTCCTATATTGTCCCTCCACAGCAACTTCCCCTTACGTGACAATTAGAGGAAAGCCAAGAAGGATACTCCACCTGGGGAGCAGAAACAAAACACTGAAATGCAGTTATGACCTGTTTTTTCAAAGTCCAAGTTAGGCCTTTTCAGATTTACGAAAGCCATACGTTAGTATGTATGTATAATAGCATCCCTGCATTTACTGTGTATTGATGTGACTTCAGGTTTAATGAATTATTGAGCTTATATAACATAACTATTGAACATATTACTTAGGAAAATATATTTGAAAACAAAATAAGATTTCAAATGGAAACTTAGAAAGTAATTCATAACATGCATGACAAAGGTCGGGTTACCTTAATACATTTGTATTTTTGCAAATCATTAAGAAAATATGGGAGAAAAACAAATATTATAAAGAAGAAATATAAAGAAAATCAAATTAAAATGTCCAGTAAGAATAGGAAAAGATGCTCATCCTCATAATTAAAGAAATATAAATGGAATGCTTTTCACCTACCAGTGTGGCAAATGTTGAAAGTTTGATAGCACCTATTCCTGGCCAAGTTTTACAGAAATGTCTATACGCTGTCAATGGAATTTGACAGTCCAATAAACATTGCATTTGTGTAATATTGGACTTGGAAATTTCAGATCTAGGAATTTGCCTTAAAGAGACACTAATGTATTAACAATGAGATGTTCATAGCACCCTTGCTTAATATAGAAGAAATGAAGTAACTTGCATATGAATATATATTACATATAATTACTGAAATATATTTGTATCTTACAGAAGAGAATATGATTCATCTAGGTAAAAGAAGCAAGGTTCCTTTATACATGATAAGGACATGTGTTGCCAATATGCTTGTAAATAAAGAACTACAGATATGTATAGTTAACATATTTCATTTGCAAAGATTCATATTCCAGGTATTAGACTTAAGTAAAGTGTATGTAAAAATATATGCAAGTTTTTGAAATCCTCTGGAAAAGAAGAAGCAAGATCTTTTCAAGGAAACTTGCCCTTCCTAATCATTAAAATACTCAACAGTTGATGCACCCTGGTGGCCTAATGAGTTAATTTGCTGCAGTGCAGCCCACAGACATCCTGAGGAATTGAGTTTGAGGCCCAGGATTGGGAAAGCAACCAAGATATATAACTACATATAAAATGTTTCTTCCTCCTCTCTCTTCTTGCCTGCTTATCTGTCTCATTCTTGCCTGTAGCTTCCCTTAATAAAAATAACAATTAAAAAATCATAGTAACACTCAACTGTTCAGGTTTTTACAATGAGCACACATCCTTTTCTTTCTTTTTCTTTTTTTTTAATCTCAATTATAATTTTCTATTTCTTTTTAAAGAAAGAGAAAGATCTGGAAAACTGTCTACTTGACTTCTGAGGGCTTACATTTTATTTATTTATCTTTATTGAGGCAACATTAATTTATAACACTATGTAAGTGTTAAAAGTGCAGGTTCACTCTCCACCAAATAAATATATAACTCATCCACTACCAAATTTCTAATAGTACATTTGATTTACCTAAGGATCTTCTCCTGTTTCAAATAAGGGCATTGGTACAATTTCTAGTGTTACCAGGCTTTTGGAAGAAGATTCTTTTTAAAACAGTACATATCGCTGCCCAACTCAAACATGTTAAGGATGAGAAGCTCTGGAAACTTCAGTGACATCCATTTCCTCATTTCCTCCCATTTCTGAGTCTCCCACACTGCCTGCAAGCTCCAGCTCCTCCTGACCCTTTAGAACATCTACCTACCGGATTTCTCTCCCCTGCACCCCTTACCCTGGACCACTCTCGCATTCTTCTTCTGGCCAGAAGCTGGCTCTAGACTTCTATGTTCTGTCCGTTTTCCTTTGAAGTACCCATCCGCATTTCAATAGCTGTATACAACACACAGACATATTAAATCAACCATCCCATGGATAGAAGGTACAGAGCTTTCAATCACCTGATACCGTGCTAGTGCTGATGTGCAGAATGTGGGTGTCTGTACCCTGGGAGACACTTAATAGGTAAAATGTCTTATTGCTGGCAGGAAGCAATCTACCAGACACCTTCTATTCCTTTTCATATTTCTGTCTCCTGGAGATTTCAGGATGGACACATCATAGCGAGCAATTATATGTGGCATTGCATGTGGGACTTTTGCAGGTATCAGTCAAGGTTCAGGGAAGTCACTATAAAATTCAGAAAGTACCCCACGGGGGCAATGAACCAAGAAATATATGTGATTTGCCCTTTCTTTTTGACAAACCCTGACTAGCTAATGACCCTTTGGGGGGGTTCATTCCTAAAATAATCTTGGAAATATTGAATATTTAGGTATAAACTTGAACACCTACTTAACCTTTTACTCTTGCTACCCACCTCTCTCAGATTTCAGAGAGAAGGAGCTGCTTACATAGGTTTAAGGGGCTCATTCTAGATTCCCTCCCTGCAATCTTTACCCAACAAGGGACCAGAAAGGAGCAAGTGAAAGCAGGGAGTCAAGAAGCTGCCCCCGGCTGCACCTGGTAGTGTGAGCACACAGATTGGAGAGGACAGTCTCTTCCTGCCCTGCTGTCAGTTAAACTCTCAGGTGCATCATGAAGTGATGCAGCAGACATGTGACTGCATCTGTATGCGCCTCGGCACGTATCTGAGTGTGTGTGTGTGTGTGTGTGTGTGTGTGTGAGCGCACGTGAGTGTGTGATAGGAGATGCTAAGAACATAGGGATAGCAGAAATTTAAAAATTAGACTTGATTATAATATTTTGTAAATCTCCTTACAAAACAAATGCTATAAACCTTTAAAGCATGTTCTGTTGTCTTCCTGGGTTTCTGTTAGGTGAAAGGGGAAAACAAAACAAACAAACAAACAAAAAACAATGAAATCCAACTCCACACCAAAGGGACTGTGCTTAGTTCAAAACTCCAGGCAGGAAGCCCAAATAGATCCAGGCTGGGCTTTATCCTTACACAACAGGGAAGATGATAAAACACATTTACTTAGTCTTGCATCATGAGAGCCAAATGACTCCAAACTGAACTAATCCTGTTCTATCCCAGGAGCAGTGTTTTGAGTCTACAGGCTACATATGTCAAAATGGTGATGCAGTGGCATGATGCATTTCCACAACACCCCTCCGAGTGTGATCAGGCATATACTCCGACACATAAACGCTGGGTGTACATTTGCGTAAATAAATAATTCATGAAACAACAAATACCTATCCCTGAAGCAGCTTTCAACTCTTAAATACTAGAAGCATGTTCATGCTCATTTGAAACAGGAGGAGATGAAGTGCATGTGGCAATTCAGATGGAGGGGCTGCCAATCCCTGGGGACCTATTTGGAATTAGTGAGGACTGAGCCACTGGATATCAGAGCAGCCAGCAGAATTTTATTTCAAGGGCAAAATGCGGAGATGATGTGCTGATGTCATTGTTCCTCATGTGTAAGCAAAGCTGAGACTAAGAGGTGGATGTTCAAACTGCCCAGTGTGTCCCCTGAGCCTTGAGTGAGTGGAAGAAGCGCCAGAGACTCTCCTGCAGCCAGTCCAGTGAGAACTCACCTCCAACCTGCAGCCCCTGCTTCTGGATCTAATGCAACATGCGCAGAAGAATTAATGAAGCACAGCACAGAACTCATCTGCTGCAAGTCAGTGTCTGGTGATTTTTTTTTAACAAATGGAGAATTTTACTCCGTGCTGGATATATAGCACATCATATTTTTCAGGCAAATTGTCTTCACACCAGCCAGTGGCATTTATCTGCTACCAAAAGCATATCAGTGTCACATGTGACGTTTTAAAATTACCAGCCTTTTTCTAAGCTCACAAAAAAAAAGAAAAAGAAAAATCATTTCAGAAAAGTTTATGAGCAGGAAGAGCACAATTTCCACATACAAATAATGCCCAAATATGGCTTTCATAAAGTTCCTTCAAAAAAGACTCTTCTTTAAGAAATATCCATCTAACAGGTAATTTTATTTCTCCTTTTTAGAAAAATATGACTCAGAATTAGAAAGTCTGCCAGGCTGTGAAGAGAACAGCTCGGGGCCGTCACTGTGGATGTGTGAAGGAATGATCAGATTCAAGGCTGTGCTTTTGATTATCTGCATTTTGAAGGATATTCTGGGCTTATTTGTGCTCTCATTTGGCAAGAAATGTCTAATGACAGAACTGGCACCCGCAGAGGGAAGAAAAGAAAGTTGCCATCCTAACATCCTTTCCTGGTGTGAAGGGGACCACCATGGAGGGAGGTGATGGACTGGTATGCGTGCAGCATGCTCAGGGGACAAGAGACAAGGGAGGCACATCCTACAACCTCCATCATTAGTTTCTTTGTCTCTGGCAGGGAGGGTCTTCCTTACATCGGTGACGTAATATAGTGAACAGAGATGAAACAGGCAAGTAGGACAACAAGTCCCACGTGAGTGCTGGGTACACAGCTCCTCTAAAGCACACACAACAGAGAATCTCCTCTAGTAGGAAAACAGTCTGGATGTTGTACAACAAAATGGTAAATACTCCTATCAAGCGAGATGGTGGAGGGAGGGAGGGAGGAGAATGTGAAGATGCAGTGACAGCAAAATGCTGCTTGAGATATTCTTTCCCTGACGACTCTACTCCCCTGGGAGTGTGACAAGGACTCAGGGAGCAGTTCTGCAACATTCCCAAACAGTTGACTGACCTCAGCCTTCTTCAAGAGCAGAGGCACATGTGACCCCCATTGCAGCCTTCCTGGACCCCTGGACTCCGTTCTTGCTGTCCACAGAAGTAACAGCTTCATGTGCCGAGACAATGTTAAATATTCACTAAGCTGTTATCATTCTCCTTGGCCCACAGCAAGGATGTCTTTCCTATGCCCTTTGCATGGAGGTGGGGACAGGCAACAGTTTGGGGCTCCATTGTGGGCTTGGCTCCAAAAGGTTTTGTATGATTTTCCACCCTCTCTTGCTGCCACTTCATGAAAGCAAAGACCCCAATATAAATGAGCCCCATGGGGAAAGAGACAGGTCCTTAAATAACCACCTAGAAGACTCATCTAGGAGAACCGAGTCACCTGCACTGACATTGCAGATATCAGAAATGGACTTGTATAGTGTTAACTTGCTGGCATTTGAAAGTTGTTTATTACAGCAATGAGCAATTGTCACCCTCCTAATCCTCGCTCCCTTCTGATTTTACACAGCCATTTTTACCTGCCTCAGGTACACCCTTTTCCATTTCTTTACATCATGTAGTTTAAGTTTTGATCTTCCCATGAGATTATAGCTTTATTGAGTTTATTCATTTTTTAAAATCACCAGAAGTTAATAAAAAAAAAAAAACCTAGTTAAAATAATAATCAATGTTGATGGAAGGGAGTGGGAGAAAGGGCAAAGTAGAGGAAGGAAAATACACTTTATAATATGGGATAATGGTCAATAAGTGTGCTTTCTGACATGGATTATTAAGCAGCAACACTTACCCACTGGAAGAAATGGGCACTTTACCTAGATGCAAGGGCAATGAAGTACAGCAGAAACACACAGATTGGGGCGAGAGTGCAAATCCATCATTCAGTGGATTTGGGAGACATGTTTTGATCATTCCAAGGGACTAATATTTGCTCCCCAATAACAATAGTAAGGATATCTACTGAGCTGTGTTAGTTACTTTGCTCCCTTTATCCCAGTCCTCCTGACACCTCACAGGCTGAGGGTAGGAGCAGAATTAAAGTCTATCACCCATCTAGCCTGTGTTTGGGTCTGGATCCTTCCAGACTCTGGAGACACAGAGAAAGACATGTTCTCTGTCTTCCAGGTGCAAAGATAATATGAGGAAATGTTTAATAACCTGAAAGGCAACCTGCAGGTGTGAGAAGCCATTTGTTCCTATTCAGTTTGGGAACCCAAATGATTTAGTAAAAAAAAAAGGAGTCACAAATGCCTGGGTTCAAATCCTAGACCACCACTGAGTGCCTCTGACTTTCAGAGTTATGATGCAATATACCTCGGGATGCCTCCACAGCACCTGTCTCATGAGAAGGACCCAGACGTGGTGGGCATCTCCCGCTCTTGCCCAGGCAGAAGAGAGGCTTTGAGTGGAAGGAAGTAAATGGCCTATGGAACATGCAACGTTGACAATTGGAGGCTAGGAGACACAGAAGGCAGGCTTTGCACTTAGCACCCTACAGTGTACATGACTCCTCTAACCCACATTGGTAGTAATGATTACAGTTAAGAAAACAAAAGTCAAGTAATTTGTGCGAGGTTGCAATCAGCTCTGGAATGTGAGAGACACAATTTGAATTCCTACCCCAAGGACTCTTTCTTCTGAGCTATTCTGACTTTCTCGAGGGTTGGGTGCTGGAGGAGGGAGTCAGAAGTGGTCACAGGTGCATTTCCAGCTCTGGAGTTTCTACTCTGCCCCTCAAATACAAGATGGAAAAATGACAACTAGTGGGTCACTTCAAAGCAACAGATGCATTATTTAGAGCCAGTTGAAGACATTATGTAAATGTAAGTAAGATGTTTGATAGATTGCTTATGCCTTTCATCTTTTTCTCCTCTTCACTATCCGACTCTTCCCCTGAACTCTTCACGTACCATATTCACACAATCATGGGAACTTGTCCTTTTGGCCAAAAGAATCAAGTGGGAGGTAACTTTCAGTATACTTGGCAGAATAAGTTCACTTTTATGAAAAATTTTGATAATCTGTACCCAAATTCATAACACCTAACAGCAAATACTAATTGGGTCAGTCAATAAATTGAGTATGTCATCCAAACAAGATTGGTCAATTTTTAAAAATAATTTTCATGTTTCACGGATGTAACATTAGAATAATATGCAAGATTCAGCAACAAACTCCTCTTCTAAAAGTAACATTTACTAGGTACCAATATAATAGATCCTACCTCTGGTATCAGTAACCGAATACCCACTGAACTTGCCCAGATTTGTAGAGAGGAGATTCTGACCATGAAAAGACAGGAAAAGTTATCTAAAGTGATAAAATAAGCAGACACTCAGAAAAGCTTTGGGACAGTCATTTGCAACAAAAGTATCAGGTTCAGTGACTGTAAGACCTTTGGTGGTATTCGCATTGCAGACAATCAAAGAAGCATACACTGGGCATGGAAATGTTCTTGTGTGTAGAGTTGGTATTATTTGAAAAAATTCAAGAAAACCAAATAAATAAAGATCCCCTCCAGCAAACTTTAAAATATTTAGTCAGTAATTTACACCAATTAATGTCTTTACTTGTTGTGCTCCAGCACATAATGCACACTCCCTTCCTGGACCTGCGAAGAAATCGTTGACAATACTTTGTTGCTATTTTATTACATTATATAGTAGCAGACTTGAACAAGAATTTCACATGGCACCTAGCATTGGATGGAGTGAAAACAGGAGTCTGCAATTGGGCAGCATCTGGTAAGGCTCTCCTTTTGGAGACTGAATGTAGAGATAAATCAGACCTCTTCAGAATGATCCCTCCAACATTGGGGTCATCTACAAATAAGCTAACAATTGGATGGAGTGTTCTCTGAAATTTAAAACTTCTTTATCATTCCTACTGGTTCAGCTCAAAACTACAGAACAAAGCTACTTTGACAAAAGAGGAGAGACAAGTAAAAAGTCTTAACGTGATGAAATAGCCTGTGCTTGGTCTTCTCAACTCAAACTTGATGTTATCCTCACACGACTACTCTTGATGAATCACATTCCGCCCACTTCAATCTGGATCAGCCATTCTACTCGCTTAACTCCCAGTATATCCATATAACACCTCATCATTCATTCAAATGGTAAAAGGTGAATTTTGAAATCCACTTCTTTGCTTTCTACACTCTTCATACTCAGCTGTCCAGTTGGAAAATTCATAAAAACAGATAATCACGTTTATCTGGCTAGGTAGTTTACGTGGGATTCTAAAGGAAGGAAAATTTAAATGACAAGTGATAGAAGTATTATCACAAAAGGTGCACACTTACTGCAAAAGCCAGCCCTTTAGCCTCTCCCCTCGGCCTCTCCATCTCATCACTTCTCTTACATTATAATTATTATTGTTATATTAGAAACTTCTTATCCGTATGTAGTAGGATGCCAGTTAGCCTGCACTGGAAAACTTACACAATTATTTTTCAGTGCACACCATCTTTTTTGATCTCCTTCTTTACAAGCTTCTGAAATCCCTATTGGCAAGATTCATTGTATGCAATCCCACAGATAATTCTCTTTTATCATATTCTAGAAATCCGTTCAGCAATGCCCCTCTCAAGAGTGCATTCCTCACCACCCTGCTCCAGTTTCTTCCTATCACAATGCTTGCTCTTTGTCTTCGTGGTCCTTATTACAAAAAAATTCCCTGTTTAATTGTGACCTTATCTGCTTTCCCACTAAAACGTGGGTTTCCATGAAAGTGAGAACTTTATCTTAGTCACCTGTGTATCACAGCCACCTAGAACAATATCCAGCACACAGTAAGCACTCAATGTCTGTTGGATAAATGAATGAATGAACAAGTCAGATATCAAACTATATTGATAGCAAACATGCTTATCATTATCCAGATGTAGTGAATGGTACTATTCTGAGGTTTACCTCAGTTATCTATATACAAAGCATAGTCAAATGCAGAGGATAGGCTATGCACAAACTAAAAGCTGTCATCCTTGCTCTGTCCTTTGACACATGTTGCTGAATATCCCATAGCAAATAATTTTAATCTATCCTCCTGTCCTTTATCACAACTCTAACATTGGGGCTAGCTCTCCAAATGGAATACTAGGTACAAAAAAATGATGATCTGTTTCTGTCATTAGGCGCAAAACCACAAACATGGTATTAAATGCAAGGCATCTCCCTGTCTAGATCCATCTATACCTAGAAAATAGTAATAGACCTGATGGTTCTAGAAGTCACTTTCAGATAAAGAATTTTGCATCATATATGAATGACCTTGCTATTTCATTTCACCTCTGCCCAAGAAATTACCCAAAGACTGCAATCATTTTTGCAGTGATGAGAAAGCATCACTGCATCTCACACCCTCTGCCTGCAGCAGGCACCCCTTCACACTGATCACTGACAGCAGTCTATGTATTATACAGAGAGCGCCATCCACACCGGATCCATGTAGCCTCACATTTTATCTCCCTGCCATATCTGTCTAATAGAACAAGAAATAATACACAGAATATTAAAAAAACATTAATAGCCAGAATAAATTATTAATTCAATTAAAGTACAAGTCCAATAACGATTCTTTTTCATTGCATTTATTAAAAGGAATAATTAATTGCTAAGAGGGTATTAAAAAAACACACATAAACTGCTGACTCTACTCCTGAGTACAAATGCAGGGCTTCTGTTTCAGCAGGGATAATAGAAGAAACGTGCTGGATATAGTAGTAACTAGGAGTAATATCCCTTCTAGTTTCTTATCTTTATATCTCCACAGGATAATTTAGATTAAAATAGTAGGTAGGGTGAACTTTTTCCTTTGGACCTAGGATAAGAACCTCTTTTGGGAATGAATAAGAAACATGGTTCCATTACTCACTAGTCATATTTCCTTGGTTGTGTTATAGACTTTCCTGGACCTCAGTTTCCCTACTTGAAAAATAGGAAAAGTAGTAGAATCTGTCTTGCAGGTCATCTTGAGCACTATCTGAATATAAGTGGTTGATGAATCCTGGTATTAACTCGATGTAAGGTCTGCATGTTCTTTGGTCACAGTCATCAATGTAATCAGAAGAAGGGTCTGTTTTGCTGGCAGTGACCAATCTTGAGAAGCGCCCCCCATTAGCCATGCTTCAGTAACCTGCCAAGCTTGATAAAAAAAGGCCTAAGGAAAGAGTGTTTTCTTAAAAGATTTTCAAATCTGAAAATAGACAAGAAACAGCCTTTCCCAGTGATACCTCAGTTTTCTGGTATTATATGGAGCAATGTATCATATTAAATGGATGTCAAGACAAACTGAAATTTAATTCTATATGCACCAAAATTATCATTTTAATTTTAACCAACATTGATGACAAATTGCTTAAAATATATGGCTTGTTTCAATGCCTTGGGAGACTGAGTATGCCGAATGCAATTTAATATATTTTAAAATGTTGATGACTCAGTTTCATCATTCTGAACACCAGTTTTTTTACTGATACTCTTAGGAGTTAATGAGATATTTAAGAATCTGCTTTCTCTATGCATATATTGCTCTGATTTCTCTAAGTTCTCTCTTTTTATCACTCAGTTACTGAAATTCTTAAAGAAAATTATAATGTTGGTACTTTAATGCTGATTTTGCGTAGGGACAATACATCAGCATCAATGACAGTGAATGTCAGTATTTTATTAAAAAGTGAGATACGTCACTGTTTCAATCGACAAACTTTTTGTACTTTGTTCTACATGAGACAGGGTTTGAATCCAGGACTGAGATTTCTTGTCAGTCTAAACAAAAACTCTACAGGTAAAAAGACCAGATAAAGAGACTCTAATTAAAATATATTATTCTATGAAAGACAAAACCAGGACCACAAAAAATGTATCTGGCCTTGGAAGTAAATGGGACAGCTACAGAGGAAATTTCCTCTAACTCCTCAACAAATCTATCATATCTTCTTTTGTCTTCTCTAAATATCTGTGGTCACCATTCCCTCTCTCTCTCCCCTCTCTTTTCCAATTCTGAAATAACTACCAGGAAAATTTGAATATGGACAAAAACTGGTTCTCGGGGAAGTATTTATCACCAATAAAGAAGAAAAATCAATCTCAACCTGATAAGTAATGTGGGGAAAGGAAAATTAAAAAAAAAAAAAAAAAGTCCCTGAATCAGTTTTCAGCAGGCGAGGTGGTAAGTGAGGTTCTCTAAATTGCAGTATTATGTTTCATTACAAATAGTAAAACAACAAATTATTTTCCAGGTATATTTGAAGATGTAAATAATAATATAAATACTGTGATAATGATAGTAAAAAATAAATTAAAAAACAAAAACACCAATATTCTGATGTTTTCAAATAGCTTAGCACATAGCACTGCTATCACGAACACTCCTTAGAATAGTTTGGTTCCTTATCGAACATCTGTAAGCATTGCTCCATCTTTACTGTCTCCATCATTGTTGCATCTGCCACCATCCTTCACCTGGATCCTGCCGGTCTTCTACAGGTATCACGGTTTCTGATTTCCAGCCTTATGAACCAAATGGCCAATCAGCACCACCTTGTAACCCGGTAACTCAGGCCATGACGTTGCTCTGCTTGGAAAGCTCCAGTGGATCCTCTCACAAAGTGAAAGGCGACTTAACTGCTTTACCCAGCTCTCAGAGTCTGACCCCTCCCACCCATTTTGCACCTCTCTCCCCAGGACTCTCCTGCCCACACAATGGAGTCTTTTATCTTCCTCCAACACAGAGAGCTACTCACCAAGCCTGGCCTGCTTGTCCCTGATCCTTCTCTCCATTTAGATCTCAGTTCAATTGTCAGTGGCTCTCAACCTACCTCAGACACCCAGGTGGCCTGGGTCACAGCGTTTAGTCATGTCTGATCTATTTGTATAAATCTGTGTGTTTGCCATCTCCCCTTGGGAACGATAAGCTGCAAGGACATGTTACATCTCTCTTACTCACAGCAGATTCCATGGCACGTTATATGCATGTCATAAATATTTCAATGAGAGAATAAATATTTACTCTGTGCCAGGTACCGCTAAATGCTTTATGTGGATTATTTAATTTAATCCCTAAAACCTCCCTACAAGGGAATTTCTATTAATTGCTATTCTTATTTCACCAGTGAGGTTAAGTAAATTTCCCAGCTGATGCCAGAGTTCCTTTCCTTCATCACTCCTCTGATAGTCTCTGTACATTCCGCTACGGGAACCTCTAAGAAATAAAGCCCCTGATGGACTGCTTCAATACTATAAAAAGCCTTCTCATTCATTAAAAAAAGATCAAAGCTGGGTCCTTAAGTTTTATTATGAGCTTTACTTTACTGTGACCTCATGACTTTAAAATTGGTAATTCCATACCAAGTGCACATTTGTCATGAAGTTATCAAGAGCACAGCCCTTGGGATTAGTTGTTCCAAGAAGTTCCAAGAGTTAAATAAAATAATAAGTAAAACAGTCAGTAAAGGAACGTGGCCGACATAAAGATTTCTGTAAACATTTAGTAGAATTTTTATTATTACTAAATATATTTCTGACTACTTAATTACCCAATACACCCTTTTTCTCACCGAGCTAGATTACATATATTACAATAACCCAAATGTATTGCCCATGGGACTTTTATATTAAGATAGATTCTTCCTCCCTTTGCTTTTGCTTGTGAAGAGGTTAAGGATCCTTGAGAGAGTCTCCCAGGGAAACAGGGTACACTAGGCACTAACTTAATAAAATTCAGTGATTAAACCTGGGAGACTTAACATACAGTACACAGCCATTTATCTTACGCACAGGAGGAAAGTAAAGTTCTAGGAGAAGCTGGCTACATAACATTAAATAATCATCTAGCAGCTAGAGCAGAAAACAGCAAGTTTAGTATCTGTGACCTAGATAAATAAATGTTTTACTTAGGAAGAGCAAATCCACTGGGGGAAGCAAAAAGATGAGGGAGAATGAGGAATACCTAAGTAAATCAAGCAGGTCTTTGGAAAACAATAGCCTGTGTGTTAGGGTGGGCAACAAGGCAGCCTGAGAGCACACCTGCTCACCAACCCACCCAGTATCTACACGTTGGGGCTCGGACTCCCCACCCTACTCCCCACGTGTTTCCCTGACATCCTGGGCCCCGGAGCCAACTGTCAGTGCTGGCCATACACAGAGAACCAGCACAGCACTGCCAACATTTAGTCACAAAAGGAGTGTTGATAGCAGGCGCTGTCCGAGTGCCACATTTATTTACAAAATGTTAGTTAAATTACTGACAGTTGGCACTATAAGGGAAAAACTGAGAAAAAAAACCTGACATGTCTTGATCTAGCAAGGCTCCCTGGTTTTGTTCCTCTATCTATTTATTCCTTCCACTGCTGGCTTGTTAGTTTATCTATTTGTGATTTCTGGATTATTCACTGGCCATTGCTTTTAGGATGTTTTGGGTATCTGGGTAGTTAAACTGTTCTATGCCATTCATTTCCAAAGGCCCTGTGTTAACAGTTGCTCTGAGGATTGGCTATTCCTATGAGCTCAAACCAGAGCTCAGAAGCTTCCAGAAAGCCTCCTGAGGGTAGATTATAAACCCCTAGTTCCTTCTTTGCTGAATGGTTCTTGATAAGCCTATGTTCATCAAGTTATGAATAATCACCAAAATTAACACCATATCATTATTCCTCTTCTGTTGATCAGAGACAGGTTTTCCAAGATGAAGTTGGACAAAGTGCATCTATTTCTAATTCTTTCTGACAGAAGCAATTAAGACAGAGAAAGAAGAAACTGAGTGATGAACGAAGATCAGTATTGTGGCTGTGAAGAGTTACAAAAAAATCTATTGTATAATCCCATTCCCTTAAATCTTAAAATATATATACATTGCATTGAACTATTATCTTTATTTTAATGCAATGTGATTCTTCTTATGTCAAAATAATGCATGCTTTCGTTGACAATGTAAAATACACAGATAAGCAAAGAGTAACTATACCTCCAGACAACCTATTTAAAACTGTACCCTTCATCCTCCCACCCTGTCTCCATCACATGCATCACCAGTCCTTATATTCTAGGTTTTGTGTATTGTTCAATGTTTGTATCATCCCACTGGAAGGTAAGTTCTGAGAGCACAGAGACTATAACATATACTTTGCTAACTACTGTATTCCACAGTTTCTAGACTAATGCCCGGCACGTGGTTAGCACACTACAAAAATTTGCTGAATAAAATCAGTCAAGCCACAGAAAGCAGGCAGGATTTATCAGTCAGTGTTCTGATTTACTCCAACTGCTCTAATTTCAGATCTAAAATGAATCAAGCCATGGCCACAGGGAAGGAACTGACCCAGCAGACCCAGAACTCTGCTTCCCCCATCTCCCTCCAGAAAGGTCATCTTTGCTAAGTAACCTGACTTCCCAGGGTCACTGTCACATTCTGACCTTGCCACCTGGGTCCTCACTCAAAGACTCTGACCCTTCCCTCCTTCCCCCAACCCTATCCCAGTGCCAATCCATGTTCCTCCATCTCCTCTTCCACCCTTCCATCTCCTCGACCAGCAGTGCATCCTTTTCAATCTCTTTGTCAGGTTGTAGCTCTGAAGCTTCCAGGCCAGACTGGAGCCTTCTGAGGACAGGTACTGGACCTTATTTCTCTCTGTACTCATGGGGTCTTAGTATAATGCCTGTCCAGGGTAGCATGCATGCCAAGAGACTGTGGGCTCATGAAGAGAAGAAGTGCCTCCTAAAGTTACCTATATTTCACTTCTACTAAATTTTATACCATTCATCTCTTTCTGATTTATAAAAAACTCTAAAACTTAGTTTTTTAATGTAACAGTTATGGAAAACACAAGGATAAAATCAAAGTTGCCCATAATTTCACTACCAAGAAACTTTATGAGCATGACTCTGTTGTCATCAAAGTCTTTCACTGTGCATTCATTATTTTTAATAGATGTTTGGCACACTCTCCCACTGAACCATTTCTGACTGAGGAGTATAAGGTCAGCCAATCATCTAAAAGAACTAAAATTCCTCTTTGATTCATATTCAGGTTGCTCATTTCAAATTATTAAAAAAATGTTCATTGTCAAATGAAAAACATCAAAATGTGTTTCAATGCAGAAGAGAAAAGCAAAGGAAGTAAGACACTATATTGTTTAATACTTAGAAATTTGGAAAATATAAAGAAAAGAAGAAAATGATGGAAAAATAAAAGGCAGAGTGAGTAGCGGCCAGCACTCAGAGGAGACAGGACATAAAATGAGGAGACAAAGAGCTTCCCAGATAACAGGAAGTCATTGTGTCCAATTTTTATACATAATTGTGTTATATATACATGGATACATATTTTAAGATTAATAGGAAAAGGTGTATGTTTCGTTCTCAGTTTAGATCAAAGGTTGTGCTACAAAGGTAAGTCTTTCTTCAAACATGACTTGGTGTCCACTATGAACGTGGCCCAGGCTGAGTGGTTCACGCGTCCAAAATGAATGTGGAAGAAGGAGGACCAATCACAGAACATCTAGCAGTACCCAGTCTTCAGTGCTGTCCACCTACCAGGACACAACCCTATCGCACTTGCACTGCCATTGCTACTTCGTAGTGCAAAATAACTTGGTGAGAAAAATAAAGAAATAAGAAGCCTGTCAAAACATATTTCTGACCACAACTATATGCAACTATCTCCTTTAAAAAATTGTCTTTAATTAAAATTTTATCTGCAACTCAGCAATAATTATTGGGATATCCTGTAGGGTTAATAAACAACCCAGCACCAGCCCAGGCAATAATCACCAAGTGAAATGAAGAGTCGTTATTTAGTCTTTAAAAGTCAGGAGGACAATGTTTTAAATAAAATAAATAAATAAGTTAAAGCCTCTCGGCAGAAGAATTTATGACAAATTCTTCTTTAGGAACATTTCCTCAAATTCCACCATCCTAAGTCCATGAGCCATTGGGGTCTGGATATGTGACTGCGATGTTGATCATTAATGAAAGTGAAAGTCCAGAGATATCACACCATTTATTCACTCAAGGAAGACAAGGTTCTGTACTCCAGGGGAATTTCATGATCCATCAAAGAAATTGTCACAATGTGATAGTTGGAAGTGGCTTTGTCTTGTGCTTTGTGAATCAATGTGAGCCTGACCAGAGACAGGAAAGAGAGCTTTTCCATATATTATGGCAAGCGTTGATAGGAGGAGGTGGCTCAGGTAATTGTGAGTTGAGGAGTTGAAGAGGGGTTTCACTAAGTCAGCTGAGGGCTCAAGACAGTCTGTGACACAAAGAAACAAACCAAATGTGGTCTTTGCATTAAACGAACTTAAAATTGAACAAGGGTAGAACATAAAAACTATATGAAAACACAGAAAAACGAAAAAAATTATGTTAATACTAAGCAGTTCAAATGATCAAACTGCTCCAGTGGTTTTTATAACACTGAGACTAAAACCCAAAGAGGTGCCCATGGTCACTGAGGCTGTGTGGCCAGGCCTTGCCTCCATCCTCATTCCCCTCGACTTCGAGCCCAGGATGCTCCCACCTCTGACGATTTGCGTTCACTGTGCTTCTTCCTGGAAAGTTCTCCCCTAATGTAAATACATTCCCTCTGTCCTTTGATCAGATCTCACTCAAAAACACTGCTCAGAAAGCACTCTCCATTTTCCATCTCCACACATACTTGCTTTTTTAGAGTGTGCTTCCCTTTCTGACATTAGGCAACCACTTCTTGGTTCATTATCCTCAAACATTCCAGAGTCTAGGACAGTGTTTGGCACTTAGCAGGTATTGAATAATTATTTGTGAACAAGTAAATGAAGTTTACAAACAACAAACTATGGGATCATGAGAGAATAAAAGGTTTGTCCTAGCTGGAAAAATCAAGGCAAAGTGAGATATATGTTGTTTGCAAAATTTCCTCTGAATTCATGTTTGGCATTGAGGAAAGAAAGAATAGCAATCGGACCACACATAATGGTGTGTTGGCACATTTGAAGGGCATCTTTGCAATGGGACAAAACATAGATGAAGACAACAGAATAGGTTTACTTCTAGAAAATCTCACAAGAGCTAAAACATGAATGAGAGAATCTGTCTTCTATTACCTTCCATTCAAGATAAGTGGTTTTGACTACATTTTTTAAGCTAATTTAATATATTGTTAACAGAAATAACATGTTTTGTGCTAAATATATGGCACGATCCTTGAGATTTTACATGCCACCTTATTATTATAATTATGATTATGAAACTAGATGACTCATATAAAGACTGAATCACATAATGATAAATCCCCATTAAAACCTGCTGATAATGTTATGCTTTGCTGTGATTAGCATTTGATTCTTACAACTCTGCTAGGTATGTATTAAGGCATTATTTGGCCCCAATTCACAGATAAGAAAATAAAGGCTCGGCAAGGTTAAAATTTGTAAAATTTGTAATTTTACAAATCAAGTTAGTTCTCAAATTTATCCCAGCTCCAGGCCTCATTTTTATTCAAATACAGAATACATTCTCTATTAGCTTGTTTTATGTAGACTTGCAAGAGGTGAGCATAAATGTGTAGGACATATATTAGGAAATAACAAAAATTCACAGAGTAGGCTTTTGACCATGGTAAGATGAAAATGTGTTTACCCATTTCCAGGGCTTTCTTTAACTTCTATAATTTCATACATTTGTTACATCCTCAAGAAACCAGTCCTTCTCTGAGAAAAATATCTTACTGTCAAATATCTCACCTTTCATTCCTTCTTACTCTTAGTAGGGAGAGTATTTCGTAAACAGGATTTTGAAAGTCTGTTGAAAATACATGCTTGAGGGAATAGTGGGAACTCAAGTAAGCAATGGCCAAGTGCCCTTGGTCTATAAACTAAGGCTGTGTAGAAACAGAAGGTGAAGGGAAACCTTTACTCAGATAAAAATGGAAAATGTATGCAGGCTAACACTCCAAGTCTTCTAATCATGACTATACTCTGAGGTCGGTCTGTCTCTCCCAAAGACTGGAAGGGACTGGAACGGGGGCAAACCTTCCACCACCTTATCTGAGGCAGCCAGCACCCTGGTAGGATCTTTGGAACCTGGTACCAATTAGTAATTACATATTAATGATGATGAGCAAAGCAACTCTTTCTTTTTCAATACTGAAGACAAGCCTAAGGGCTGGGAAATGTCAAACTGAATGTTTAATAAAGTTGGTGCAAAATGCTCTAGAGGTACAATGCTGAATTTTCAGACACAAATGGAGATGATCCAAGGAGTGGGAGGAAAAAAAAAGGTAAAAACCTCACCTTCTTAGCATACACAGTGTGTAGGTTTGATTACTGAATAGAGATATGAAATATGTGCTAAATAATTCTTCTGAACAGCTCATTAGGCCTAATCCATCTCTGATTTCTATGAGTCCATTAATTCCAAATATGTGCCTGCTTATACACACATACACATCCATACACAATCATAAAATGCTGGCTTAATTTCACAATGCAATATCCTGGAAATAGCAACAGGTAAAACGTCAAATTGGATATTATGTATATTTTAAATGTTTATGATTTTCAGGTGTGGGGAATGAAAATGACAAAGAATAATGGACCCCCAAAAGGATGACATTTCAGTTAGAAAACAGCAGTCCCACCGAGTTCCAGGAGTGTAAGCTACAGCCGAGGCCCCACACATTAGCTGCCCAGGCAGTAGCCACATGGAAGGGGACAATCACAGCAGGCAGTGTCTTTTTCTGCGTGAGGTTTTGATTTATTTCTCATATCCCATAATCTGTATTACTATTATTTACTCATATCTGTGATATTATGTTACTTCTCACAGATACTGAAGGCTCCCAATCTATCTTTTTTTCACTCCTAACTTCTCTCCTTCTGTTTGAGACTGCCTTGTCCTTACCAGGATATTCTTAAATAGGCTGTGAAATTTCCTATTTCCTCTGCCGGGTGTGTTTTTCTTGCTCATCCCTGCAGGACTCTCCTCCATGTTAGGATTCTGACTGCATTGCAAAATCCCCTCTTCCTTGCTCATATTTTGTTTTCTAGCATAATATTTTCCACCATGCAAAGCAATGTTTACTTATTTACTTACTGACAGATGGTGTCTGCTATGTACAGTTGTGCAGGTTGTGTCCTGCTCAAGGGTGTTGGGTGAAGGGGGTTGAAGAAACACAGCTCTGCCTATAGGGCTAGGAACCCTAGTGCATGACTTGTCATACTGCAGGAAGGCATCTGTTCCCAAACAGGGTGTGCAAATTGTATGCACAGAGGAGCAGCTGGCTCTCCCTCCACTAACGATCTGTCTCTAAGAGAAGAACTCAGTGCCTAAACAGTGACTGGAACGTGAAGATACACATTAAATACTGAGGTGGCCCCTGAAAGCGTATCCATCTATTGTCTGAGGATCCATTAAGCTCCTATTGTATGCCAGTGGCTAGATGGCATACTGAGAGGACAATGAAAGCAAAATATGATCCCTGACACTCAAGTCACAATCTTGGAATGGAAGTCCTTAACTCTCCCTGTCTCTGCATTGCCTCTGTTCCTTATAGATCTTCTTCCCATTAGAACTGCCTTTTCCTCTTCCTTTCACACACCTTCCTTTCTCCTGGACTCAGATTCACATGTGCTACCCTACACCTGATTGCTTTTCTAAAATCTGACCTCTGACAGCACTTTTCTCTCTTTTTTTCTGCAACATTTCTAAGAACAAGCCTACCAAAGCATCCCTTCTGTCTCTCTACTGTATGTCAATTAAAACAGTGAATATTAGAGTCTCTTAAGCACAAAGGTTACACTAAATAAGGAACCTCCAACCATTAATGAGCAATTTGTCATCTAAGAGGTTTTTTCTCTAATTAAGCTTATCTCGAGTCATATCCATTATGGACTACTGCTAGTTTACCCCCAGCTAAGATTTTTCTTTGTCACTGGTTTTCACATGCTTGTACAGTAAAGCAGACATTTTACTTCGTGTAGAGATGTTAAGAGTCAGGAAAATGAAAATCAAACATTTGAGGTTTCAGTTTGAAAAGGCCATGCTTCCCACTTTCAAACACATGCAAAAATCGCCAAAAAGCTTAAAAAAAATTTTAATAAGTTCTTGGATTTTGTGTGGGTGTGTATATATAGATGCATATATATATGTATGTATGTTTATGTACATATATATGTGTTTTTAATAGATATGTGTATATACATATATATCTATGTAGTTGAAATTAGAAAATATGAATTATAATAGTTGTGTTGAATTAGATAGGGTAATGCTGACTACTATAACAATGAACTCCGGGAGCTCAGAAGCCGAGCATGACAGGGACATATTTCATATGACAATCAAAGGCGTTCCGCATCCGGGTGGGGCAGGGGCAGAAGCCCTGCTCAGTGCCGGCATCCAGAGACTTGCTGGTGGAACAGCTACAAAACAGGACAGGGGTTTACAAGGTAATTTTTGGACTCTGCATCCAGGTGGCAAAAGGAGAAATAGCATGAAGTATTTCAGAGGGGAGGTTTTATGTGTGAATCCACATATAACTTTTGCTTGCATTCCTTTGGGAAAAGCTCTGTCACATGGCCACAGGTCCATTCAAAAGAGGTAGGGGAATGCAGTTGAGTTTTTGGTCAAGGAGAAGAATAAATTATAAATGTACACACACACACTCACACAAACACAAACTTAACAGCTAACAATCTCTTCTCAAATATAAAGAACTGAACAGAGCAGTGAAGATCACATTCACCTCTCAGTTCAGATCCAGGGAAACTGTGAACCGGGCACCCTAATCTTCTGAGCAGCATTCCATGGTAAGTGATGACAGAGCCAGGTCACACCATCCCCAGACTACAGTTCACATTTCAAGAGCAGTGAAACTCACTGAGACTTTTAGAAATCATTCCAATACAAAGACATCCCTGTCTCTACAGAGCAGCTCTGGTGTCCATCACAGCTCCAGGCCCAAGTTCCTGTTCGGTGCATCTTTTCCACAGGCTCCAGGGTTATTAGATTCAAAACAGTTCAGTTTGCCCCAACAGATATACGTGCTGCTCTGCGCATCTCCACCATATATAGCTAACACTTGGAGAGTGGCAGCCGCTGCTCTCATTCTTCACTCCTGGCTCAGTACTCCTATTATTATTTCCCTCAAATGATGGCTAAACTGTGGCCCAGTGTGATTCTTCTACGTGCCAAAAATCACACACCTGAGAGAAACCAGGACCAGGATTTGAACTCAGGGAGTATTCTGGCTTCAGACCCTCACTCAGTCAATATACTTTCCAGCCTTAAGGAATAATTCCCTTCATAAAGTTTAAAATAAAATAATGGACACTGACTAGTGTGCTAAATTTCAGGCTCATAGCCTGAGTACTGCCTAACTCCCAGTTCTCCCCCTCCCCCACAAGCTGTAGGCCTTAAACTAGACACTAATCCTTGCTTTCAATGTTTATTAGATTTCCTATAAAAACTCATGCAACTGAAAATTTAAAGGTTCTTTAGATCCCACAAGTGTAAATTTTATGGAGTGTGTCCTATTGCCCTGACAGTTCCTCTTTGACATTCACTCCACTAGCTGTCCTGGAAGACAAAACCTATGCTAGGGCACACCCACCCTCTTTGAGCTCTGTTTAAGAACACTCGAATCTATGCCAAGACAGAGATAGATCTGAGTCTCCTCTTTCTAACAAAAGATATATTTCACTATTAACAGTTTGCTATTATTCCTAATAAACTTTTCATTCACTTGGCAAACATTTCTTAATATATCCCATGTTCCAGGCAGTAATTTAGTCACTAAAAATGAGAGCAATGAAGTCAGTGGTCTTGAAGATCATACAATTTAGTAGGGGAGGCAATAAATAAAAGATGACAGAATGTTTTAAGTATTACGGGTTATGAAGAAAGTCAAAGCTAGGTAGGAGGATAGAGTGATGTGGGAACTGGGCTATTTCAAACAGCATAATCTGGAAGGTCTTCCTTGAAAGCTTCTGCACCGTGAAGGAAATCACCACTAAAACAAAAAGACAACCCCATGCGTGGGAGAATACATTCACAGCTCGTACATCTGACAAAAGATTAATACCCAAAATGTATAAAGAACTTATATGACAACAATCTGATCAAAAATGGTTAGAAGATCTGAAGATACTTCACCAAAGAAAGTATATAGATGACCAGCAGGTACATGAAAAAAATGTTAATCATAACTTATCATTAGGGAAATACAAATCCAAAACTGTCATGAGATGTCACATCATACCTATGAAAATGGCTGTTATCCAAAAGATGAAAAACAACACCTGGAGAAAAGGGAACCCTTGTACATTACTGGAGTGCAAATTGGTGTAGCCACTAAGGAAAACAGTATGGAGATTCCTCAAAAATATACGAATAGTTACCATTTAATCCAGCAATTTTATATCTAGGTCAACCCAAAGAATATGGAAACACTCATTTGAAAAGATATGCACCCCAAATTCATTACACTTCTACTCACAATAGCTAGAATATGGAAACGACGTAGTACTCATAATGGAGAAATGGACACAGAAAAAGTGGTCTATATACGCAGTGGAATACTACTAAGTTATAAGAGGTATATGTATATGAATTATATGCATATTAGGTAAATATATATTAGCATATGGGCTTGAAAAACTGGATGAATGGAGATGACAGTTCCCAAGTTAGGAAAAGACTGAGGGAAATGCAAGTTGGTGGGATTGGGTTAAAGGGCCTGGTGTCAGGAACACTGATTGGAAGGCATGGGCTTGAAATGTCTGAGTCATAAAAGAGGATCTGTAGATTAATACCATGATATGCACACCGAGCTCCGACATGAGAAGCCTGAGAGGATAGAGAGGAGAAGACCGCGGCAAGACCGGGGTTGTGGGGAATGTGAACTGCCCCACAATAACTGAGGTTCTTAGAAACATGAAAAAAGATGTGTACAGAAGCCACGATCAGTAGCAAGGAGCAGATCTATCCAACTTTCAGGTGAGGAATAGGAATAACTCAGGAAATACCCAAATTTCAGCCTCAGAGGAAAAAAAAAAAGGCAGGGAAGAGATTGACGAGAGAGAGATTTTTCTGGTGACAGGATTATAAAGATCAAATAGTAAACCATTTGGAGGATTGAGGAGAGATTTGAAAATGGTTCTGATTACTGGATGTACATGACTAAGGTGATGAGAATGGAGGCAATGACTGATGAGCTGGGGGTCCTTTATAGTTGAGATAACAACAAGTAAGACAGAATAGAGTTTGTCTTAATGGTATTTTAGGCAAAACAGGGTGATCAGTTCCAATTATATTGCACTGCAGATTGTCCTCCTAAGTATTTGCAGCGGGAAGACTGGCGTGTCATTGTCATGGTTGGGAGAGGAACAGCTACGCGAGCATCACTCAATGCTCTCCCATCTCCTCTGTGGACTGCAGGGGCTCATGTCAGCGTGGATGATGGGGCAGTCTAAAATGCCTTTCAGTGATACTTTATATGTGATGCTTATTTAAGACAATTCTTTTCTTTATAGTACTCAAGTGTATCCATTTCCTGGGGCTGTCATAATAAACGGGGTGGTTCAAAACAGAAATTGATCATCTCACAATTCAGGAGGCTGAAAGTCAGAAGACAGGTTGTTGGCAGGGCAGGGCTGTGCTACCTGTGAAACCTGCAGGAGAGTTCTTCCTTGACTTTTCCTAGGTCTGGGAATGTTGCTTGCAATCTCTGGCATTTCTTGGTACGCAGATGTAAAATGCCAGTCTCTGTCTCCAGCATCACGTGGCCTTCTCCCTGTGTGTCTACTGTGACTCAACCATGTGAATCAATGAGATTTGGAAAAAACAGATTAAAAAAAATCTGAAGCTGCTATAAATAATTTCTGTAAGCCCAAAAGTACAGGGTTAAAGTGAAAGGGATTATTTCCGTGATTCCAGTGGTGAACTTGGAGATCAGTGTTTAATGTCAGATGCATTGGTCCTGACTCTGCAGAGAAAAAAAGTCACCAAATGCAGAGAAACTCCCTTCTCTATTTTACCATCACTGTGTAGGTCTTGAGGTTGTTATCTTTTTATAAGGCTACCAGTTAAACTGAATTAAGGGCCATCTTCTCCAATATGACCACATCTAATATAAATTACATAAGCAGTGACCCTAATCACAAATAAGGTCACATTATGAGGTATTCAGTGTTAGATATTCAACATATTATTTTACTGGGGGAGAGGAGGTGTGGAGGAAGGAGGGTGCAATTCAATCTACAGCACAAAAATATAGCTTTTTCCAGCTTTTATGTAAAACAACCACATCAAATTAAAAATATTTTGCATATAATCTCTTTCTTACTTTCTTCCTCATAGGTTCCAACTGGTTAGAATTGTTTTGGATTGAGCTTTCCTGATGAGTAAATTTGCCCAAAGATGATTATTCTGAGTGCAGGAGCACTTTTCCAGTCATCCATTACATTACAGCCTGTTTGAAAGCCAGAGAAGATCAAGAAATTATTTCCAGATAAACATATCTTCCTTTGCCTCCATGGGGCTAACTAAGCTTTTTCTGAAGGTTGATTTCAGCTTTGTCATTTTCCGTCAGTCTAGTGGTTGATGCTGCTTTCATTAAAAATTCTATTATTTTTAAAAATCCATCAGTAAGACTGCAAGATTAATTTATATGTTCATTTTATGAGACAAATGTAACCCCCCAAAAGCTTTCTTAGCCAAACATCTCACACTGACAAGACAGTGAGTTGGCCAAATATGCCCAAAGAAACCCAAATAACTCAACCATGTGAATCAATGAGACTGGGGGAAAACATCAGGAAAGACTGATATTGCTCTACATAATTTAAACTAATTTAAGCCCCAGGCATAGGATTGAAGTGAAAGAAGCTGTTTCTGTGATTCCACTGGTGAATTTGGAGTCTAATGCCAGATACACAGGTCCTTCCCTAGGTGTGCAGGAAAGAAAAATCACCAAATGCAGAGAGACTCCCTTCTCTGTTTACACCATCACTACGCAAGTCCTGAACTGGCCTCTCAATGCCTAGGAGATGTGAATTCAGGGAAAAATAGAATCAGAGAACATTAACACTGGAAGGGTAGTGCCCGTCAGGTGATGTTAATTTATAGCTCTGTTTTGGCAACTGACTCCAGTGGAATTATCATGGAAAAATCAGTCTTCAAAATGAAAAAAACAAGGTCTACTAATCTCCAGTCTATACAGGAACTCCCCATCCCACTATTTGTTTCAGACAGCCTGGCTCTGCAAGCCTTCCTATGGCTCTTTCTGGTAGGAAATCCATCTTCAGAGCCACGAACTGTCATAACTGGCTATCTAACAACATTGTCATGAAAAATAAATTCATTTCTTCTCACTCTCTCAGAAATCAGTTAGCTCAAGAAAATACATGAACTAAAAATGTTCCTACATCCAAGTAGACGTAAGAGAAACAAGTACCATGAGTAATTAAACGTGAGTGGAACTTTCAGATGCAAGGTCTTATTCATTGGAGATCTTCGTCTTCACTGATTGCACTTTCATTAAGTATTCTTATAGCCTTCTCTTCTCCCTCAGCTCATGAAAACAATTTAAAATTTCACCCTATAATGAGCCAATCTTGATTTCCTAAAAATAGTGCTATCTGACCATACATATGATACCAATGGAAACATTTATTTATTATAAGCAAGCTATTACATAGAACAGCAACTCATCAATCTGCTCCCAAGAAAGCAAAATTACCTCAAATCATGTGAGGATAATTTTACATTTTCCTCATTAGTGGAGACTTTGAACCTAAGACAATAAATATGCTACTAAAAATAAATTTTCTCTCCAGGAAAGAGGTCAATGGTTCTATGTCTAGAATAATAAAGAAGAAAATGTATAGGTCAAGGTCCTGCTTATTCCTAGAATTGTGTTGCCTCTAGATTCACTCAACATTCCATTCCAGAGAAGCACATGGTAATGTCCAAGGAATTGCCAGCTCTCTGTGAGAGTCCATGACTGCTAATATCCAAAGCAAAAGGTTGGTAGAAGAATCTGAATAAAAGTCTGACTCTGAACAAAAATGGAGAATCTAGGATTCCTTGATGAGAAGAAACCTCTAGAAGGCAGCCAGTTCATTCTCTGTCTCTAAGCCACAGTCTACATAAAAACCTAAATTCCATTATTCCCTATTCCTAAAAAAATTCCAGAAAGGATCTTATTTTGTTCCAGAATGAGGAGGAATAATCCGATCCACTTGGCTTCTGAAAGAGAGGTTGGCAAATGAACCAAAGAAGGACTGAATGAGAAAACCCCTATGGCACAAAACTGGTTCTGAGTTTCAGGCTGAGTCACCTTCTTACCACGTGACCTAGAAAAAACAAAAACAAACAAACAAAAAAACCTTCACATTCCTCCCCAAGCTTTGATTTCCAGGACTATAAATTGGAGTCAAATTGGAGTCATGCAGCCCCGGACTGATGAACAGAGTTGCCTGGACAGGATCAGAGACAGATCCTGAGGGGTAAGGAGTGAATTTGGGGCTGCCAGTTGATTGCATGGGGAGCATCAGCATGAAACTTTCTCACACAGTGGGAAAAACTGACCTTTTTTTTTCAGGAACAGGGAGCCCTAAACTAGGTCTCACATCCCAGTGATCAAGTATAGACTAGCTATCAGCCCCATCTCGCCCTTCAGGAAGGCATCCTTGTGTAAGAATGATTATCACAATTCTCATTATCTGTAAAACCAGGTGGTTGAACTCCCTGGGCTCTGAAATCCTTTCAAGCTCAAAAGAAATAAGAAACATTTCTGCAAAGCCCTTATACTTGCAGCGGACGAGTGCTAGAGAGTGGGCTGTCCCTCTGTACCCTTGTCTAGATTTCTGTGACAACTGGCACACTCCTTCTTCTGCCCCAAGGCTGGAAGGATGCTTCATTTTCCAATTTTCATTTTTGGCTCTTCAGCAGGCTGAGTTTGCTTCCAGGAGCCTCCCTCCACAGTCCCATCTGTCCATGCTCTTTGGAGCCACGGTCCACCGGCTGGACGCCTGGCAAGCCCCCAAGGTGAGTCCACAGTGGTCCATCTAGAGAGGGGGAGGGAAGTCAGAACCACACACTTCCTGAGTGGCACTGCTAATAAACAAGGGATCAATAATTACACCATGAGACAGCCAATGCTAGCAGACTCCAAATAGAGAGAAAGAAGGATGGGAACAGAGGTGCTTTTCTGTGCTCCTCCTTATCTTGTAAATGTTGATTTCCCTGAGGGCCACAGGATTGAGTACCTCATCACAGAGCAGCATTTCTTCAAAGGACTGGGTAGGGAAGCGACCTAGCAGAGAAGACATGCTTCCTTGGTGCACCTGTGAAAGAACAGACAACTGACACAGTCCATCTGCGTCCTGGTCAGAAAGGCAAGATTGATGACATGTGCGCATTTGGAACTTCCTCAAGAGCATAAGAACAAACTCACACAGCTGCACAGCCAGACAGAAATCACAGTGAGCCAGGGAGAAGTCTACGGCAAGGGGGAGACGACAGTGAGCCCGCATTCATTCTTCATTCATGAAACAACTATTGATTGAGTACCTTTTGCATGCTGCACATCAGCTACACAGTGCTGAGTAAGACAGAGAAAGTGCCTGTTCTCAAGGCACTTACAATCAGTTGAGGAAGACATATCATCAATGCATAACAATGAATGGGAGAAACTTCAGTACCGGATGATTGCTCTGAAGACAAACATGGATTCGTAGGGTGATATTAGTTTGATGTGGGTATTGGAAAAGGCTTAAAAAAAGGAATTCCTTTTGAGCCGATGCCAAAATGAAAGATAGTCATCCATGGGGAGATGTGGAGTAGGAGTATCCCTCAGAGTGGGAATGCTGTGTAGCAAGGGTAGGTTTTCTGTGCTCATAAATCAGAAGGGTCAGGATGTCTACAGCAAACTGAGGAATGGGCAGGAGGATGGTCACTTAGACTTGATTAGCAAAACCATGGGTCAAATTGTGTGCTAGATTGAATGCAAGCTGAAGAAAGATAGCTCTGGCCGCAAGAGGCCATGGTAGCTGGAGAGACTAACAGAATTCATCTGCTTATAAAATGAAATGCTGATTATTGCACAAATGTGAATAAAGTGTCACAGGTCCCTAACTCCATAAGGGGACTCTACTGGGATCAGAATCACAATATTCAGTGCTATTCCATGTGATTACTACATCAAACCCCAACTTCAATCTTATAAATTTCTCTCATGCAGTGGAAACGTCTATACAGTGAGATGCATGACCTAAGGTAGAGTTCAGTCTCCGGCACACCAGATGATCTCAAGGATAGAATTCGCTTTATTAGTTGCTGCCTTATTTGGAGAGTCATTGAAACCATGAAATGTATTCATCAAAATTTCCAGCTGATATGATGCTTAGTGAAAGTCTCTAATAAATGACTTCCACCCAATTGGGCATCTCAGGCTCTCGTGTTCCTCACTGTTTTCTTAGTGTCCTGCCTAACTGGGAGAGAAAGAGAAGTCTTCTTGGACAACATGAAAACACAGTGAGTCACCCATGCGCCACCTCATCTGTTGGCAGCCTCTTTGTCAACTGTCCAAAGATTTGAGTTGGACCAAAGGCAACGTCCATTCTTCTTGTTTTTTCACATCTTAACACCCAGCCCAGTGTCCTCCATGTAAGACCCACTCAACACATCTTTGTTGGTTGACCACAGATGTATGTCAAACTAAAATTATAGAAAATTTTGGTAAGGAAATAAAATAAATCTAGACTGGAAATTATTTTTGCTTTGTTTCCATTCATTTATCTGTTCAGTAAACATTTGGAAGCACACGGCGTTCAATCAGTTGCAAGACATGGCTCCTGCTTGTAAGACCTAGCTACTGTGCAGTCCACACGGAGAAAGAAGAGAGTTAGATGGCATTGAAAGAGGTCTTAAAACATTGAGACCAAGGAGTAATTTGAAGAACAAAACATCCCGTGTGGAAAACTTGGTGTCCAAAATCAAGGAATAAAGTCACAAGTCAGCAACCCAGCTCAGCCACTTGCTAGATATGTGATTTCAGGGAAATTCTCCTCTTTGGGACTCAATTGAATCCATTTCAGAAAGTGATTGTGAGGATTAAATTTTACTATGTGTTCAACTTCTTTAATGCAGCAACAGACCGATGAAAGATACTACTATTCACCTTATTAACATTTTTTTTACTGGTGTTTCATAATCTGGTTTCAAAACTCCCTAGCTATGCAAACTTAATCAAATGTCTACTCTCTATGCCTCAGTTTCCTCATTTTTAAAATGAGGATAGAAAAGCACCTACACAATAGGTTTTTGAAGGAAAGCAGGAAGGAATGAAGGCAGGCAGGCAGAGGGCAGGAAGGAAGAGAGAAGGAAGAAGCATCTTATTTAGTTAGTTGATTGCAGTTGTTCCCCTCAGTGTGTGGCCCCATGTCATCGGGCTGTATGTGGACTGGCCCCCAGGGACAGACTGAACCCCTGAGCCACCAGGGAGTATCATAAAAGGGTTTTATTAGAGTCAAATGTTACTGTTATGAGTTGTAAGATGGGTGAGATAGTACATAAAGCACTTAGAACACATCCTAACACACTGTGGTGCTCAATAAACCTTAGTTAATATTGTTATTAGTGAAAATTGTGTTTTATGTAACCTCACCCTTTAAAAAATGCATACAGATGATCAGCAGGAGGGCAAATAGAGTGGGAGACTGCAAATTGTTTGCCATTCTTTTCATACTGTCAATGCCATGTTAAGCAAAAGGTTTTCCAATACCTTCATAAGATCATTAGCACAAATTGGATGAAATAAAACATTTTTTCAAAGTTTCCTTACATTAGAATTTGCTGGTGCAGCATTCATTCTTTGGTAACTAGAATAGACCCTCCCAGAATGAAACTGATGAGAACAAAGCAGAATAAAATGAAATGGGAACCAAAAGCCCTCTGCTGGTTGAGAAGAAACCTACAAAGCATCACCCTCCTTGTCACTCACAGCAATGTGGGTAGGGTGGCTCTCCAAGGGAGAGCATGGTGATCAGGGTCTCCCCTATCTGGGTAGCTTGGTCATATGTGGTACAAAAAGAGAGAGGAAAATCAGACATTAAATACAGACAGGGAAGTATTTTGTTTCCATTCATTTTATTTGTTCAATAAATATTTTAACATACTATAGGCCTCAATGCATTAAAAGGCATGATTTCCACTTTCCAAGATTTAGCTATTCCAGTCCATATGGAGAAAGAAGAGAACTGAACAACATTGAAAGAGGCTCAGGTATTAAGACCAGAGAGAAATACCAGGTAGGTACTGGGAAAGGGAGAAAAGAAAGATGGAAGAAAAGAAGAAAAAGACCCCATAGGCACGCAATAAAAAGCAAAATAAAGTAACCCAGAACCCTGAACCACTAGATTATTACAATCTGGAATCAGGTTATGTGCAAATTTAGCAATTGTTACACACGCAAAATATATTCTGGAATTCCTACTTGCTCCGCTACACACAGAATTGAAAAAAATGCAGAGCCTGCATTTGATAGTTTAAAGGCTCCATGTCACACAAGTACATCCCAAATGTGGCAACCCTTCCTTGTTCTGTGCTTTAGAGTCTGGGAAGAATGAGGGTCGCCTGCAGAGGCATAAATATCTTCTGTGCAGGCTGCCTAATGCACCTGCTGCCCCATTCACAACCAAACCAAGTCCATGGCCAATGAGTTGGGGTCAGTTGGACCCTAGCTCCTTTAGTCCCTGTCCTGGAGGGCTCCATCTACTGAGAGTCTTCCTTCGGCATGGCAAGGAGATGCAGCCTGAGGGACTGACAAGACTGGGTTGGTTCTAGAGAAGAAGTACGTCCTCCATTCACACCCACACAAAACCAGTTCTCTAGAGCACAAGAGGAAATGTAAACACAACTTAGCACCTGAAAGGGGGTGGGGGTGGCAGCAGAGAGAGAAAGATTAAACCTTGAAGGAAAGACAAAGAAAAGGAAGCTAGCCAGTGCCTGATAAAGGGATTTTAAAGAGAAGCTACTCCTAACCCAGTCCCAGTCCCTGGCTCCATATCTGCAGAATTCAGCCAGTCACCAGAGTCCCATTCTCAAGAGTATCCTGAAGAGTTAGGGACTGCCTCTGGAGAGCAGAGATTAAGCCACCCAAATGCTCCCATTGTTCCTAATTATGGGTGCCACTGTCACCAGACTTCCTTTGCTGTTTACTTATCTCCAAATCTACCTTCTCCTCCTCCTCCTCAGAAAATGCCACTCCATTTGTTTCTTAAATGTTCTTCATGGAAGACTGTCTCTGTTTTATCTCTTGGGGACCACTCCTTGCAGCCAAAGGCTACAGACAAAGGAGACATCCAGGGAACATTAAATTTCATTGACTCTATTGCTGTTGAGGTTCATTTTTGTTTTTTTCTTTTTAAGTGATCTGAAATCTCTGCATATTTGGAGTTCCCAGGAAACCCTTTATAAAGGAAATACATAGTTATTTCAGGGTAGGAGACAGATGCGTAACCTTTGCTCAAAATGGTCTCTAAAGGACTCAGCAGAAGAAATGAGTTTCCTGAATCAATGAGTAACTAGGAGTTCACTGGGACCATGGGTTTAGCTCCCCAAAGACAAAGGAGTGAGGGATGCTCACAGACCTTGCATAGCTTCTTAAATCACACGCCTCCGTGGCCAGTCTCCTGACAAGTCAGGGCTATATTGCCAGGGCCCTTCCTAAATAATTTCTTGACAGTGTATATTGCTGTAAGCACGCCACTCACAAACAATTCCATATTAAAAGAACAGTCATTAGGGGACAAAACAGTGCGTACCAGCAACAAGGTTATCTTTCCAAGAATCTTCATGCGCAAAGGATGGGAATACATCCATGTCATGGTTAGCTCATTGGTCTGGTTTGGAAAACTTTATTTAAGAGGGTGTATTCTATCAATGAGGGTAGAACAATCATTCTTCCCATGAGCCTTTCTAACTTCTACCTCGTGCTGATACTACTAACATTCCAGGGATTAAGCTTTCCTATTATAATCACTGATTCTGTGCTGCCTTTCTGTGTGTGGTGGAGTTGATAGACACTGGAAATTGACTTAGCATTTCAGTAGACAATGCATTCAGCGAGAGACTCATCAGACCTTAGACAAAATGTAGACAAGATTGTCCTCCTCTAGTTCCCATAAACCTTAACCCTGGAAGCCAATCAGAGCCCAACTTAACACTGAAACCTAGTTTCTGTTGGGTAAATGGGTTCTGCACATACTGCCTTGGTGGACAGCACCAGGAGAGCACAGTTAACCAAAATAAATGCCATTTCCATAGATAGATCCTCTCCATGACTTCGATCTCAGAAAACCATGCTCAGACAGGAGAAATCACGTCTCTCTGCCCACCACCAGCTCATGGCACCAAGACACCCCAGGAAACCCAGGAATGGGCATGTCTGGGACAAAACAGCAAGCTCTGCCAGATCACGGGAGCCTGACTGGCAAAAGTGGGAGCACTCACAGGAAGCCAGAATCCTCTTTGGAGACTCGTTAACTTCACAGAAGACTATTCACATTGAGACCACCATGCCCCTGTAACCATGGCACAAGGTTTAGACACAGACAGTGCCCAGGTCACGGTTCTCAAACTAGGGCTCAGCCAGCCTTCTTGCTTACCAAGTTCTGAGCCCAGGGGGTCAGTCTGGGGAAAGCAGCTCGTCTCCAGAACCTCTGAGCGTTTCCCCTACGACCACCACATGCACATCCAGCTACCTGCCTGCCAGGAGCTCCAAATACACACCTGCACCCCAAGCACGTTCCGCCTTCACCCCCAGACATCATTGTCAAGATATGGAAGGATGCAACTCCCTACCTGAGGGTGGCGCTCTCCCCCTGCCGGACCGTCACGTTGTCCATAGCTTTGGGGAAGGTGGCGTCTCCGCTGCGCACCGGCACTCCTGTGGGTACAAGGAACAGCAGCCTGAGAGACACAACCACGAGGCACTTCCAGGGCAGGAACAGGTACCCACAGACCCCCATCCTCGACAGCACAACTTCCCAGAACTCCGGCAGCGGCTGGGCACACGCCCCCTGGGCGAGCACAGGAAGTGGGTGGGGTGGGGAGTGAGCTCAGGGACCGAGCCCTGAATTGGCAGCGACCGAGAGGCGCGAGGAGGAGGGCGCGCAGACTCCTCCAAGTCTAAATTCCTCCCCCAGAACGGCCTGGGCGCTCCAGCCTCCGAGACCGGGTGTCCACGGAGGACATCCGAAAGGGGCTTGCTTCCTCGGTGCAGCTCTGGCCGGGGAAGGTGGCCGAGGAAGGAGGAGCGCGAGGCAGGCGCAGCGGCGTGGGCACGTCTCAGGAGCCTCTTCTTCCCGCGAACAGTTTCAGATACGGCACTTGGGAGTGGAGTAAGCACTTTGGTAGCAGAAGGGGACCGGGGTGGGTGATATCCGGTTAGCCAGATGTGGTCGGCAATTCCGCAGCTGGAGCAAAGGGAGATCCAACACTTTCTTTTTAAGTTTCGGAGGCGAGGCTGTCAGTAGAGGACAATCTGTAACAATAGCGGAGCTGGGAAGTGGAGCACGCAGGAGGCGGCACGGGGTGTGCAGAAGGCGACGGTTACGCCGGGCTTGGCTTCGTGCGATCCGGACCCGGGAGCCTGCAGCAGCTGCCGCGGTCAACTTCCTCCGTGCCCGAAGCGCGCCGCGCCGCTGCGATCCGGCTGCCGAGGCAGGAGCGGACCCGGCGGCCCTCGCTCGCCCGCCCGCTCGCTCGCTGGGGAAGGCGAGGCTCAGCCGGCACGGGAGCCTCGCGGATGCCACGCTCAGCGGCCGCCCCCGGCCTCCGCGCCGCCTGCCTCCCGGGAGCAGCCCCGACGCGCGCGGGTCCCCACCGCCCGGGTTGTCATGGCAGCAGCTCCATCACTGACCGCCACTTGCTCCGGTGCCGGCGCCGCGCGAGCGGGCGGACTGCGCGCTCATCCCGGCGGCGGGCGCGGGGCGCGGGCGCCCACCTTAACCCCCGCCGCGCCGCGCCGCGCCGCGCCGCGCCGCGCCAGGGTGGGAGCCAAGGCGAACAGTTTAACCGTTTCCCGCCTCGAAGAGCTGTCACTTCCAAATGAAGAAAGGCAAAGTTACCACGCAGTCTTAATAAACCCAAGACATCTTAATACGGGTCACAAACTAATTAACTAGGAAAGGAAAGCCCTGCAGCATGCATACACACACCTTTAAAATTGTCAGATTAATTCTATTAGCATTTAGAGTAAACGCAGAGTGTTGGGAGGATGTTTTAGAATAAGCTCATTCTTATTCAATAGTTTATGCCCACCCCACCAGCCCCCGATAACAGCTACTTTTAAAAAGACAGACTCAACACCACCATTCTTAAATAGAGACGTCCATGTATAAAATCAGTGCAAAATCACAGAAGCTTCTTAGTGTGTGAAACTGACAAAATCGCATCCAGTTTTTGGTTCAGTTGCAACACTTACATTTTATACTCTTGTTCTGTCGACATTAAGAGACGAGACGCCAGCCTGGCAACAGTGCTCACTCATGGAGATGAGTGTGAGAATCCCAAGTTTCCTGGACTTCACATTTTTGCAGAACTGATTTTATCTGAAGAGGTGTGTTTTTCAAATTCTTGAAACCCAGGGCAAAACTGAATTTGCCTCTGTTCCTGTACTGTCTCTCTAGCTGCTGTGAGTTTCTCAGTAACTGTATTGTTATTTCTCCCTCAACTTCAGCTCTGATGAAATACAGTGTGTCCCCCCGTGGACGCTTCCCCTGAGCAGCCCAGCCCATACAGTGGTGCGCACACATTTCTGCATCTCTTCTCACAGACTGACTCCAGAGCTCCCTAGACTGAACCAGATTCTCCCTGGGAGTAGTGAGGAAGCGGCAGAGACTCCCTCCCACCCCCAAACTTCCTAATAATTCCCAAGAGCAAACTGGTTTGTTTTATTAAAGGAAAGGTGCAAACTGGAGTAGAGTAGGCAGGCAGGCAGGCAGGCAGGCAGGCAGGGAGAGGAGGAAGTCGCATTTTATTCTATTTCCATTGAGTTGTTCACACTGGTCGTCTTCCTCTGGCACCAGGGCCATGTGGCCTGCACTCCTTGAGAGGAGATTGACCTGCCAGGGTGTGCCAGCAAACTGTTTTTTAACAACTGCTAAATACCAGAAAAAATAATATTCCCCCCAAAAGCCATTCAGTCCCTACCAGAGAGACTAAGCTATTTGACGGAATTATTATCACGGTAAGGATTCTGGATCATAAACACTCTTGCAAGTAGTCACCATCTCTTAATTGTAGATGACACCCACACCCATGTTGCATGTTTCATTTCACTCATCCTAGCCCCTCTACCGGGACTGGGATGAAGGGAGATGGTTTCCAGATGTAGAGACACACTTTAGGACAAAGACAGGTTGAGAAGGCTTGCTTTTCTCTTTTTGTTGTTGACTAGAAAGTGGTCCATCATGTAAAGTTGAGCTACTTTGCACTGAAGATCTCAATTAATCCATCATTATTTCTATTTTCCCCTTTTCTCCTCTGGTGACTTCTCCTGATACTAAATTATCAGGGAAACCATCTGCTATGTTTGGCCAGTAGGGGCCATTTGATATATAGCACATACAAAGACCAGTTGTCAACTATGGCCACAACAAATGAATTTACTAGGGGTTGGGGGGTTGATATCAATGAAGAGCAGGAGAGTATTGTTTATACTTTTGAAATAAAAGGAGGGGAATTAACCTATTTTTAGCGCTAGCCCATTCTTGCAAGACCCTATTTTATCTCCACTTTCAAATGAGAAAGTGTGGAAATAGGAAGTGCAATAGTTTCAACAAACTAAATGTTATGTGAAAACTATGTAAGGCATGCTGTTGTGGTTACTGACTTTACTTGACTGAATCTAGCTTCCTCCCTCACAGCCAAAGAGCTACATCTCATCACTCACCTGTCCATTTTAACTTCTCTATGCTCCCCGCTAACCCCTTCTAATACACAGAGCCTCGCCACCTCTCGTGGAAATTAATGCCATGGGTAGGGAGAGTGAAGCCTTCTGGGATGTGAGTCATTACCCTACAGGCTTGAGAAGGTACAAATGATTTTTTTCCTGATAAATTCTAACCCTTGCAACTAATTCCCAGGTAGGTACAAATGAGCATTCGTTTTTGCATCTAGGAATGTGGATAATGACAACACCGGCCTTCCCAAGGGGACTACATACATGATTAACTCTACAGTAAAATACTTAGAAATCCATTTGAGGTGGAAGATGCTTTATTAATACATTTTGCCTGCCACCGCTTCATTATTACGGCTGGGGGAAAAAAAATCCTATGAGCTCTGTAAGAAGTTCATTTGGTCCCAGTCTGCGTGCTGTGGATCAACCATCTTTGTCTCTGGCTGTGAAGGGAGGATGTGGAGACTGTGTCTCAGCAATGGGCAGCAGAAAACAAGCAGAGATCTGGGAGTGCTCAGGTTGGCCCAAGAAAAGCCACCTGAAACCTCACACCCGTTTTGTGGACCCAGGAATGCAAACTTTATTAAAAATTGAAGTTTAGGAAGTGGTGGGAGGTCAGTGATACCCACACAATTAACAAGGCATAATCTATTTTCTTCACACTCCTTAGTGAAGTAGTTTGAATAGATGAAGATCAAAATCATATGTCAACTCCCTTCCCAGTCCTTAATCCCTAAATATAACCAACACTTAGTGGTTTATCTTATATCCTCTTTCTTGCTTCATAAAAACTGCTGGATTTATTTTATTTTTCCCAGCATATCCAAGTTAATGAAAAAGGGATGACAGTCAGAGCAATTTCATTATTTGTGTTCTTTATAGAAACAACTTCCTTTCTGTCTCCTGGAAAGCGGATTCCTAACGAGCGCCACCTCCACCTTCTCCCCCTCATCTCCCCCTCCTTCCCTCTTGCATACACATATACTGTACACATAAATCAACTTGTCACAGCTTATCTCTGTGCTGACAGCTGTAATTGCTTCAGGTTATAAAAATATCTATAGGACAATGCCTTTCAAACACACACACACACACACACACACACACACAGGTACATACACACGCACGCGCACACACACACACTGTCCTTCCAAAGGAAAAAAATCATATTCCCTTTAATAATCCCATGGCTACAAGGGAAGACAGAGGAGGAGTTCGCCTTGCAGACTTTCAGGAGTGCTGGGAAGCAGGTGAGGGCTAGATGGAGCCTTCTGGCAGCCATAACATCTACACATTCGATTAGGATTGGAACAGGGAGGAATTCCCAGGGAAAGAGAAATAAGCTGTTGTTTTTGTTTTACTTTATGTTACCTGCAGCAAGTCCGTTAGTTAAAGAACCACAAATATTGCACACACACACACACACACACACACACACACACTCACGAGACCCTAAGGAGAGCATTGGCTTAAGAAATGCCAGTTCTTCTGCTGCTTGTCTAAAAAAGGGTAAAGGCCCCCTCTCCTGGTAGAGATTCCAAATAGGAGCACAGGCAAGAGAAGAAATGCTGGGCAGTTAGAGTGGCACCAAATAGTTACTGGAAGTTTCCATCAGCAAAGGCATTGTGGACCTGGATAAAGGGTGTCTCTAGGGGAGCAGGGAGGGGCTGGACAATAGAAAAATACATGCTATTCTCCTTCTCTTTGAATACAGGATCAAAATAAAATCATTGTGCATATGACTATAGTCCAGTATGTCAGGATTTCAGCAGGAAGAGAAAAGAATAATGTAAGAGGGGGAAGAAATCTCCAAGGAGAAAAAAAAAAAAAAAAAAAAAAAAAAAAAAAAAAAACGAGGTCAGGAATAGAGGGAACTGAGCAGAGAGGAGAAAGGGCAGAGGTTAGGTTATCTACAGACTTTGAAAGCCAGGAAACTTAATAAGAGATGCACACAGCCAGGATGGTTGGTAGAACAATGGTGGGTAGAAAGAAAAGCAAAGAGGAGCAGGATGGATGAGGCAAAATCAAAGTACCAACAAAGAAAAGCCAGATACCCAATGGGGAACATCCCAAGAGTCAGGGGTCTTGAGGAAGAATATCTCCATAGATGAATTTGGGTCAGAATAAAAGTCTGAATCCAAAGAATCTCAGAATTCTAGGGTCAGAGGGAACCGAGGAAGGTATTATTACTATAACATGTTCATTTTATAAGTGGGCAGTGATGCCCCAGGAGGATGCAACCACTGTTATAGGCATGAGAGTTACTAACTAGTAAATCAGCGCTAGACCTCAGGATCTGTGACTCCTACCCCAGTGCTCTGTCCACAGTCACCTGCGTATGAGCTAAATAATCAAATATCCCCTTTGACCACTGCATCTGTGAGGAGGAGAAAGAGTCAAAGAAGTGATTCCAATGTGGCCCGGTAAAACACTGGGAATCCAGTTATTCAGTTGAGTTCAATTTATTCACTAAACAAATGCTGACAAGCAGATTTTGAACTCTTCCTCTATACCAGGGACAGTGTTGAAAGTGAGACAAAAGATGCAAGGCTTAGCCCCTGCCTTTGATTTGCTTAGTCTATCACTATTGGATTTGTCAGTGGTTTTATTTATATTTACCACATTCATGAAAAAGTGATAACAGACTCAAATGCACACTCCCTGGAAGCTCTGAGAACAGTGTCATTGCTGATATGAACAAGCTGGGTCTTGCCTCTTCTGTGGGGACAGTTTGCTCCAATACAAGGTCCAGACTTTCAGGCAGTGACCATGATTGTTAAAGCTTTATTTAAAGTGACGTTAGTCTGAAAGGGGCTACTCTCAGGGATTTATAAGTGTAGCTAAGACATTAATCTCAACAAAGAAATATTTAGCACACACAATGTGCCACCTGTGTGCACGTGCTTGGTGGTGGATTGAAGGTGTGAATGGGAGAGACAAATATTTCCAATGTGGTCTCACCTTCACGAGGCACTCGGGCTAGCAGAAAGACAGGAATAAAAGAATTTTACAAAATAGCAGATAATTCTGCTAAGCCCTGGGAAGAGGAGACAGAAAGATACATGGATCGGAAGGTTCTTGTAGCATCTGGAAGGTCAGGAAAAGTTTCCCCAAGGATGGGGCTTTAAACTGAGACTGACAAGTGAGATGGTACTGATGGGGTTTGCTTGTGGGAGGGGTCTGGTGGCAGGTACAGGGCAGCACCTGCAGCCAGGCCTGCAGAAGCAGCAGTATAAGCAGCCCTTTGTGTTCTCAGATGTGCTCGCTTAAACTGAGGCCCAGCGTGTCTGACTGCAGAACTCTCCCTCAGGCCTGTGTTCCTACATGCATTGACTCTTTCAGTACACACTTATTAGAAATGAATGTGCGAATTCAATATCCTACGTAAACAAAGAAACAAATTTAAAAATGAGAACTATTTAAAAATATGATAATAACAATATTAATAATGGTAATAATGATCATGGACTTTGGAATCTAACAGACCAGAAGTCAAACACTCATTTCTTCCATTACTGGCTTTGTGACAGGAGCACTGACCTCGGGCAAGGAGCCCATATGAGAACGGATGACGAAGTGAAGGGAGAAGGTTTAACAGAGGGCCTGTTACAAGGCAGGAATTAAAGACGTGATAGCCATGTACTTCTGCCCTCGGCCTGGCAGGATGGACCCAGGAAGTGCCCCCTTAGATAAAGCAGTCAAGGCCTGCTATCCTCTGGTATGGCTCGCTGAGACTGGGCCTGTGAAGTCTGTGTGCATCCTGAGAGCCTTGTCCCAGAGACAGACACTTCAAGCTGAGCTGCGGTAAAAGGGGAAGTAACTGAGCCTTCATGCTGAGGGCAGTGACCCTGGCTCCTGCTCCAGCACTGCCACCCCCCCCAGTATGATCTAATGACTCATATGACACAGGTCTGTGGGAAACAACCCGCACTTGAGGATGGCATGGCCTTTTATTTCTGACAGTCTGGTAACTTTTATCTGTCATGTAGTAAAATAACCTAAGTAAAACACAAGATACCTCCCTCCCATCATAAAGTGAGCAATACTCTCTGACCCCTTGCAGGAAGCCTTAAGCCATTCTTCACTCCGTATATCTGATGGCTGAATCCAAAACCTCATTGGACCTAGAAATTCCTAAATCATTTGACTACAGTATTTCATGCCTGCCTCATCTCTCTTAATTTCCACCATTTACCATCTCAGAGTGAAGCTCCTAACTTCTGTGGCAGGATCCAGGGATACATACAGACATCTGTCTAACTGCCTAGACAAATACCAATTCTAACATCTGCAAGATGCAGACAACCAGAATCATGAATTGTCTTCTTTATCTAGAAAGAGTCCTGTGAGTGGTAATCACACCAACTCTAAATTTGGAGATTAAGCTCTCAAGTTTACTGTCAGAGGAACTTGGCCCCTGCATCCCTTTTCTAAACAATCTCTTCTTACTCATATCTCTCTTTAACACCTTCTCACAATTTTTTAGAGGTTTTATTGCTTTTTTTTTCCAGCCAAGAGAAGCATCAGATAAGGCAAATTTCAACAAGACAAGAATTTTCCAAATAACATGTGTGTTCAATTGTACTTTTTTCATTGAAGGTGGCATTTCATAAATATAATTTTGCAAACCAAAAGATCTGGGTACTAGTCTCAGGGCATTCTTATATCACCTTGGATGAGTCACTCATTTGAATTTTTAACTTCTTTGTAAAAAGAACCAACATCATCATAATAGGTGCGCCTCTAAAATTCAGTGCCTAATGTATTCAAATGGACTAGTGCACTACTGAAAGCTAAAAGAACCATTCTAGAATAAGATGGCAGCTCAGTAGAGAAGCTGAGAGCCATTGATTCAAGCTCCAAGTTTGCCACTTACTGGCTACATGAAATTGCTTGGTCACTTCTGATTTCCTTCTAAAAGTGGAGTTGGATTGCATGATTTCCAAAGACCTTGCCAACTCTAATTAGACTCTGGTTAGAATGCATCTGGAATATTCTTCTTAAAAACAATTTATCCTGGAGGTACTTCTGGATGGTGACTCGATAGGAAGCACTTTTAGGTCGCTCCCCGCAGATACCCAAGAAAAAAATAAATAAATCACTTATTTTCCTGAGACAAACACCAAGAAACAACTGGCACTTCAGCTGGAGACAGAACAGTTGATGATTAATGTTGAGTGAGGGCACTCAGCACAGTTCACAGCTAGGCCACAGATTTGGATTTGGGACAGAGCCTGGGAGTCTCTGGACTCACGGTGAGATGGAGGCTTGGGATTTTGGGACCAGCTGCAGAGGCAGCAAGAGAGGGGCCCAGTGGGGCTGAGACGCAGAGCCACGGAGGGTCGACTTAGGAGGGGGTGAAAGAAGAGCCAGCGCTGGAAGCTAAGCTGGAGCTTGCACAGTGAAATTGTGCTGGGTATGGCCATAACCGGAAATCAGCAAAATCAAACCCTCCCAGAACCATTTCACACCAGAGCCTAGGGTCCACCAAGCAGATCTCCTGCCCACTGCATATCACGCCAACCGATACCCCACCCATCGGATACCCCACCCACAGGATTACAGTGAAAAGGCAGTCCCAGACAGGACCAAACCTCAATGCTACCCACTAGTGCCACCTCGTGGGTACAAGCAGAACTGCAGTCTGATCGCGGCCCTGGGTAAGTCAAACCTACATGCCAGGAAAACTGAATTCTCAGAAATAAAAACAGAATGCCAAATAGAGCAAAGGCACAGAGAACTAGTTTTGAAATGATGGAACCAATCAAAAACCCAGGAGAAAAACCTCAGTACAGCAGATGTACTGAAGAGGAATTTAAGGTAAATGCGATTAGCATACTCATGGGAATCAAAAAATCAGTAAGGGCACTTACAATAATGTCAGGAAGCAAAGAGAAGGATTAAAACAAGACATAAAACAGATAAAAGACACCATGGTTGAATTAAATAATTCAATAGAGGTACTCAACAATAGGCTAGATGAAGCTTCCAAAAGAAACAGCGATCTGGAAAATAGGGTAGAGGAACTCAATCAAACAAACCAGCAAAGAGATAAACAAAAAATCCAAAGAAATGAAGATAGTATTCAAGACTTCTGGGATAACATCAAAAGAATAACATTCGCATCATGGGTGTCTGAGAGGAAGAGAGAGAAGAGGAGGCAGAAACCATATTTGAAGAAATAATAGATGAGAACTTCCCTAATCTGAAGAATGAAGCAAGCTTCCAGATTCAGGAAACTCAAAGAAATCCTAATAAAAAAAACCCAAACACAAATACACCTAGACACATCGTCGTAAAAATGTCAAAAATACATGATAAAGAAAGACTATTAAAAGCAGCCAGAGGAAAGTGTGTCACATACAGAGGAGCCCCCATAAGACTGTCAGTGGACTTCGCAAATGAAACTCTGCAAGCCAGAAGGGAATGACATAATATATTCAAAGTGCTGAAAGAAAAGAATTTTCAACCTAGGATACTATATGCGGGAAGTTTATCATTCAGAACTGAAGCAATGATAAAAAGCTTTGCCGACAAGCAAAATGTAAAGGTGTTCATCACCACAAAACCAGCTTTGCAAAAAAATATTAAAGGATGCTCTATAAAGCAAAAGGAACCTCACAGAAAAACAGTAAATCAGCAAATATTAAAAGTGGGAAGGAAGGAAAGATAACAAAAATGTGGATAGTTAGAATGAGTGGAAGACTAATATGCTTTCAGATGAAATTAGGAAATAAATATAGAACTGTGAATGCTAACTTCAGGGTAACTTGAAAATACATCCCCAGGGAGAAAGCAAAGAAGAAAACAAAAGGCAAAATCAATCAAAGCATAACTGCACGCATCCAAACTAAGAAGAGAAAGAGAACAAAGGCATCATCTGGAAAAACATACAAAAGGCAAATTATAAAAGAAAATTAAGCCTCTATATATCAATAATCACCCTAAACATTAATGGACTGAGCTCACCAGTCAAGGGACATGGAGTAGCTGAAAGGATTAAAAAGCATAACCCAACCTTCTGCTACATTCAGGAAACCCACCTTCTTCCAAAAGATTTTTTAAAAGGGACAAATTCAATGGCTGGAAGATAATCCTATAGTTGAATAGCAACTACAAAAGAGCAGGAACTCATAGCGGATAAAACAGACTTCCATCTAAAAAGCATAGCAAAAGGCAGAGATGGACACTATATAATGATTAAGGGATCAATCCAGCAGAAATCATAATGCTTATTAACATATATGTACCAAATTAATATGCATTGAAATATATGAAGCAAGTATTATTAGACCTGATGAGAGACATTGACAGCAACACAATAATAGTGGGAGACTTCAACACCCCACTTACAACAATGGACAGATCAAGCAGGGAGAAAATTAACAGGGAAACAGTCACTTTAAATGACCATCTGGAAGAGATAGGTCTAATAGACATATACCAATCATCACTTCACCGAATGATTACAGATTTCACTTTCTTCTCAAGTGTGGAAAATTATCAAGGATAGATCATATGTTGGGACACAAAACCTCTCTCAACAAATTTACAAAGATTGAAGTCATACCAAGCATCTTCTCTGACCACAATGGTTTAAAACTGGAAATCAATCACAAAAAGAAAGTTGGAAGACCTCAAATCAACTGGAAACTCAACAATATGATCCAGAAGGACTCTTGGGTAAAAAAGGAAATCAAAAGAGTAGTTTAAAAAATACTTAAAGAAAATGAGAATGAGGACACGAGCTGAATCTATGGGATGCAGCGAAAGTGGTACTAAGGGGAAAGTTAATCGCAATCCAGTTCTATCTCATAAAAGAAGAAAAATTGCATATAAACAACTTAACTCTACATTTAAAACAACTAAGGAAAGGACAATTAAAGCCAAAAATCAGGAAGAAGAATGGAAGTAATCAAAATTCGAGCAGAAATAAATGAAATAGAAAACAAAAAGACAATCAAGAAAATCAATGAAACCAAAAGTTGTTCTTTTTTAAAAAATAAACAAAATTGACAAGCCATTGGCCTGACTCACAAAGAAAAAAAAAGAAGAAAGCTCTCATAACTAGAATCATAAATGAAAGGTGGGGAAGTTACAGCACATACCACAGAAATTCAAGACATCATAAGGGACTACTATGAACAGGTTTACAAAATGGACAGCTTTGAGGACATGGACAGATTTATAGAAAAATATAGTCTACCAAAACTTAACCCGGAAGAACTGAAAAACCTGAACAATCACAAAGAAATTGAAGAAGTAATCAAGGATATCCCCCAAAATAAAAGCCTAGGACCAGATGGCTTCTCCAATGAATTCAACCAAAAATTCAGATAAGAATTAACATCTGTTCTTCTCAAACTCTTCCAAAATATTGAAGAACAGGGAACTCTCCCAAATACTTTTTATGAGGCTATTATTACATTGATATAATAAGCTGACAGAAATGTCACCAAGAAAGAACATTTAAGACGAATATCTCTAATAATATAGATGTAAAAATTCTCAACAAAATATTAGCAACCCGAATTCACCAATACATCAAAATGATCATCCACCATGACTGAGTGGGATTTATCCCAAGGATGCAAGGATGGTTCAACGTACAGAAATCTATTAGTGTCATGCACTATATCAACAAGAACAAAGAGAAAAACATATCAACAGATGCAGAGAAAGCTTTTGGCAAATACAACACGCAAAATGATAAAAAAAAAAAAAATCCTCCATAAAATGAGAATAGAAGGTACACACCTAAACATAATAAAGGCCATATATGAAAAAAACCCACAGCCAACACCATAGTCAATGGTGAAAAATTGAAAGCATTTCCTCTTAGGTCAGGTACAGACAAGGTTGTCTTGTCTCACCACTGCTATTTAACATTGTACTGGAGGTCTTAGCCAGAGCAGTTAGGCAAGAAAAGGAAATAAAATGAATCCAAGTTGGAAAGCAGGAAGTAAAAATCTCATTATTTACAGATGACATGATTATTTATATTGAAAATCCCCAAAATTACCAAAAAACTTCTAGAACTCATTGATGAATGCAGTAAAGTGCCAGGCTACAAAATCAATGCACAAAAATCTGCATTTTTATATGCAAACAACACGATAGAAGAAAACAAAAATCATGAAAATCACGCCATTTAAAATAGAAGTTAAACAAATGAAATACCTTGGCACATACCTAACAAAGGAAGTAAAAGATCTATACAACAAAAATTCAAGTCCTTAAAAGAAATAGAGGAGGACACAAAGAAATGGAAAGACATCTCCTGCTCATGGCTGAAAGACTCAATATCATTAAAATGATCATCTTAACCAAAGCAATACACAGGTTTAATGCAAACCCCATTAAAATCCCATGGACTTATTTCCAGGAAATAGAACAAAAAATATTAAAATTTGTATAGAACAACAAAAGTTCTGAATAGCCAAAGCAATCATTAGAAAAAAGAATGAATCTGGAGGGATTGCACTTCCAGACCTTGAACTATATTACAAAGCAAGTGATCAAAAAGGTTTGGTACTGGAATAATAGCAGAGCCACAGAACAGTGGAATAGAACTGAATCACCAGAAACTGACCCACTCACATATAGCCAGTTAATCTAAGACAAAGGAGCCAGAAGCATAAGATGTAAAAAGGAAAGTCTCTTCAATAAGTGCTGTTGGTAAAACTGGACAGCCACATGCAAAAGAATAAAGGTAGGCCACTCTCTAACACCATTCACAAAAATTAACTCAAAATGAACTAGAGACTTGTACATAAGACCAGAAACCATAACGTTCTTAGAAGACAACATAGGAAAGACTCCATGACACCAGTCATAGAGAAGCCTTTGGGGACTCAACTTTACCATCAAGGGAAACAAAAAGAAAAAATAAACAACTGGGACTGCATCAAACTAAGGAGCTGCTTCACAACAAAAGAAAACATCACCAAAACCAAAAGGAAACCTACTAACTGGGAGAAGATATTTGCGTTTGATATTTTCAACAGAGGCTTAATCTAAACTATATAAAGAACTCACAAAACTCAACAACAGAAAAACAAGCAATCCATCCAAAAAATGGGAGGAGAAATTGGAGAGACACTTTTCTGAAGAGGATATGCAGATGGCCAACAGGCACACGAAATTATGTTCCTGCTTGCTGACTATCAAGGATGTTAATTAAAACAACAATGAGATATCGTCTTATACCTGAAAGACTGGTTATTATCCAAAAATCTGGAAACAACAAATGCTGGCAAGGATGTAGAGAAAGGAAACACTTTTGCACTGTTGGTAGGAGTACATATTAGTACAAGCCCTATGGAAAACAGTTTGGAGATTCCTCATAAGACTGAAGCTGGAAATCCCATATGACCCCATCATTGCACTTCTGGGAATCTACCCAAAAGATACAAAGGCATCTATCCTCAGAGATGTATGCCCACCCATGTTTATTGCAGCCCTATTCAGAATAACTAAAAACTGGAAATTATCTAAGTGCCCAATATCAGATGAATGGATAAAGAAGAAATGGTACATATACACAATGGAATACTACACAGCCCTTAGAAGAGGTGAAATTCTGTCATTTGAATCAACCTGGATGGAACTAGAGGGGATTATGCTAAGTCAAAAGCAAGTCGAAAGAAGAAAGAGAGATAACAGATGACCTCACTCATAGGTAGAATGTGAATAGACAAAACAAAGGAGCCGATGAAAGATAACCAACCCTGAAACATTTGCAGCAGAGGTTACCAAAAGGGAATGGAGTGGGTGGGGGCAAATGGTGACAGAGACCCCTAAATAATGGGGAAGAACACTTGGTAATTTGGTGGAGGGCATGGTGTGTTGAAATATATCTAAGAAGTGGGGAACCTATGCGTAGGAAATTTTTTAATGTATAGAATGATTACTAAAATAAAAAATAAAATAAAAAAATCAAAAAATTATTCTTTATATTCATTTGCTAGTTCCTCCTGTAGAGAAATACCCTCCTCCTCATGTCTTATTCACCCCTATTCACCAGGTATCCACTTCAAAATTCAGAAAACTGTTGTACAAAGTAATTAACAAGCAGCACTAGATCTAAGGCAGTCAGTGGAAGAGTCAAGATGATGAAAAGTCTTCCGATAAAGGGCTTCTTGAAGGAAAAGAAAATCCCACAATGCAACCAGCATGTTAATCTTCAATAAATACACTGTTAATATTTAACTGGCATTTATTTAAACTTACAGTAACTGTCCTATTAAATCTAAATTAATTGCCCATTTGGGAATCTTCCCCTAAAGCCTAGCTGGGACACGGCTATGTAGATCACAGCTGATGCTAGGCATCCAGCCATAAAGAGAAAATTTAAGCCACCCTTTCAAGATTAGACTATTAGAATATCATAGTTGGAAGGACCTTAGAGGTCAACTGGACTAGTAAGTTTTATAACTTTTGTCTTCTGACTTTCTGGGAGCCTATTTCTTCCTTTTCTTTTAATTTTAAATTCATACCTATTTCTTTTGTGCTCTCTCTCTCTCTGTCTTTCTCTCTCTCCCTCCCTCCTTCTTTCTTATACCTCTCTCTTTTTCTCCATTCTATTAGTGATTGTATTTTCTCAGAGAGTCATTCTGCTGTGTTTTTGTGTGGTCTCCCTGAGATTCTTAGGATAAACTATGCAGGATGCATTGCAAATTCTGTATACACACATATACATATATTTTCATACTCAGACATATTATTTGCTGTGGCACAGAGCATTTATAATAGCAGTTGCTTGAAAAGACTTAAGAGCTGAGTCATACCTCTTTATAGGGGCAGAGAGAGAGAGAAAGGAATTGGGTATAACTTATCTTAGTTATCCCTGAAATCAACCAATAGTTTTTATTAGAGGTGCTCCAGCTGAACTACTGGGATGTATTTTGTTGTAAGTCTGACGAATTTGCAGCGCACACGCCATACATGTAGATCAGTTTACTGGTGCCACAAGTGGATTAAAAGTGAACACCTAATCAGATGAGTTATTGTTCTGAGTTAATTTTCCTCAAGAAGGAATTGGTTGAAACTAAAATGAGACTTCTAAAGAGTTAAGAGCCTGAGTTAGATTATATATGTTCACTGTTTCCCTGGCAGGGCCTAGATGTGGGGAGAGAGAGATGGAGTCCGAGATGGAAATAGCAAGGGGACAGGAGGATGTTTGTGAGGAGAAGGGGGCAGATGGAAGACATTTTGCACAATTTTAAGAGGATTAAACATTTTCTCAACTGTCTGCTGGTGAAGACCTTGCATGTGTACTGTATTTAAAAACCAGGCTTCTTTGTATTTCTAACTAAACTAATACACAAACCATCCCTTTTTCGCTTCCTTTTCACTTCCTTTTTCGCTTTTCCTTCAATCACTGTCAAGTTACACTAAAGCCACTACACAGTTCTTTTCTTCAGCTAAGAAAAAAATCCCATTCAAAACATTCTTTATTCTATGTATTCTTTATCTGTGTGTTCTTTATTTTATTGAGCCTTAGAAATTCAAAGAATAATTGACCAAGTTTCTGTATGGTTTCGCATTTATCAGCCTGACTCCTACCACATCTGTCTTTACACCACCATTAGGAATCCAGAGCTTTCACATGAAGCAGTGAAGGCTGCAGGGAAATCTGAAAGTGGCCATGGACTTGACCTCTTAGAAAGGAATAACTTACCTAAACCTTTTGTATACTTTCTTCATGTAGTTCACCAAAGAGTGATAAGTGGTGCTGCAGGTGTGAGGAAGTCAGGAAACTCGGGAGTGGCTTGGGAATGGTGGTGAAGCCCAGAGAGGAAGGATGGGAAACCATTGTGACATTGTGAGTATGATGCTGGTGAGGCACAACACTGGAAAACAATTCACCTAGGATCACAACAGTTTTGACAAGGTGTCAGGTTCAGAGATGCCTAGAAAAAGTGGGCAATAAGACTGTTTTCTTTTTTCTGAAGGTAGAGAATTAACTTAAAGCTAAGACACAAATCAAGGATAGATTGATGTGTTTATAATATGGAGATGTTTTAATACTACTAGATTCCCCAAGGGATACTTGCTAGGACAAATAATACATAATATTATATCAATGATCTGTCAAAGGGAATTCATAGGAATGCTCTCAACTTTGCAGAGGACATTAAGTTCAGTTGACATGAACAATGGCAAACAATCCACAAAGATATATGAGCATGCAGAGATGTGGGCAAATGTAACTTTCTAAGAAAAATGTGAAGTGTGCTTCTGAGATTCTGGACAGCAGAATGAAGGACAGTGATGTGGTGTAAACTGAGCATGAGTGTTGAGGTTAACAACTTTAAGTCCAAACTCCGCAAATTGCCATCTTGATCTTGAATCACTTTCTTATCTCTCAAGAGTCTCAATTTCCTCCTCTATTAAAGAGGACTATCACTACTTCCTATATTTGTTATCAGGTTCATACGAGAGACTATGTGTTAAGCAGCCATGAAGCACCTGGCATGTGGTACAGACTCTTCACTTGGCATTCACAGCTCATACTTGTATAAACCGGGAAAACAACATGGAAAACATTCACAGCCAGTGCTTCCCAAGCTGTGGTTCTTGCAACATATTTCACAGTATAATGCTGCAGATTATATCAGGATACTTTGTCATAAAGAAATGCTGGGTCAAACATTTTTAGGAAAGAGAATGGAAGGATATTGGGGGAAACACAGAAGCAAAGAAAGATATGTTATCTGTACTCAAAATTACTGTGTACAGATCATTTAAATATCACTTGTAATATTTATCATTGTAGGCCCCCAATAACAACATCTCCCTGCATCCAATTGCTGAAGTCAGACATCAGGAGTCATGTGTAATCTCTCCTTTGCCCTCACCACTACCCACCCCCACATAATTGCACCAATCTGTCTCTCTCATGCATATTTTTCATGCCCACCACCCTTCACAGCCTCCACTCCTCACATTGGCCTAGGCCAATGTGGCCTCTCCTTATTTTCCTCTTTGGAAAACTGATCGTTCCTCTCACATGTGTTCCCTCATCATCTTTTGATGGATCCATTTCAAGCTCCTTGTTGAAATTATGTTTTCCTGATATTCTGACCCTGTCACTCTCCCAAATTGCTCCACACAGCAATTTGAATAAAAGCCTAAATCTTTTCTGTGCCTGCTGAGCTCTCCTGATGTGGCCTCTATTTTCAGCTTTTCCTGTAGCCACTTCTCTCTTTTTACTGTTATTGTAACCCCTCAAGGTTTTTGGGGGACTTTGCATATGCTCTGTTCCTGCCTAAAATTGTTCTTACAGTTTCCTGCCTAAATTCTATTTGTCCTTTTAAGTTCTGATTTTCTCGTAGAGCCCTAACCTAAACTATTCTATTCAATGAGGGCAAAGCCGCAGCATTCATACCTCTCATTACCCTACTCCTTGTCATAGTCTAGAGTCTCTATTTCTGTTAAATTCCTGAAGCCTAATACAATATTTGGCACATAACAGGTTTTTGATGACTATTCACTGATTTTAAATGAATTTAAGTAATTTTAGGTAAAAATTTAAAAACTGGAATGATTTTCTGTCAAGGACTTGCAAACGCAGGTACATTAAGAAGAGGAAGACATACGGTTTTCATGAAGTGGGAGGACAAAAGGTATATACATTTAATGACCAAATTCTCACTAGAAATAAAATTTTTAAAAAAAGAACTCCAAGAAATTGAAAGATGGCAGGTTATGGATAAAAACCAGTCATTTCTGTACAAAAGCTTATACAGGCAAGAGTGAATCTAAATAGGATGAGGGAGGGCTTTGATAAATTCACACTAGTTTGTCAGGTTAGGGGTGTTTGATGTATATCTCTAACCTCTGAAGTATGTTACCATGTAAAATTGTCACTGTCCAAAATGGATAACTAGGACATCTGAATTGGTGTGACCTGGTGCAGCCTTTCTAATATCATGTTCCCATCTACCCAGTAATTCTACTGTCTACATTGCTAGGATAGCAGGATTATGCTTACCTTTCCCCTGCACACCTTATGACACATTCCATTCTAGAAAATGTTTGTGTACTTGGTAAGAGCTTTTTAGAAATGCTGTAAGATAATGTGTGTGCATGTGATTGTGTGAACGGTGAAACTGAGCAAGAGACAAACCCCCTTTAGATGCATTTGGACTGCCTCTTTCCTGTCCCCCACTGCCCTGGCTACTGACTTCCATTCTGTAACAAAGGCCTGGAAACAGACTTCAGGTACTTCCCTTACCTCTCCTGACACCCTTCTTCCAAAAGCTCAACTTTCAATTCCCAGAGGAGCTGGATTACAGTATGTGTCTTCAAACTCTCGGGCTCCTACTCTTCCCTCTCTACCATATTGTCTCCCTGTGTTAGCCTACTTTCCAGGTGTTATGAGGAGCAATCTGTTTTGCATGCAATTCTTCATTTTTCACTCTAGAGAACTGTGACAGTCTTAGTCAATGGATAATGCACAAATACATAGGTCTGTGTTCTCAGCTTATGCTCCATATGACCTGTTTCGTCAGAGGTGTCTAACTAGAACCTCGTTTGGGAAGCTTGATGAGTCTTTCATTTCCTGAGGACACAGCTAAATGACACACACAGGGCCACAGAGATCCAAAGAAATGGCAGTTACGAGACTGGAAAGGATTAGAAAAATTACCCCCAAATCAAGATTCCAGTACATTAATTGGAATGATTGCTTCTGATTGCTCAGTTGGGGTAAATGCATGCTTCTGACATATTTCACAACTATGTCCAAGAGTTAGTGATGTGATGCAGTGGGACCATCCTCACATCTCTAAGCCCAGCCCCCAAGTCTGTACTTTGATGCAAATACAGTTTGAAATAACCCTACAGATAATTGATGAACCATAAACAAGATACACATTACAAACGGAAATGATAAAATTACAAGACAGCAGAGAAGGAAAAGGGCAGTGTCTTGTTCATAATCATTCTATCTCAGCTCAGAACAAGGTAAAATATATTTGATAATAATTCAATGTAAGAAGAAGGGTTGACTGAACAATGTGAAACATCTGGAGTAAAACATCTCAGTATTTTCTCATGAAGTTTCAACCCCATACAGACATTTCCGTGAAATCTCTTTTTTCCATTCTAGGGAACTGGGCTGTCCTCCTCAGTTTCTTGTAAGTTATCACACCAAAATAAGAGAGGTATATAAATTAGGTTATATAAATATTTTCAGTGCACACATTTTGCTCTTGGGAAATCTAGCTCACCACACATAAAATCCCAACATCCAACTCATGACCTCCTAACACGTTCCATCCCAGAATAACATTAATAAAAATCAGATGATTAGCTAGGGTGCTTGGTTTGAACCTGAAAAATTTGAGAAATGATCTTATAAATTATCTTCCAAGGATATCATCTTTAAGCATTAACAGGCACAAGTGACTCTGAATTCTGGGAATTGAGCATAATTACATGGAAATTGACAGGACACAAATGCCAAGAATCCTGTTAACCTTTAATATCTTGAAAAAACTCTCCTTGTAATTATCTCTTTCCTTTGTCTTAAATGTTACTGATGAATATTTAGAGCCATAAGCAAACACAAAAGTGGATGGATTATAGAATTGTGATCTTTTTTGGAATCCTAGAGTTTTCCAGGCATTCCATAAAATAACAAGGAGTAAATAGAATACTTGGAATCAGACTAGTTCCAGAAGCTGTTTTCATCTTTGAATTTACTCTGCACTGGCTGCGTGGAAATTCCTTGCATTGGTGCTTATAGTGGAAATGTAGGTCTAAGGCATTCAGTGTCTAATGCAATTCTTGACCTGTTCTATGTCTTCGGAAAAGTTACTGCACTTTTTGGTGATTTAGATTTTCTTTCTGTGAAGTGAGTGTGATGACATTTAACTAGAATGGCAACAATATTTGCGTAGTGTTTTAGACTTTACTGAGGACATTTACATCTCTTTTCTCACTGGTCTCCTGCATTTTAACTGCTTTCCAGACCTCCCTCTACCACTCAGTCTCCCTCTGTTTCTTTCCCTACTATTTTAATTAAATCCAAACTCATCTCTCTCCCCGCAAGTCTACCACTATCTAAGCCTGTGCTTCCTAAAGGGCAGCACAGACTCTGGGGGAGCAGTGAAGTGGGGTGGGGGGAGTGATTGTTACCATAATTGCAGGGGTCCCCCTGCTACTTCATGCATAGGGATCAGAAAATATTCCAGTGTTCTGCACAACCAGTCAAGGGTGTCAAAGACCTTCCAGATATTCAGGTGAGTTATTGCTATTATTTTTCAGTCTAAGCCTAAAATGACACATAAACACAAAATATTTTCCCAAAATTTTAATGTTAAATGATTCTCTAGGAATGCAGTCATTCCTAGACTTGTAAGAGAAGGGCAAAATGTGTGTTGGCTTTTCAGGTCTTTCCAGGAATTGTTCACTAGTTGGGAAAAACCGCAGGCTCAGTGGGGATGCTTCCCATCGCGCTGCACCCTTGGGCTCCTCTGTGCAGAAGCTCTCACAACTCTGGGTGTTCTTCATGTGCACAAATGCAAGCGTCTGCACTTCATTACATCCTACAGTGTTGTTGAGCTTGCTGATTTATTTTGCATTTATTGGACAAACAGTCATGCTTTATTGGTTTTCGTAGATCCAGTCAGGACGTTACACGGGTCATTTTTTTTTACAATAGGTGCATCAGTAACTTATTGTATCTATGAACTTAATTCTGTGTAAAATTAGAGGTATTATAAAAATTTTTGAATAAATCAGGAAAGCAGCTAATCATGGTATCACGTGTTCACACTCCAAAGCCAAATTTATCTTACAAAACACACTCAGTAACTTTCTTTACTCAGGACCCCTGTTCCTAACAGAGGCATTCAGGGTCCTTGGGAATAGCCCCAGCTGCCACTGGCTTGTGGTCTCAACCGCCTTAATCTACTATCCTGTGACTCAACAGCTTCTGCATATTATGGCTGTGTGTCTACTGTGTTTGCAGGTATAAAGTGAACCACAGTTTGGGTTTTGCCCCCAAATCTTTCATTTTAATTCAGATTTTAATAACTTATATTAGGTACTTGTTTTGTACTATAAAGGAGCTTTAGCTTTATTTATTTTAGCATTTATGGCATCAAAAATTTTTGAAACAAATAATTACCAGACACAAGAACAAATACAAGATACAAGAAGCTTTTCTTCCTATGGCTCCACAGTCCGATGACACCCTGTGGGAGGAGGACCAGAGTGTCTCTGGGCAGCTCTGTGGCCGTGCTCTTTAGCATATTTAATACCTGTTACCTTAACGTGTGCAGTGTCTGTGTATTTTTGTAAAATTATCAGCTAGATTGCCAGCTCCCACCTAAAGTGCATGAAGAGAAATGTCACACTGTTCATGGTAATAAAATCGCCATCACCTGTCTTATCAAGTCAGAGTTACTTCCTCTGTGGACAACAATACGTCACTCTTATTTCATTTTGTTGAATTGTTGACCAAAATTGCTTTCATTGTGAATTCATCATAAGTTCAGCAAAAATAATTATCGTATTCCATTGCATACGGATATCATTACTGATTTCTAGAGTTACATTTTTAATTCATAAGAATAATAAATGTTTATATAGATATTAAATTAGTGCAACCAACACATAATGTGCATCCTTATTTTTCCCTCACCAATTTGGGCCAAAAAGTATGCTTTATACAAGGCAAAATATTGCAGTGCCCTTCCATCTACAGCTTTCTGAATCTCATTCAGAATTTAAGGACCAGTTATAATACCAATTCCTTCATGAAATTTTATTTTTATTGATGCATTTCCTCAACACTCCATTGGTTAAAATCAAGTTCTTTACTGGGTGTGTGTGTGTGTGTGTGTGTGTGTGTGTGTGTGTGTGTGTATGACAGTTGACTGTATATTGATGTACCTCACCTACTGGGCTACAAACTCTCTGAAAGCAGGTTCCTTTTCTTGTGCTTCCTCAAGGCTGAGAAGAGTGTGTGGTCCTGAGTTTGAGTTCAGCAAACATTCATGGAATTGAATGGACCTCTCAGTCACTGAAAGACATATCTAGGCACTGCTATCTTTATTTCACACATGAGTAACTGAGCTCCAAGTGAGTTCTGAAGATTTTTCTAGATAAAGTGTCAGATAAGGTGACTGTGGAAGAGGGGCCTATTATTGTTATTATCTCCAGCTCATGAAAGGCTGAGATCTGCACCTAGAAAAACATCTCTAGAAGTTGACCTACATTTTTGTTTTCTGAAGGAAAACAAAAAGGGTCATCATTTCTAGGTCAACTTTCCAATACAAGCGTCTGATTTCATGTCACTATATATGCGGTTGATGATGGCAACTATTTTAACACCACAAAGCAATGTCACCAAAGAAAACTGCAGGTTTCTTCTTTCTAAAACTGTATTCCCAACAGAATTCTGCTGGAAAGAAGATCTGAGTTTCCACAAAGCTCCTCAGTTCTGCCTGGTGGAGGCGGGTCAGGCTCCAGGAGCTCGCTGGCTTGGCTCCAGCCTTGACTGAAGCCATCCATCATAGCCGAAGCCTGCCCTTCTCACAAACCACTCAAGTTAGAAATGAAAGTGGCCTTTTAACAGAATATTGTCTTAGGACTGTGTGAAGCAAGGCTGACAGAGAAAGGAAGATTCATTCCTGACACCAATCATACTAATATCTGTCACCAAAATGACATTTTCCTTTTAATGATGAAAAATGCATCAGCAAGAGGGAGGAGAATGGACAACTTTCATGTACAGCTCTGGTCTGATAAGGAGGAAACCTCTCCTGCTGGTTTGTAGTGTGAGGACAGGGAGAAAGGGAGGCCCGTTGGTTACTGAGCACACAGCCAGGCCTTCCTTTGGAAGTGAGGGGACAAGCAGATGGGAGCCTATGTGTTAGCAGTGTCACTGAACATCTGACTGATTTCTCATTAGGCCTTCTGCCTGGTTTTTCAATAGAACTAAACCCATTTCTTTCAGGCCCAAGCAATGCTTGGTGCTGGTTTTTACAGCTACCATGTATATATTTTAGCATACACATCTTGCAGAGCCAGAAAACCTCACAGGAATGCAAGACTGTGGAGGGTCCCCAAGTTCTCATTCATGGAGTCACTGTTGCATGGAAGGGTTAACTGTTGTATGAAAGGCTAAACAGAGGAATCCCATCTACAATGCAGTTATCATGTGCATATTCAGGAATATCTGTGGTTGGGGTTGATCCAAGATGAAAGAATTCACTGCAAAGCCAGCTATACAACCTGAACGTGGAGAGAGGAACTGCACAGAAACTGAGTAGGCAGCCTGCTTCTGGCAGTTAGAAAAGTGTAATTGCCCAAGGTATTCATGGAGTAAATTATTCCCAACAAATCCCAGATCTGTATCTAGAAATCCACTGTTTGCAAAGGTGCTGGGTGCTGGCATCTAAAGAAGATACTTTTATCCACCCGTCCTTCCTCTTCTACTGGCAGAGCCCTCTGCCCAAACCAGACGCTAAAAACGCCAGAGATTCATTCTCTTGCCTTTTGCAGCCACTGATGACTGCATTGCACAATAGACAGAGTGGATATTCCTCCCTAATTGAAAAGAAGCCAGTGCCCTCTTCCAAACCCCTTTGTTCCTGCATCTGATCATAATCACGGGATGGTTAAGAACTGGGGAAATGCAACCACCTTCCACTCAGGGAATAAGGTCGAACATCTCTGGTGTGATGAAGATTAACTGTAAGACCTTAGGTCTCAGAAACCATTGCTAAACTCTCGAGCACCCTACCCCAGGCTTTTTGATGTTCAGATTTTCCAAGCCTCTATTAGTAAGGCTTCTGTTACTTGCAGCCAAAAGCATCTGATGCATTCCATTCCCTTTTGACCAAGAAAAATCTGTTAACATTAGAAAGACGGTACTTCAGTTTCTAATTCCATTACTCAGCCCTGAACCACTTTTGCCCTGAGTGCACATCTTCCTGCTCTCTGCTGTAACTTCCCCTTATTCCCTTACTCATAAATACTGGCAGATTAAGGCATCAAGAATTATACCACACCAGGGTACTGCTAAAGTTTTTTTGTACTTTTGCAATTCTTTACATCTTAATTAACACAACTCCCACTCATTAGCTAACCTGCCAACTAAGCAGCTCAGATCATTATCTCCTTTATGGGGAAGGAAACTGAGTCATTTATATCCCTATATTTGCATGAGTGGGCTTCTGGCTCCCCCTCTCCTCCTCCAACATTCACACATTAAAATATATTTTAAAGCAGCAGTGACATGCTCTCAAAGGACTTTTACCTAAACAGTGGAGCCCCCCGCCGAAGTAATTGATATAGGAGGGCATATTTTAAAGCCCTAACCCTAAGAGCAGTTTCTGAAGGAAGTCAAAGCTTCCTGTCATGAAACAGGTAATGAAACACTCAAGCGCACTCTTTCTTGCAGACATAGCTTGCTCATAGCATTTATATTGACACAGAACCAGCAGTGGGGTGCAAAACTTGGCGATAACCAAATTCTTCTCAGTCACCTGCAACTGAGCCATGAGGCAGGACCTGGCAACAGCTGGAACAGGAAAACGGGGTGATGGATGACATACTGACTGTGGGCTGTGGAGGTCGGTGGGGGAGTGGGGGTGTACTCCATCCACACCCCTGCACATGATAACCCACTTCTCTCTTAAAAGGCCCTGCCTTTGCCTGAGATTTCGAGCTGGCTTTGGGGATGGTAATCGACCACCCTCCTCAGGTCACTGGCCCTGAATAAAGACGGGTACTTCTGGCACCAACATTCATTCTCCAAGTTTTGGCTTTCAGGTGTGGCAAGTGACTGAATCTACAGCTGGCCACATTCCTATAGATAACCAAGACACTCTGTCCACATCCTCATTTTTGGACAAACATACTTGTCCTTTGATGATATTCTTGACCTTTTCTGCCTCCCTGTATCCTTTTAGACAAGGAAGCATCCTCCAACTTAGAGCTCAGAGGTTCAAAGTAACTTCTAACCTCCAAAAATGACACTCAGACAGAAAGGACATGTAAGACTCTTCCCAGGGAAGGAACAGCACGGGGCAGAAGAAAAAATTCCTGTCTGGAAGCAGAAGTGCTGACCTGTAGACTCTGCAGGCTGGTGTCCTGCTGCGGACTCCTGTCAGGAGGAAGATGCTCTTGTCCCCAGAGGCTGTGGGCTGCCCTGAGAGCCCCGACAGTCCAGGGCAAGGGTACAGCGCTTTCTGTCTGTCTGCAGTGTGATCCGCTTACTGAGAAAAGGACAACAGAGCTTCGATGCTACAGGGCCCTTAGAGTTCTCCACAAGCACACAGCAATCAACCAGGAGGGCCACATGGCAGCCCTTCATGGCAGTAGGGCAGCAAAAGCCACATAGAGACCTGGGGCAATTCCATGTCCAGCAGACAATGCACAGTGTATGAGGAAACAGACAAAATAGTTCTGCATACCTGCATAAGTTAGATTTCTTGAGAATAAAGGAAATTATACACTGTTGAGAGAAGCCATGTACTATGCACACACACTTTTAACTCATATGTGATGGTCAAAGAACTTTTCAAAAGGATAAATGTGACCTCTGTCTTTCTCTGCGTTATTAATATAGTTGTAACAGAAACAACAACAAAAAGATCTGCAAAATAAATTCTACTTTATCATCTGATGTAATTTTCTAAACATCCTGTACAGCACAATGACCATCCCCACTTGACAGAGGAAATTTGAAAAGGAAACTCAGTTCCCAGGACAAATATGGACGATTTTAGGTCTCAAGTCCAGTCTTCTAGTTCCAATTCCAGTACTTACTTGACTGATTCGTAATTAATGCAAGAATATGGCCTGAACTCTTGAGTACTACTCCCTGTGTGGTGTCACCTAGGGAGGATGAAGTTACTCATGATGATGGGAGCAACTTATGAAGGACAAAATAAAGACTGAGACTTAGGAGCAGAAGAAGCAGAATCACTGTCAAGAAGTAGCCCATGAAAGGATGTGAGACAGGAAGAGAAGACCGTTCCCCTCATCTGAGCAATGCAGTTGACCTACCATTCATCTCCCAGAGCATTTGAGTTTCTGGGAGAGCATCATTGCTGCCCACAGAACAATAAGCAGATATATTGACACCACAGGTTGGGGTATGAATGCAGTTCCACTGTGAAGAGTGCTGTGGAAGGTTTCACATGTGACATGGTAGTGACCAGAGACCTATAGGGAAGATCAGAGACCTATAATCTGGAACAATAATTGCTCAGGATGTAGTGCAGCTTCCTTGATTTCCCAGGAGCCTGTGCCCACTCTAATACTCACTTTCCTCTTTTTTTTAATAAAAACTTTTGTTATTGTAATAGTTATTCTACACATTAAAATAACTTCTTATATATAGTTTTCCCCTTCCTTAGATATGTGTCAACACACCATGCCCTCCACCAAATCACCAAGTGTGCTTCCCCATTGTCCAGTGGGCTCCACCACCATTTGCCTCCCCCTTCCATTCCCTTTTGGTCACCTCAGTTCTGTTGCAAGTGTCCAAGGGTTGATTTTGTTTCATCTGTTTCTTTGTCTATTCACATTCTACCTATAAGTGAGGTCATCCGGTATTTATCTTCTTTTGACTAATTTCACTTACCATAACCCCCTCTAGATCCATCCACGATGATTTAAAGGATAGGATTTAATCTCTTTTAAGGGCTGTATAGTATTCTATTGTATATATGTACCACATCTTCTTTATCCATTCATCTGATGTTGGGCACTTAGGTAGTTTCCAGTTCTTAGCTACTGTGAATAGGGCTGCAATAAACATGGGGGTACAGACATCTCTGCGGATGGGTGCTTTTGTATCTTTTGGGTGAATACCCAGAAGTGGAAGTGCAGGATCATTTGAGACTTCGATCTTCAACTTTTTGAGGACTCTCCAAACTGTTTTCCATAGGACTGACACAAATTTGAACTCCCACCAACGGTGTAAAAGTGTTCCCTTTCATGACATTCTCACCAGCAGTTGTTGTTTACAGATTTTTGGAGAATAGCCAGTCTCTCAGGTGTAAGGTTGTTTTAAATTGCATTTCCCTGATAGCCAGTGGGTAGGAACATCTTTTCATGTGCTTGTGGTCATCTGTATATCCTCTTCAGAAAAAAAATCTCCAATTCCTCTTCCCATTTTTGATCGGATTGTTTGTTTTCCTGTTAATGAGTTTTATGAGTTTTTTTTTTGTATATTTTAGATATCAAACCTTTGCAGAAATATGAAATGCAAATATCTTTTCTGAGGTTGACTTTTGGCTTTTGTGGATTTTTTTTTCACTGTGAAGAAGTTCTTTAATTTGATGTAGTCAGAGTTGTTTATTTTTGTTTTAGTTTCCCTTGATGGTGGAGTTGAGTCCCCAAAGCTTCTCTATGACTGATGTCATGGAAAGTATTCCCTATTTTGTCTTCTAAGAACTTTATCATTCATAGTCTTATGTCCAAATCTCTAGTCCATTTTGAGTTAATTTTTGTGAATGGTGTTAGAGAGTGGTCTGGTTTCATTGTTTCCCATATGGCTGTTCAGTTTTACCAACACCACTTATTGAAGAGACTTTCATTTTTCCATCTTATGCTTCTGGCTCTTTTGTCGTAGATTAACTGACTATGTGAGTGGGGCAGTTTCTGGTGATTCAGTTCTATTCCACTGTTGTGTGCCTCTGTTATTCCAGTACCATACTGTTTTGATCACGATGACTTTGTAACAGAGTTCAATGTCTGTGAGTGTAATCCCTCCAGATGTGTTCTTTTTTTCTAATTATTACTTTAGTTATTTGACATCTTTTGTTGTTCCAAACAAATTTTAATATTTTTGTTCTATTTGCTGGAAATAAGTCCATGGTATTTTAATGGGGTTTGCATTATATCTGTATGTTGCTTTGGGTAAGATGGTCATTTAATGAGCCTGGTATGTCTTTCCATATCTTTGTGTCCTCTTCTATTTCTTTTAAGGACTTATAATTTTCATTGTATAAGCCTTTTACATCCTTTGTTAGGTATATGCTCAAGTATTTTACTCTTTAGACTTCTATTTTAAACAGTGTAATTTTCATGATTTCGTTTTCTTCTAATGTGTTGTTTGTATATAAAAATGCAACGAATTTTTGAGCATTGATTTTGCAGCCTGCCACTGTACTGTATTTGTTGATGAGTTCTAAAAGTTTTTTGACAGAGTTTTTAGGGTTTCTAATATATATAATCATGCCATCTGCAAATAATGACGTTGTTACTTTTGATGTTATCAAAAAAAGTCTTGAATGCTGTCTTGTTTCTTTGCATTTTTTAAAATCTCTTTGCAGGTTTGCTTGATTGAGTTCCTCTGCCCTATATTCCAGATGGCTAGTTTCTATAGGAAGCTTCATCCATCCTATTATTGAGTTCCTCTGTTGAATTCTTTAGTTGAGCTATTGTGTTCTTCACTTCTTTGATATCTTTTTTCATTTCTCCTCTTTCTTTTTTGATGTTCCCTTTTACTTCCTCTATTGTTTTCTGCATTCCTGCGAGTATGCTAATCACCGTTATGCTAAATTCATCTTTGGATAATTTGCATATGCTGTATTCAGATTTTCTCTTAGGTTTTGATTGGATCCATCATTTCACATGAATTTCCCTGTGCCTTTTCTCTGTTTGTCATTATCTTTATATTTTTGAGGGTTTGGTTTCCCTGCAGCGATGGCATTGTGTCGGGTGATCACCTTGCTGCTGTCCCAGAATTGGCAATCAGGCTGCAGTTCCACGTCTCCCCACAGGGTGGTGGTAATGAGTACCATTGCTGTTTTATCCCTTCAGGGAGATGACCCTTTCCTGGGTGTTATATCCGGTGGATAGATTCTGAGATTCTAGTGCAAAGGGTGGTGGGAAGGGTTGGGGCTTTGGAATTTCCCTAGGTGCTTCTGGTATGGCAGCATCCAGCATAACTTCGCCATGCAGGCTCCAGCTCAGTCCCACTGGTGCTGACTCTCCTTCCACCTTGTGCCAAGATGGTCTTCCCTGCCTCCATATCCCAGTCTCGCTGCCTCTGCACTGGGTCTTCAGGCTTTTCTTGTCCTCCCTCAGCTCGACTCCACCCATGGTGGCTCTTACATCAAGTCCCAAATCTGCGGCTTAGCTGTGAAATGTAGTGGGTGCCCTCTCCCACGGTTTGTCCTCAGGATGGCTACTCTGTCTCTGGAGCAATAGAGCCTGCCATTCTTCAGTGTTTGTCTCTGGAAAATAGGCGAGTTTCTCATTGTTCTGTTGGTGATGGGGGGCAATCTGAATTTCCTTCCTACCAGGTCTCCATCTTCTTTCCTCTCCCCTGCATCCTTCCCTCACTTCCTTTTTGAAATGGACTCCTTCTCTGAAGTTAAGACATCACATCTTTCAGATTTCCTTCCTCCCTTACAAGGGGTGTCATGTCCATACCCTGTCCATCTCTGTTGATGACATGCCTGGAATGCCCTCTCTTCCATGGAGTCCCCTCTAATTATCCCCCTGAGAAATGACCTTCCTCACCTGAACTCTGTAATATTTGATAGCTCCTATAACACATAGAGCATACTTCCCAGGTTAAAGTTGGGTATGAACTCGTGGTATCTTCTCCACCAAAAGATAAACTCATTGTTAAGGGGATCTTGATCTTTTCATTAGAGCAATTTCCTGTAAGATCGAAAGACCATTGTCAATGTCTTCATTGGGCAGATGAGGAAATGCATGCTACAGATTTACCCAGTGGAGACAAGCCCACACTAGTGAAGATCTGGATTCATGTGCAGCATTAGCTCAGTGGAGAACCTTTCTATAATGAGAGCAGGATGAAGGTTGGAGAGGTCAATGTTGTAAGAATTCTCGAGAGTAAGTCCCACAGCCAACACCTTTCCATCCACTAGAGACGTTAACCTCTAGTCGACTTCTGTTCAGAGATAACTGTTTGGTTCGGCCCGTGCCTGCTCCTCTCCAGAGGGTTTTCACAGGGGCTCCTTCAAATTTCATAACAAACTACTAGGTAGGCATGATAGTTTTAATCAGCTGACTAGGGATAAAAGATCTTCAGATTATTATGCCTTAACACATTAAAAAGTGAACAGAAAATCAATCCAGTGCTAATAAAAGATGATTGAAAATTACTAATATAAACCCAATAATGGAACTTTGCTTTACAAAAACTGAGAATGGTTATGGATTTCTTGTATTCTCTGTAAACACTGCATGTGGCTCCACCCTGCTCACCACTGCTCTCCCAATACCCCACGCACAGCAGGCTGCCGCCGGTTATTATAGGGGCCGCCTAACGATTAACGCAGCAATGCCAATTAATTGCAGTCATGAGCTGGCTCCATATTTAAGGATACACGCAGCCTGATCCCTAACATCATTTATAGGCTCAAAACATGTTTAAGAAGCTCTGATTACAGAGTCAGAATGTGGTCTCCACAAAGATGTGAAGACTCTGAGGGTTAGCGGCAGTGTTTGTGCATGTGTACACATGTGTGTAGTGTGTATGTGTGTGCACGTGTGTGTGCACTCAGTGTAGCCAAGAACTGCCTTCCTTTAGGGAGGGGAGCTGGGTCCATAAGGAGGGTCGTGGTGCAGGTAGGTTCTGCCTTTGGAGGGATGAACCTTGCAAGTCTAGGAAGGAAGAATCTGTGAGCAAAAGAGCAGGGATTTAGGAAAGTTACTAAATGTAGACTTCCTTGGGGTGTTTTGAAGGTGAAGGGGAGAGGTTTCTGCAGAGACATCCTTCCTTGGTATTGGAAACAATTCAACACAGAAAAGCAAGCAAGTATATGCTTTGGTTCCTTTGTTTCACTTCCTGTCCCGTCCCCCCCACACACACACCCCC